>JAKGDA010000019.1:0-669939 GCA_021596325.1 Parafenestella ontariensis
GGGGGGGTGCTCTAGCGGGGAGCACAGTAAGTGTAAAATGGCTCTTGTAATGAACATCAAGTCAATGCCCTTAACTGTAACCTTACAAACGTGAATCACATGCAGCTACATCCTCTTGTTTATCCAGCATTTGCTCCAAGAGCCGTACCGAGAAATTGTTAAGTCTGTGTACTTCTTCAAAGTTTCCTTCGACATCTATCGATCTCGTTACCCTACAACTATATACCAAAAATGGCTTCGCACTCACTGCATTGACCTCGCCTTCTCTAGATCGCTCTCACTTAGTTCCCTAATCTTACCCGTGTTTGCTACACCTCCCGTCACGGCAGCCCCAACAACCTCCTTTGCATATCCTAACAAGCCTACATCTGTTTGATAGTATGTGACATACTTGCTCTTGATCTCAATCAGCGTCATGCGCGGGTCCTCGGGCCCACCAGTGTGCTTTCCGTCGCCCAGGTCCCCGAACCAGGCGCTTGCTCCCCGGCTCCAGATATCCTTGATACGCGGGTCACTGTTGGACGTGGTGGTCGCTGTACCGGAGATGCTGATCCAGTTTTGTGTAGACTTGGCGTCTTGGAACGAGATCTGGACTTCCTTGTCTTGGTCGAGGTCGGAGAACTTGGTCGAGTGCTTGTTGGCGAGGAATAGAAAGTCGGGGCCGTTACGCTTGGCGACTGCCATTGAGCGGCCAACAGGTCCTGTGGGTGTTAGTACAGTGTCACCTCGCGCTGAGTTACTCCTCGGTTTTTCAAGAATAAACTATCTCTGTATATGCAGAGCGGTGTTTGTCTGACAATCCCTTTGCTTGCGAACCAAAGACCACCGCAGAGGAATGGGGATGACTCACCAACACCCTTGCGATACGTGTTGAGCATACAGATCTTCAGCCCATCGGCCATCTCGAAGAACTGCTGAATTTGTTGGTCCTTGGGCGTTTCGTTGTCATACTGCTTTGCGACGGAGGGATCAATCTTCGAGTTGATCTCGCTGGTGTGAAGAGTGTCTGGCATTCTGAATGTGTTTGAGATAGAGAAGTATCTAGTAGAGTTGAAACCAGTGCGAACAATTCGTGACGGTCGAACTCGCTGTGGGAGGGTATGAATTGCACGTAAATATACTAGGGGAGTAGACATATCCGGACATAGGTGGACGTAACGGTGAGATCAGAGGTCAAGGAACGCCAGAGGATCGAGTCCGAAAGGAGCACAGGTGGTTCGATAAACGATGTAAAGTAAGCAACATGACGTCTACACGAAGCTTTCTTATGGTATTGCGATCGTGGAGATGAAATGTCAACGCATATGGATGACGATTGTAAGAAATCGCGTCCCTGTGCGCCCCACTAAGCGCAGCCACGACGGATCACCCCACAAAGCCGCAGTGTAGAGAAGCCAGATATACTGGGGGTTGGAGAGTAATCTAGATAACAGTAGAAGTATGTTGAAAGGGGATGGTGAACAAACGGCCAAAGTTGTGGGTGACAGGGTGTCTGCGGGGTGGTAACGATCGCTTTTGTTGTACACAATGCATGTCCTAAGAGAGCTGTTTTGTTTGATTCAATCCGCATGGATCGCAATCGATCCCATATAAGCATACAATTTAATTGAGATCGATATCCCCAAGACTATTCAGTATATGCAGTACTTCTTCGACAGCTGGTGTGCTGAGCCAACGAGGACACAAGTTGCAAACTCTCACACAATTTCTCTTGAACAGAAGAATGTATGCAGCAGAAGGTAATCCTATCCAGTTTTCTCATGAGCCTCGCCTCAATGATTACCTACTTCTGGATGCCTTGTAATCATCTAAATTCTTAGGCTGGACTTCATCCATCCAAAACCGAAAGCACACTCAGACTAGCCCAACAAAAGCCTTTGCCGTATCAATGACACTCTGCTGGTACGGTATCCAGTCCCCGCCTTCAAGCAGCTTCCTTGCCTTGGAGCTGTCGATATCAATTCCGCCTTGCCCATCCATACTCTGATAATCCTTTGCATACCCGGCACCTAGCTGACCCACCGGTATCCTCTCTAGCGCCTTTACATCATCTTTCAGCTCCAAGCGCAGAATATCAGCGACAGCTTGGGGATGACTAATGCCCCCGCTAGCAATGTAGCGCTCGCCGTTGGTCTCATCGGGATGCTCAATAGGGAATCGCAGGAGCTGTGCAACATCGCGCACGTCCACGACTTGGGGAAGGCCGGAATCAGGGATCAGTTTTGAGGTGCCGGTGAAGACTTGAAAAATACTGTGAATCGTTTCACCAACTGCGGCCGCCGTTTTTGGGGCGATTAAAGGGGCACCTATTACGAAACTAGGAAAGTCTGGTTAGTATAGGGATGTTGACATAAGAGAACAATCTGATGGTGGGTACATACACGGGATTCAGACTCGCCATTGTGAAAGGAGGCTGTTTATCCTTTTGAAACTCCCAGAATGCTTTCTCACCGGCAACCTTACTGGCGCAGTAGATCACTGGTCCTGGCGTCTCACCTTTCTGTTCTTGGCACATTTTCTCAGCCAAATCATTCCAATCTTTCTCGCTGAGAGTATATGGAGGAGGGTGTGAGTTCATCACTGCAGCGATGGAAGACATGAGCACTATGGTCTTCAGCTGCGAGCCAGCGTGGATGAGCGCGGAATTGAGGATGGCTTTTGTGCCGTTCACAGCCGCGTGGATGATAGGAGCCGGGTCTTTGAAGAAGAAAGATACAGGGGCGGCGAGATGGGCGATGGCGGTTACGCCTGTTGTTTTTTCGTATGTCAGTATCAATCCCGTAGTGCTAGGAGCTCATGTACCTTTGACAGCTTCGTCGAAAGCGCCATCGACAGTGATGTCGGGTATTTCGACGACTTCAAACTTCCCCGCGTCTGCGAACTCTTTCAGAGGCCCGTCAATGAGCTCCTTTCCCGAAGCTATCTTCCGGACGGTGCCGCGAACAGAGTAACCATGTTCAAGGAAATGTTTCGCGGTTACGGCAGCGATATAGCCGTTCACACCAGAAATGAGTACCAAGCCTTTGGTCATTTTTACTCTTGATTGTGGTATTGATATATGAAAAACGATAAAGGCAGTTGAAAACTATATAAAACTGCTTGAAGGCCTCTGCTGGGTAGATGTCAATGAGATTAAAGACAGATTTGATGAACTGCACAAATGGCGACCGGCTGTTAATTATGTAGTGATGGCCCAAGAAGCACAGTTACCTCTATGCACATTAGTGGGATGACCAGAGTCGCAAATTCGGTATCAATTGCAGACCAAATAGCGTTGATAATCGCAAACATTGGCTGACATATTCGGCTATTGGTCTAAATCGCAGCAGCGTACATGCTCGACCAGCATTTCCACGGTTGACGGGTCCTAGATCACTTCGTTGGTTCAATGTTTAGTCGTGATGTCTCATGTAAGTTCGGGAAGCTATGGATAATTGCCAACTTTGGTGGGATGCTAACCAGGTCCGGCTTGCACGAAACCGCGAATAAGTAATCATATTTTGCATGATCGGTGCGGGAAACAAGAACCACCCGATGCGTCAACGAATCGTGAGTTCTATGACTAGTTAGTATCTCGGAGCAGACCATATAACCGCAACACAGCAGACAGAGTTATGACAGAAGGTTATACGAGAGGTGGTATGATCAAAAAGTTGGATGGTTCTGTTAGTCCCGATTGTACTGCGAACCAGATCGTCTCCTGCTTCATATATGCTTCGATGTTGTCTTCCACAGATATCATACACACGCGAACGGCGTCAATAAACCCCTACTTGAAGACAGTGGTGAATGGTCGACGCTATTATATGTATCGCCCTTGTGGATCGAGTCTGTCCATAAACTCCATAGACTTCTCGTACCTAAGTTGAGGTAAGCACTTGGGTTCAATAGGGAATCAAAGACACCTACATGGTGAAGACGATGCCGCCACTGAGAATGAGGCGGCCTAATCGTGGGACAGCACCCGACCAGAAAGTCAGCAGACCCTCGTGCTTGAAGATTTTGGCAACACAGTCGAAACTATTCTTGTACAAGCTCCGGGCCTCTATCGATTGCATGCGTGTCTTGACAGTATCAATGGGCATGGTGGTGTAGACGGTTATTATCCCCGCTAGACCTCCGAGGCCGAAGGTGCTTACAGCCCCAAGCTTCTCTCCTGGGGCGACGTATGATTGTGCTAGTTGCTTGAGCGATGTGTAACTTGAGAATCGAACTGCTGAGTTGGCAGCTTGTCGTGCTGTTGTTGGGAGGAAGCCTTGGAAGAAGCCTCGGATGCCCTTCTCTTGTGCGATGATTCGTGAGCCGTGCAGAAAGCCACGCATACGGGGGTTGGCGGCCTTGCGATCATCGATACTGAACACGGGCATCAGTGACAATTGACCGAAGAGGAAAAAGGAGGCTCACAGTTGTGTCTTGATGCTCTCGAACGGCGTCACGGCCAACAGTGATTCCGTAGCTCCAGCGCCGAAGCCGGCGATGACAGTTGCTGGGCCTGACACTTTGCCTTCGGCGTCTGCCAACAGATCTTTATACATGTCAAAGGCGACGAATCCTGGGTGGCTGGTTAGAGGCTAGTCTCAGTGTATTGTGGGCACCCAACGCACTTATGCCGGCCTTGAGCGAATTGCCAATGATCAAGGTGGTGCATCCGGCATACCACTGTTTGCCAAACGGCGGCCAGGGCAGCTTCTTCCCGTCTGGTAATCTTTGGTTGAGCTGCGAGCGCGTCTTGGCGACTACGATCAAGTCAGGGACGGGCTTTGTTCAGTGTTCAGCCAAACGACGTTGGGATGCCTACACTCAGCGGGGTATGTGATTGCTGCTTCACCGTCAGTGGGACTCGTATGGCGCTAGACTCGACACTCAATTACAGATTTCGACAGCTCCAGCGGTGGCGCCCGCTATGATTGAGCGCATTGCGCTGGGCTACCGTCCGTCAGTCCCCATAGCATGCTGCCGTGGGATGATGCCCAGTACCTTCTTCTTCTCTGTCGTGGCTGCCGCCATCTTGGCCTGATGCCTTGGAGTGGAAGTCGCGGAGCCGAGGGGGCTATCTGGGATGGACTGGGGAAGGTGCGCGCCCGGTCGCGTGCGCTTCAGGTGTGGAAGTGACTCGCAGCTGTGACGTACGGCTAGATCTGCGTGGTAACCGTTGAAGATGAAGCTATCCAGGCAAAGTGGAGCTGTCAACGATGCAGAAGACGTGACAAGATGCAGGCTTCCTATGCAGGCTTTCTATCTGGAAGCAATTGATGACGGTTGCAGGCCGATAGCGGCAGAGACGTGCTTGTGCTGGAAATTTGGTCGGAGTCGCGCCTGCCACAGCTCCGCGCCGCACGTGATGAAGCCCTGACATCAACGCGAAGCTTGGGCCGTCGAAAAGTTGGGCGAGTGCGTCGAGTGGTTGCAACTTCCTCTGCACACTTTCTCGCCCATCGCCGCTTCCTTCTTCATCGACATTGCCCGTCCACACTAGCAATCGATTCAGCATGCTTGCACTACGAAACCTCGCCCGCAGCGCACCGCGCTCTGCGGCTCGTCTCTCCCCCAAAGCTGTCCGCTCGCAGCCCGCGCTGTTGCGCCGGACGGCCGCCTTCCAGCCCGCATGGGCAGCCCCAATCCCCAGACTTGCAGCCTCCTTCCACATGTCGGCAGTGCGGAGACAAGGGGACAGTGGCGGTACGTGTTGCTTCGCAAATGGAACCCGAGCACGGCTAAGCAGTCGTAGTCAACGAGGAGCTGGTAGCCAAGCTCCAGAGCGAGATCTCCATGGAGGAGGACATGAAGGAGGACGAGGACCTGTCGGCAAACATCAAGGAGTATCTTGAGAACAGTCCGTTCGAGGTACCATGGCCTCCGCAGCTGCGCGCTGGGCACACGAGCTGACCACGGCCCAGATCGAAGACAAGCCCGGCCACCAGGAAGTCGTCTTGACTCGCACCTTCGGCGACGAGAAGATCCGCATCACCTTCACCACCGCCGACCTGAACAACAATGTGCCGGGCGAGGACCTCGTCGAGGACAATGCCATCTACGACGACGCCGACATGGACACACAGTCCGGCGGCGCCAACACCAAGGGCTCCATCAACCAGGGCAACACGCGCGACGGCAATGTCCGCGTCGCCCCCGAGGACCGCATCGCCCCCGCCGACCGCGAAGAGCTGGAGGAGGACTACGAGGACGAGGGCCAGCAGCAGGGCTTCCCTGCACACGCCAGCATCCGCATTGAGCGCCCGGCCAAGGGAGCTCTCGCCATCGAGGCCACTGCGCAGGATGGCGACTTCCTGATTGAGGATCTCTACTACTTCCCCACTGCCGATCTGGCCGACCCTGCTACCGCCGAGAAGGACTGGTCAAGACGGTCTCTGTACACGGGCCCGCCATTCAACAACCTGGACGAGGATCTTCAGATTCTGCTTGAAAAGTACCTCGAGGAGCGTGGCATCAATACCCGCCTGGCACTATTCATCCCCGACTACATAGACCACAAGGAGCAGAAGGAGTACATCAAGTGGCTGAACAGTACGTTACCCATACAAGCAACGTCCAAGCATGCCCCCACGCTAACGCTAATCCTTTTGTAGACGTCAAGAGCTTCGTCGAGTAAGCCGAGGTATGCATGTCCATGCTTGCGACACTTTTCTGTACTATCTTGTAATGCACCCCACCTTGGAAAGGCTGGGGACGTCTAACGGCTGTGTAAATTAGTGAGCGAGGTAACCTTTTCGAGTGGGTGTGAGAACACGAACAAGATATCAACGGTATATCAATAGAGCGCAAAAGCGCTATTCCACTCTTACAACCCTTTAAACCCTTATCGCGTTTCTAACCTTGTCTTCGCTTATCGCAGAGTCTTGTTCTCAACTGAAGGGTCGGTGTGACAACAAAGACCCGCTTCCGGCACATGCTTGCTCACCCTAACATTGGCGACAACAAAGCAAAACTGCTTTAAACGAAGTCAGCTGCACGCATCCGTAAAGCAATTATTCAGTCGACGCGTTTCGGGCAGACGTTTTTCTGGCGTGCTGTGGGTATACAGGGTCATATCGCACTGAGTTACTCCCCGGTCTTCTAAGAACAAATCAAGAGTCTTAAGAGTCTTGATCTCACGCACTGAGTTACTCCCCGGTCTTCTCAGAACAAATCAGAATCCTAATTTCAGACTATCGAGGACCTCCTACGAGAGCAGGGATACATATAGTTAAGGACGCATTCCGAGACACATTCCTCAACTCTCTATGATGGACCGCTTGCGGTAAACTGCACGACTACCTTCAAAGACAGAGTGAACCGCTTACCCTCCTCTCATCCCCGTCAGTTATTCGATTTCATTTGCGCATATACCTGGAGAGGAGGGAAAGAGGAAACCCGGCGATTTGAAGACACGAGATGACACGCACTACAATCCCACGCAATGTCGGTACTGACATGACCCGCATTCCTACGCCTAATCTACCACCACCCTACAGCTGGAGCGGGGCACGACCGGGGAAGCTAAGGTTCGTCTGGCACGCAAGGGAGTCTATCCGACAACCAGTTCCCAATACACTCCATCACTCAAGGGACCTACAGGCTGATCCACTGTATATAGGGCTAATCCTTCCGACTTCACAACCACTTCGACCATCCTAATTGGCACCAAGCGTACCCCTTTCCACATCCATACGACGCTTCTCACATCGCAGTCGGCCTACTTCCGCGCCGCCCTCACAGGCCCTTTCATCGAGAGCACTTCCAACACCATCGAGCTCGATGACGTCGACGTTGCGCATTTCCAACTCCTGGTCTCCTGGCTGTACACCTCTACCATTCCTGCGCCGTTCAAAGATGGAAAACCCGCCTACTACTCGTTACTGCACGTTTATGCGCTCGCGGACCGGTTAGGGCTGGAAGGCGCGAGGAACGCAGTGGTGGATTGTGTGAGCGAGTTGGCGGACAGGACAAACAGCGTCTTGACCCCCTCCGATACCCGCATCCTCTACGAGCAAATCCGCGATTCAGCACCCTTGCGCGCACTCGTGCTCGACTTGTTCTCCTTCAAGAAAACGGATCGATTGTTGGAAAGCCACAGCGACTGGTGGCACGCCACCTTCCTCCTCGACCTAGCCGTGCAACTAAAACGCCCTTGTCCCCAAGCCCTCTCCCGTCACAGACTACGCATGTGGTGCCCTGAATCCTGGCACGGCTCACGCGCATGCGACAACTGCCGCATGACCCTTCCTCCCTGGTATGGCGCTGTGGCGTGCGAAGATTGTTGTCAAGCTTTCTGCACACGGTGCGTGGAGAGTGGTATGGGCATGGCGGGTTGGGATGATGGGAGAGCGAAATGGGAAGTTGTGGAGGACACATTGGATACGTCGGGTGGGGCATCTGGCGAGGGGAGCAAGATGAGAAAGTGGGAGGCTTGTAAGCCGTGGAGGGGGGCGCGGTGTTCCTTGTATCATGAGCATGAGGAAACGGAGAGGTGTGGGGACGTGTTTCTGGGACGGTGGTAGGGCGCTTGAAAGGAGAGGAAAGAGTGAGGAAGGATTTCGTACTTTTGGCGTTCGGTGTTCTTATCTGCGTTATAACATAGCATTGCCCAAAGTAATCTTGTATCATAATTCATCATGAAGGATTAATCACTCTTTGGCGTTCACTATACCACAGCCATTACTCTTGTCATTGTGTGAGCATGCTAAGATCTCAAGACATCGTATCGTTCTCGAGAGAGAGAGTCTAACAATCGATTATCAACAATTGCGGTCCCCCCATTGTTCCGTAATTCCACTCTCACAGGTTTCCAAAACACATTTGATATACCGACGCTAATTTGTTAGGATGATGTTGCAAAAGCTTTTGCTAGATTACCGAATATGTAGGTATCATGTAGATCCAAAGAAAAGACCGTAAGAGCCTGACAAAACTCACCCCTCTAGCTCATTAGAAGGAGCTCACGAGGGATTGCTCGGGCATGCTGAAAGCAGTGAGCCCAAGTGCGCGTAGATTACATACTCCGAAAGACCATAAAATGCCGTACCGCTACCCATGTCGCCGATCGCACATGGATTCCAAAAGACACGGGTCCAAATTCGTACCGATTCCCTTCCACCACAAGCACCACACTACTAGATACGGTGCTTCTCCGACTCTGTCCGAGTCATTAGCGTCGAGGGAAGTCATGGGGTTCGAATGGCTTCTCACCAAGTCGCGAGTACAGCATGTATAATGCCATCTGGTTGCACTCCTGCGTGCCGGTAATAGTAACCAAACGCTCGTTACTGTTGTCAGTAGGTTCATTGATTTTGATAACACTACCGCTGAGTTGACGAATCTCGTTGATCTTCGCACCACCCTTGCCAATAATAGCACCCACCATATCGTTAGGAATGAAGATCTGCTGTGTCAGTGGCTGGCCGGGCATTGCGACGTTTGCTGCATGGTTTGGAGCTGCGCCATGCGCGACAGGCGCCGCAGCATGGTGGCCACCGTAAGGGTTGGCGGCCGCGGGACCGCCATAAGGAGCGCGGCCAGGTGAGCCAGCTCCGTAGGGCATGCTGGGATGTCCATAGGGTGATGGTTGAGGGGGCTGTCCATGCATAGGGGCACCATAGCCGCCATGAGCGGGTGTGCGCTGGGGCTCCTGACGACGGAAGTTCTGGGTGTGTGCGTACTGACCTCCCGCAGGCTGAGGGACATATGGTTGAACTGACATGCCACCTGGGACAACGTTGGCAGCCATGCCGCTACGTGTGGCATACTGAGAAGCAGCTGGTCCGCCGAACCGCTCTGTCAGCTGCTCAACTAGAGTTTGGGCAACATAGTACACAGCAATGTGTACAGCGTCGGCGACACCCAGAACAACCAACGAACGTTCGCCAGAGTTCGGGAGGAGGGTATCAGATGCGTTCAACTTGGCGTTGGAAGCTTCCTGGATCTCGCGGATGCGGACTCCAGCTTTCCCAATGATGGATCCGATGAGAATGTGAGGGATAAGTAGTCGCATAGGATATGCTTTCGATGTGGACGTAGAAGGCGTCTCGAGATCCTCTTGGTTGAGAGTGCGAACAATGAGGCCAAACGCCTTGGACACAGCGTCAACTTGGCCGCTTACGGTGAGGATGCGTTCGACAGCACCTCGAGAGTAATCGCTGACGGTGCACTTGGCGCCAGACAAACGCCGAATCTGAGTGACGTTCTCGCCGCCTTTGCCAATAATGGTAGCGGCCTCACTGGTGCCGATGCAAGCACGTAGATGCAGCCAATTCGACTCGTCCACCTGCTGATTGTGGTTGACGGGCCGGCCATTGGCGCCAGAAGTGGATTGGATGGGCTGGGTCTCGAGGATAGTGGGGGCATCTGGGACGACAGTGTCCGTCTGAATGTTCTCGGCACCATTCTGGACAGGGGCGTCGGCGACATGCTGCTCCGGCTTCGCCTCCTCTTCCGTAATGTCCTCGGTGGCAATGCCTTCGCCCTTGACAGGCTGGGCAATATCAATATCGTCTGTGTTGGGCTCGTCTTTGACCATTTTATCGAGAGCAGGGCGCTTGGCATCGGGCTGGTCGTTGGGTCCAGCAGGCGAAGAAGGCTCCTCCAGCGGGCGCTTGGCCGAGGAAGCTGCGATGGTGGGTGATGCAGACATGGTTCCTATTGATGAGTCTTGAGTCTTGAAACGGGTGCACACGCTCTTCACAGTCCAGATGAGCGCTCAAACGAGATGCGGAGACTTGTTCAATTGATCTCGATTATGCTCGTAGTATTTACAGCGGGGGCCGTCAAAGAAAGCGTGCTGTGCTGGCGACGGGGGAGGGGTTGCGGAAAAGCGGTGGAAGGTGCGTGGAGGTGAGGTCGTCGGAGCTAGGACAGGGCTTGGAGCGTGCAGAGAGTACAGTGGTCGGAGGGCCGACGCCTCGGAAGAGGTGTCGCGGGTGCTGGTGCTGGTGCTGGTGCTGGTGCTGGTGCTTGTGTAGATAGGGTCGGAGAGGAGTGAGTGCTTCTTGGGAGGTGATGTCGAGTACAAGAAGAAACGGGCCCAAGTAAAGAAAGCTCGCTCGTCAAACCTTCTCGGCGGACAAGCCGGCGTCTCAAATGCGGCTGCCTCCTCGATGAGAGAAATCACAGATAGAGAAGGGGGAGAGGTGAAGCTGCAGGAGAGACTTTGGGCGATGGTTGAGAGCAGCAGGCGGATTGTGCGAGTGCGAGGGAGGAAGTCGTGCAAGCGTTGCCATTGCGGGCCAAAAAGGAAGTCAGGCCCTGTGATGGCTTGGCGTCACGTGATACTCACTACCCTCCGTGTCTGACTACAGTCGCGCTCGCACACCAGTGTCACAACACCAAAGTCAAAGGAGGCCGACGCCAATAAATCCCGCAGAAAGGTTGACCCAGTTGGAACTGCTATTTGGAGTCCAGTGGCTTTTACCTTGTCCGCTCAATCATCACCTGCGAAGGCCTTCAGTAGGAAGCATTATTTCACAAAAACGACACCGTCGCCACTGTCGAATCATGGAGCAACAGCACAAAGGACCTGTTGAGACGATACGAGAGTACTCTAAAGAATCTCGCGAGCTCCAACATGATCTAATGGACTTTGACGCGTCGAATACCGAGGCACGTCTAGGACAAACATTGAGGGAATTGCAGGCACGCGTTGGGGAACAGCAAGCGGCGCTGGAAAAAGTATAACCAAAATACAATGACCACCTTTTTCGATGCTGATGAGGTCTCAGTTACGTTCTCAATCGCCCATTGATCTCGAAGGTGCTGCATACGCCTCAGAGGATCCACACCAAAAACTTCAACAACTCATAGCGGTCAAAGACGCGTACCACCGCCTCAAGCCAACGGCAACATTACTTCCAGCCCAAGATTCTGTAATTCCAGCGCTCTTGGCAGCGCGTACCCTTCACCAGAACGTTCAAGGCACCAAGGAAGCTATCGCAAGCACGGAAAGCCAGATCACGAAGATAGATGCCATTCTACAACACGAAGAAGCCAACTTGCACGATGCCAAACTCCTTACGCAGGCTATGGAGAAACGGATTGAACGGCTGCGCGCCCAACATGAGGACCGTTCTCAAAAGACTCCTGCGCAACTTGCACGGGAGCTTATCGCGACCAAACGTGCGCAAAAAGAGAGTTACGACGCAGAAATGCAACACCTCGGGGAAGCCATGGACGACTTCATCAACGACTACCTATCCGGTATGATCGCTGCTGAAGAACTCGGTGGCCCTGTTGTAGGCGACATGCTGGACGTGGAAGACGACACGCTCGCAGCTGGCTTCACGAAGAAAGGACGCGTAAAGTTATCCAAAAAGCCTGTGTCTGGCAAGTCTCGCCAGCGCCGGATCGACCGGATATGGGGCAACAAAGCTACTGGCGAGAAGGATGGAGAACCGCCTACGGAGGCTGAAGCTGCTGATGCGGAGATGCGACAGCTGATTGAGGATCTGTTTGCTACGCTGATAGGGCCTGGAGGTGGCAAGGCGTACTATCAGCTTGAGAAGGACTCTGCAGCTTCGAGGTTCTTGGTCAGAGCGAAGATTGCGCAGTTTCATCCAAAAGACGCGAGGAAGTTGCGATTGATTGACTTTGGGAGGGAGTTGGATGACTGATTGATCCCCTCTATTGCAATCATGTAAGATTTGAGCATTAGAAGAATAGTAAATACAGTGTCACATCGCACTGAGTTAATCCCCGGTCTTCTAAGAACAGGCTAAGATCCTGATTTTAGATTATCAAGGACCTCCTACTAGAGTTCGGCGTGGACGGAGGTCACCTCACATTTTAGGAACTGTCATTCTTCTTTAAATAACCCCTTGCGGCTCCTGTTCTTGTAAGACGAACGTTTGAATGATTTTGGGTCTTTTGGATTAAGTACAATACCCGCGCTCCATTCTCAAAAGACATGTCTTAATATTTTCATTCTCCCTTGCTATCTTACTGCAAGATTATTGGTCTCTCCTTAATGTTATCTGTCACAAACCCGAGTATTCCATTTGTGGCGATGCGTGTTGAACCTATATACAACACCTTTTCTACAAACTCTCCTACTTGTCTCATTTACGGATCGAGGCCCTCATTCCCTCGCACCCGCGCGTCTGCTTCATGGCCTGAACCAGACCTGCGACTGGCGTCAACCCTGTAGACTCATCACCGCCGCCTAGCAGATTGGACAGGCCATCCTAGTCACAACAATCCGAATTGCCAGCGGGCGTCATCTCCGTCCTCATCACTTTCTAACCCAAAGAATTCATCGATCTGATGAAAGCGAGCTCCACCGGAAGAAACACAATTACCGTAGCAATCCCGAAAGACGCACAAAAATGTTTCTCTTGTCATCGTTGCATAGACATCAACGTAGAGGTCATAAGGACACCTTAACGTCCCATCACATCTTCCAACGCGTAGCAGACGCATGGTACCGCGATGCAGAACAACTTGCTTCTCGTGCCATAACTCTTCATGACCAGGGAGGAAAAGCAAACCCGTCTTGTTGACTGTGATTACGGAGCTTGGCGGACAAGGCTAGGATGCGCATGTAGGACTCACCATGCAGAATCACCATGCAGCACGCATACGTCGTAAACGTGGCTCCAGCAGGTACACTTCCTCAATCGCCCAACCGGGAGTATTCCAGCCATGCGTCAGCGGCTGACCGCATTGTTGTAAAGCCACAGGATATGATTCGCTGCATATACTCACAAAGTAAGGCTAAGCGAGCGAATCTTCCATCTTATTCGAGGGATATTGCTACGAATCTGCCGGGGTTTCATCCGTGATCGTACGATGCGATTACGCGAGAAATGAAACCCGCGATATGGACGATGAACGGGGACTTGCAGGGGAGGGTGACGACTAAGCGGGTTGTGGAGCCATGACGTGGGTTGTGATGGAGTCAGCGAGTGGGTCTCCGTTCAAGTTGTCGCTCGACTTGAAACACATTTGTTGTGATCAGGAGGAGTATCGCGCTGCATGTTTTGGAGAATCAGGTACTCTAGACCACCAACCTGTTATTAGCCTAACGACCTTGTGTTCTGTGTTATTCTGTCGGGAGCAGCCTGTACACGTGCTCAACGCGAGCGGGTCGATGAGCAGGGGAGTAAGATTGGCAATTCCGCTTCTGCGGGTCCAATCTCACGAGTAGAAAGTAAACGGGGCCGCAGAAAACTCTAACTTTGGTTGATGGAACCCATCGCAGCATTTTTGTAATCTTCTACAACTAGCAGCGGATATTGCAGCTGGGATTGGTATAAGTCCCGACACTTGTCGATGTAAGGATTCGACCTGTGCTATCCGAATTCGGAAGCTTGTAAGATACCAGTGCGACGGTAGTCCAATTCGCCCAAGAACTTATCGCGCCGCAAACCCTCAGAGGTGCGAAGTGAACGCGCAATCTTAGCTTGCAGGTGCAATCTGCCATGAATCTTGGTACGCCGAACCCGCAGGCTTGTTCACCAAATTCGCGCCTTCCAGAACCCCATAGCCATCGGCGTTTCAATCTCGTGGCAGTGCGCACATGCTTTCTGTTGTGGTTCGACGGTGGAGCGCCGAATAGTGAACGGCTTACTGCAACGTCCCGGACGGGCGGTGATCTGCACGCTACATCTGCAAGTTGAATCCCACGCCTGTCGTCCCTGAAGGAAGCGGGGTGCAAGTCTGGAACGCTAAATAAGGGCCCAACCTTGGGAAGCGAACACTATCTGAAAATGGACGTGAGGAGCGCTACCGAATTAGGTACGTACTGCTGTGGCGGTGCCATTGTGTGTCAGTAGTCTCACGCGTGAGCCGCGGATGCAACTGACCGCGAGGAGAGACGTTCGGTATGTCATCTTCATCTCGTGAGTCACCGCGAGTCGAGACCTGCCGTTAATATGTACGCGTACGCTCTACTCTGCTCCTCAGGCCTTGTATGGAGCTGGGGAGCATTTCCGAGCCGCTGTGGCGATCGATGCGCCACATATACCCGCCTGTGGCGAGGATGTGTGGCTAGACTCTTCGCTTGAGTACTCTGGATCGTCAATCTGTGTAGATCGGAGTACCTCGTTGGAGGCAAGATAACCATTTTCCTTCTTGGAGTTACTAAAATTAGAACAATTCTAGCCAGCAGCGACACATGTATTTGAAAATCGATAGTTGTGTATTTGGTTAGAGTGATGCGCGTCGTCGGAGAGACTGTATGTGCTCAGGAGAAGGGCTTTGCGACCCACGGTAACTCTATTTCCACGTAAACTGTGGCAAAAAGATACTTGAGAAGAGATCGTTCTCGGAGTAGCCCGCCGAGCATCCTACACGTAGCTATCGAGGGAATGGCGAAAGCGTACGAACCTTCTGGATGGTTGATGACAGGGGAGACCCGCGACGGTCATGGTTGTGTGAGGTCCTTGGTGGCTGACAGATTGATTCGAAACCGGCCCACGCCACCAAAGTTACTCGCAACCGTAGGCTTCATTTGCCTTATCGGACCATTCTTGCAGACGCGCTTGCTTCCAAGTCCTGGCTTTCACTCGGAGAGTAGTGATTCGTATTTGCAATAGCAAGCATACGGTGTACACGTTTCACGTCGCGACGACGTGAGAGAATTAGTGCCTGGCAGCTTTCATTCGACAACACCTTTCAGACCGCCAGCACATCGCTTCTCTAGACGCTCCCTCAAACTCATTTCGTGTATCGCTTCTTTGATTCGTTGCTGCATTATGACATCAAGCTTCGGAGGCCATGAGGATCGGCGTCGGCTAGACTTTCCCAGCAATCACCTCAATTTCACGTACAGCATGTTCTCACGCCAAATTGCGTCCCCTATTCACTCCAGGAGGTCCTTGATAGTCTTGAATCAAGATTTAAATTTGTTCATAGAAGATCGGGGAGTAACACAGTGCGCAAAGACTTCGATTCTTCTTCAGGATGGTCAAGGCCATCTGCAGGCGGAGCGATCCTACTGTATATAATGTCGAAACAATTACAGCCCTTGTTCTGTCTGACTCCTGCGTGTATATAGAACTCCATGCTGTGTATTTCATACCTGATCGTTGCTTTGCAATCTGAGACCGCTAGAAAGTGAAAAGTTGTAATGGTATAATGGGTATCGTCGTCGAACCGAAAATAATGAAGAGAAAGTAGTATCAACATAAGAAATAGCCTTAGAGTACGTGTGGTATCTTTCGAGGCATTACAACGCCAGAAGATTTGAAGTTGGATCAAACGATCCAACTCCGGCAAAAAATTAGCCCAAAGGGAGCGATGCGAAGCTCCTTAGAATGTACATACAGTACAATGTCATTATGGTGGGTGGGTCGTAAAGGATCCGGGTATCGAGAAGGGAGTGACACGTCTTTGAGGGCAATAAGCGTGAGCTATTAGAAGAGGAGACGGAGCTCGTAGCCAGTCGAATTCACGTTTTCGACAATGCCGATATCGCCATCGACTTGAATGTCGGTTGGGCCCGCATCCCATTCTCGCTTCAAGGGGTGCACTGGCGGTGTGCCAATCTCATGGAACTCAGCTGTCATGTCCTGTTGTTCTGGTATTCCATGGACCGCATCGTCATCCATTAGAATCTGCAGCCCCTTCTGATTAACGCGGATGGTTCGGGTGACCTTTGTGGGTTCAAGGTTCATCTTCATGGCAATTCCGCTGACAAGCTCCTTCACGCTACGTTCCATGAGATATATGGCGCGGAAGTAATTGTCTTCGGGTTGTCGACCCGCGATTCTGGGTTGGACGAAGAAACAGGCGACTATGTTTGTGGTCAGCATATATCATAACGAGGGAGAAGGTAGGCTACATACCTGGCTTGAGCATGGGCTCGGGTGGTGGTTGATAAGTCTGGTCAACGCCCAAGGCCTCAATCCATCCAGAAAGAGCGTGATCATCAGAGTATGGTCGTTGAACCTTCGTTGGGACGTCGGCGCCACCATGAATACCAACCATGCCTTTGAGATCGCCTGTAGCTGTTTGGGGAAGACTTCTCCATTCGTTCGAGGACATGCGTGAGGGTGGTTGGAAAGGTTGCGGGCGTTGAAATGAAGAGCCTCGGCGCTTCTCAGAGTGAAGAGATTGTGAACTTGGGGTTGGAGAGACGATCGATGAGGCGCCGGTTTGAGATCCTTGTGCTTCCCACATTTGCGCATCGACGTTGGTATCGATCTTGGACACATCCTGGGGTGTTGCAGAGAGGTGCACCGGATGGAGGTCCGGGTCGTCCTGCTCAGCTCCATTCAGATACAAGACGCTAACAGGCCTAGTGGAACTGAACATATCCTGGAGGGATGCCAGCTTGATATGCAAGTCTTCTTCAGCGGGTGCGCGAGCACCAGATGTTGAGCTTGCTGAAGACATGGACCATGTTCTCTTGTGCTTGGGCACTTTCCCAGGTCTTGAGCTGGCACTGCTCTTAGATATTGAACCACTGCGCTTGCGCTTGCCAAAGTCTTTCATACCAGACTCCACCTGCGCGATCTGTTGCTTCAGCTTGTCGATGGTCTTCTTGACATGGGCAACGTCATTTGATAATTTTCGCTCAGCGCCATGGTCTCGGAAAAGCTTGACCTTGCAATAGCAAAGCTCAGCATCCCTCCTCTCTTGAGGTGATCCAGTGACATCCGTGATCAGCTCAGTCTTGGCGCATAACCGCACTGGAATGCCCTTGACACCCTTGGAGTGACTGAAGTCGGTAGACAGGAAGTTGAAGCGTACGGCTAAAGAACATTCGGGTGCAGCGTTGTGGGCAGGTGTCCACGTAACGACAAAGCCGTCAAACGAAGACGACTCGAGCTCTACCCTGGGCCGTCCCTGGGATTCACCGCCGCCAACTTGGCTGGGGTCCACGAATTCAACAGCTTGCAGACGACCACCACGTTGGTGTGCCTCGTTCGTTCCGCGGCCTTCTTTCCACAATTGCCAGCAAGCGGCGGGTCGTTGTCGCTGCTGTTCGTCCTCGAACGAGATACGGATGAAAGTCCTGTACTTCAAAGATGGGGAAGGCGACTGAACGGGTGCTGTGTCCACTAGAGAGATCGAGTAGGCCTGCCCTTTGTTCAGGTAGGTCACTGGTACTTCGTCCGATTGCTTGATCATTGCGGTCGGAGCGTTCAAAGTAACGTGATATCGGAAACTGCAAGAGTCAGCAACGGTTTCCATATTTACAGGGCATACTACATGCTCAGAAAAGGTGGTAATACTCACTTCTGATTCGGTGGAGGAGGGGCCGATGCGACTGCGGCCGCAAGATTGCCTTCGTACGAGTGAGGTGCAAATCCGATCAAAGGCGATTGCTCTTGCATCTCCACTTCCGGAACCATATTGTCCATTGGCGAGTCCTCGTGGGGTTGCGCCATTGTGGCATGCTCGAATGCAGAAGGTTGATGTGTGAACTGATGCGGCGCAAACGACTGGGAATGTTGAGGCTGCAGGCCGAATGTATTGATATTTTGGAAGTGATGATGAGTTCCGATGGCATGAGGATTGAAACCATGAAGATGGCCTGTGGGTGCAGTCTGACCAGCGTGTAACGCACCTTCCGAGGTAGGTAACGATAGCGGTGTCCCTAGGCCAAAACTGAAACCGGGAGTATGCAGGTCTCCAGCCTGACTGTGATAGAGCGTGTTGGTACCGCCGGGTGTAGGAGTGTAGTAACCAGGGGGTTGGTTTGCGAAAGAGGTAAATGCAAAGCTGTTCGGGTCAAGCAAAGACGGGGTGAACCTCCACGGCTCGTTGTTCCCACGCGGAGTCGGGTCTTGGTCCTTGATATCTTCGTGATCGCCAACATGTCTGGAGCATGATTTGTTAGCAAAATAGTTCATGAATTTCGCTAATAGGAAAGTCGTGGGACGCAGGTGGATGCCGAAGTCGCCTTTGGCGAGCGATACCAGGAGAATCGCGTGTGGATAGACATGGAGCGCAAGAAAGTCGAGGTACAAACCGGGAGGGGTGCGCGACATCGAGCGCATCTGTGAGGGAGGAGCCTGGTGGGCCGGCGAGAGACTGCGACCGCTGTGCGAGGTGTGGGAAGGTCGCTTTAAATTCGTCTAAGAGCTTCCCGTCGGGTTTTTGCGAATTCGTTCTAAGAAGCGGTCAGCCAAGTACTGGAACATGGGGGCGCGACGCGCATATCACATGAGAAGTTGGGCGCGAGGAGGGCAGGTGGACTCACCGGTTGCGAAACATTATCGCTGAGAAGCTGGAAGCAGCGCTGGAAGTTTGTGCGCATCGAGAGAAGTAGATGAGGTCGGAGGTTAGGGAGCCTTGGGTGGATCTTAGGTTGATGAAACGGAGCAGATGCCACAAGTGAGGTCAAGCCACAGCCAGGGCCGCGGTGGTCAGACGTCTTTTAGCTAGCGACCGGGCTTTCGCAGGGACAACGGAAATGTTCGAGGGGGCCGCGCGTGAAGATGGGATTTGGCCAGGCTCCATGCGGGTCTAATGCTGCGGTTTTGCGCGGCCGTAGCCTTCTTTCGTCCCAGCTACTCTTTGCGCGACACTCTCCCATACTGATCACCCGGAGCCCAGCCATGCACAGCCACTGCCCTACGGTAGCCGCGAGCCGTCCAGAAGTTCTTCTCACCCGAAACAGATGGGATTGACGGTGCAGCTGTCGCCATCCCGCATCTCGAGCGCAAATCCGCTTCGGTCGCACGCGGTCCCAGCCCGTCGTTCGATCCACCAGAACCACTGCCACACCAGTGCGCGTGCGAGGCTTGAGTGGCTTGTCCAACATCCCGTGTCGAGGCTCGCCCGTAAATGACTTGTCAAGACCGTCGGCTCGCACACTATACCCCGTTCATCAGGCGAAAACGTCGCGGCGCCTACGGGGCGCGTTGGCGCCGTAATGCAAAATGACATATGCCGGCCAAGCTCCTTTCCCTTTGCGTGCCAGAGACTGCTGCTGGCCCTGGTCTCTTGCAGCTTCCACGCGGCAAAGCTGGCTGCCCCATGGCCCGACAGGGCATTACTCGCCCTATCCAGCATGCCTGCCGGCCGGTTTCCCCCTACGTATGAGCTTCGGATCAGAGACGAGGGTTGCACCCCGCCATTCGTCAGAGCGACCTCCTCGGGCCAATCCCGCAATCAACCGTTGGCGCCATGTCGCTTGGGAGATTTTCCACCCAGCTCGCCCGTTGCCCGCCTAGTCGGGTGAGTTAATTCTTAACGTTATTTCTGCTAGCTGTCAAGCCGAGATTAAGGAGTCTTGAGTCGGTAGCGGCTGCTGAACGGACAGCCTCCAGCGAACGGTTTCGACCCACCAGCCATTTTCCGTCACCATCACAGAACTTGTGCACTTGTGTATGGGTGATGAAACTATCAGAGCCAGAGTGCCAGCAAGGACGAATGTCTTTGCGCTTTGCAGTTACACCGACCACATCGCTGGCAGTTGCATGAGGTGCGCATCGCCTCTGCCCAATCATAAGGCTCATGGAAAAGTCATCCGGGAAGCGAAGGGAGAAAACCATTGCTGATTCGTGAAGGTCTTTCTTTGTGTGTAAAAATAAGTGTGGCAACAGGTTACAGGCCGCGATCGACAGAGGATCACCTCGACCAACGAAATGCATTGCGCATCATCATGCGGTGGATTTTCCACGACTGAAGGCGGTTATGATTGGCATTCTGTGGCACAGTCTCATCACCGCCACACTGTCGTGGCGCAATCTAGACGATCGGCCATCAACCAACGCTCGAGACGACGACGTCGGTAGAAGTTGGTACGCGGCGAAGGGACGCGTAGGCTTGCAGAGAGGAATAGGCTGAACATGGGCCATTGAGGGCTAGACTTTGTATGAATGAGTTCATCGAGGGTTGGCTTCTTACTCATTCGAAGCGTGTCTCCTGAACAATGCATTAGCCACAATAAGAAACTGAGGTGACCTCCGGTGCTACTTGCGGCGGATAGGTTCGGTCTTAAAAGCCCGCTTATCAGCCATGTCGTATAAATTTTGTCGTAATCGCAGACTCTGATGTGAGCTGTAATGACGACTTTAGTTTAACCGTGGGTCTCGTTTCGCTCGGTGTGATACAGTGGCAAGGGATGCCTGAGAATTGATCATAGTATGGGGTTATTCTGACTTTTGGACTGATGTGATTGAACATACGTGAGCTTTGCCTTCGTGAACATACGGAGCCCAATCTATACAGGCGTCGTGCACCGTTTTTACAACCAGAAAATCTGCCACCTCACAGAATCTAGAGAAAGTCTGACATCGTGCGACGTGATTTAGGACTAGGGAAGTTTAGACGAGACTGTCCGGGGTTGCTACGGTTGCATTGCATCTGCTATCTACTGGCCAATTTGGGTAGAACGGTAGTCAGACAATCTTACCTAGCCCGCACGTCAATCAATCCCAAACCCCCAACTTTGTCATCCCTGCCATGGATTATGACTGAAGTGGCACGTGGTAGAGGGACGAGAGATTTAGTAGACTTGCAAACGACCATGGACTTGCCCATACAGCGTGATAGTCCTCAATGACCTTGGAAGTTTTGTGCCGGACTTTTCAGGAGTCGCCCATAGATACTGGCGTCTTATCTGCTGCCCTAGCCGCTGCCGAAGCAACGGCGCTGTTGTAGAATCGAAGACTGCCCTGAAGGTCTCTCGGTGATAGTGAAGACTCCGTCGCGTGTAGATTGTGGATTGAACTACTCCGGCTCTTTGAATCGAGTCGTAAGCTTCCGCTTGATTTATCACGGAGTGCCGTCAGGATGCTAGAATGGGAACTGCGGCGGTCATCCTTGAGTCCACCAGACTGTACACTCGAATTTGAGTTCTCTCGACGCACGCGACCTAGACTTTGTACGGGGCTTGGGATCTTCGACGGCTTCTGAAAGTCCGCAAACAACGTCTTAGCCGGTGGGTTTGAGTTAGCCAGATGTACCTCAGATAATTGACTATCCGCGTCGGAAGAGTCACTATCTCCATACTGAGCTTCGTGGAGCTTCACTACCTCTTCCAGCTCTTGAAATTGGTCATCTCCAGGCTCGAAGGAGAAATATCGACGACGCCTCTGGTTGGAACTCAATAGATGGGTTCCTAATGAAGCTGGCTGTAAATCTCCCTCTTGCGTATGCATGGCGCCATGATCTTCATCACTCGCATCTGACAACAGCGCCAGGAGGTTCTCGACGAAGCTATCGACCTTCAGACCCCTTCGCTTTGCAACAAGTGCACCGAGTTCGCGTAATGCCACGAAGGCGTCGCAATCAACCCCCGACTCCAAGGCTGCTGGTGTAGATGCTATCAACTCGTCTGGTAAGGGATCTCCAATACTGCCAGAGAAACCAGAGTTGACAGAATGCGTGATGGATTGTGAGAAATCTATGCGACCCGCAGTGCACAGGTTAAGCTCACTTTGGACTTTGCGTGACAGAGTTATTTGCTCCTCTTCGTCGGGCGGGTTGCCAACGGGCAAATCGACAGTCATGTTTGCGAACTGCTTTGACAGGGCGACCATCTTTCCAGAAGGTGAGGTTGGACGATGGAGAAGCACTACAAACCGCATTAGCTCAAACTCTGGGTCAGAGTGTATTCCTCCACTCGGCTGGCTTACCTCGTTGACTCTTCAGCTTGATCTCGTTGTCCAGCTGCTGCGGGGATAGGAACTCGTACATTGGGGGAAGTTTGTTGTTCGAGATGGTCTTGCGATGCCGTGGTTTGCGAACAACAATACTCCCTTGCCTGGCTTCAATAAGTCCTGTCAAACCGCTTGTGCCTCGAGCAATGAGTATATCAAGACGGCGTATCTCCGCCTCGTAGCGACCTTCTGCCTCACTCCACTGCTCTTCGTCTATCTTCCAATCGCGAAATGTATCCCGCAACAGCGTTTCCAGATGCTCTTTCTCTCCCCTCACCTTTCTGTAATCTTCAAAAATGCGAAACAAGCCATTATTATGCTCTAGTGGAATAGGCTTTGACGAGCAAGTGATCATATGAGACCGAATGGACTGCAACGCGTTCAGCGGGTCGATATAGGGTTGAAAAGGTGGTGAATCGCTCCAGGGCTCACTAAACTCAGGTTTCGACGGCTCTTTGAAGCTGCTGAAAAGTGAGGTGTACCGTACTCGGCTCACAGGCGTCTCAGGTCGACTTCCGCGTAATGTTTTTCGCCAGCCAGTGTGCCGACGACGGTCTCCCGGGTCATCGGCAGCCGCTATATCGTCGCCTGGAATGTCCTTCGGCTTACTCCCGTGAATCTTCTTCCGCCATCCCACGCCTTTGTTGTCCGGCATGGTGTTGCCGTCGCTCAGTCGCCTTTTACCAAGATGTGGCGCGGCTATAGAAAGAGTGTGGATGTGGGCAAAGTCCATTGTTTGTCTGTGGGTTGTAACTGCCAGATTCTGTGAAGCTACGCCAATCCCGGCCAAGCAGAAGGTGCGGGGCGATAGAGAGGGAAGTGCCGCCCGAGCAGCTTTCACCGTCACCGAGAGACACTAAGTGAGATATTGGCGACTGCGGGCTGCTTTCCTCGCAAGAAGCTGAATATCCGAGTGCTCGCAACTAACCTACAGAGTGTTCGCATGCCATGTTCCCTACTCTATTTCACTCTAGTAGGAGGTCGTCGATGGTCTAGAATAAGATTTCGGATTTGTTCTTAGAAGACCGGGGAGTAACTCGGTGCGATGTGACCCTGTACTTCACAACTCGTATCTTTGTCGTTTTTATTTTGATAAGAGGGCTTGTTAGATCTAGTATCCGTGTTCTGATTTGCCCTGTAGAATAGTGTGATGCGAGCCGACATGCTGCGACCCTGTAGTCCAGCGCAAATAATACCTAAGCCGCATCCTCTGTTACCGTTGTAGGCAATTCAGCCATTGCGAGACGCCCCAGCGTCGTCACTGCCACGAATTCGGCCATTACAAGTCTAACTGCGCTACCAATCTCGAAAATGAGAATGCACAAGAGAAATTTGTCGGCTTCATGGCGACCGGATACAGCCACGGTACCGTACCAGAGTCATCGTCAGGCAAGACTAGCCTATCCGGAAGCCGCAACCTATGTAATTACAAACATCGCCGTTCTCAAAGTATACCCAAAGCAAAGCGACAGCTCATCAGGTTTTTCTGGAGGCGAAAGGCGCTCAAGAAATTTTCATGACGACCGCAGTCAAAGAAGCGAGCAAGAAGATGAAATGGGGCGACCAACGCAGGAAGACAGAGGTAAGAAACCCGACCGGCTTTGGACAAGATACATATGCTAACCTAATAGACACCGCTACGACCTAAGCATGATAGCAATAGCCGTGTCGAGAAGCGGTCCAAACAACCCAAGACCAACAACAATGTCATGATGCGTGGCGCTTTGCCCGCTGTTGGGAATGCTGGAAGAGAGGTTGATGGGAATGCTGACGAAGAGGTTAACGAGAATGTCGGAGGTGATCGCATGGAACGCGATGATTAATCTCGAGCTCGATAATGAACAAAGACGATTCTCACGCTGCTTGCACCTCCACCATGGATACCTTTGCCGGTGCTGTGCAATACATGGTGGGACACTTGAAGTGGTCTTGTTCGGCGATGGTAGTAGAACGAACGCCCCCAACACGGTTAGCGCAAAGTCGACCTTGGAACACCACAGGCATAACTTTCACTCAGCCTGGTCTTTTGCTTACCCATATAACAGTAAACACTGCGGTTTCCGCCATTTTTGAGGTCAGATTTATGCCGGTCCGCTCGCAGATATCTTCAATGTCTTAAGTGCGTCCATCGCCACAGTCTCTAAGTGCTGTGCATTTTCGCGTTTCGACCCGGTTTGAGCACAGTTTCATCCTGGGGACAACAGCTGTCAAAGCCAAGACCATATCCAGGAATCTACGAAATGGACGCAAACGCTTGAGTGATCAAGGGATAGTGAATAATAATTACAAAAGTCTCTTTCGTTCTCAGAATCTAACTTCATCAACCCCGCAGAGGTCTTTGTGTACCTCCTGGCTCCTTGCAAGCTGAGGGCCAATTGACTAGGGCCTGTATAGTAGCTACTCAAGGGTTGCGCGTCTCACTCATCCTCCTAAGCTACCGAGGCACTCCCGACATATTTGACACACTTCAACACACCACTTCCCGCTCTGGTCACTCCGCACACCAATCCACTTCCGTGCCTGACACCAGGATCTTCAGGAACTGTCACACCCGGTTTCAAGCCCACTTTGAGGCAGAGGAAGTACTGCAATGACCGTGTCTTTCTATGCGTAGGCTCTGCGCCGTATAAAGCCGTATGATGCCTGGCCAGGCCAAGAGCTCGTTACTTCAAGGCTCTTCAGATCACGACATTTTTCACTTTCAGTCCTCTGCTTTCCTTCCAATTCTCCAACTTCAGTACGTTCTTTTGTCGCCGGGCGACTTTACGATACCTTTCGATACCTACTTAATCCTGCACTATTCCTATTCAAAATGAAGTTCACCACCATCATCGCTACCGTCCTCTCCATGGCCGCTTTCACTATTGCCGCGCCTATTGCAAATGATGGTACGCTTAGCCCCGCACATCGTGCTGGTAAGGCAACCTACTGACAGAGTCGCAGAAGTCGCAGCCCGCCAGAACCATGGCATGTGCGTCAAGAGCACGGGCGGCGAGGTTGAGCAAATCGCCAACTGCTAGATATGATAGCTATGGGATAAGACTGCAGGATGCGTCGAAGGGGTGGGGAAAGAGGAGGATATCAGCTACTAAGGCTATACGGTCGTGAGACTGAGGTCAAGGTTCAAGGGTGTAATACTACAACCACCTGCTTGCGAGCAAAGTTGGGACCATATATACCAACTGTCGTAAACCGATACACATCGAATAGGGTCTATTACAAAGAAATTCGTTACGACTCTAGCCTCGTCTAATTTCCTATTTGAATCCCTTACTATCAATGTCTAGGCCGGTGACACGCTTCATCCTTTCTTAGCTCATCTTACTCCCGTGACCTAGCCTCTAGCGCCGTCGGGGTAGCTACCCGCGATACTTCACTGCTGTTCCAATTGTGCCATTTGTGGAGTTACAAGGCATTTTACTCAACACTAGTTCTGATTGACATGTACCGTAGTTAAATTCACTCCACTCAACCCCTACTTCCCTTGCACCTCCCTTGATTTAACATACTCCAATCCAACAGGCACCCCAACGTCCTTCGTATTCTCCGTCAAAACCTCCAACTCCGCCTTCCTCCCATCTCCCGATCCCCTCCACGTTATCTCCACCAACTTTCCAAACATCGTCCGTGCAGAACTCTGCACTACAAACCATATCTTCAGTTCCTCTTCATCACGATAGACCACAAAGCTTTGGATACTCAACGTTTGTTTATCACCCGTGTAGTCTTTTTCGAAGAAGATGGTGCTTTGGTTAGAATGAACTACTGTTTGTGTCGTGAATGCGATTGGAGGGGCTGTCGGAGAGGGTGGCTGTGGTTGTGGAGGTGATTTTCTGAGTTGCGAGAGATCGAATCGTTTGATTGCTGTGGGAGAAGTATTCCAGCGTCCCTTTTCCGTCCAGTACAACGAATCACCGACAAGGCGTAACTGTCCAGGCATATTGATCCCGCTGGCCAACACTTGTTCTTGGCCCTCATAACGCAACGGCGCTCGTCGCACACTCCCATCGTCTGGCCCTTCACTTGCACTCCAGTATAACCAGCCCTTGTCGTCATCTACCAATATGCCATCCGCGTAGGCATATACTGACGAAAAGGACGGTGAGTACCTGATGCCCTGTGATACATTTCTTACGACTTCAACATTTGAGCCGTCGAGATCCGCGCGCCTGATCAAGCCGTCAAACGACGTACCATAATACAACTTCCCTTCCTTTTCCGCAACAGCCACACTTGTGATTTGGAGAGATTTTTGAGCTATCACAACTTTTGCGTTCGACCCATCAACATCAGTGCGGATGATTCCTTGACCCGTAGCGGAGTAGAGAGTCGAAGTGGATGGAGAATAGGCGAGGGACGTTGCGCCAATGGGCTCAGCGAGCATAATTGGACTATTTTCAGGACCGAATTGTTGAAGGACGGTTGCGTTCGTCCCACGAGTGGTGAGAGTGCGTAGTGAGGTGCGCCATCGTGTGACGGGGGTGCTGCGGTGGCCTACACCTGTGTCGAGAATGAAGAGAGAACCTAATGCTTTAGGGTTGTCGCTAGGGAGTGCGAGGGATATTGGAAGAGAAGCCAAAAGAGTAATTAGAGGTAACATTGTGAATAATGTGGACAAACGACAATTTTCTTGAGGCACTAGATACTACTTGTATGGCAATAGTCCTTCGACAAGCGGAGTCTCGTATTCATACTACAAGTCAGGATGCATGTACTGCTGTTCTGTGTCCGTTCATCAAGATAGATTGGTAAAGGAGCACCTCGCTCTCCGAGGTCACATACGAATCGGGAATTCGCCAATCGGTCACCAACTAGGTAACATAATGCCTAAAGTTCTCTGACGAGCGGGTAACTATTCGTGGTTTAAGCGAGGGGTAATTGCTGCGATTCTGTATTGGCTTCATTAACCGATATTGCGGTATCAGGGTATCGCTGCGCAATCCTCGGTGTTCGGTTGCCGGATCCGCCTAGGGTACGGGGTGTTCGCACGCCAAATTGCACCCCTATTCTTTTTCACTGCAGTAGGAGGTCCTCAATGGTTTTAAATCATAAAATCAAGACTCTAATCTGCTCTTAACAGACCGGGGAGTAACTCAGTACGAGGTGACCCTGTAGATTGATCCTAACAAGCCAAATCAATCTCCGTCCTTCGCTACTTACCGTCCAACATACTTTAACTCCAGCCATCTAGCAGGAGGATAGATGAACATCGTCAAACCACACGCAACTGGCAGACCCAAATCCGCACCGTTACCCACAAGTGCAGCAATAGGACCAGTGAAGTAGGTCTGATACATGCACAAGACAGCGCCAACCCAGCCGATGATGAACGCGAACAGTGCAGCGAATCCATGCGGAAGCAGATCCTTGCGGTTCCAGATCTCCCAGTCGTAGTTGCCCTTGCGGAAAATGTACTCGTCTTGAATCATCATAGTGATCCAAATGATCGTCCAGTAGCCGATGAGAGAGAGCCAGTTGATGAAGATACTGAATAGGCTGTCGCGACCGGCGATGGCGATAATGGTAAAGACAATACAAGAGAATGTACTCCAGATCGGACGGGGGATCTTTGCGAACGGCGCGCCAAGTTGCTGCCAGTTGAGGGCCGCAGCGTAAGTCCCTGGGATATTGTTCGCGGCAATACAGACAGCGAGAACGACACAACAGAACTTTCCGAACGCGGTGAGAGGGCTGTAAGCTTCAACAACTAATGCACCAATACCGTGCGCTTCGAAAGCCGACTGCCACGTTGGGTTCCGGAGGAGTCCAGATCCAAGACCAATACCCAGGAACTCAATAAGCAGTTTGCCAGATGTGATACCGCCGACTGTGGCTGCGAATGTTGCCCATCGGTTGGTATTCTTAGGATAATAGACCACGTAGTCGGCCGCGGCAGAAGACCAACTTAGAGGTCCAGATGCGACGAGGAAGAAGTATGACAGGCGATTACCGTGGAGTACGGCACCAGTTCCCTGGGAGGGCGTCGTTGTGTCGAAGTGTGGTCCCGCAACTCCGATAAGGACGAAGAGGACTAATACGGTAGGCGCCCATACAAACTGCTCAAACTTGTAGAACCACTTGATACCAAAGGTGACCACAACCCAGGTGATGAGGGCTACAATGACAATACCCACAATGACCGACATGCCACCGCCATTGACGGCAGAAAGCAGCAATCCACCAACCAAGCAGTCAATGAGACCATATCCGAGCTCAATGCAAAGGTTGAGTATAACGCATAGCTTAGAAGGCCACCATCCCATTGTGTATTTCGCGACATTAAGTGTGCGAAGTCCAGATCGTGGTCCGAAAGTGGAAATGTAGCCAGTGCAGATGGAGCCGAAGATCGTAGCGAACATGCATATGCTAAAGCACTGTTAGTTGTTGTTGATGATGTAGCTGACTTGATACAGTGGACATACACAATCGAGTCCGTTAGACCTAGACCGTAGCTGACAGGTCCCAGAACACCAAGCGTCAACTGATTTGCCGTGCAATTCATTGAGAACCAGCTGAAAACGTGTTAGTTTCATCCATCAACCACTACGTATCTTGATACTTACATGGTAAACATGTGAAGGTAGTCACGGTATGTCATGACTCGCTCTCGCAGTTCTTCCGGGATTCTCTCGATACCGCGGGCTTCGACACCGCAGAATGCATCGAGACGGTTGCAGAATCTTTGCAGTGCCGTCACCGGCTCGCTAATACCAAGCTCGGCTATCTCCCGATCACCGTTGACAGTCGAGGTGGCATCTCCTTTTTCGAACTGTTCGTGATGCTTCTCTGTTGTAGACATTGTAGTCGAGGTATAAGGGGACCTCGGGAGGTCTGGAAATGTGGGGCCTTTGGAGCGGGAGGCGAGAGGTAACAAGATGTCAGATTTCGCTGTCAGCTTCAATCCGGAAAGATGGTTAACTACAACCCCTGAACGAGCTACCGAGAAGGTATCGAAGGTTGTCTGGTAATGTTCGATCCGTCCTTGGGATTTTGAGCATGTTCGCCCTGGTCTATTATATACAAAGCTGTTCTGTCTCCTAGTCTCCACAGGTTAAGAATTCAGACTATAGCTATCACGAGAGTGGGACGGTTAGGCCAACAACTCACCCTGTTCTGGGCTAACGTCTATCTGGATGTGGCGCATCCTATCTCCCCTATCTACGGTATGGGCGGTGCGGGTCCTTAACCTGGGGTTTGCAGGGGAAGACGCATGGTGGTTGCCCCAAGCGGCAAATAGTGGTGGATCTCCCTGGTACCGGTAAGCCCTCCTCTAGCGCCGTCGAGATAGCCGGAAGTAACAACCACAAATCATAATTATCTCTGTATATCTTTAATATCTTTAGTAGTAGCTACTTTGTACTCTTTAAAACACGAAGGCTATTTAGGTATATATATAAGGTTATAAAGTTCAAGCATAAACATTGTGGTTGACAACTACCTAGGTAGAGTCAAATATGACTCCCAGCTAACTCGACGGCGCGAGAGGCCTCTTAGGCCCGATTTCGGCTTCTTAGCCGCGGGGCTACGTCATGTAGCCAATGGCAGTGGGTAGTCGATGAAACGGGCCTTTTCCCACTCTTGCGATGAATACTAAATACAAGAGTGGGGAGACGAGTTGGCGAACATGAAAATACTGCCATTCTCCAGAACGTTTGATCTCGAATTATGGAGGGCTGATATCAGGTTATAACATTAGTATGCGACCAATCATTGGAGTAGAAAATACGTTGTTGGAGGCGACAAAACCTTAGATAAGCCAAGCTGCAAACTTCAACTACTGTACACGGAGGGATACTGTTAACGCATGCAACTGCCTTTACGACAAAGGTGGAGGGTCATGTTCTTGAGGTGGAATCGAGAGATAGTACAATCGATCCACGTGCGTTGGTTGTGTACTTGACGTAAGGTCCTGTATTGGCTCGGGCTGTTGCTTATGAAGAAAATAAATAATGAATATGCTAGGCGGAATTAACTACGAAGAGCGGTTATGTCTATGCTAGTAGCATTGTTGGCAATACTACTGCGTTGTAGAACGTTCTCTATGTGTTTTTGCCAGCACAAATTTTGATGCGCATTGTGCTCATCAGCAAGGGCAGCCCATTTGAACGTAGACGGGGATTGTTGATACATCGCAACAGGGGCATGATTGCTGAAGTATTGCTCCTTTGTCTATAAGCTCGCCGAATGTCACTGGTCTAGGAGTGGCAAGTTCGAATGCAGGTCAAGGTCCCCAGGAAGCAGGATAGAAGCCACTTGGGCTATAGCAAGTCAATACACGTCATCGTTGTGCAGTTTCTAGACGAGAAGAATTGAGCTGAACCTGAGTAAATCCTGGCTGCTGGAGGGATTGCGATTTGCATTTCCAATTCTTGATGTGAGCGATTATCCCACTTCCTAAGGGGCGCAGCCGTTGGGGTTCCGCCCCTTGTCGCCTACTCCGTTATACGTAATATTGCGTTATTGTAATTTAACTTCCGGAAACGCCTGCTTAGAACTTTTCAAGGTTTTAAGTGTTGCGGGTGGTGGCTGTCCACAGTGTTGCGACGCGTGAAGTGCGTCGCTGGCCTTAACCAGCAAGCGTCTAGCGAGTGTGATACCTCCTGCGAACGCTGAAGATACTAGGATGAGAAGCTGTATCGTCAAGATTTCCATAGACAACCGGGGTCTAGAATTGGCGGAAAGTACATGACTGTTGAGTGACTCGAACGGTCTCAGAAGCTCTATGCCAAAAGTGGCGCAACGGAGGGCACTCCATAATCAACCTCCAATGATAATAAAAGCCGCCATAGATCTTGGTCGCATGGCCTATCTTTTTAGGAACGGTTGCTCGACACCACAAGCCGGAAAGCGGGTGAGCAGTGGTGTTAAGTTGGAATGTCGGGATATGATGCAAAGGGTTTAGTCGCAACACGACACGAGGTACGGTGACCTTCTTGTCTGCTCTCATTCTCGTCGACATTTCGGCTTGGCCTGATGATTGGGCTCGCGTTTTGTTTCGGATATGATGGTGCAGGTGCCGACTGAACCTCGATCGAAGGCGGCAGTTCAAGGTTGCTCTTCGCTGGATTGGGTGAGGTCAAAGAGAGGCGTAGGTGGTGATATGGCGATACTGTATCAAATCTTCTTGGTGTATACAAAGGTGGAGCGTACGATACAATTCTTTTGAGGGAAGCAATTGCTCCTGAAAGTTGCACGGGGTGCAGACGCGCGAATGGGGGGACTGGGCCACAAGTTCGATGACGTGTCTCATCCCGAGATCCCCTTCATGATGATCTTCGCGGTGACCATGGTCTCTGTGGTTCGAAATAGAATCACGCACAGGGTCAGTCAATACTGTACATATTGGATTCGATTCTGACCGTTGCCGTGCTGTGACTGCCGTGCCCAATATGTACTCGTTCCCTTGGCTATCTTTCATGGTATCATCAAGAGATGCTCTGCAGCAAGTCAGCGGCGGGGATGGTAGCTTGAGACATTCGTTGCATTTGGTGAGAACTTCAGCATGACGCGTAAACTGCGATGCGATGCGGGTTTAGCAGTCTTTGTCCCAGTGTTGTGTCTGAATTCATGGCCTTCTGTATGCATACGCCAAGCTCTTGATTGCGATGTGCGCTTTGATGTGGCTCTCTCATCCCGCGTGCCACCGAGACGCCCTGATGGGATGACAAACGGGTCCACCGCTAGCTCAGGGGAACCGACGCCAAGTCGATCGTCCCTCTTCTTCGACAAGACTTTTCGCAGTATTGCATGGCATTGCTTGACACAACCCACTGTATTTCTTTGTCTCCTCGGCGTGAACCGGCGCGAGGGCCCACTGGCGAAGAAGTGACCTCTCCGCCTCTAGCGTCGCGCAAAAACCCGGAATTAAGCTAATGGTGGGTGACCCAACAACACCTACTTAAAGTTATATATATAAGTATTTTCTTTTTAAGAAAAATTATTGAAGAAAGCTCTTAGTCCTAAAAACCTTATAAAAAATATTTATTTTTATTTTAATTACTTTAGAAGCGCGTTAGGTAGTGGTTGATAATAGTCTTAGAGAAGCTTACTTCCGGGTTTTTTCGCGACGCTAGAGCCCGCTAACCTCGGCGAAGCTAACGAGGACGAGCCGAGCAGGTCAGCCTCGTAGCGTACAGGAACGGCTTGCGGTCGGATCACGCAGTGCTCCCACCATCGCCTCCTATCAACCTTTTGGAAACCTTCAGATCCTTTTGATCGTATTCACCCTGTGCGCTTATCGCAATCGGCGCCAGACGGCCTCTGATAGGGCTCCGCTACGAACTGCCAGCTCTCACTTGCCATGTTTGGATGGCGCATAGGGGTCGCCCAGGGGTTTGCAGGCCATGCACCAGCTGCGAATGGCTAGCTTTCATCTTACCGCCGATTTTTTGGGAGCTGATGGGTCAAGTGCTCGTATCAATGGGCTGCCCCATAGTCGAACGCTTCTTTTCTTTGGAGTCTTGTCCATCTCTTAGCTTTCTTGTCTCTCCTCGAGCTCCCTCACTCTCGACTTTGTTGTCTTGCTCCATAGAGTCGTCACTCTAGCCGTTCATTTTCATTCGTTATGCCATCATGATCAACAAAGGTTATCGTCTTTCCTTTTCCCATCTTATTTTCTACATCTCTACATTCATAATCACGACACAGCTATGGGCCATATGGAGACAGTCATCACACAGCTACTTTTCCTACAGACCAAGGAGTTGGCATTTTGACGCAGATGTGCACGCCAACGTACATACACTCAGTCATGATCAGTGCGACTCTGCCTTTCCAAAGCTATACTACAGCCTTGATCAGGCAGTAAGCCTGCGCCAGGGAAGAAAGGTACATGTGCAGGATATTGAGATATCGGAGGGAAGGTGCATGCTACGAGTCATGGTATACCAAGGAGAGGTAAGCTCTACTTGCCCAGTCCTAGGCCCTCAGCCCCAGCTCACACAGCCGCTGCAGCTCTTCGTGGTCAACTCTGGCAAGCCTGAGGAATGCTACGTCACGAATGGCAACGAGCGCGAACGCATCCTTGGAACTCTTGCTCAGATCGACCGCGCCCTTTCAACCTCGCCAACCGTCGACCCTTCGATACCGAACATCGAGTTCTCTCTTTCCCTCGACGATCTTCCCCGACGCTCTAGAGGCAAAGGCACATTTTTTGGTTATACACGGAAGGAGGGCCGCGAGTACAACGACATCTGGATGATGCCAAACTACGCCTACTGGAGTTGGAACTATACACACGCACCCAGCTGGAATAGCATCAGACGAGAGATCGAGCAGAAAGAGGTGCAACTACCGTGGGCAAAGAAGGATCCGAGGGTAGTTTGGCGGGGCAAGATCAAAATGGCCAAATTGAGGAAAGAGCTCGTGCGAGTTAGTGAGGGCAAGAGCTGGAGCGATATCAAGCCCGTGGTGATCAATAACGCGTCTGATCCGCATACGAAGGATGTCATGAACCTTAGGCAGTTCTGTGGGTACAAGTACACCGTCCAGACTGAAGGCACTTCCTATTCCGGCCGCTTGAAGTACCTGCAACTCTGCCGTTCTGCGCTCATCACCCATCCCCTCGAGTGGCAGGAGTTCCATACGCATCTAATGCGCCTTTCTGGACCAGAGGTCAATTACATCGAAGCTTCAGAGAACTTTGGGAACCTCGAATCTGCAATGGAATACTACCAAGCTCACGATGCTGACGCGGAGGTGATTGCAAAGAACAGCTATGAGACGTTTGCTCGGCGGTATTTGACACCAGCTGCGGTAAGTCAACAAGAGCACCGAATATTCAGATGAGAATGCTGATGGAAGATAGGTTACATGTTACTGGCGACGCCTCTTTTGGTCGTGGGCATCTGTACAAGGTTATGAACCGCAGCTGTATGTCCCAGACGACGACGGTAACATGGTGATGCGGGCAACGCCTTGGACTGCATTCGCGGCGAATTGGCCTAAAGACCCTTCGATTATTCCATGAGGGATTGGGGTTCGCGTCCAAAGGAAAAGAAACATTGCATCTCGGGAGTACTACAGGGTCACACCGCACTGAGTTACCCCCCGGTCTTCTAAGAACAAATCAGAATCTTGATAATAGACAATCAAGGACCTCCTACTGGAGTGAAATATGGTAGGGCAGGGATGCGACTTGGCGTACAACACTCTGTAGGTTCGATTCAGCTATGATACCCGCTTTCACACGATGAAGGCTTAATCAAGAAACATCACTATCAGCGTTATGATTACAAAGTCCTGGTTCGAATGCTGTTTGGATGTTTGTCAATTGAAAGGATGATTCCACTAGGAGCGCATATTAACCCACTCCCGTGGACCTATGTTTAGCCTGTTAAGGCTATTCTACATATTGAATCTACCCCTTACGCTTACTCTTGCTCGCGATTATCTTCCGTACCTGTTCCTCTAACCCCTCCTCTTGGCCTTCAAACCCAATCTTACCATTATCTCTTTCTTTGTATAACGTCCCACCCTCCAACCAAATTCTGCGCAAGGTGAATCCTGTTGCGTATGGGTTATCCTTCTCCCAAGCCTCTTTCTCCAACCTCTTCACCTCCTCCAGTGGCGTGTAACCCACATCCCATTTCCCACTCGTCTGCTTCTCGAACTCCGCGAGTGCCTCTTTGCCTGTGGCGGTGAAAGAGTTCACCTTCAAGATGCGCTCATGCAAATCTGTTGGCGTTTTGAGAGCTGCGACGAGCAAGCGCCCAACATCCTTCATAGTGGTAAAACTAATTCGTTCGTCTCCAGTGCCATGGAGTGTTGCTCTCTTCTCTTCGGTATTAAAAATGCCAACTTGGGGACCGAAATAGAGATCTGAGTATGGGCCCGTAACCAATAGTGTGGTCTTTAATCGCTTGGTATTCTCGCGAATGTACTTCCGCACCTGGAGTTTGAGTTGGTGAGGTTTCTCCGTGGCAGAAGACGGTCCGTATTCAATGTCGGTACCGTATTCGGAGGGGTAGAAGAATGTGATAGAAGGGGCTGATTCGGCGAGCTTAAGGAGGGGGATTTGAGATAGGATTGCATTTCGTCCGAGCGCCGAGATGATGGTGTCGTAACCTGAAGGCTGTCAGTGATATGTCGGCCTGATTGAGTGTCTACTGCTCTCAAGCCAACCGCGATAGCTATGCCCCGAGGCCCTTCGCACTTTATGACTGAATAGTTGTACCTGCAAATGATTGGGAAGGTTGTCGTGCTACACTGGAAAAGTCCCCCAGGGTTGCGTATGATAGGACAGGAAACAAACCTTCATAAGCCTTTCTTACATCATCCTCGGAATTCACATCGCCAACAATCATCTCAACACCTTTCTCTTTCCACCCATTTACTTCATCTGCCTTCTTCTCTACTGTCGATGTCGAAGTGAAAAATCCGATTTTTTCGAATGACGACTTCGCATTGTAGAGTTCCTGGATGATGTATTCTCCAATCACGCCAGTTGCGCCAAACACCAAAATTTTCTTTGGGAGGGGGATGTCGGCCGCCATTGTAAACGACGATTGATAATGCTTCGAAGAGTGGGATGCACGCTATGATATACCTCACAAGACAGGGTACATATAGGGCGTGTTGGATGGTGGAAAAGCGGGGCTGCCCTCGGCCACTCAAAGTCGCACTGCTCACGACAGAAACGCTCGAAGCGACAATAAGACCAGATACTCGTGCGAGACTCGGGGTTGTCAGCGCGTGTTTGTGCCTGGCGCACAAACACGAAACGCTATCTGGTGCCATCGTGTGGCTCAATTACGTCATGCATCACCAGTCATGCTTACATGTTAGTCACTACTAATCCACCCTTTAATGTATCTGTTGCCTAGTTCAACCCATAGTTAAGTCACATCGTGTTCCAACTCCTTCAATTAGGATTATCCGGAGTTATCCTAGGCCGAGCTGAAGCATGACTAGCCACCTTCGTCGGCCGTAATACGTCTCCTCGTGCGGACTTGATGAAGTCTGGCCTCATGCTTACGATGCTACCCCCGCCGACCCCTACTGAATTCAATACCTTAGACTACATTGAAGAGGCCGTTTCTGTACAGTTTGCAGGCGCAGAACAACTCTGTTAAGAAAAACGAGCAATTGCAACCACGCTAGCCTTGGTTACTCCTTCCCGCATTTGAAATGTCACTACTTAAGAAAGGGTCTGCTTCTGTTGCTTATTGCAGAGCATTACCTACTGGTGATATTGGGACCAATGTCATGGAGCTTCGTGTGCACAAAGGTTAAAGGCATAGGCGACCATGGAGGGATTCGATGCATTCATCTTCTAGCCTTGCTAGGTAGCTACTAAAATTTGCCCTCTTTGCAACCATGACCTAAAAAGTCTGCTGCACAGAATCAACAGAGAAGCCACGAAGTACTGACAGGGACTATCGCCCTTGTGAATGCATACACTGGCAGCTACTCCTCCCAGATGCTCTAGTTGTTGAACGCCTATGCTATGCTATGCTAAATCAACTCTAAATCCCGACGCACATGCCTGATGCAGCTCCTGGTATCAAAATCGTAAATCATCAGGTCATAATATGATCTATCGCTTGCTCTTCTTCTTCTTGCTAGCGCCTGCGACCGTCTTCAAAGCCGCATGTTTGGGGTGGTCGTCGAGGTGTTGAAACAACTGAGATTTCGAAGGAAATGTAGCATCACATCCCCGGCACTTGTTTTTGAGTTCCGACTGGTTCTCTTCAGCCTGCTTTGCTGCCTTTTTGGCCCGTTTCTGCGCGGCTTTCCCCAGCTTCGGTTCCTGCGGAGCTCCGTTCTCAAATCCCGCGACTTTGGTGGGATCGGCATCAGACGTCTCAGGGGGGGCTGTAGATGTATTCGTAGTCTTCAAGCCAGCAAGTCGGGCTTCGATGTCGGAGCGGGAAGCGTATTCTTCATCGTCATCTTCGTCATCTTCGTCGTCGTCTTCATCGTCATCTTTGGCCTCTTCTTCCCTTCCCTGGCTCGTTCGAGGCCCAGAAAGTATATCTGCGTGTGCTGGAGCGTGCATATCCACATCTTCCTCATCGGCCGTACTACCATCATCCACTTTGAGTTCGTCCGTCTTGTCTGCGAGGTCCTGTGAGTTGTCGTCAAAACCATCAGCATCTGAGTTGATGGCGTCTGTCCCAAGTTCATCTTCTGCAGGCGTTATGACATCACTGCTCATAGCATCCTCATCAAGATTTAGATGGGCATTGTCCTTCTGCATCTTCCTCTTCAGAGATTGGATTGCCTTCTGGTGCTTCTTGCTTTTCTCGTGCGCTTCGTACTGCCGCTCGCTCTTGAACGTCTTGTTGCAGGCTACGCATTCGTAGTGCTCTTCTTCTATCTCTTCCTCTGACTCCTCATCCAGCTCATCAGCAGGACGAGCGGTAGCCCAGCTCGGCACAGCCTGTGCCTCTTGCTCTAACTTTGCAATCTTCTCTGCTCGGGCTCGTGCAGCCTGCGCCTTCCTCGCGTCGCGTTGTGCCTTGGCCTTGTCTTCGTCCGACTGTTTGTTCGGCGTGTATCGCGGGTCTCGCTTGCGCACGAAGGCGACCAATGTCCTGACAGCGTCGTTGAACTCTCGGCGGCCATCCTCGCGGTACTTCAGGTTCTCCTTCTCGGCAAGCCGGCGAGTGCGGCGGTCTGGGGCATCTGATAGTCGGTATACGTCCAGCCATGCAAAGCTCTTGGCTGTAGCAAAGCCATTCCATGCCGAGTAGAAGTTGCGCACCACGTCGTCGTACTGATCGGCCTTGTGGCCAAAGGAAGGATATTCAGGTATGTCGATGTCTTCGTAGTCGGCCGCATACTCTTCCTCCTTGGCAAGCTGCTCGAAGGTTTCCCTCACGAAGCCAAAGAAGCCGTTCGGCGAGTCTGAGAAGTCGACATTGCCTCTGAACTTGCCCATCATGCGCGCCAGGTCGTCCGACGTCGTCACCCGCATGTTGCCCTGGTAGTGGTCCTCGGTCGCTCCTTCCCCGCTGCCGCCCCGCAGTATGTCTCCCTCATGCGCATCATACCAGGCGCGCTCCTGGTCGTCGGAGAGGACTTCGTAGGCCGACTGGATCTCGGCGAAGAGGGCCGTGGTGCGTTCAGTGTCGCCATGGTTGCGGTCGGGGTGGAGCTCGAGTGCTTTCCTGCGATACGCCTTCTTGAGCTCGTCTGGGGTTGCAGTCCGCTCCACGCCCAGCAGCTCATAGTAGCTCGTCTTGACCTCGCCGCTGCCGCCGCCGCCCGTCGACTGCGAGGCGCCCATGTTGATCAGCCAAGCTCAGAAGGCTGCCACACTATCATCCGCGCCGGGGTTAGGTTTCTCGCGTCTAGAAATGTCTGCACGGCGTCGTTGAATGTTTGCGGCCAACAAAAGTTGCAGTCACTGTTGCCCCAGCGCTCTGATTCGCTAGACGAGCGAGGCGAAAAGCTTGAGCGGCAGTGACAGGTGAACACCACAACGGTCTAGCCACCGCACCGGTAGGGCTGGACGAGGACCGAGTGCATGTCGTAATTTTGCTTTTTCTTCATAAACCGCGCGACACCCCCGCTGCGCTCAGGCGTTGCGTCAGACTGGATCCCTTTCGATACATTTTCTGGGGTTTGCGGCTAGCGGCAGTCCACCATCACCGAATCACACACAAAGAAGCACATGACTGGCGGAGCAAGGCGCGTGGTTGAGACGTCGACATTGCCATCTCGCTCACCTCAGATCCCCCCGTCTCCAAGAAGTCATTCCTATCTTCCTCGATCTTCCATCCGTCACTCTCGCATTCGCATGAAGCAGGAACGGTGCATCGCACGGACCTTGGCCCTATATCTCTTAGCCTGGCCTGCAAGACTGCATCGGAACCACACCGGAGGGGCCCCCGCCACCGCCCTCTGAGCCTGGTCATCAGCCCCACGTGCAGGAAACCGCGGTTCTGGCCGGCCAGTCCGACCACCTTACCACGGTTCACAGCTGCAGCCATGAAGTTCGGCCGTGTCTTCAAGCAGAGCCTCACCAACGAGGGCTTTCCGCCCGAGTGGGTCGACTCTGCCATCTCATACTCGCAGCTCAAGAAGTGCATCAACAGACTTACCGACGAACTGCAGCAAATGGGCCTCGACCCTGCAACCCTGTCCAAGCTGCTGAAGCACGTCGAGGATTATAATGCCTCCGCAGATCAGCTTGACGAAGAAAGGCCATTTGAATATATCCTCAATGGTGCCACCCCAACGGAAACTTCTTCCAAGGAGCGCACACGCTTTCATCCCAAGCTGCTCTTCTATGTGAACGAGACAACCGGAGAGGTGCATAGCGCCAAGCTAGATGAGGAGACCAAGCGCAAGCTACAGATGCTGGCTGTCGAGACTGGCATGTCAGACATACGCGTCTCCGAAGAGTCGAGTTCCTTGCAGCCCACCGAGTCTGTAGATCCTGCATCTCCCACTGAATCCATACCAACCCAAGGGCCAAGAAACCGGCCGGGGTATCGCACTGTGGAAGTACCCATCACTTCTGATACTGAGTTCTTCACCAGGCTCACCAGTGAGGTCTCTGGACTGGAGAAGCTCCAGGCACGAGAAGAGAAGCGAATGGGCGCTCAAATAGAAGACCTTGGGAAGCAGATAGCTAAATTCACCGATCCGAGCCGGCGAGCAAACAAGAAGATGCTCTCTGCTTGGCGCCAGATCTTTCAGATGTACATCGAAGAAGGCATCTTTTTCGGGACAACAGAGGTTGACCACAAAGCCCATGACTCGGACAAGGCCATGCAGCGGCTGGCCGAGTTCTCCAACAAAGTTGCTCAGACTGGTCTAGTAGATCAGATGCGGAAAAAGGACAACCTGCAGGCACTGAACACATTCATGCACATCAATCGAGAGATTCTTCAAGGCCTGCGGTTTGGTGAGATCAACCATAGCGCCATGCTTAAGATTCTAAAGAGTATGTTCTTTCTTGCAAATGCCCAAATTCATGAAGTTGTATAGCAGCCGCTGATATATTACAGAATTCGACAAGCGCACCGCTCTAGGCGTCAAGTCCACTTTCCCCCGACAAGTCGAATATCCAGAGTTTTCTGAACACCTCGCCAAAGCGGTGTGCGCCGAAGTCAACACGCAAATTTTGTCGCATATTCCTCAGCTCGACGACTATTCCTGCCCTATGTGCTTCGACCTCAAGTGGCGGCCAGTGAAGCTCAGCTGCGGACACACGTTTTGCATCCGGTGCTTGATCGTCATGCAGAATAAGAAACAACACAACTGTCCGTTCTGCCGAGAGCCGACGGTTTTCGACGCGAACTCAGGTTAGTACAACGAGTCGTTGACTTGCGAATGAACCTTGCTCATCTCACTGTAGATAATCTGGACCAAGAACTGGCCGCCTTCCTCAAGAAATGGTTTCCAGATGAGGTCAAGACAAAACAGAGATACAACGAGTTAATGGCCGGTGTCGATCAGTACGGAGAGGTTTATGCGAGTCAAAAGTGCGTTGTAATGTGACGTTCATACCTATAAATGGTTTGCTAAGAAGACACAAGGTTCCTACGTGGCGGTTCGTTATGGTGAGTCGCGCAATCTCAATGCAATGAGCTATATGCTAATTAATCTCTAGGCATATGGTCTAATTTTGAAGCGTACATGCGGACATGATATGATCAGTTTTTGTTTGACTTTCCGAGATACCCAGCGCAATGATCACCCATCCAATACCTAATAGACTACTTCGTCCCGCATGCTTCACGTCGCGTCCATGATGGAAAGTGTTTCTCAATTTGATTGAGATTAGAGCACCCGATTCACACGTAAAGACAGCTAAGTCTCAGTTGCTTTAGGTCACATAGTTGCCTTCGAAGAGCTTATAAGTAATACCATGAAATCCAATTAAAGGAACAGACACTCAGGTAGAGGGCATATATACCTGTGTTAGTACGCTACTCGTTTTTTTGTGATACCCCCGTTTTGTAGTTATTCTAAAGAATGAAAATAATAAAAAGGAACAGACAATATGTATAATTCGCCAAGTAATGTACGCTATATAAAGATGAGGGTATATACTATGCTACTAGACATAACATCATCAATCGTTACAAATCGTAAGTCGTTATACCAAACTATGAAAGCCAAAGACCGACAATGCCAACGCCTTTCAAATACGTACCATGCTAAACAAAAGTCCAAACAAACCCCGAAAACAAATAAAATATAACCTAGCTAGGAAATTTCAGTATTTTAGCAAACTTTCAGTCAACGCTGGAAAACATAACGAGTTGCTTAGGCTACATCCAAGACTCAGGCAGTCTGACCAGCTGCACTTCCTCGCCGCAGGAACCCGAACAACCCCTTCTTCTTGCTCGACTTGTTTTCAACAACAACTGTCGCAGACGGGTGTCCGATGACAGCAGCCTCGGCATTCAAGCGCTCCGCTTCCTCGTAGTCCCACGGCCTCGTCCAATTCCGCTGTGGTATTTCGCCTAGTTTTGTGCTGTCAGATGCAAATGTATACGACGATGGGGTAGCTTTGTCGAGACGTCGCTTGATGACAGGCGAGACAGCAGGTGGAGGCGGTGTGGGCTTGCTTCGTTGCGACGAGTGAGGTGAGTTCTTTCGTGGAGTCGATGCGAAGCTGGGCAGCTTTGGTGTTGGATGGTGTAGATGCTCTGACGGAGTACTGGTGTAGCTGTACGGATAGGTAGTTGGTCTCGGGTCATCGAAGGAAGCCATTCTATGTCTCCCACTTTCTGGCCATGCTCCCAAAGTTCCTTGGATGACACCCGACGTTTGGAACTCCATGGGCTCCACGGGAACATACTTTGGCAACGGGGACGCTAATGGCGTTGAATAGCCAGAGTTGGATCCCGACCTCGCTGAGCCAGAACTGTTGCTGGAGCTGCTTCCTTTTCTCGTATTCTTTGGCCTCATTACAACGAGCTGTGGCTGGCTTGAGCTTTTGATTGGCATTTTCGTCACAACGGGTCCATTGATTCGTTGTCGTGAGCTCGCGTGTCGTCTTCTTTCTTTCTCTGGGCTGATACTCCTTCCTGAGCAATCGAAATGTTTCGTGCTGCCGCAGCGAGGACAAAATGAGGTGCCAATGTTGTATAGTTGCAGTTGTGAATGACTGAGACGTTGATACAGCTGGGTCATACTGTGCAGTGCATCTCTCCGTGAGGCGTCAGATAGATTAGTGAGGGACTTATAGTCTAGATCTAAATGGCTTTTCCCACTCTTATGATCCTGGTTCAGAAATGTTGCAATGATGCCAACGAGTCCAGTGTTTAATTTGATCAACGTCTCAGCGAGAGATGCATGCGCGATTGCTGCACACACAGTCAGCACTGTTCACCTCATCATCACTATCATCTCTAAGAACTGGATCTTACCATCACCCTTGGCGAATCGCTGGCCCATCCCGCTATGATAGCATTCGGCATACCTCTCTGCCAACTCTTGCGGGCCTTTGCGTAATGACTTTGAAAGCTCGAGCTCTGCGCTTGTCGTCAGGTCTGGTGCCTGGTTTTCTTTCCGTGCTTTGCGCTTTCGCCGCCTTTCGCGTAGCCGTTTGAAAATGTTGAGGCCGTTTGCGAAGGCTTCGACGAGATTGGAGACGCACGATGCTACCTCGGCGTCCTCAGCCTGGTGCGCTTGCGAGTCGAGTTTCACCGCCATTGCGCAAATATAGTGTAGAAGAGGAGAAGTAGGAAAGAAAGATGAGGAGACAACGACAATATTAGAAGAAATAGAAAGTGTGTTAACGGGACATTAGCGAAGGTGATTGAAGAGTCATCCAAATCGTGAGCTTAACCTCGAGTTAACTTAAGTCGCGGCCAGCGGGGACCTGGGCCTTATCCGCACTGCATCCCGACCCATGCCTTCAACCCCAGCACTGTGCCCCGTGCAGCGAAAGCAGTGTTCCTGCATCTTTAACTGGGTGTTACCCATCTGCCTCGCACCGGACGGGCCACCGTTTCCACCAAGTGCTGCTCGTGGACGCACGTAGCCGCCTCGACATCATGTCTTGGAGGTCTTCCACCCTATGAGTGGTCAATCATGTTCCGCCATCCCTGCACAATGTAAGCGATAACGGGATAGCGCTGTACTGGACTTGCTCGATAAGCTTTGCGGGCTACTACCAGTGGAGGGCTCGAGCATTGCATATAAAGTGCATAAAACGCTGTCCAGTCTGCTGTCGTAGGACAGTGCCCTGCGATTCTGGGAAACGTGAATGGAAGAGAGAGTATGCGAGGTGCTGGAAGCTCATGTATGGAACGATGGTTGGGCATGAGTGCTTGATTTGCTCCCCCCCCCCCACGAAGCCTCGCTGGCATCGCATACGATCACGCAATGCAGGCAGAGGACATGATAAAAACACTTCTAGTTGGCTCAGGATATACAGGGTCATATAGCACTGAGTTACTCCCCGGTCTTCTAAGAGCAAACCATAATCATGATTTTAGACTATCGAGGACCTCCTACTGGAGAAATTAGAGCAGGGGTGCAACTTGACGTGCGAACACCCTGTAGACATCTCGCCGTAAACCATGGTGCAGATATGCCACCTATCTTAGCTGGCGCACCTGCTATTGTACAAACCCAAACGCCTCGCTATGCAATGCCTAGCCAAAAAATGTCCCTCGAAGGATGTTATTGCCCGTTGTCCTCGGCATCCTCTACAGTAACCGACCGTTTGGCCACATTCTGGTTTTCCGAGCTACGTCTTCCGACCGCAGAAGCTGAACTCTCGGCTTCGGTCCTCTCTTGAACATTGCCAAAGCTCCAACTTGATTCGAGAGAACTTGGTTCGGCAGGCTTGGGTGATGAGCCTTCTGTTGGGCCGGTCGTTGTTGGCGCTGAGGATGGGTTTGCTTGGGGTTGAGAGTTTCCTTCGGTAGACGTCGAAGGCTCTGTTCCTGCCACTTGTTGCGATGCCAGAGAAGATGATAGTATTGAGCTGCTTTGCTGCCCAGACCGTGGCGCCAGCGCCATTGGTCTTAAAGTCCACCCTTCCGGAAGCGTCAACCCTTCCGGTACCCCAGTGTCGCCCTGTCTCAAAACAGGACCTCTGGCAAAGTAGGCTTGAGGTACAAACGAGTTCATATTCGGCGGATTCAATGGCGCAATAGGCGGGAGCTCCTGGCCCGTGGCCGAAGTGATCCCAGAAGCCTGCTGGAGGCGATTGAGCTCACCAAGAAGTCTATGGACGACCTCCAGCTGCTCATGTTGCGCGTTCAGTTGTTGCAGCGACTCGATAATGTTCTGCTGAATACGCAATATGTCGGATTGAATATCTGCAGGGTGCAAAGCAACAGCGCCAGGTATTGGGCCTGTGGCAAGATGGGGTACCAGATTTGGAATGAAAGGCTGGACCAGGGCTTGATTCTGGTTTTGCTGGGCTGTAGTTTGCGCCGCGTTATTTGCAGCGGCTTGCTGACGTAGTTGATCCATAGCATTCCTCACCACAGCGTTGTCCTGCTGCCCCGGTGGTACGCGGAGGTTACCCAAAGCAACCCTGAATGGACCGAAGTTGAACACCCGCATATTGCCTGCTGGTGGATTCGGTTGTCCGCCTTGTGGGAAAGCTTGCTGCGCTTGGCCGTGCTGTCCGGCAACACCCTGTTGTGGATTCCCTCGTAGTAGTCCCTGCAGTGCTCCCTGACCCTCCTGGTTCGGCTGGTTTTGTTGCTGCCCTTGATTTGCTTGATTGTCCCGTTGGGTATTTTGCGACGCCGACTGTGCAAGGACTGGTCGTCGACAGGTCGGACACACTTGCTGTCTCTCAAGCCAACTCCTCAGACAGCCGAAGTGCAGAATATGGCCACATGGGAGCTTCTTCGGCCTTTGTCGCTCATCCATGCGTCGGCCTGCAGGCGCCCCTTCGGCACCGGGATGCACCCAAGGTCGCATCTCCTCGCGACAGACAATGCACGTATTTTCACGCTCAAGTTCCTCTGCTGTAGCGTCCGGATAGCGCGTGTTCATGTCGCGCGTTGCATTCCGGTACTGGACGAAGTCGTTGATTCTTTTGATGAGAGAGCGGATGGTCATGAAGAGATCCCTCATGATATGGATAGGGATGCCGTAGAAAGTCATGAGGATCATGAAGAATCCTAGGTATACAACAGTCTTGATAAAGTCTGTCGCAAGATCCAAGTAGAAGACCCAGCGACCCTTTTCTTCCCAGCCAGGGACATCGTCCTCGTCCTCATCATCTTCTGCCTGTGTAGGTGCTTCTGCTCCCTCAGCCGCCGCTCGCTGGCGTGCTTGTTCCCTTGCGGCTGTTCGAGCCTCTTCCTGCGCCTTCTCTTGACGTTGTGTGATGTAAAGCTCGATGAGCGAAAGGGTGTACCGTAGTAAAGTCGAGATCGATGCAATGGCCAAAAGGACATATTCGAAGCCAAACATAACCATGACACCTGGGCGCGCGTCGGAGAGTATGGAGTCGACGCAGTATCGCATCATGTAGATGTCGAAGCCCACGGAGAGGAGCAGAGAGCTTATCAATCGGGTATGGAAGAGCTTCGGATTCGCGGGCGGTTGCTGCTCCAGGAATTCCACTCTTCCTTCCCCGATCCACTGCCAGACCTTCCCAGCAAGCAGGCAAAGGAACATGGTGAAGAACCACATGCCAATATCGTCCCTGAAGATGGTCATAGCCAACAATGTCTCGCTGACCGCAAACCATGCTTTATCGTACAGCTGCTCGGTTTCGATGGGGCGGAGGGGGCCGTAGAAGAGGCGCTGGAGTCCATATCCAAAGCTCGCGGCGACAATGAGCATGAGGTTGACTAGGAACATCAGAGAGCCGGTGCTCTGGGAGATGTATACGGCGGCAGAGTAGAAGTTTGGTCGCTCGTAGTATGCGCGCAGGAGTACGATATTGGCCATCACGGCCGAGCCCTGTAGCTGTTAGCACAAGTCCGCCTGTATCAGCAGTGGAGATGAGTATTACCGCGACGTAGAGCTTTAGTCGACTCATTGTGCAATGGCGGAGTTACCGAAAAGCTAGACTAGAGTGCGGTTCTCCATCTGAGACGAATTCGCCTCAACAAGTAGCAGTGGAGGTATATCACGCTGCGCTGCGGCAGAGTCGGCGCGTTGGAGTTAACGTGTTAACAAGCAAGCTGATAGCACGTGACGGCAGCCCGTTGCGACTGGCTGATGACGTTTCCGCGCCAAGAACTTTCCCGCACCTACCACAACATACACCTGCATCTCACGTGCACCCTTGCGATCCAGCAAATCCATGACCATGGCCGCGGAAGTCTTTAGGAAGGAGCTCCGAGGCTCTTCAGCCTCTCTTAAGCCGAGATCCTACTGGTTTGTCACCCTTTGACAGAGTTTGACCCTCGGGAGGATACTCGGCCTCCAAGACGCCCACCACCACATCCGTGCACTTGCTGCGGTGATTGTTGGACCAAACTGGCCATTTTGGAGAGAACTTTGCAAAATCACGAAGCTAGCCGGAGCGTCTTCCGTTGCTCAAAATTGGCCATTCTTCTACGCCAGGACGAACGCGGTGATACACTTCCCTAAGTGGCAGCAAGCCAGCCTGGTGAGGCGTCCGCGAGAGTTCTGAGATCGATAGTGTGCGCTAATGTTGCTATCCGTTGTGGGGAACCATGAGGGGATTTGCGGGGGTCCATGAGCAGCTACTGCATCCCAGCCATGCTCAGACCGCACCAGCTTAGAGCTTCGGGCCTACGTATGATGACATGGGTCCGTTGCTCTAGCAGGCTCTGTTTTGCTGCGAATTTACTACATAAAGCTCCTATAGCTCCCTTTCATCCATTGTACCTTGTTACCGATTTTGGGATTTATCTTTCAAGTACCATGTTTTGGTCGATTCCATTTCTGCCTCTGGCGCTCGCATACCTTCCATCTGCTAGAGCGCAGAATGATACAGCATCAGAATTGCCAGCTTTACTCACCACCGACATTATCGAGGGCTTGGGAAACAATAGTCTCTTCACTAGATGGCGACCGACTTACCACTTCATCTCGCCAGCTGGGTGGATGAACGTACGTTTATTGACTGTGGAGCCGGAAGGCACTCGCACACTTCTAATATTCCTTAGGACCCATGTGGCATGATGTACGATCCTACTACAGATACCTACCATTTACATTGGTACGAGAGTGCTACCACGCATACTGTTCAATCTTTGCTAACCTAGGAATAGTAAGTGATTCACGTTGATGTGACACCATCTTGAGAGTGTCTTACATGATATCCGTATTCCCCTGTCTGGAATATTGTTAATCGTGCTGTTACGCGTAGACCAATGGCATCCCAATCATGTCAATTGGGGAAATATTTCTTGGGGGTAAGTGAGCTTTCGCTCCCACAAAAGTGTCATCTGACCGCGTAGTCATGCCACATCTAAAGACCTCATTACTTGGACGGATGTTGGAGGTTGGGAAGACGGGCACGCTCAATCAGTCGGTACTGGTCCAAATCCAGACTCGAGGAACAACAGCTACTACGGCCTCGGTATCTTCTCTGGCTCCGGCCAACCTTACAATCTGCAAGGGGAGCAGAACGGCACACTCATTAACTTCTACACCTCCGTCCAATACCTGCCTACGAACTGGGCTGTTCCCTACATCAAGGGGACGGAAAAGCAGAGCATCGTTATCTCAAATGACGGTGGCCAGACTTGGGAGCAGTATGAGGGCAATCCGGTTATATCGTCCCCTCCTGAGGGCTGGAATATCACTGGCTGGCGTGACCCATTTGTCGAACCGTGGCCGGAAATGGACGCCATACTAGGCCAAGAAGAACCACACTGGTATATGGTGTTAGGCTCTGGTATCAAGGGAGAAGGTGGAGGCGGTCGAATTCCATTCTACAGCGCTCCCGCGTCTAATTTGACAGACTGGACTTTCTTGGGCGCTCTATGGGAACCGGGTCGAAACGAGAGTCTGGGCTCTCTGCTTGAGACCGGAACGTACGGTTTCAACTTTGAAGTGTAAGACAATTTATGTGTCGTCTGCTGATACGGCGCTAATAGGACTAGGTCAAACTTCTTCTCATTGACTGACGAAGATGACGACGTGCACTACTACGTTCTCATGGGCACCGAAGGTGGTAATCTTACCTGGCATCCTCGCGCACAGTGGGGCCTCTGGAACGAGGGTATAGTCTCTAGGCGCGAGAACGGCTCAGCCGAGTTCACCCCAGTCGCTGGTGGTGTCATCGACTCCGGTCTATTATATGCAGTCACCAGCTTCGATGACACAAAGAACGAGCGCCGTATCCAGTGGGGCTGGGCCAACGAAGAGAACAATGGCTACGCTATTAATCAACAAGGTTTTCAAGGCTCCATGGCTATCCCACGAGAGATGTATGTCATCAAAACAAGAGACCTGATCAACGCCGACGGAGGCTTGACATCCAAGGGCAATACACGCGTTGTCGAGCATAGCAACGGTACCTTCACTGGATATACTCTTGGTGCTCGTCCCCTGCCGGATGTGGTCGAGGGCCTTCACATGGGCGTTGAGTCGCAGAATATTGAAATTGCCGACACCTGTACCGCTACCTTGCCTGCCGGAAACGGTAGCAGCCATATGCATCTCCAAGTAACGCTCAGCAACGTTACTGGTAGTGCTGGTGTAACTATTGCAATGTCGCCTGGGCGCGAGGAACAGACCGTCATCTGGTATAGCCCTGAAAATTCTACCATCAATGTTGATCGCTCACAGTCGTCGACCATCGGGACAGAAGTAGCTAACTACACCATGCTTGGCTACTTCTACCCATACACCTTCTCCAACGGCACGCAGGAGTCTTTGTACATGGACATTTTCGTCGATGGTTCGCTTGTCGAGATTATCGTTAATGTACGTCGCACAAGAGCTTGCTCCTCATCACTTGCTGATCACATATAGGACCGGTTCTGGCTCACGACTCGCATCTACCCTGCCCGTACCGATAGTATTGGATTCGGTGTCTGGGTGGGCGACAACTCAACCGTCCAGGTCACAGACATGAAAATGTGGGATATCACGGCCAATGTGTTTCCCGATAGGCCGGCAAACTCGAGCAGTGAGCTCCTCTTTGATACACCCGAGGAGACGAATAACTATGTCTGGTGGCCTGGCAACTAGTTAGAAAACTCCCAGAGTAGGTGGAGAGAACCACGTCCCGTGATGTATATATGACGTTGATGAGAGGAAAGACGACGATGAAATGCAAGAATTCATAGAGTTAGGAAGAACTCAATACCACATTCATTTGTAATGCTACTCATCCACGGCCCTGGGATAATACCCGCCATGCCGTAGTGTTTCTACTATTGAGATCGTTGGGACCAATAAGTGGTAGAGGTGCCTCCCGCGGAGTATCATGATCACTAGTCTTCCCCGCCGGCTTCCCCAAACAGCTCACCCCGCAGCGCATCGCAGCGCATCGTGCAGACAGCACGACACCACGTGTAAGTATCCTAGTATGGTCCACCGGATAAATTGCAAGCGTGCCGTTAGTAGCATCATCATGCCGGCAAACTGTTTGCGGTGGCGCGGGAATAGGATATATATCTTGTATGCATGGAGTCGGTACTCCAATAGTCAATCTTGAAGTTGTTCACGAACCCTGGAAGAAGGAATCAAGTTATTAAGACGAACTCGACAAAATGGCAGACGCGGAAAACCAATACAAGCTCTCACAAGAGCAAGTCAATCACTTCCTCGAGCACGGCTGGATCAAGTTATCGAACTGCTTCACGCGCCAACAAGCCGAAAATCTCCAATCGACTCTATGGACTCGTTTAGGTATGGATCCGAACGACATCTCAACATGGTATGTTTCCACAACTCGAAGCTTGGATATCTTCGGAATAGGTGTAGATGTTGGGTAAAATTTGTATTGTAGTGCGCATACTTCCAGGCTACCTTGAAGTTCTTGAGGCAGTTGGAGGGCGAGCTGAGACAGGTATCATTGTCGGGCCTGGTGCCATCGTGATCTAGTGAGGGTGGAGGTCCACTGGTCAATACTTACACCATGGCAGGCACACGGAACGCACAAACATGCCTTTCTTCAACGAATTCCTGGTATCTGAATTTGCCCCCAAGGCTTGGGGAGGCATATGCTCGGTATGAATGACATCTGTATACCATTACTAGTATGTTGACACTAATTACATATCGTAGCTACTTGGAGGCTCTTCACGCGTCGACTCCAATGCCTCAACCTGGAAAGACGGGTTCATTGTCAACCTTGGAACACCTGCCGGCCACAACACCGTTATCAAGCCGCAAGAACTGCCCGGTTGGCACGTCGACGGCGATTTCTTCGTGCACTACCTCGACTCACCCGAGCAGGCACTACTTGTTATCCCGCTGTGGACGGATATCGTGGAGGGAGGAGGAGGGACGTTCATATGTCCTAGAGCAATCGACACGGTGGCTAAGCATCTTCATGAGCATCCTGAGGGTGTGTCACCCCGTATGACGCCGCGGGCGAAGAATCCAGAGTTTAAGCAGGAGCAGGGTTTGAAATGGTTCAATGACCTCGCAGCCTCGATGCCGGATGAAGCTTTCGTTGAAGCCACAGGTGTTGTTGGAGATGTATACCTTCTACACCCTCTGATGCTGCACTCGGCCAGTAACAATCAACTACGAAAGGTCAGGGTAATTACAAATCCGCCTGTAAGCGTCAAAAAGCCGTTCCTCTTCGACAGACAAGATGATAACTACAGTGTCGTTGAGCGGAAGACCATGAAGGCGCTTGGGAAAGATAGACTCGAAGGGTGGAAGATTCAAGGCGAGAGACAAGGGATCGTGCCTGAGAGGGTGAGAATCCAGGAGGAGATGAAACGGAAAGAAGAAGAGCGGCTGAGGAAACTGAAGGAAGAAGCAGGGCTGGGGCAAGGGAAAGTGAAGGAAGTAGAGGCTGTCGCGTGAGGCTTGGAGACTCACGACACGGTCGCCTTTGATGAACATGGTAGCTCGTCTCACGAATCGCTTACCAAAGCCACATTTACGCAAGCATTAAATACACTGTGATTCTGGTCGTCTTCTGTTTCTGGATTGTTGAATGCTGTGCAACCATGTCCAGCCTCGTTTCTAGTGGTGTACTATTTCCTGGGCTCAACACCAGGGCATATCCACGGTCCCCGTATCTCACAGTCGACTAGTGAAACTCATTGTAGATGCAGGATCAACGTAACCAAGAAAGGAAACATTAGTACTGCGTGAATTGGGCAGGCTGCAAGCGCTGGGGGAGTGAGAACACCTGGCCTCGTGGAAGCTTATGGGGGCTGTTTGTATATTAATAATATGTTTTTAGGGTCTGCAGAGGCGGCAGGCTAACTCGAAGTGGCCAAGGACGAGGCGAGTAGAGGTGGAATGGGAAGGCAAGACTGCGATATCCTGGCAAAGGTGGCTATGCACATGTAACGGCGGGTAAGGGTGTTCGCAGGAGGCCAACGTGTCCAGTACCGTGGTGAAGTTTGCCGGGGCAGCTCTGGTGCAGTTGGGGAGCTCGCGCTTGGCAACACTTACCCGCGGGCATCTCATCAGCCGCTAAGCTGATTCGAAGGGCCACCTGTCTTTCACAGCTCCTACCGCCACAAGCTCCGCCCGAAATAAAAGGGCCGCCCACCAGCTCCTCTGCTACATCATCTCCCCACCGCCTGCAGAGGACCTCGACCTGCACTCCCTCTTCACTGACTTAATTGCATATCCACGCCGTGCAAGATGAAGTACACGACCATCTGCGCTGCCTTCTTCGCGGCGGTTGCTGCTGCCTCTGATGTCAAGCAGCTCAACAAGGACACGTTCAAGAGCTTCATCGAGGAGAACGACCTCGTCCTCGCCGAGTGTAAGTGCCCAGCTCCTGCATGCTAGGACCATGCTCTGCACGCCAATGGCAATGCTGACCCTATCCTCAGTCTTCGCGCCCTGGTGCGGCCACTGCAAGGCCCTCGCCCCCGAGTACGAGACGGCTGCCACGACGCTGAAGGAGAAGGACATTCCCCTCGTCAAGGTCGACTGCACAGAGGAGACGGAGCTGTGCCAGGAGTATGGCGTCGAGGGCTACCCCACCCTCAAGGTCTTCCGTGGCCCCGAGAACGTCTCGCCCTATGGCGGCCAGCGCAAGGCCGATAGCTTGGTCTCGTACATGACCAAGCAGGGCCTCCCCGCCGTCTCCGACGTCACCAAGGACACCCTCGACGAGTTCAAGACGGCCGACAAGGTCGTGCTCGTCGCCTACTTCGCCGCCGACGACAAGGCCTCCAACGAGACCTTCACCTCCGTCGCCAACGGCCTCCGCGACAACTACCTGTTCGGTGCGACCAACGACGCTGCCCTCGCCAAGGCTGAGGGTGTCAAGCAGCCCGGCCTGGTCCTCTACAAGTCCTTTGACGATGGCAAGGACGTCTTCACCGAGAAGTTCGATGCGGACGCCATCCGCGAGTTCGCCAAGGTCGCCGCCACCCCGCTCATCGGCGAGGTTGGCCCTGAGACCTACAGCACATACATGGCCGCTGGCATCCCTTTAGCCTACATCTTCGCTGAGACTCCCGAGGAGCGCGAGCAGTTCGCCCAGGAGCTGAAGCCCCTCGCCCTCAAGCACAGGGGCGCCATCAACTTCGCCACCATTGACGCAAAGTCCTTCGGCCAGCACGCTGGTAACCTCAACCTCAAGGTCGGCACCTGGCCCGCCTTCGCTATCCAGCGCACAGACAAGAACGAGAAGTTCCCCTACGACCAGGAGGCCAAGATCACCGAGAAGGAGATCGGCACTTTCGTCGAGGACTTCCTCGCTGGCAAGGTCGAGCCCAGCATCAAGTCTGAGCCCATCCCCGAGTCACAAGACGGCCCCGTCACTGTCGTCGTCGCCAAGAACTACAAGGACATCGTCATTGATAACGACAAGGACGTTCTCGTTGAGTTCTACGCTCCATGGTGTGGTCACTGCAAGGCTCTTGCTCCCAAGTACGAGGAGCTCGGCCAGCTCTACGCTTCGGACGAGCTTAGCAAGCTTGTTACTATTGCCAAGGTTGACGCTACTGCCAACGACGTTCCCGATGAGATTCAGGGCTTCCCCACCATCAAGCTCTTCCCCGCCGGCAAGAAGGACTCGCCCGTCGACTACTCCGGCTCGCGAACCGTCGAGGACCTTGTTACCTTCATCAAGGAGAACGGCTCACACAAGGCCGAGGCCGTCTTCGAGGAGGCCGCTGAGGAGGCCACCGAGAAACTCGCCGAGCAAGCCAAGGCTGCAACCGAGTCCGTCAAGGATGGTGCTGAGAAGGTCGCTGAGTCTGCCAAGTCAGGCGCCGAGAAGGCCACCGAGTCCGTCAAGTCGGCTGCATCAGCGGCCACCGAGAGCGCCAGCTCCGTTGCATCACAAGCAACCGATGCTGCGGCGAGCGCTGTCGCTGAAGACGAGCACGACGAGTTGTAGTTGTGTTGTGTTGCTTTCACTTCTTGTTTGATGGCGCAACGTGTACAAGTACCTTTCAGCATTTGAACGCATTCATATACTGTGGTATATGAATAAAAGAGTCATGAGACACATGGAGGATATGGGTTTTGTTCTTCTGGCCGGTTTTGGGATAGCGAGCGAATAGCTCAATGGAGTTCCGGTTTACTACTTCACCACTTTTGCCCCCGATATGACCGTTGTGATTGAATGTGACGACCTACTTCACGTGCATAGAGTTGCGCCTGATGATGTACATGCCCAGATGGCTGCCAAAAGTGAAGACATGTATCCTCGTCACCTGGCACGTGCGACGTGGTTCGAGCGTAACTTCCGACTGCAGATGTCTCATCCTACTTGGGCACTTCAATGCGTCTCTTCGCTTTATCCAAACGAGCTCTAAAAAACAAAGACCTTGCGAAAGTCGCTGAAACACTCTGATTGATCGCGTACAGTAGGTGCCTGCGAACCTCATTGCAGAAATACACGGGTTTTGGTCTTCTCCTTTTTAGCCCCAGTTTGCGAGTGCCAAATTTCCAAGTCGTTGATTTACAGATCACACTGCTGAGATTCTTAAAGAGAGTTACTTTCCTTCTCAATATATACACAAGTCTCGTCGCCTTCAAACGCAATCATGCAACCCATCATAAGCGAGCGAGGCCACCTGCCAGTAGTTCATGCAGGCGATTGGTAGGTGGCTACAAAGGTCATGCAGGAACCCGTGTCTCGAGTTTGAATATGGTCCTTGAGCCATACCATCCCTTGACATATCCCATTGGTGCTTTGTCGGGATCCCTCCGCACACCTCGTTTCCAGTCGACGGACCTTTGTCACCTCTACGCAGAACAATGTATACAGCTCGAGTAGTTAGCGCTCTCCAAGGCGGCTTACGGCATCCAACAGGCTCTTCATACCTTGTCTGCTTGGTAGGCTTAAGAATTGTGCTGAAAGGTCAGGAATTCACAAAGGGCTGAAATTTGTCTTATACCTCGACATGCAGCACCAGGCCTCGACTATAGGTGTACAAAGCTATATTTTGAAATAAAGAAGATGAGCAAAGGGACGATCACGGTATCATGCGAGTGCAAAGAAGCCTACGCTTGTTGGATGACTTAGCACTAAATGTGGTATAGCAACTGGAATACGTACCGGGGGAACGTAACTCTGGGCAAAATCCCGGCCATGTGGATACGATGCAGGCATTGGGAACATGACACTCCAAGTTACACAAATATATCTACGGATCCCCTAGTTCTCTAGTTTCATCTAAGTCTTCTATGGGCTTCTGTTGGCATATTCCTAGTCGCCCTACCTTGCCGGATCCAATTGCACGAGCTTTTTCTAGGTCTTATCGACCAATAAAACTGTTAGTGGAAGCATAGCACAGTACTATTGGTACACTAGCATGTCTGACCCTCCAGCCTTGTTCTATGGAAAGGTGCCATCCTTCCCGCAATGGTACCGCTCTGGTATTTGACAGCAGTCCCACCCAGCTGTCGTCTTCCCGATCAATTTTAGTCACTCGTTCAACAGTCTTTTCCGTCTTTTTCTTGTATATGGCTCTGGTAGCCAGCCAGGCTCTGGTAGTCCTTGTACATTATCCTAATGGCGGACCTGTCTATCATTACCTCGCCAGCCTTTCTGGCTGAGGATATCGGCCTATCGGTCACCGCTACTGCCTCGCTAATGATCATCTTTTGCACCCTGTTTGTAGGCATGAGGTATTACGCTCGCCATCTGACCAGTACATCCTTCAAGATCGAGGATGTGATCATTCCTTTCGCCTGGCTGGCCGAGGTTGGGCTTTGTGTCGTTGGCATCGGTACGTGTATCTTTAACCCCGTGAATAACTTCCCGGTTGACGTTCTACGTAGTAATGGTCGAAAAGGCCGGAACAGGCCGTCACATGGCCTTCGTCCTCTCCACCGACCCGGCCAAAATCCCAGAACACTTCAAAGGCATTATGATCCAAGAATTGCTCCACCCGGCCGCTGTTGCGTTTCCGAAACTCACTGTTGTCTTCCTGTACTTGCACATCTTGACCAACAAGTACGAGCGTATGGTTGCGAAAGCGCTCATCTTCCTCATCTTTGCGACGTGGGTTTCTTTCACAGTGGCGGCCATGTTCCAGTGCATGCCATTTGCCTTCAATTGGGATAAGTCTATTCCAGGCGGGAAGTGCTTCAATGTCCAGTTCTTCGCGAACAGCTCCAGCGTACCCAATATCGCAACCGATTTGGCGGTACTTGTGCTTCCATTGAGAACAGTCTGGGGATTAAAAATTAGCGTTGGCAGGAAAGTGGGACTGTTGTTGATCTTTTTGACAGGCAGTGTGTAAGTGCTGAGTTACAGTGTTATTTTGAAGTGACCCAACTGACAAAATCAGAGGTATCGTAGCGTCTATCATCCGCACGGTTGTCTTTGCGGAAACGTTGGCAAACGCTGGACCACTTACCGATGTTACCTGTACGTCCACCCAATTCCTCTCTATTCCTCAGTCTTGTTGCCTTGCTAACAAAAGAGCAACACCACAGTCAACCACGTCTCCCTCATCAACTGGACTATAATCGAACCCGGAATGTATTTGCTCTCCGCATGCGCACTCTCCTTCAAGCCTCTCTTTCGCATCTTCGCCAAAGCGCTGCACCTCCAAGCTTTCATCACCCACACCAGGTCCACTTTTGGCGGGACCAAATCGTACGCGAAGAAAACAACAGCTTCGACACAGACAGACACGTTCTATATGGACCATATCAAGAATGCCGATGTGGGTAAGTTCCATCGGCTGAGCGAAGATGGCACGAGTGATACTATGAACCACAAAAAGATTGAGGTGTTGGTTACGAGAACAATCGATTTGGACTCGGAGGCTATAAGTGAAGATGGGGATTGGAAGGAGATTGATGTGGAGAGGGGCCCCTATGGACGTGGAGCTGGTGTAGTTGTCTAATGTCCTTTGGCCGGAGCCATGCGAGATGTACAGGAATAGGACTTATTGTGGGAAACGTGATGAGGCGGCGATTCGGGAGTGTAGCGTACCTAGATCTCTACAAGTCCCATCCTGGCCAGTCTTTTCGGCTCCTTCACGTAGCCCCCGTCTTCGTTCTCTCACACTCCGCATGCATAAGCCTATCCTTATTCAAGTGCCCGCTCTTGAGTTTCACTTTTCCCATCCTGTGTCCATCTCCTCTATCGCTACTCTCTCCTCTTCGCCTAGCTTCCTTGTCTCCTCCCTCATCCCCCATTCCGCCTCCACCTTCCCTCGCTGCCCCTACTTCTTATTCGACCGATCTTTCTGGCTTACTCCACTTAACCATGTCTACCCGATCCACCATATTGCTCTCATTGTATTTACCCAGTTCTTCCATCTCGGCGGCAGTCGTGTATTGAAATGTCTGACGTTGGTTTTCATGACCGATTGGACTTGGGACGGACAATGCGGGAGACACGAGCGGAGGATTTGTTGATTGTGATGATATTGCCGTAGATGAAGATGTAATTGGTGGCGTTTGCGGTTGGGTTTGCGCTTGAACTGATGACCGGCGTTTTGGAAACGAAAGCATCATCAGCCTCGAAGACCTCCTCGCATTCCCACCCTCCTTGTTCAAGTCCTCTTTGCCTTCCTCTGTAGCTGTCGCTGCACTGTTTGTAACAAGCGAGAAGTAATCGGCTGGCGCGGTATTCCTTCTTGATCCTAAATATGACCTTCGTAGTGTAGAGGCTGGTGACGAGGAATTTGAAGCTTTATTTCGCTTGTCGAGCGGGGAGTGGATGTATGTTTGTGTTGTGGGTTTGAAGAGCGCGACGTCTTCTGAGGGCGGCGAAGTTGCGGTTACTGTTGGTGGGATATGCTGTGATGCTGACGATGATAATGGCGCTGGTGTAGGTGTTCGTGATGGTGCCTTGCCTCTCTTCAGGCTATCTTTCCACCTCCTCAGAGCTGTTCGGAGACCTTCCCTCGCTCCACTCTTTTGCAGTATATCCATTGTCGCAATCTGCGTCTGTGTTTGCGTTTGTGCCATCGTGTCGCGTTGCACAGTATTTCCCTCCAACGATGCTCCTAAACGCCAAAATCTTTGCTTATGTTCTGTTACTGTAGAAGAAGGTTAATCAAAGAAAGTAGCCAAAAGAGAAAGACCGAAGGGAAAGAAACAACCGTGCAACGCGAGACTCGCGCGCGGGCGGGGATATTGTCTCGTGATATTCGCCTCTTCGAGACCAACCCGTTCCGCTCTCTACCTACCCCTGCATAGCTTGCGGGCTGCGGGGATGAAAGCACTCGGCAGGCAGATGTTCTAACCGTTAACGATGGACACGAAGGCGCCACAAGCCATCAATTAACTAGGGTTCAGCCCGGGTAAAGTGTGCATGTGTGTTCTGGAAAGTTAGTTCAGGGCCATCCATCAAGGTACACCTGGACTCTATGAAAGAACATCTGAAGTGACCATTGAGCATGAGATGACAGCGTCGCGTAATAGACGCGTAGGTCATGGAATACAGTTAACAAAGGCGATCGTGTGATGAGTATTTCGGCGTTTTGGGGGAATTGGGAAGAGACACGGCACGGACACAGACGTGACCTGATTCGCTAGGACGCCCTTCCATTATGGACTTGGCAGAGGGCAATCAGCCGTGCGTGCAGATGAGGCGTGATAATGAACCGAAGTGGGACGTTTAGAGACGGGTATCAGGGAGACCCAGCGTATCGGGACGCGATGATCGAGCGATTCAATACAATGCTATCAACACGCGTATCTACCGAGGCCTTCAAGCGCGCATTTTACGTAGAAACCCAGCCTCTAACGGCATCCAATCGAATCTCTGATACTCTTTTACAAAAACATTTTGTTTGAGAAGCTTGCCAACATCTGCCCTACATCTCATCCAGAAGATGGAGCTATCACGTGTATCCCACAACTCTCCCTCTATTCATCTTCAAGATATCAACCGCATAGTAACCTCGACCGTGGCAAACGTTCCTGCAGAAACGGGCATCGCACGAAGTAAAGTAGGTCCAAGTCCCCTCCAAAATCCGCCCATGCCCTCAGCTTTCCACACCTTCGCAAAACAATCCCTCATGCTCTTGTACTTCTGCGCCTCTCCGAACCCATCGCTTTGCATCTTGCTCTTTACGACATCAAACGGATAGCTACTAATCCAGAGCATCTCTCCGGCAAGGCCACCGTAGAATGCCACTTTCCAGGTACTGATTTGGTCGCGGGCGATGTCATTGCGGGCAGCGTCTGAGTTCATGAGATACTCAAAGGTGGTGAACCACACGCCGTAAGCCTGTGCTTCGCGCAGGAAGGTTACAGCCGTACCGCGGTACACGCCGCCGAGGACGCCTTGGTGTGCGGAGAGTTTGCGGACGCAGTCGATCGGGCCGTTGTACAAACGGTTGGCGCCGTGGGGTTGTGTCTGCAGTCTAATACGGATATGCTCGATGGGACTCGACAATGTCGTATTGGCAATGCCAGCAAATGCACCGGCAGCATAGTACTGAGAGTAGGAAAGCTGTGCATTCCCGGTTTTCGCGGTGTTTTGAGCTTCGAAAGCGCGGCGCGCGTAGTGGAAACCGCCAAATTGGACGGATACACATGCACCGATACCAATTAGTGGCGTGAGAGTGCCCTTGTAGAAAGCGAGTGCTCCCTCATTTTGGTAGATTTTTGTCGCGGCATCGAGGGCGCCTGAGTATTGCGATGTGGTCTGTAGTCGGACTTTGACAATGTCGAATGGTTGACCCAGAAGCACTTGTGCTACACCACCCACGGCGCCTGCGAAAAGATCCTTCAGCGTCCGCTTTAGTCCCCCCTGGTCCGGGAGCTCGTGTTCAAGGTGTGGCTTCGACATCTTGCTCCAATTCTTTCTTTCGACCTTTCAGTGGCTTTCAATTCCTATCCACCGCTCCCCAGCTCTTATCAATCACGCGCACGAGCCTTCTTAAGGTCAACTGCGGGGCCTCTCCAAAACTATGCGTCGCTTTCTACGCTTCTCCCTCTTGCCCAAGACTCAGTCGAATTCACTTGAGGTTCACGTGGTTTTAACTCCTGGAGAGCAAGAATTTGGAAATGTTTTGGGGACGAAAACCAATGGCGTGCTTACGCACAGACGCGCTAGTGCTGAGTCCTGCGATAGCCGGCGGGTAGCTGCATTTCATGCCTTGAAGTAGTCATTCGCACCAGATTGGTTGAAATCCATGAAGGTTTATTGTGTAGATTGTGTAGATACACCTTGCTCTTGGTCGGATTATATGACAACCGAATAATATAAACCGACAGTACGACCATCCCATCAAGACCTCTATCCAACCGCGCACTTGAAAGGGTGCCACACCCGATGATATCCAACGCTGAAACTGTACTTGTACAAAAAGTGAATGTGTCTATGAAGACGTTTCCGATATCTTAATACGAAGGCCCGCAGGCGACCCCAAACTCCAGACGAAAGGCGCAAAGCAATAACGCTGCAGGTGCTCTGTGCAAATATGTATATCATGCCAATGCAGCCGTCTCAACTTCTCTATTCTTACAAAGGAGAATTCGAAGTCGCGTTCTTTAATGTGGGTCGCGTATTCTAATTCGTCGTCCGATCGACCCGTCGGTAGCGCCGTGATTGTGTACTACCAGCACTTCAGCTTCTTCCAGAAGCTGTCTTTTGGCACATTGTCGCCTTTCTCGTATGCGTTGTACGACGTGAATTCGCTTTCTTTGGGCGGAGGTAAGGCAGCGGTTCGATGCGCGGGACCATCGCCGGCAGCTAGTCGTCGAGCTTCTACTACACGGCGTACGAGCACTGTCCTGAGTCAGCATATCTCCCTGTCTACCAAACTTAATATCCTCCATCGAAGCCCACTCACAAGCAAAAGTCTCTTCAATGTTAACCATCTCCCGCGCACTCGTCTCCATGAAGCCACATTGCCTCCCTCTCGCCCACTCCAGCCCTTCTCTTGCGCTCACCTTCCGCTGCCCTTGCAAATCGCACTTATTGCCCGCCACAATCTTGACTGGCGCCACCTTCCCACTATCTATGCGAGTCTCAGTTTCCATGTCAATCATCTCCATGAAGTAGTCGAGCGCTTCGAGCGAGTTTGCGCTAGTGATGTCGTAGACGAGGAGGAAGGCGTCGGATTGCAGGTTCGAGGCAGCCCAGAGGCCGCGGTATTCTTCCTGCCCAGCGGTGTCGGTGAGCATCAGGTAGTAGGGTGTGCCGTCCACGGTGCGGGTTACGGAGTAGGAGTCCTCTGTTGGCCAGTGTTAGTCGCAGGATCGGAGAGCGAGTGCGATTGTGGCGCATGTGGATTTGTACCTATTGTAGGATCGTAGCTGAAGATTGACTGATCAGTGACTCTCCTCTGACTCAAGCTGACTCAAACGGCAGCACGTAGGGTAGACTTACTCAGACGTCCATTGACTCCTCACCAACCGTAGTGTAATTGAACTCTTTCCTGCCCTCCAATCAGCCACCATTCGCTCAAGCCGTCACAAGCTCTGCGCATACCGCATCCTCCATCACCGCACACCGTGATGGTTATCCTATTGTTCGCATCCATGACTTCCTCCTCTTTCGCGTTCCAATGCCAGTTACAAGCTTCCTCTGTCGTTGTTGCAAATGGCCGCGTTACAGCCGCGTGTTGTATCTCTTGCGTCTCGCGCGAATCGCCAGTTGCTGTTTAAACCTCCTCTTCAACGTCCTAGTATAAAGGTATCGTCACAATCGTCACAGTTGCATGCGCACCTGAGCGAGCAGGTGAGCCAAATCGTTTACCAAGAACAAATCGTAAATCGAGGACGAATCGCGCAATGAGGCGATGAATGAAGCGAGCGTGGAATTAGGCACAGGATCGGCTTGGGTGCTGGGGAGGAAGCAAAAGAAATGAGCGATGATCCTCTCGTATCTGGGCGTTACTGAACTTGACCCGTCACCCTTGTTCAGTGACCCTTGTTCAGTCGCGAACTCGGAACTGTGCCCAAGACGCATGGACCATTGCATCTGGATGTCATCCCCCGGTCGAGGTACACAAGGGTTCACCCCACTCCACTTTAATCTCCAAGATGCTGTTATGTTGTCACTTTACGTCTCTGTCTTACCCAAGTCGCCATCCTTTTTGGCCTCTTGTCCTCCTCGTTGTGATTGATATCACAATGCGATATCTGCCCGGCGCTCGACTACCACAAGCAGTGCCCGAAACCTAGTCTAACCGTCAGGCCCCAACGGGGATGCGGCACCTCGCGTCCCGCGGAACCTGCAGTTGCCCAGTCACCCTTGGCCGTGAACAATGACAAATGCACCAGAGCAACGCCTCATCACAGGGCATCGCGAATTGCAATGCGCCTTCCCGAGCCCCTCGTCTAGCCCTATCACCGTTATGATACGATCTATGCTAGGGTTGCGCGAAGCGAAGCCGCATCAATGGTTTCGTGACCAGGTGGGAAGTGGCGCTGGGGCATGTGAGATTTGGAGCCGAACCGAGGACTCACCAGAAAATGATGACAGTAAGATGATTCGTTTGTTACAGGGTTTCACATTGAGCGCCTATCCACCGTACTGTAGAAGCCAGAGCATACAAACAGGCTTTCATAGATAAACCTCTCTGATATTGCGGAAGCCTACGACCCAACATCTACACAAAATTTTCAGCCGTGACAGAAATCCACCCAGTCATCGATATAATAATGATGCATGCTGTTGACAGTCCAGAAACGGCTCGTCTGCCCGTTGGTGTTTAAACCATGCAGTTGTAGCATCGCCCAAAGAGGGAATATATCAAGTCGTCAAAAATTACTATGAGCCGGTAGCTGTAGGTGGGTTATCTAGATCTATCCATACCTCATCAAAGTAGAAAGAACATACTGGAACCAGAAATACTGTCCAGCTGAGTGAGCCCAAGCCAATGCAATATCATCCAAGTTCGCAAAGAACAAATCAGATGCGCCAGGGGTATCGTTCATACTGAAGGCAACTAACCAAGCCTAATACGGAAGCAAAAGATCTAGAGAAGAAATGAATGGTCCATGTACTTGTACTCATCACTCCGGTTCGGTAACCTCGTCAATCATTGGGGGCAGGATGAAGGCTTGCGAAGCAGCAATCTCTACCCGCGCTGCCTTTGCCGCATGAGACTCGCTAATGCTGCCCTGTTGTGGTGACCTCTTGGTAGATTGGCCCAGCCCCAAAGGCATAGAGGATGATTGTACGGGCTCAGGGACGTTCGGTAGGATAGATTGGTGGCCTTGGTGGTGTCGGGGCGAAACACTCTTTTTGCTCTTGTCGCTCGCTGCTGATGACGTTCTCGGTGATACACGACCTTGCTGTTGAAGAAAAAAATGTTAGCTTTTGGTTTGTTGTGGGGCATCGTGCTGGGGACATTAGAAAGATTGAAAACGCAAGCACACAATGACCCACCTGCTTTGCCCATCGCAGTCCACAAGAATTGCATAGATCCCGATTGCCAGACGGACCCCTTCGCCACTCGGGTGTCGTTCTTGTATGGCAGTTTGCACAGTCCTTTTGCAGTTGGCCTGCGCCTTTTCTTCGTTTTCTCTTCTTCTTAGCAGCGAGTAAACTCTGAACCTCTTCTGCCAGGTACCGATTGCGTTTCTCCATCTGCCGCAGCTCGTATTGCCAACTAGTACTTCGCGTCGTCTTTAGTTCATCAAAAACGTTGTCATCGGAAGCAAGACTCTGGTCTTGGTGTCCGAGTTGCAGACCGTTGTGGCCAGCATATGTCGCCGGTTGTTCCTCACTGGTGACAAAAGCAGGGCTGGGTGATGCCGTTACAGAAGTGCTCGAACCAGTATTTCCAGTCAGGGAGCCAGGATGTGGTGAGGCTCCGGAGTACTGTGTCGGTAACGAGTGATGAGACTCTCCAGATTGTCGCTCTTTGTTGTTGGATGTATACATTGACGGTCGACTGGTGGTGTTATTGTTTCTCGAATATTTGAGTAGTCGCGTTTGTCCAACAACGAAAGTCGGTTTCTGGCCCTCAGTAGCATCTCCAGGATAAATCGTGGTGAATGCTTGGAGCACCTGGCCTCTTTTGTTGATCATCTCGTGCTTCACTTCACCTTTCCTCCCACCTCTTGCAAGCTCCAAGATGCGCCCAAAGTTTAGTTTGGACTCTTGACGCATGAGTGACTGAATACTGGTACCAACAAGGTCCTCGGGTTGCTTATCAAGTAGCTGGCGAATATTCGACGAGACGAATAGGAACATGCCCGACGTGGACATTTTTGTCCATAGCTCGTTGTCGCCAACACCGCCCGATTCGCGTACGATGGCTTTGCTAAGTGTGTACACTGGGCGTTCGCGACCAACTAGTATGATGCATTTTCGACCTTTGCCCTGCTCAATGTGTAGCGAGCCATGACCCTCGAACCACATGTATCCACTCTTCTTTCTTCGTATCCGGAAGACTACGTTGACTGACGCACCATTGGTCGTCTCCTTCAACTCCCTTGTAACCGGTACAATGTCGCTAGGATGACATACGGATGATAATGCTGTGCCGACCAACTCGCTGGGATCGTACTCCAGAATTCTATTACTAGCAGGCGACAGGTATAGAAACAGCCCTTTCAAGGAGAGCACGTGAACAACATCGTCACTATTTTCTAGGAGGACCTTATCCCAGACGCGTCTCGTCATTTCCGAATCTCCAGATCCACTATATGTGGCAAGCACTTGAGAAACTTCGTCCTTGGAGATGGTCTGCCCTTGCCCAGGCTGCGGCTTGTGGTGGTCGTTGAAAACGTAGCTAGGTATCGACATTCCGCGTTGGTAGTTGACCCTGAATGACCCATCTACAATGTGGTTAAGTTACGCGTTGTCATTACATGGGATTAAGCATGCTTACCTGAGTTCTTATTCGTCATAGCCCCCGGTTGTTCGACAAGGTCAACTTGGAACCCAACAAAGTATTTTATGTTACCACCAGTCTCCCAGGCTATGGGAATCATTGTTAGGAGATTCATAAATGGCTGTCCACCTCGCCGGTAATTGATCAAACTGATTTGAGCTTCCGCCCTGTTTTCGACCATGTTCTTCAGATACAGTACGGAGTCGTCGTCAACATAATTGCGCTTGATGCCGGCTTCCACTTTTCCATCAGGCGACTGGAGAAATCGGCAATTCCTCCCCAGAATCATATGCCTGGTGTAGCCGGTGAGACGCTCGAAATTCTCTGAGCAGTATACAATTGGGACATCGTCCATTTCAGCATCACATACGACGAAGGCACACGACAGATCTACGGAACCTATATCTATCTCAGGGTCCGGCCTTGTGGCTACTCGCATCTAGGACTGATTAGCCTCTCGGTAGATATGATCATATAGCAAGACATACTAGCACGCCAAGCATATCGAAGCCAGTTGAGGAATAAGCGTTCTTGAACTGGGTTTTCATGTGAGGGTTCGAGTGCATCGTCGAGGGAAATCCGCCAGCCGGCGCCGTCCATGGGAGTTTGAAGTCACTCAGCTGCTTGTTGATGGTTTCCTTGGACAAGTTTTGCGCAGGGTTGACCCCGACAGGCTGCTGTTGACTTAGTGAAGTGAGGCTCATTTGTGTTGGAACACTGTTTGACGAACGTTGCTCGCTCTCGGGTCTGGAGTTGGATCGATGACTGTTATGGTCCTGACTCCCTGCGCGACTGGGGAAGCCGGACCCGCCTGACAGAGCTTCCGGGGTGTTGCTCGAAGACGGCTTTGCAAACCGGTCTGAAGATTGCATCGCGGACATGTTATTGTCCTGCAGGACAGCAGGTAGCGGTCTTACGAACTCCTGATTGATAGGAGACTCTAGCATGGGGGCATTGTATTGATTTGTCGGAAACATGTTCATGTCGGTTGGCACCATACTGAGCGGGTCGTCCATGTCTAAGGACATAGGCATGGCGTTTGGGTAGGGGCTCATGTCCATGTCGAGAGAGCCTTTGGGGTGCATAGGCGAGGCATATGTAGAGTTCGAAGCGGCCATGGTTGAGAATGGCGAGTTTTGATTCTGGAACTGGGTGTTTATGGCCAGATCGGCGGCGGGGACCCTATCGTTGGGCACGCTGGCAGGATTCGCTGGGAAGGTGGTGTTGTTGTTGCGCATCATGCCTTCCATTTCCATTCCAGCAGTCGCACCCAGGTCGAATTGGAAGTTGTCCACAGTGCCGCCATTCGGGTCGCCAAAGTTCATCATGGACAATCTCCGAGTGTCTGGACTGTCTGCTTGCATCTGCGGCGGTCTGGCATAGACGGGCATGCTCCGCCGCCGGTTTTCGTTGTCGTTCTGAGCAACGATTGAATCGAGCGACTGGCCTTCGACCATGCTGAAGTTTTGCATGCCGTCTCCGGCCATATCCATCATGTTGGGCCCATTCGCGCTTCCCGGGAAGGGCCGTGTTGGATATGGGTAGCGGTTCATGTCGGGAACAGTGGCTGCAGGCATGGATTCGCGGGCATCGAGGTTCGCAGCGCCCACGCGAGGGCTAGGGTACGCCAGACGGTGTATGTGGTATAGTGCTGGCCTCCGCAGTGAGCGAGTGCGTGAAGGCTATTGCGACGTCGAACGGGGCGGCTTGCTGGGCTTGCGAGGGGCGCAGTGTACGACGAGTGCACTAGCAGCCAAGAAAAAGCCGCGTCTCTGGTGCAATGCAGCGAAGGGCGCAGGGCGACAAGGGACGACCAGTTGACGACAGCAGCAGGGCCTACCGTCTCGGGGAGATCGTGGAGATGCAAGCACGAGCGGAGTGGGGTGGGAGGCGGCAGAAGCGAGCTATGCCTTTGTGCATGGACTTTTGGAATGCCATATGCCATACGCCAGGTTCCACCGGGCGAGGCGGTATGGGCGGGACCAATGGGTTCGTCGGCGGCAGCCGGCCTAGAGCCTCATACGCAGCACACTTTTTTGGTTTCTGATGACGGCTATCATGCTGTAGCTTCAAGGGCAGGGCCCTGCTCAAGGGGCCAGCGGCATGTCCGCCTGTCACGGGCCCCCGAACCCTGGGTGGGATCAGCACCCAACCGGCCTAGCGCCAGATGCTGCTTGGCGCAGGCTGGGGCATCGCGCTCGAGATTTTGGAACACAAGCCCATCAGAGCACACGCGCCACCCAGCATCATGATATTAAGGAGCGTTGCAGCGCGCAGCTGTAAGCATTGCACGCCTGCCGTTGTCCATCTCTAGCTGACCAATTGACTGCCCAGGCCCGCGGGCGCTTGCACGATGCTCCTCCCGACCGCTGCGACGATTTCTTTCCACAGAGGCGGATTCGATTGACGCATCCACCGAGAACAGCCTGAAGCAGGTGCAGTCCCTCCAAGCCCAGCTGAACAACACCCACGCACAGCAGCCCGTGCCCTCCGTCGACCCCGAAACGCACGGCACGTCGTCGTCAGCAACCGACAATGTCGCCGAGCAGTACTACATGTACAAACAGCAGGGTGCGTGTAGCCCTCATCTTTGCTGCTGATATCGCATACTGACTCCCTCCAGCGAAGCAGATGGGGAAGCTGGGCGCCGACGTCAGCCCACATTACCAGCCGCACACCCTCCTCAACCACCCTCCCGCGCCCGCGGACGTTACCCTCGAGCTGCTGCTTGCCTCCGAGGCCCACCAAGGCCACGTTACCTCGCTCTGGAACCCCGCAAATGCACGCTACATCCACGGCATAAGACAGGGCGTCCACATCATCTCGCTCGAAGTCACCGCTGCACACCTGCGACGAGCCGCCAAGGTGGTGCACGAGGTGTCGAGAAGAGGAGGCATTGTGCTCTTCGTGGGGACACGCGATGGGCAAGACAGGGCTGTGGCGCGAGCTGCTGAGCTAGCAAAGGGTTATCATCTTTTCGAGCGCTGGATTCCCGGAAGCATCACCAACGGCCAGCAGATCCTGGGCCGGTGTCGTACAAAGGTGGTCAACGAGCTCGATGAGGAGGTTCCGGGCTTCGAGGAGCAGCTCTATGACAGGCCAGTGCTGCGACCAGATCTTGTTGTCTGCATGAACCCGCTCGAGAACTACGTCCTCCTGCACGAGTGCGCTTTGAACAACATCCCCACCATCGGTGTGATTGATACGAACGCCGATCCTACATGGGTCACATATCCTATCCCAGCCAACGACGACAGGTACTGACTTCTGCCAAAACTCGCTGCTTGCTATGCTAATACATTTCATAGTCTACGTTGCATCCAAGTTATCGCCGGTGTACTAGGCCGAGCCGGCGAAGCGGGCCAGAAACAGCGGCTCACCGCTGCCGCTCGTGGCGAGATCACCTATCGACCAGCAAAGGGTCTAGTTGTAGCCGAGGAAGATGTCGACAGCCCTGATATCAAGCCCCAAGGCCTATTAGCAAGAGACTCGACCGAGAGCCTTGAAGACACAGATGAAATGGCAGTGAAGCTCGATGAGGTGAATAACCGTGAGAGCCATAGGACAAGAGACGGGAGGGCTATCAAGACATCTTCGTAAGTTGCTGCCAGGTGAACACACTTTTGGGGTTGTAGTTGTACATATATGTACAACAGCCATGTATAGCATCAAGGAAGGCGTTGCATCTAGAGTTACTTGATTGAATGCACATGATAACACCTTAGTATACACATTCCTAACCCAGTTGTTGATTGATGGTAATGTTGATTTGAGAGAGACCAGACAAGGTGCGTCAGTACAGGACAGTTCAGTATTAGTTGCTATATACGCATTAAAAAATCACACGGCAGACTCGTTCAGGATGCCGCAACGGCCCAGAACTATTGCCATGCCATGCCAACGTCTCGAGCTTCCCAAGAAGTCGAATGCGAGGAATTAATATCAAGGTGCTGACGGGCACGACAGTCGAGTCAGAGGCTCCTGCAATACCTAGTCGAGGTCATCCGCACTAGTGGATACCCTTGCAGTCGCAGGAGCAACACTCTCCTTCTTCGCCTCGCCGTAAAAGTTGAGTTTGCCTCCGTCGTGGAGGACGCCCATGCGATCGTACAGCGTGCGCGCCCTGACGTACGGGTCTAGTTTCCAGTAATTTTGCCTCAGCTCCTCGGCCAACGAGTCCCTCTCTTTCCTCCTCTCTTCTAAGCTTTTCCCAGAGTCACCTGCTTGCACCCATTCCAACACAGTACTCTCATACTTCTTGACAACCTCCGCCCTCTCCGTTTGTAGCGCTTCCCGCGGACCAGCTTCGTTCATCTTGTCGTTCTCTCCCGCCACCGGCTCCGGATACTTGTACTCCCATTTCTCTTCGCCTCCCAGTTCTGTCGGTATCTGACTCTTCGGTACAAACTGGCTTAGTTCTTCGAGGTTCTTCGCAAAGTGTACCTTGCCGGCAACGACGGGGTCAAGCCAGCCGCGGATGATGCTCCATATAGCGTTGAAGACCCATGGGGCTTTGTAGACGAGGACCGTGCCGAGGGATTCGGGGTAGTTTGCTTCGAAGCATTTTATCATGAACTTTACGGGCGTGTAGTCCATGTTGGCCATGGAGAAGTCGGTCATGTCGAAGACGATCGTCTAGAAACATAAGTTAGGTTAAGATGGAAGGTTTTTGTGACGTCCAGAGGGGCAAACTTACGGCAGTATCAATCGGTGGCCTCAGCAGCATTCGCGCCGTCTCAATAGTGTAGACCGTGAATCTTTCTAGACTCTCTTCAGTCTGCTCGCCTGCTCTGTGTAACCTTGCGCGAACAAAGCACATTGGTCTCCCCTCTTTGTCGAGTCCATGCAAGAAGCTCTTACCCATTCGTAATTGAGTTAGGAAATCCTCGGCGTTCTTCTTGGTTTTGGCATCGCCGTCCTTGGTTTGCAACGCTGCCAGCTCGCCGTTCTTGACAATGTCATCGTCGACGTGCATATCCTCCAATCTCCAATGCATGGTGGAAATCATCATGACAAGCGCTTTCTCTACGTCCCACTTTCTGGCGCGCAAGAACCTGAGAAGAAGAGCGTCGGGATGATCATGTTTGACCATGCTCCAGAATGCTCTTCGCAGCTCTTCTGGCGGTGTGTTGGCTATTGCTGCCTTAAAGTCTGCGTTTTGGCCGTGCTTGTCGTCTTCCGCTGATATCGACAATTTGCTAATATCGGCCGGGGTGGTAGTCCCTGATGTAGTTGTTGAGTCGGTATCCGCACCCTTCTCGCCCTTATTTCGCCTAAAGACGTTTAACTTGCTCTTCTTTTTCTCCTTCTTGCCATCTGTTACGGGCGCTTCAGTTGTGGGTGTTGATACAGGAGTTTCTACGCCGCCATTGACCACCTCTACTGAAGGCTCCACGCCGAAGACCTTCATTGTCATTGCCCAGAGCTCGCGCAGCTTCTTCTCTTCCTCGGGTGTAAGCGTCCCGGGTCGCCCGGCGGGGGTGTTCGGCGCCATGACGAGGTACGAGTCTGTGAGGTCTGAGACGTCGAATTCTGACGATGTAGTCTTCTTTTTTGTCTGCTTCTCGGGAGAACGCTTGACTAGAGGAACAAGTAGCGCGCCGCCAATCGCAATGCCAAAAACTATGGCAGCAGTCCAGAGTCCCGTCCCGCTTCTCTTGTGATGAGCTGCTGGAGTGCTCCGCTGGTAATGATACCCTCTGTTTGCGCACGAGTCGAGGTATGTGGGGTTAAGTGCAGTGAAACGGGTATGACACTGCTTGGTAAAATCTCCTGCTGGTCGATACTTCGGCGCTGAGAATGCCAAAGGTTTAAGTAGTCTCGTAAGCGGCTGTGCGCGGAGGAACATGAATAAAAGGCGGCTGAGCCTTGGATCAACAGCGTATACCGCCGTATGGGCGCTGCTTACGGAAGGTAGGGCTGACGAGACTTCCGGGGAGGGGCGGAGGGAGGTTTACTCTGGCGAGTCAGAATTAAGCGCAGAGGTAATGACATCCAAAGCTGTTCAAGACGTGTAATGTGCCGGGTAGTACGGTAAACACAACCGGCCGAATCCCTACGGGCGACAAAAGGTAGCAGTCCTTCCGTCATCGAGTGAATCGGCTTAGCGCGTCGCGGGGTCGGAGGGCGTCAAGTGCGCATGTACCGTCCCTTGTTTATCCCAAAATACTCGACGACTTTTCCGCCTCTGCGCCGCATATCAATACAGAAGCACAACTGACTGATATTATACGCGTCGGCACGTCCCTAATTGACTCTTCTGTTGTCTCCACACCCCACCCAATAACCCCAAATGTCCTCCACAACACCCACAAGGTCACCTCCGCCTCCCAACTCCCGTCGAACGCGCTCCAAATCGCCTCTCTCACGTTCTCGCCCAACAACACCCCTCCGAGCCTCCTCTCGATCATCTTTGCGCGACAGCGCCCAGAGAGGCCGTGGCGCCTCTGCATCGGGAGGCAACGCCCTTGAAGGCCTGCAAGATGGCTTCGCAGAGCTCAGCGACGCCATGGCAGACCTGGAGCAGAACTTCATGGCGCTACAATTGATGCACGAGAGCCTTGCGCGATTCAGCGAAAGCTTTGCCGGGTTTCTATATGGCATGAACATGAATGCATTCTGTGTGGATTTCCCTGAGGTGTGTATTACTGGCATGAGGGGACGCGGAGACACGGGGAATGTGAGCTGACGGGCATGTGTATAGGCACCAATTGCAGAGTCTTTCAAGAGACCGCAGAATCACCCGGATCTTGGAGCTGCGAATCTAAATCGGAGCCAAGGCCTGGAGGATATGGAGGCGACATTCCTTACAACAGATACGTCGTTCGTTGATAACCCGCCCAGCAGTAAGATGGCTTCCAAGTTTCAGAACCCGCAAACTCCGGCGCCCGCATCAAAGACAACAGGCGCCCCAAGAGGCAGAGGTGGGATCCCGCGAGCTGGTGGACGAGGTGGTGGTATCCCTGTTCGAGGTGGCTCCACACGAGGTACAAGAGGTGGAAGCGGAATTGCGCGAGGAGCTGCCGGAAGGGGCAGAGGAACACGGTGAAGTACGGAGATGTTACAGCAACCATAAGCCGAAACATCTGTACAACTGTTCGAACTGATACCCAATAGAGCGATCAACAGGCGAAATCAATATTCATGCCATCTCGTAGTTCATTTGCAAAGAGCGTAAGTGATGTGCTATTCCTCCAGTACTACTACTGCCATACCAGGTTCCTCCACGCGAATGCTCCAAACAGACTAAAACTGTCATCTATCGCCAGTTGATCATAGCGGGCCTTTCCACCAAGAAAGCCTCGCTATTTTCATTAGATTATCTCCTCCAATATGCAGATGGTAATGCAACAAGCCAGAATATCGCAGATCCTTAGGAGAGGGGTATACTGCAGCGAAATCATAAATCAAGACGCGTGAGGTCGTTAAGAAGAAGAAAAAGCAATGGTATCAGGTCAGGTCGTAACGGTCGGCAACGAGGAAGGGGGTATCTCTGGAGACGTTGCTTAAGCCAACACACCGGCGTGGCTTTTCGCATACTGGCTGCTGCTCTCCTTTCGTTGGGCCCAGCCCTTGATGGCGATGAGTACGGTGGTCCAAGCCATGAGAAGGGCGGTAAGGCCCATCGTAACAGTAAAGGTGAACATGGCATCGAGGTTATAGGATTCGAGTACTGCGACGGTGTCCTTGTTGCTGAGCATAAAGGTTATGCCACCGGAAATAAGACAGAACGCAGTCACAATCTCAGTCGGCGGGCGGGACGGAAGGTACGACGTTGGCGGTGAAAGATACAGGACAATGTACGTGAGTCCTCGCGCAAGAGCGAAGCCCATGAACATACTGCCCCACTGGCTATGGATCATCGTCGAGAGCATCGAGGCCTGGTGGTGAGAGCTCATCATCTTGCCAAGGAGCATGATAATGAGCGCAGGCAGAGGGTTCATGGAAACACGGTACTGACGCGGCTCCTGCCATGGCTGTTCGTTGGTTTGGGAGATGGTCTGCGAAGAGAGGACTGCGCTGTTGAGTAGCTGTCTCATCTTAGTCGACTCGATGATCATTCCCAACTAGGAAGGTACAGTCAGTGAATGTTACGCTGAGGAGGAAAGTACTACACAGGACTGTAACTTACCAAACCACCACCAAAGAACATTACAGAAATAGAGACATGCTCCAAGTCCTGCGCTGTCCATGCATCGCCCCATGCAGCCAAGTGTTCGAGAAAGACATTTGTCACGCCGTAAAGCCAGATAACAAACGACTCGGTAAACTCTGCCGAAGGTAAAGCCGCCCTCCGACGACCGACCACCTCCTTCGGTGGCTTTACATTCCACGCCCATCCGAAGTCAGCGAACGCTCCCATCCATCGACCCAGTGTAAGGAGACCGTAGAGGAAGAAGATTCCGCCCTTGACGTAGTGAGCCAGCACGTTGAAGACTGCTCCTCCTCTCTGCGCACAACGAGTCAGCCCCATTTATTCTCAGTATTCGCAGAACACTTACTCCGATGCCACCGTAGACGACGGTGCCGTTAGCAATAGCTACGAACCCTTGGATGAGAATTGTGCGCTCGAACACAACGTAGAAGAATCGGATCGCTTTCAGTGTTCGACCAACCGCAAACCGTGCCACGTTGCGCGAGAAGAATCTGTCCACGGAAGTGTTGCGCAGGAAGCCGCGCTTCTCAGCGTCGCCATCGAAAGAGTCAAGATCCCCATGTGTGTAATTGTGCGTTGGGCCTTCGAACTGCTGGTTCTCTGATTCCACACTAGGCGACCGAGAGTGACCGAACAATGACGCCGAGTTGCGTTCAGTGCCCTGGCCGGAGTCGTTCGACCATCGTGACGGGTTTGGAAGCTCCTCGTCCTGAACGCGCTGGTATCTAGCCATGTTTGCGGTAGTCATTAGCTGCGCGGCTTCGTCCCCCGTCGATTGCGCTTGGGAGGGTCCAGCGTATCTCTGGATCAGAGCCATAAAGACCCATGCTGAAGCAATCCAAGTAATCGCCCACCCTGTCTTGCTATGCGAGTCATTTTCATACAGCTCCGGGGTCTTGTGGTTGTAAACGACACCAAGGACGAGCGCGAAAGCATTGAGAGCAAGAAACGCCAGTTGTGAAGGTAGAGTGAATCGCGAGCGTGCAATGCTCAACATGACAGCTCGCTAATGTTAGTCCAGCCCAGCCCGATTAAGGTGCGAATGCTTACCGACTGGCAAAATCACCACCCATGCTATAATCTCAAGCGCGATGTGCCAGTACATCAGCGTGGCATGTTGAGAGAGGCTCCAATAACTTTGTGGTAGATCATTACCCTGCGGTACTGGTTTCGGGGTATCGTGTGCGCTCATATCCATGGCTTCGACATTGTGCTCATCGCCGTGCGCAGCTACCAGAGGCAGAAGCTCCAGTAGCAATGCTACCGTGGCCACCGTTAGGACTCTGCGACTCGGCATCTATGTTGTGGTGAAATAAAAGATACTGTTAGGTGGAAGTAGGGTGCACGAAGTTAAAGACAGAAAAGGACATGAGATGAGCGCGACTGCGAGGCGGCAGCGTGCTTATTGTGTCTGCTTCGGCAAGTAATTGCTGAGACTGAGTCTAAGTTCACGGGAAGCAGCAAATAAGGCAGTGTTAAGGAATCATGAAAGTCAGGCCGCCAGACCCTGGTGTGGCAGCTTACGGTTTTATCATTTCCGGAGGGTTCGGAACATGAGGGACTATGGACCAGGTCACCACGACAGAAGTTTGTCAGCGCGAAGCTGCTCCGATCGCAACTTCGTTCAGATGTGAGGCCTGTCGCGAACAATTGCGGGCCCCGGCAGGCACGGACCCCTACCCGGCGCCATTCGTCAGCCACCCTTGAACACATCGCGATGAAGCGCAGAATCAATATGACGGTCTGTTGGGATACCATGTCTACAGTCATCAATAGCCGCTTTGTCTAATGCGGACATAAGCAGAGCTGTCACGCGATGCTGTGCGACAGGGACAAAACTCAAGAGGAGGGGCAGCCACACTTGCATCGGCTTCGGTGAGCAGCTTCATCCGTCTCGGCCAAGTGCTTCTGATGATGGTGGTGTCCTGGACAGCTCGGTTCGCCTCTCAGGCGGCATGCGCTGCATCACGTTTTTCTGAGGCGACGCACATCGGCATCTTGGTCCACTTGCCACAATGGCTATCGGTTTTTGTTGTTTGCGCGAAAGTACGTGGCCGGTATCTCCAGACTTTGTCCGAGAACGACGTGCTGTTCCGGATGCTCCGCACACTTCCACTCCATCTCATTGGCGAGAACGTAACCTACGCTGATCCAATTAAGCTTTTCCCGCCAAGAGTCCCACCTGCACGCTACCCGGCGGGTAATTCTACGCGCAGACCGCAGTTAGATCGGAGCCCTTTGAGTGTGCATGGCCGCTATCCGGTCACTTCCGGCTGACACATGGATTATTCCTCTTTCCCCATGGAAGGGCCAAAAAAAAAGAGATATGATGAGGCCGATTCCTCGATGTTTAATGACGAAGTTCGAGCACACTTGTTTTTCAAAGAGTGAGAAACGACGTCTTTGTCCTGCGCTTTGGCGAATCAACCAAACAAGGCCTCCAAGACGACACCCCTCGTACGAGGCAGCAAAGCGAGATGCGTCTCTATTCTGCAGCTTTTCACGTTGAGTCATCTGCTCGGAGGGAACAGGCAGCAATTTTTTGCCTAGCGCTCGCAACATCGGCACGCATCTCTCACAGATTTTGTCCAAGTGGGTGGGTCAGGTTGACTGCTGTCTCGCCAACCAGCATATGCCATGCGTGCCACGACACATTCATCACCTGATGTATTTCGCGATCTCGATTCGAATATCCAAAATCGGTATCGCCGAGAGTCTCGAAGTCCTCGTCGTGAAGGTTTTCCGGCTAACGGGAATGTCGGATATGCCTTTCAAACCGGGGGTCGCTATTCTGCATTTTGATGGCCTCCGCACGTCTCGGACCCGAAACTTCTCGCTACTTCCAACGTCCGTGTCATGAGATCGTTCATCAACTCTAATCGAATGATGAATTGGACATATGGCTGCTCATGACCCACCTAAAGCCGTTCGTGCACATAACTCTGTCTGAGTCTCTACTAACCTAGGGTGGCTATTGTCAAGTGGTGTACCACCCGCAGGAAGAAGCACACCGCAAGTGACTGCAAATTTTCTATGGCGATACGCTGCCGAAGTTTCAAATGTAGACCGCAAATGCCGCCATTAGTCAGACTAACTATGCTGTACAAGGCTTTACAAGGGTAAGGCCTTCCTCGCCATGCGTCTCGGCAACTCAACAGCTGTAGTAACCTTGCTACATTCGACCGATCTTATAAAGGTATGCTTTGGCTGCAACTATGCAGCGACGGCTTCATATGTCGAACGGGTAATGTACGTGTCTACATTTGGGCTCAATATGCAAAAGCAACGTCCTCTTGTTGGAATGTTGAGACCGAATGAGAACAAGATGTTCTGATGAACAGTCTCCATTTGTCCTGAATTTGAGACACCTAGTCGATGTGTGAGTATGAGCAAGAATTTCGAAACGAAGATGTGAGGCGGTAGAATCCACCTCCAATCTTGAACGCTTTAGTGCCTCAAGTAGTCAGGATGGAGATGACGATATGGCGAAACTGTAGTGTGGGGATGAGCGGCTCGTGCCACGTGAAAACGGGGCGGGTATGGCTATAGCTTTTGTTTAGATAATTGTAGATCGTTGGAGGGTTGTGGGATGTAGTCTGTGGAGTAGAGTTTTGTTATTGGGGCGGTCAAAGACTCCGAGTCACCATTCATATGAATCCGGTCTCATTTCTTTTCCATGTCGGACCTCAATTTCTCTTCACGATCGAGTTAATCATCTCGCGTGATTCTACCATCATACAACATTTCCCCTATATACGACTCATACGAACTTACTGATAACGTGCCTGTCCACGCACTGGCAAGTTCGACCAATCGTGCAGCAAATCGGTGACTTGAAAACCTAATCTATCCGGAAGCTCAAAAGAGCAGGAACAACTTTCCGAGTATCCCAGCTAGTAAAATAACTTTAACGTTCCCTTTGGCAACGGCGTGGTGGCGTTCGTTCCCTCCCTCAAACTGACGCAGGGTCCGAGAGTGGGGGGACACAGAGGTTTACCCCGCTTTCGTCATGGACACACACCACCTACGACAATGATGATGTGATTGAAGAAGGCCATTGCGTTGAGAAGAAGCGCCGATGACGCTAAAATGGTCTTCTTCAACCCCGGAGGGCTGTTTGGATTTGTCAACTTCCGTACTATCGACGTGACGTCCCTCAGAAGCAACACGATTACCATCAAAGAACAATTGATCCGTAGCAACAATGGGTAAAGACCATCCAGATGCAGACCTTCACCCCGAAGCCACAGGCCTCGCTGCGAACATAGTAAAAGTAACTTATATCCGCTTCCTTTCCCTCCAAGGTTTGCAATCGCTGACCACCACAGGCCCACTCATCCGACAAACCCCTAAAGCTCTACTCCGGCTGGTTCTGCCCCTTCGTCCAACGCGTGTGGATCGCCCTGGAAGAAAAGGGCATTCCCTACCAATACATCGAAGTGAACCCCTACCACAAGCCGCAATCGCTCCTCTCCCTCAACCCGCGGGGTCTCGTACCCACGCTACAGTACGAGAACAAGCCGCTCTTCGAAAGCACGGTGCTCTGCGAGTTTCTCGAGGAAGCGTTCCCAGATCACACACCGCACTTGTTGCCGAAGGAGCCGTATGATCGGGCGCGGACCAGGATCTGGACGGACTTTGTGGGCAGCAGGATTATCCCGGCGTATCATCGGTTCTTGCAACATCAGGGCACTGAGGGGCTGAAGGAGAAGCAAACGGAATTCTTGAACTATATCAAAGAGTTTACGCGCGAGATGGATGCCGAGGGGCCGTTTTTCCTGGGCAAGGAGTTCGGTCTTATTGATATTGTGATTGCGCCGTGGGCGAATCGGTTATGGGTGTTTGATCACTTCAAGGGGGGTTTGGGGATCCCGGAGGAGGGCAAGGGAGGGGATGATGAGGAGGTTTGGAAGAGGTGGAGAAAGTGGCTGGCTGCGGTGGAGAGTCGGAAGAGTGTCAAGGAGACGCTGAGTGAGAGGGAGCATTATTTGCCGATTTATCAGAGGTATGCTGAGGATAGGGCGCAGAGTGAGGCCGCGAAGGCTATCAGAGCGGGCAGGGGGATACCGTAAATATGGCTGTGCAATGATACAGGTGTAGAGTTCAAGGTAAAGATTACGTATGAGCGGAAAAATCTGGTATCGAACAACTAAGACGCGATTGGGAATAATGAGAGCCGTGCCATGTAGATTGGGATCCAATACCCAAAAACGCCTGTTCCAATACACCAAGAATACCTTGAGGGAAAGATACAATTTCATTCATCACCATCCAACGAATGTCCTCAAAATTCACCAAGCTCACCGAATCCCTGAAACCAACAGTCTGAATAAGGTTACCAACCTCCCCTAACACGTCTGACCTTCTCCTTCCCACCGATTCTCCCAGCCGTAATGCGTCGCACCCATCTCCGAATAGCCCATCCTCTTGCAAGAGCCTGGAACGCAAGAACGTCACTCTCAAACTGCCGCTGCCTAGCATCTAGAATGCCTTTCCATCGTCGCTGTATCACAGTGGCAGCATCTACAAGTCGTTGACGAGTCTGCGCAACAACAGCGCAATCGTTCGCAATCTTCATCGCCGTGATGCGTCGACTAGTCTCGCGACGAAGGATATGTTGGCGAAAGGCGCGTTGGATCGTGGAAGCAGCGCGGTGCGTTAGAGACAGTGGAAGCAGGCGTGAAGCTAGGAAGGAGAGGGTGAGTAGTGTGAAGTCCCTAGAAGGTATGGAGCGTGCGGACGTGTGTTGAGGTGTGAACAGGGTGATGAAGGATGTGGAGCATCCGACTGCTTTCAACTTCGCTGCTAAGCCTAATTTACTGTTCTCCATATTGGTGACGAGAGTTGATGGGAGGTACGTGTCAACGATGACTTCTAGTACCTTTGGATCCGCGAAGCTAGTTGTCAGGTTTGAGATGCGTAGGCCGTGAAGGCGAGCGATTGAGCGAGACCAGGAGAGCAGGAGACGTCTGTGATATGCTAGGCCGTCAAGCTCTGTTGTTTCTTCATCGTCATCAGAGTCGAGATTCCTCTCGTCAAAGTTGTCGCGGTTGCGGTACCAGTGCTCTCGGAATCGATCCGTCTCCTTCACGATCTGCGGCCAGTCGACAAGGCTTCCAAGACCGCATTTGCCGACCAGCGACCAGAGAAGGCTGAGAGTCTTTTCACGATGTCCATCGACAATATCTTCGGCTTTGATACCACCAACTGCTTGCAGTGGAATACCGCGGACACCAGTTAGCGCGGAGAGTGCAAGCTGTACGTTGTAGACTTTCTGAGGACGGCCAATAGCTGGGAACTTGAGATGTTGTGACAAGACCCAACTCTCCTTTTGTGAGAAGTCGAACGAACTCGTAAGGAGCTCGCCGGATGGCATTGTGATGGTCACCGCTTCCTCCTGTTGTGCCACGAGTCTGCATGCTGGGTAGAGTAGCAGCTCTACAAGCCGCGTAAACATGATGCCATCACGGAGATCGATAGCAATGTTGTCGATGTGATACGCGTACTCTTGCAGTGGGTACTGGACATGCTCAACTTTGTAGTTTAGATGACATAGAGGGCGAGTGATGTCCCCAAGCGAAGGCAGCAACAAGTTCGATAGTTGGTGTAGGATTTCCACAGATGTCTTGTAAGGTGACGTTGTTTGGAAAAGACAACCTGGCAGACCATCTGATATCTTTGCCTTGTCGAGCAGGAGAACAAGCATCAAGCTCCGTAGGGCGGTACGTCTCCATGACCAGCCTTGAGAACCAAAGTCGTCATCACCCCGTGTGATGCTGGCGATGCTGCCGCCTCCTGACTTGACCCGGACCGCATCCTCATTCTTGATCAGAAAGACATCCAGGAAGCTCTCGACTGCTCGTCGTTCGGCGCGGTACATGCGAGAGCCATCGTCAGAACTGGTTGAGCCAGTAGATAGTCGACAGGGAGTGTTAATTTGACGTCCGACAATCGTCTCAGCTGCGGCTCGGAGCGCATTCAAATCATATGACTTGGTCCAAAGGGTGAGGAACTTCTTGCGTAGACCGACATCGTCCTTCAGACGCAAGGTCTGAGCGAGCAGGTCCTTGGGTATACTGAGTGCACCATATTGTAACGATGCTTGTAGGCGCTTGTGCAATGGTGGCATGGACGGATCCTGGTAAAGTGCAAGCATCTTCTTGCGCAAGTCTTCCGGACTTTGCTCAGCATTCGGATCTTTGCTCGCCGAGTCGAAGACTGAGTTGAGAAGCTGTGTAATGGCGACTTCCTGATAGGTAAGCCAGTTGTCTTCATACAGCTCAGGTTGAGCTAGATCCTCCTTCAGCACAGGGTACTTCTCTTGCGGCTGCGGTCGCTTCCCTACAATATGCATCATGGTGATACTGGGCGGTGCGTGTTCAGTCCTCTGGCGGCGCAGTGCAGTAGGTGGAGACTTGTCGGTGTGGAACGGTGAGGAGGACGAGAGCGGTGCGCGGTTTGTCTTTAATGTCTTCGCCCTTGCAGTCTTGATGGTCGTCCTCAGTGATGCCCTGCTGCTTGCCATAGACGCTGTTCCATCTGCTCTGGCTTTGATCGACTTGGCTGGGGGATCTTCATGGCTGACCTGTGGGCGTACTCGCTTTTGGGCCCCTTCTGGTCGTTTCCTTGTTTGTGGTAGCCTCTCAGAGTCCTTAGACGCATTGAAATGGACCTTTGACGGGTTTGTCGGCGGCTTCTTCGTCTCTGCCTTGTTGAAGTTGATCTCGATATGCGTGCCGTTGCTCTTGCTCTCCACGATCTCCATACCTGGTGGCATATTCTCCTTGCCACCACCCGAACCCATGACATCGCTCGAAAAAGAAACGCTCTGCACAGAGCGCGATGTCGAACTCAACGGCCCTCGCTTCGGTGGAACAGCCAGGGATTTCCGTGGAGCCTTCTTTTCCCTCTTCAGGGCTGGGAGTAGATTGTTTCCCTCCTCTTCCGACAGCGTTACCAAGTCGAGGCCGATATCTGGCGAGTTCTCCCGAGGGTTGCGCGGCACATGTGTGGACTGTCCAGGATGGATGGTCACAACCGTGGTGTCGTCGGACGGGATGTAGATAGTCCGTCGGCGCGGATCCTTCTTAGGGCCCTGCTTCCTGAGCTCCTTCTTCTCCAACAAGTCCTCTCGTAGTTGCACGGTTGCGTTGACATCCATTCCAGGCCTGTCCGAGGGCATGTGCGAAACGCGTCTTCGGTGCGGCCTAGCAAGCTGCGGTTCCTGAACGGGCGGCGCAGGCTTGGGTATCTTCTGTGCTGGGTGTGCAAGTATGGTGCTCCTCTTCGTCCTTGCACCTTCGGGCATAATGGACGCGCGACTCCTCCTCTTCGTCTCAAATTCGGCCTGCTGCTGCTCGTCCTCCTGGGCCACATCTTCGAATATGTCTAATGACGGGTTGAAGGTCGACTTGGGCCTGCTGCGCATCGGGCGGCGCGGTCTGGCGTGGCGTATGTTCGCCTGTAGCTCTGTAGTGTATTCGATATGCGCGGTGGTATCGTCTGTCGCATAGCTCGACGCGTACATTGACGAGCCGCGTCCATAGTCGCTATAATGGCTGCCGGAGAAAGATAGGCTAGGGGGAGGGCACGGCGTGCCAGCTGTATATCGGTGCATCGTGGTGCTGGACAGTATCTGAGCTGGGAGAGCGCCTGCGCATAGGTTTGTGAGGCTTCTTCCTATCCAAGGGAGCTCGAGATTCTTGATGCGTTGGCGCTTAGCCGGAAGTGGCGCGTCTGTGCACACCCGCCATGTTGATGCCGTCGCCGGGGCAACCTGCTCGAAACACTGGTAGCTGCCATCGTGCCTTGACGTCAGCGCTCCCCCGCAATGCGGATGTACATGCATCGAATGCATCGATAAAGTTCGCCGTGGTGAACTTAATGCAGTACATTCTCATGGCAACAGTCTACTAAATTCTTACCATGATTTCCTAAGCTTGAGTTTAGCCCTACTTCCCGGGGCATATTGAGGGGTGGGCCCAGCTGCAGCAAATCAGTGATGAGATCCACGACTATTTCTGTTCACTATAGACAAAAGGTAGAGATGGTGAATTAGATGATGTGGCCAGCGCCTTGCGAAAGACGGCTTTGTAGCAGGTTTAGCCGAGCGCTAGCGGGGCCCGTTGAAGCTTTGAACTTTCCGTCACTTTGCTTTACCACCACCACTGCGTTCAAGATGGATTTCCACAAAGGAGAACGCGTGTTCCTCAACTTCGATACCGGCGCAGTCGAGAAGACCGATCCAGAGCCAAATCATGAGCCTCCAGTACCTACGTTTCCCACCTTTGTGGGCGACATACTGGAGCGCGATTCATCCACAGCTAATCCACCAGTTGCACCCTCGCTCAAAGCAAATGTAAATGGATTTCCAGCCCACAGAAAGCGTGTACCAAGAGTGTCGGCTTTCAAGCAGCAGCGCGCCGCAAAGGAACAACAAGCCGCGGCAGCGCCCACAGCGCAAGATGCGCCGCGCAGTGGCTTTGATCCGAACCAAGAGAAGAGGGCCATAGATGAGGAGAACAGGCGAACACTGGCTGCCATGACCGACCAGGAAATCGAACAGGAGCGACAAGAACTCATGTCGAACCTTAGCCCTGCTTTGATCCAGAAACTACTCATGAGGTCCAACATTGACGAGGGGAGCAATGAGCGAGATTTATATCCCGAGTCAGAACCTGCTCCTCCCCCGACTGACGACGTCAAAACAGCACCAGTATCAGAACCAAACCCTTCAAGTACCAAGAAGGTATCGTTTGCAGCTTCCGAATCTGCGAACGATGCGCCTCCACCGCAACCAGCAACCACGCCTCCTACATCCACCGCCCAACCCCCCTCAGACGCCACACCGGACGAAGCCTCTGACTCAATACACTTCCCCGCCCCGCCGCAACCCCCTGACCTCGACCCCAACGACCCCTCCTTCCTCGAAAACCTTCACGAGAAATACTTCCCAAACCTCTCCTACAATCCCAGCGACCTGGCCTGGATGGCGCCCATAGATCCATCCGACAAGTCTTCGCCCTACCATCCCTCGCAGACAGGGCTGAACGCAACCGAGTTGCGCTTCGACTTCAAAGGTGCCCTGCTAGCGCCCAGCGTCGCACGAGAAATCCCAAGTGACCGAGGCCTCCACAACCACGCCGACGCGCCCGAGGCGGCTGGGTACACAATCCCGGAACTAGCGGTGCTGGCAAGGAGTCAAGTACCTGCGCAGCGGTGTATGGCATATCAAACACTCGGCCGCATCCTTTATCGCTTGGGACAAGGGGAGTTTGGCGTTGAGAGGGCGAGACAGGATACGGATGGGCCGGTCAATATTGCGAAGAATCCTGAAGTGGCGGAGGATGAGGAAAGCGGGGAAGACGACGAGGAAGATGTGGGTAGCGCTATGGCGGCGGGCTTGTGGAGTTGCATTGAGGAGGGGAGGGTGATTGAGACGATGACTGAGGAGGCGAATCGGAAAAAGGGACATCTTACGGCCAGGACGTTTGCGCAGGAGGCGCTTTGGAATTGGCGGAGAGGTGGTGGGCGGAAGAGACATGCTGTTTGATCGCTCCGGTGTAACGAACTATCAACGCTGCAATAACTTATAATCCCCTTCTTGAATAGGAGGACGATACCAAGATCTGCCACCGAATCTTGGAGTAGCCGAAAGGTACTCGCGCCACAGTGCAATATTTATGAAGCATCTACACAAGCATACAAAGGCCTCTAGGAACAGCGATCGCATTGCGACTTTCAAGAGAGGAGCTTGGTAGCAAGAATCGATCACGAACTATCGCGGCAGCAGCGATAGCTACTCGCGCTCACACTGTACTAGGGAGGGCTGGTGTAAACGAGACATGGAAAAAGGAATGGCTATATATCTTCAACGCACCTAGCGTGATTGCATTGGGAAGTGCATGCATCATGGACACTAGTCCGGCTATCGAATGAGAAGCCTTCATTCCAAGACACAACAGAGTCTGCAAATCACAAAGGGTTTCACACATGTAAAATATAGCGCACACAAAAGTGGAATCGTTGATGCGTCGAATGACTATCTACCATCATTAGGCCACAGAACTAAAGTTCAAGCAATGCCCACAATGCAAATGCTGTGCAGTGCTGTGTAAAATGCCCAGTCGCTATCGCAAGCCATGCCATGCCATGCCACGAATAACCCCACTCCGTGAACGATCGATCTATCAATACCAATACCAATATTCACATATAACCTGCTCCATGGGATAGCATGCCAGTTCCCTTTGGATCAATCTACATCGTCCATTGGGAAGATGCCCTCAAACTCGTCCTCATCGCCCTCAGTGTGCGGCACAATTTTCGATTTCTTGGGCGGAGACGCGATGGGCGTGATTTTTCTCTTTCCAGCAAATATGTCCATCCATGTGGAGCGTTTTTTCCTCGAGGATGCAAACCTGTCCCTCTTTCTGGTCCTAGGAGAAGGGCCAGATTAGCAACGATGCCAGACAGAAGGAGAGATGCAAGAGGATCCTGTTCTGCAACAGGAGCGCTCTTACTGCTTCTCCACCCCCTCAAGAACCTGCAACTCATTGTACGTAACTGGTTCAAGAGGAGGTGGTCCTTCGTCATCATCATTATCCGCATCCTGCATCTCAATGTCCGTGACCTGCGTCTCCGGGCCTCCCCCTCCATTCGTTTCATCCACCTTCGGATTCCTGCAAACCGCCTGAGTATATTGGTCCACCAAATCCGCGCGGATATACACAACTCCCGTGCTAGCCTTGGGCGTAGCAGCACCCGTCTCCGGCTCAAAGATCTGCTTCTCGTCGGCAATTGTGACGTGATCGTCATTATACATCCGCCACAAGCCATTTTGGAAATCGTAGATGTAAATCCAGTAGTGGCCACCTCGAACGCCGCCTCGGTGGGTGAAGACGGCGTGCAAACGGTACGGATGGTTGTTGCAATCCTTGAAAACGGTGTCGATTTGGGATTCGAGTTGGGTCATGAGAGAATCCATGCTGTCTAGGTCCATCTTGAGTTGCTTTGCTTTGTCGTGGAGGGCGTCGGCGAGCTCGGGTGGTGGCGTAGGAAGTGAGTCAACCACTTGTTCGTCTTGCATTTGGTGTTGTTGCTGAGACTTCTCTGTGAACAAATCGTTAACGAAAGCACTCGTCTCTTCAACAGTATCAGCGAGATCTATGCCCTCGATTTCTGTAGCCCGGAGTTTTTTTCTCTCCCCGTCGACTTCGCGAAGTTTTTGCTGTTTCGCCCACTGCGCTTCGCGGAGTTCGAGCAGCTGAGCCTCGTCTAGGGTGTCTGTTTTTCCCAGGTACCGATCTAGGTACAAGGCGTTGTCAAGACTGATATGTGAGCGATCGTATACTAACTCCTTCATCCACTGTATACGACGCAGGTTGATGACCAAAATAGGCGCAGCTTTGTCGATATACTCGTATCTGGTGGCACCGCCCTCCATCTCGCTTTGGCCGAAGTCATCATCTAAAGTGGCATAGAGATGGCGGTCTCGCCAACCAGGAGAGACAAGGTAGTTGTGTCGTAGCTCGCTCAGTTTCTCTGCTCCCTTTGCCGTCTCTCGGACGGTTGTGACATCGCTGAAGAACAGTTTTTTGATTGTGTCCAGCTGCTCGCCTTCACGCAACACGTCTTCACCTTTGATAGCACAGGATATGAGATCGAAGATGTTGCCCATGACCTCCGCAGCGTCCTGCTGCCGAGCGCTCTCCTCGACAATGCCGATTTTGGTCTTCGTCTGATTAGATTTCGTTTGAGCTTCTGGTCGTGGAGGAACAGGAGGAGGGCGAGTAGGTGGTGCAGGTTTGTCGTTTTGGTCTCCCAGGTCCATCGCTTGCATTGACGAAACGCTCTTAACATCGTCCTTATCCTCACCCATGACTGAGTCTGCGGCATTTACAGCGTTCGTGTCACCATTTGGTGCAGGCGCGGGACCGCTGACAGCAACTCCATCAATTGACCCAAGACCAGCGTTGTTGTCAGCGTTTTCTTCTTGGGGATCCTTTGGCTCTTCTGGACTATCTGTCCTGCACAGTGCCAGAGCGGCGAGGTCCAGCGCAGGTTGCACAGTGTCGGTGGGCGCATCAACCATCTGCTGGAAGAAAGTCCGAAGCTCACGAACAACTAGGTAAGGTTAGCACCGAGATGATGTGGAAATATTCTGTACTAACACTTCTGAGCCGTCACAACTCTATCGGCCGTAACAGCGGTGCGGCCGACCTTCTTATCCTTCAATGCATCTGGTGATGGGTCTTGCATGTACTTTTCGCAATCGAGAATCAGCTCTCGTAGAGGCTTGATGGTGAAGAGGAACTGAAGGACGCTGTTGAGGTAGCATGTATTGCCGATGTTGCGAAGGCCTACCGGCCATGTCTCTAGGGGGTAACTGTTGCGCCTCGCCTCTGGCCGATTCGGGCTGTCTATGCGGTTGTTGTGATTTTGAGCTTGATCTTGTTGAATTATCGAAAATGCTCTTTGTAACTTCTCCACGTCACCTGGATTGGCAATGTCAACAGTAGTCTTCAAAACCTCAAGATCGAGAGGGAGAGTTCTGTTGTCGACCTGGAACAAAGCATATGCCTCGCCTACGTCCATCTCAGGCTCGGTCATGGTTCCTTTCTCCAAGAACTCTCGCAGTCGTTGGCTTTGCCGCTTGGTTGCTATTATAGAAATCGCTTTTCGTGCAGTGTCCAAGCACGCAGGATTGTCTTGCGTCTGCAGCAAACGTCAGCGTCTATTGCGCTTGCAAACAAGCCTACTTCCAAGCGGATACGCAGGATCCCGAATGCACCATACCTTCAATGAGAACATAGCTTGGACAAAGTCGTCAGAAGCACTGCTATCTAGGTCCAGCCATGACAAAGCTTGCTCTTCAGTCTCGATTGCTTCGGCGGCTTCGGCACGGATCTTATCGCTATTGCGCGCATCGCCGAGAACTCGCAACTGTTTCCGCGCTTCGTCTACCAGTGAAGGACTGATGTCAGACAGGCGAGCCCTGAAGGTCCCTATGATATGATCATCGCCGATGACGCCCGCATGGCTGGGATCGATGCCGAAATACCGATATGCGGATTCAAGGTCGCGTTTACTGGTGAGGCCCTGCGAGGCAAGAATGGCTACTTGAGTCCCGAGTATGTCACTGTTGCGACCTACAGCAAGATCCTGCAAGCACTCGAAGTAGTAGGACTGGTTGACTATATCTTGCTCGGCTTGTCGGGAGAATGCGTAGAGAACTAGGGCATCTGAGAAGTCACCGACAGCGCCGAGGCTGGCGTAGTAGCTACTCACTGTTAGTTAGCAAGCGACAAAGTCAACGTGCAGGCGGTTTACGAACGGATGATCTTCTTCATGATTTGTGTCGCGTGTTTCTTTCCGGCCTTTGACTTTGTCATCTAAACAATTTATCAGTAGCCACCTATGCAACGGCCTAGGGGGGCATACAATCATCGCATGCCAGTGCCCTCTCGATGCCACCTCGTGACGGCGTAGGATACAGGGCTTGATGCCTGCAGCCATTACGTTCGCTCTCTGGGAAGGCCAGTATGATGGTATTCAACTCGTAGCGAGCATCTTCTATCACGTTGCGCAAAGTCGATTCGAGGGGGTCTTTGCTGTCCTCCGGCTTAGGCAGGTACCAGACATCGGCCATTGTCCCGTCATCATCTTCTTGGTGGTTCGTAAAGCCAAGCCGACTCAGTATTGAGTCGCAATCTTTGCCAAATGTCTTGAGAAACTTTCGATTGAGCAAAGGAATGCGTGCCTTGCCTTTGACCGGATTTAGGGAGTCCTGCAGATATGTGTTTAGGAAGTCGGGGGCGTCCACTCTTCGAGCCATGATAGTATCCGCGCGTTCACCTGCCAGTTGTTTCGCCGCTTCCCATCTTCTCCTAAGCTGAGCTTGGTTCGTCAACGTCTCGATATCCTGGTCGGAAAATTTAGGCGGCTTGAAGCTGATTCTCACTTGGACTGGACAGTGCGGCGCGGAACAGCGAAAAGCGTACGTCCGCGGTTTGTGCTGGGCTCCGAGGCTACTGGTGCCATTTGAGTCGTCCTCGCCGTCGAACAGGAAGTGGTGCAGGAAGTATTCTGTATCGCCTTGTTTGCACGGTCTGGTCTTCGATGCATCGCCGCGGAAGTCGACCACCAGGTCGATATGCCAGCGACATTGCGAGCAGTATGACGCGACCTTGTATACCGTCGTATGGTCCGGGTCTTCACCGACGACTGGCAGCAGTGATTGCTCGTTTTTGGTAAGAAGGGCGTGTCTGCAGTTCTTGGAAGATACGGCGGGAACCTTTGGTCCGTTGGGATCGTATTGTGGAGGCGCGCTCGTCAGGAGGTTGCGACCGGCCCGCTCCTCATACCGTGGGTCGTAGGTGAGGAGATCTTGAAGCAGCCGCGGCGCTGTCTTGCCTACAGAGAGCCGCGATTAGCTTGAGCCATTAATCAAGCCGGCGGGTACTATACCGGGCGCCATGACTGCTGCAGACGGCGTGGGGCAACAGGCTGGCGGATATCAAAGACGCAGCTGCAGTGGGAGGCAAAGAATATGTTTGGCACACAACACGCACGGTGAAGGAGGGAGGTTGCAGGTCAGGTGGATAGAACGCAGGTGTGATTTGGAGTGTCTGAACAGAGCATCGTAGGCGGCAATTGCGAACGTAATGTGCACTCTGCGCCACCAGTAGCCGCCATGCATAGAAAGACAGTACTGTGTCAACAGTGTCTTTCTTTTCAAGATAATGGGCAGAACAAGTTTCACAAAGCAATATAACAGAGAAGGCTGGACATCAACTTCTCCAGACTCCAATGCGACGATGCAGCGGCCCCGGAGCAATGATGCAGGTTGGGGCACGGGCCTTAGCGCTGCGCTAGGGGCCTGTACGTGCCAAGTCGAGCAGCTTCAACGACGTCTGGAGACTTCTCAAGACGACATCGACGCCCAATTCCGCCCGCCATGGCCGACCAGCACGCCACCTACCACCCGCGGGACACGCTTGCGAACACGGCGAGCACCACGCTGCAGACTACGGCTGTCGGTGCAATCGTCGCCGGTGTGCAGAACACCCTACGGAAGCAGAATGTCGGAGCCCTGGGCATCCTCACCCGGTCGGGAGGCATAATTGCCCTATATGGTGCGCACATGGCCAATGGCTGTATACTCGCGCTGGACAGAGCTAATTGAGGCGCAGCCGGTGTCGGAGCAACATATCAATTCACCCTCGACGCGAGCAGCAACCTGCGACAAAAGGACGACTGCTACAACGAAGCAATCGCGGGTTTCTTGGCCGGATGCGGTGTTGGCGTTGCCAGTATGTGTCTATGATCAATGAGTGGGACAGCACTGATGACAAATAGGGCGAAGCCTTCCGTTCATGCTCGGTGCTGGAGTCGCCTTCTCCACCGTCTTGACTGCATATAGATACACCAATGGCATGCGGGGTGTCGGCGATATCCGAACAGACGACGACAACGAGGTCGAGCGCAGGGAAGAGCTGAAGAAGGTGCGCAGGCGGCCACTGTCGGAGACGATTGAGCAGTTGGGCGAGGGCCGAGGTATGTCGATATAAATATTCTCCATATACTTTGAGACTAATCATGTCAGGTATCTACGCGCCTGGCTACGAGGAGAGGAGGCGACAGCGACTGCTGGAGAAGTATGGTATCGACGTGAAGGCAGCACAGGAGTAGAGCTACAAGCACCACGCACTTTCTTTGGAGTTCACATCATCAACATCTGATCGCAGATATCTGGGCTATTGTCGGCTCGTGTATATACTACATCAACAATGGAATTGGCACAGTATGCGACAATTGTGCGAGTCCTGCTTCAGGGCACGTTTCTTGTGGGACCTTTCTTATCGGTTTGGTCACCTGTGCTTTTCCGGGGCAAATTGGCTATGCCTGACCGTGTGTTGCTCAGGATAAATAGGGCGTAACGTATTTAGAGTTTGCATATGCTAGACGTGTCCAAGTCTATGAACGATTAGAAGAATCATCTGGTCAAGGCATGAGATCAGCAGTCAGGAGCACAATGACCATCAAGCATCCCCCCACTCCGCCCAAGCAGCAACTACTAGTTCCTGACAAATTCTCAAAGGTAGTCGATCTTAGCTTTCGCGCTTCACGCGACATGGAAAAGTCCCAGGGATGCTACTGGCGAAATGCGGGGTAGCTACCACCAGTTCGACGCTCTTCTGCACCTCCGATCTGTTTTTGACATCAATGTATTAGCCGCAGTGTGATACCGTGTCTGAACAAGGGCACATGAGCTTTCTCACTTACCTCTTCGGACGATAATCTTCAAACTGTGTGCGGCTATGGCGCTCGGCGGGATGCTGGATCTTCCACCTCCCCACGACGCGCTTTCTCTTTTTAACCCCGCCATCCGCTACCTGACGCGTCTTGGAGTTACATGACAACTTACCGCGAGCTTATGTAGAGCGACTGACGACTCGAAGACTCTTTGAAGCTTCAGGTTACTGCTTTCATAAAAGACAACCCATTTATCTCCTATTCGAAGTGCAGCATGGCGACTTCGCAAGCACCGACAGAGGCAGGACTGAAGGAGCGATTCTTTCGCTATTTCCAGCATGAAGTCACAGGTACAGAGTTAGATATAAATGAGTACAGGGTATATCTAACGACGACAGCCCTTCAAGAGCAGATGGAGCGCCTAGGCCAAATGTCCGTAGCCGGCGGCGAGCGCAACGATGCCGCAGACCATTGCCTAGCAGGCATAGACCGACTTTCCCACGAAGTCAAAGACGCCTCGAGTTACATTCCTGCATATGACCAGCGAACGTACAGCGAGGTATTAACTTCCAATCTCTCATGGTAACATCTGGCCTGACGATTGTAGGCAATCAAAGCGCTTTCCGAGAAGCTACAAAACATCCGCAATTCTTTCAACCCGCCGAGGAAATTCCAGTTCAAGACACGCAAAACTCCTTCCACAATGCCTAAAAGCAATGCAACAGAACTCGCATCGTCAGAGCAGCCTGCGCCTAATACTCCCAATACCAACTCCTCGATTGCGCCTACACTCGATAACCAGTCACCAAAAGAAGAGAAGAAGCAACCAGAAGTCGCAGCAGATGACGTTGAAGAAGATGGGAGCGACGGGATAACTGGTGGAACAGGAATACGCAGACCATCGTTCTCAAACGCAACAAAAGTCACCATATCGAAACACGATGGTCTCCACATCATCCTGCCTCCATCAGCCTCCCACGCAACAACAAGCTCAGGAACCGTATCAAATCTACGCAGATGCATAGTCGATCTCTCCCTCCCAACGGCAAATGGCGCTCCCTTCGCGGCCCTATACCTCAAAAACATCAAAGACTCGCTGATAGTCTGCGGCCAAGTCGCGGGCGCTATACACATCACCGACATGGAGAACAGCGTCATCGTCACTTCGTGCCGCCAGTTTCGTATGCACGGCTCCAAGAATATGGACATTTATCTGCATAGTGCGAGTCGGCCTATCTTCGAGGACTGTGACGGCTTGCGCTTTGCACCGTTGCCGGACGCTTATGTGAGTTATCAGCAGTAGAGTGGGAGTAGTGAGGATAGATAGAGATGCTGACTTTGTGATAGATGACAACAGAAACACGGCAGTCTGCGAATCAGTGGGACCAGATCGACGACTTTAAGTGGCTGAAGGCGGAACCGAGTCCGCACTTCACTATATTACCCGAGGCGCAGCGTGTGGGAGATGAGGTCTGGAGAGATAGAGTGCCGGGTGGGCAGGACGTGAGCTTAGATGACATACTGAAGGCTGTGAATGTGCGCTGAGAACAGGTCCTTGTATGAGAAAGATACACAAGACCTGTTTCTTAGTAGGCATGGCTTGTAGGGCACAGGGAGGCCTGAAGGCATCCAGGCTCACTATCATCTGCTGGATCGTAATTTAACATAGCATTGTAAATATCATGATGCATAACAGTCAGTCAGACCAGAGCCAGAAATGCCATGTCCTGCCGGAGGATGCTGCAAAACGCCTATTAACACCCGACATTGCACGCCTAGTACTCTCACTCAACCAACTCATCTTCGCGCATCGCCTATTTAAATCGTTGCCTCAGCTCCTCAATCTCCCGTTGAAACTTCTCCATATCATCGAGAATATTGCTCGAGTCACTCCTCGACTCCTCCAGCTTAGCGCCCGATTCCAAGCGGTTCTCAGACTCCTCTTTCGGCGAGTAAAGTGCGTACTCATTCCCTCCCTTCTCATCGGCAGGTGCATACTCCCGCCTTAGGGAGCTCTCACTGGCAACACTAGTCCTCCGCTTGCCATCGAGGCTCGTTCGCCTATTTTCTATGCTCGTCCGGCGGCTTTCCGTAGGCGAAGTCGAGGTGAAATAGGGGCGCTGTTGGTCGAGGCTTGAGCGATTCGACTGCCGGCGACGTGGCGGTGGAGGGGGTGGTGGCATTGGGCTTCCAGTGCTCTCGTTTGAGACGACTCGTGAAGTGTTGCGGTTCGATGACATGGATGATGTACGGTTAACGCTGGGTACAGGAGAAGAAGGCTCGAAATCGGAGTCTATTGTGCTTCTACGGGACGGCGGGGTGGGGCCTTGTGCAGATGCTGCTGTACGGACAGAAGTTGAGCGCTGAGGAAGCTCTGTGCTGGAGGAGTTGGCGCTAGATGTACTGAGATTTGTGAGTCGCGCTCCATGCCGTGAGGGCGGTGGCGGTGGCGGTGACTTTGTTCCAGCCATTGGGTCTTGATTACTCGGAGCAGGGCTTGGAAGGGGATCACTCGAGTGCTGTGAGGACAATGTGAGAGAGGAATTACTCCGTGACCTGTTTGCAGTACCGGAGGATCGGAGTTGACTTTGCCTGCGTGCCAAAGGCACAGGAGGCGGGGTTCTCTTCTGCGGTATCGGAATCTCTAATGGAGCCAATGGCTCACTTGCTCGTGGTTGTACTAGTGATGGCTGGTATGGTGTGGTATCTTGTACTTGTGTACTAATATGAGGCGGAGGCGGGGAAACAACCGGGGTAGGAGGAAGCGGCTTGTTCACATCTGAGTTGTCCCTAGGTCTTGTGATAGGGGAGGGCGTTGGTTCTGTAGCAGCGAAGCTGTCGAACGACACAACCTGTGGCTGTCTCGGTGTCACAAGCTTGCCATGCCGATGCTTGGGTGCAGGCGGTGGTTTCTTCTTGCCCTTCTTTACCTCCGACACCAGACCCATTCGCTCATCCTCGTCTGACTCTGCCATCTCATATGATGTCCTCGGCGACTCAGCATGTACTTCGTGTGGAGGTTCGAATAAGGATTGCCGCGATATTGATGAGGTATCTGTGCTACTACCGCTTTCGAAATGTGAACCGCTGAGCGCACTTGGTGCAGCGATATTCGAAGGCTGGACGGAAGGGCGCGGAGTCGGCTTGCCCGTCAGAAGCAGGTTCTTGAAGCTTTCCACGTCTAGTGAAGCTCTGTTGTTGCCTAGGGTCGTCCTTTCCGTGGTCGTCCGATCCTCCCCGCTTCCCCTCTCTGACGGTTCAAGTGAAGCTAGAGTTTTGGAGAAGGGGTTTGCCGGAGCACTACTTGGCGAAAGAGTAGGCAGTATCTTGTCGGAATACGTCCTCGAGCCTGGTCGTAATGTGTCTGGTGCAGCCATGTTATATCTCTGCCCAGCATCCTGTACATTCGGGACACTCGCAAATTCAGCGTTGTACGAGAAGCCAGCGGAAGCTACGGCAGGGGACGAGCCTTCATCTTGGCTTGGGATCAGCGGTAGGAGAGTGGGATCATGTAGAGTTTCAGGCGCATCGTCGGTGTCCGGATGCGGTGGTATAAATGTGGTGGAGGATTCTATGCGGACGTGTTTCTTTGTCTTGGGCGGCGGCGGCACGGCGTCTTCGAGCACTGTAGTACAATTACTCTTTCATCCCTCTGCGCATGGAGCCAAGGTCAAGGTATACCATAGTCATTTTCCCTTCCGCGCGCCTCAGGCACACTGCTATCGGGCTTGATAAAGGAAGTCTGCGGAAGGGGCGAGGAAGCGCTTTGTTTGTATGCCTGGGATGCGCGGAAAGGGTTCCCGGATGACATGCTGGAAATCAAAAACAATGCATTGTTCTATGTACATGGAAGAAGCTCGCAAGAAGCGGTGTAAAGTAGCTGTGGTCCGGAGTAGTGGTGCTGCTGATGGTCGGGCCTTGGACATGATCAGCGCCGACAACCTGGGGCGATCCGCAAGGGACAGCTCAGACACCCCACCATCGTATAGTATCTTGGCTTGAACTATTCAACTACAAGTCGCTAGTATGGACAACGATTTAAGTGCGGAGAGTGTCACTTCTGGTCTATCTAAGCAATGCTATTGTATTAGAAGATGCGAAGACTGAGCTAGCGATTTTAGGATTCGTACAGCCCATTGCTGCGAGTGCACGCACGTCATACCGTAACCATCTCTCAGAACGCTGAGGGCAGGATCAGTCAATGTACACATGCCACCCAGCTTGACTTCCGAACCATTTCCGCGCTAGATTTCCGCCACTTTCTGTAGGCTGGCTAAAAGCAATCTTCTCCTTCTCAATCTTTAATCCATACAGGAAACCAGACCGGGCCGACTCCAGTAGCATGGTTGCGATGCCTTGCTTGCGGTGCTGACTAGACGTCCATATTCGGGAGATGCCCAGGACGGCCGGATCCGACACTGTGCTGATAGAGACGGAAGAGCTCTGTGCCGCAGCAGGGAGCTGACAACTCTGTTCAGACGCGCCGTTCTGGTCGAGTACGCTGTAAGCCTCCCAGATCCTCTCCGCTAGGCAGGCTCCTACGCACTTGTTGGCCCGGAAATACAGGTACATCTTGAACCGATCGACGAGCGGCGAGCCAGATTCGTATATTGCAGACGCCTCCGTCTGTGAGGCTGTTGTCTCGTTCGGCGCGTCTACGAAACTTGTGCTCCCTGCCTGACTCCACAGCTCTTCGTCTAATATGGGAACGGCTGCGAGCTCCGTATTGACGACTTTGAGGACGTCGCTTGCCCGATTGCGCAACGTACGCGCGTCTTTTCGCCCAACGACTGCAATGAAGCTCCCGTCTCCCCCACTCCAGATTTGATTCTTCCTGAAGCGCTCCATGACTGGCCTTGTGAAGTCTACGCCTCCAAAATTCATCGCGTGGAACTTCCGGTGCATTGCCGCATCTTCAGCATTGGACGGTATGTACTCCATGCCGCATGTTTTACAAGTTTTGCGATGCTCTGTAGCCAGATCCAACTGCATCTGAACCATGCGCTTCTTCTTCGGTGGCGGCTTGGGCGGGCTTTGGGCATTGTGACTTCGCTCTATAAGCGGCTCCTTTGTTGTTGTGGCGGGATTGGCTTGCTGTTTGAGGAACGAGAAGACCGGCCGCCGTTTCTGGAGAGCTGGAGGAGAGCTGCGCAGTGTAGGCGAGGAAGGAGGACTTGATCGCCGCAATGCATCCGAGAATATGGCATTGGAATCTTTTGGACTTGAGGTGGGAGGTTCTAAGCTGTCGCATGTTTGCAAAGAACTCTTCACGGGCGACGAAAGTGGGACTGTGGTTGTTGCATGGAATACAGTGCTTTCCGACGTGGTTTCAACGCGTCTTCGTTTGGTGGGCGGTTCCTCATCGTAGAGCGGGCGTTTTGTCTGTCGCGAATAGGTCCTAACCACTTTCCTGAGGTTTCGTTAGACATGGGATCTATTATTACGCGTAGGGACTTACTTTGCGGCGAAAGACGACATTGTGGCGCTCTGGTAGTAGTGATCGAAGAATATCCGCATCGTCAATGGCCCCACGCGATGCGCGTTTTAGCGTGTAGCGCTAGGGCCGGCACCAACACGACGTCACCCATCAACCTACCCTTAGCCTACTTCATTGTATGACTCGAAACTGTTTTAACTACGAGATGCAATTCGCTTTAGTCGACCAACTCGAATTAATTCAATGCCCTAATGCTCACGGCCTAGGACGGTTAGGCTAGCTACTGTGCCTCAGGCAACAGTCATACTACACCCCGGCCGGGAAGGTGTGTTGCACCGCCGTGCTGCGTATCTATCGTAAATGCGTAATATCTGAAGACTGCCGATTGACTCAAACTGTGACTCAAGCGACAATCATAGAGCATATAAGCGTCCCAATCCAATTGAGAGGAGCTCCGTTCTCTTGCCATCTATCATTTTTTTTAACTTCCCATAATCATTCTGGGGTCTTTTTCCACACGACTCCAGGTTCCTACCATGGCTGCCCAACCAACACCAGCGCATCCTGTGACTATGGAGTCCCAGCTTAAGTCGACCAGCAAACCGGCAGATTCACCAATCCCACCACCCATTTTGACAACACATCGCCTCCTCATTCGACCAATGCATCCACAAGATGCGGAATCGATGGCGCTCAATGCAAACAACCCTCTCGTAACAAAGTACATGTCGTTAGCTTTCGCAAATCCCTCTTACACGCTTGATCATGCGGAGACCTGGATAAGCTTGAACGTCACCGCCCTACACCAAAACAACTTCGTCATTTGCGAAAGCTCATCCACAAAGGTCGTAATAGGTGGTGTCGGTCTCAAGCCTGGCGCAGATATAAACTCGCACACCGCAGAAGTCGGGTTCTGGATTGGCGAAGCGTACTGGGGAAAGGGTTATACCACTGAAGTCTTGGAGGGCTTCACCAAGTGGAGCTTCGAGCGGTGGGAAAAAGATGGGCAGCGCCTGAGGAAGCTGTGGGGTGGCGTACTAGGTGGGAATTTGGCGAGTATGCGGTGCTTCGAGAAGTGTGGGTATGTCAGGGAAGGTGTACTGAAAGGACATTGTGAAAAGTGGGGAGAGGTTATGGATTTGCACCTTTTTGGCTTGACAAAGGGGGATTGGGAGAAACGGATGAGTGAGATCTTTAATTACCGGTAGGCCAGGCCAAGGTTTGCGTCCTGCAGGTTAACAGCTCGACGGGAAGTTGGGGGTTGGGGTTGGGCTTTAAAAGACGAAAATTGGACAAAAATACTTCGCAGAGCTTTAAGATGTTGTTCAGTATCTCAACATACTTGCGAAGTACCACAGCAGTACCTGAGACATGTAGTGGTTTTGTAGACCCCCTGCAACTTTCCGCTGTGACTGAAGACCGCAGTACTTATTTGTGATTACGGCCCAGGCTGAGCAATGTAAGCTTGTAGTTGCATAAGAAGTATTTCGACCGGCACATTGTGCCTTGCTCGCTTCAAGACAACACAGTTCCCTCCATCGTACTGGCTTCCTCCGATCAGCTGTGTAGTCAATGCTTCGCCCAATAAGTCTGTCAAGCCGTACACAGCTACTTTTCTCCCGCGCCATATCGTACTTTTGAACCCCAGCTCTGGGTGCCGCAGTCGAGGCTGCAAGCGAGGAACGAGCGGCTCCGTGTACCATGCAGGAGAGAAATGAGTGACATCAGCGGAGGCATGGGGGTCCAGTTTCGCAGTGAAGCTTTTGGTGATATAGTTTGACCATTTGTCCAACTCCATGTTGATCTCGTCGGCGCGATCTTGCAAATCATCTGCACGTGTGCGCAGCGACCTGAACAGCAATACGCAGGAAACGTCTTCGATGTCCTCGATGTCCTCAGCACGAGGACTCGGGACCGGGGTCAAGCGTCCCCTGAACCCGAAGTTCCAGCGCAGCTTCTTGACCAGCCTCTTGCGCATTATGTCTAATATGAGCTCCGGCATGTCTTCCCTCCAGACCATTTTCTTCAAATTGCTGCTATCCAGCTTCTCAGTCATGCGAGCGTAGAGACTCCTTTCCCACGCTTTCTTTTTACCCAGCTGTGCAGCAATAAGCTGCCGGCTTAAAAAGCGATATGGTGGTCCAAGATGCTTCTTGTCCGTAGTCAGCGATACCGGGAGGAGCCATGGGTCGCTCGTTGTGGGGTGTGGGCGCGCATGCAGGGACGTGAGGAGTGCCACTGGAAAAGAAAGGAGAGTTGCGCGGCATTGGCGGAGTGGCGATGCTAGGGCGTGTGCTGAGAGGGTTTAGTACGTTGTTTTTCTCTAGCAAACTGGGGTAAATACCGAATGGATTCTCCCATAGCTTCTTCTGAAATGGAGTAAACTCCGCAAACTTCGGCTGTCTCTTGGTCTGTTCCCATAGCGATCTTTTCTGCAGAACTATCGGATCGAGTGATGGGGGAAGCGGAAGCTCCTTTGTTGTCCCATCTTTGCGTACGCGGAACGTCTGATGAGCATCTTCACGTACGGGTCCGAGGTCGTTCCCTCGCAAGATGCGCCCAGGGACATGCGTAGACGATCGGCGATATAGAGCCGGAGAAGAGCGTCTAGCTATGCTCGAATATGACTGTTGGCGATGGGTCCATTTGCCCAGCATCAGGTGAAGAAGAGGGATCAGAAGGCGTGTTGTTGGAGGGTGGGAAAATGTTCCGAGATGCATGGTCCCTAGCGTGAACCGCTAGCGCATTGCTGTACCTAGCCTCCATCTTCGGAAGGCGGAAGCATTGAGAGCACACGCTATGGCAACAATACTACGGCGAGCCGCAAGGCCATCGATACTACGGGGTTCTTGTAGACACAATGTGCGCTCGGCGACACGCCAATTCGGCTTTGCTCCGCAATGGAGTCCGCAACAGCAGGACCAGCAATCACCGCGGGCATTGTCCCTACCCATACCTTACGTGACCGAGACCACTGTAAGCTTCATGCAGCGACATATGATCTGTGCCGTCTGACTTTGTAGGGTGGAGGCTGGAAAACCTCTGACATCTTCTCGCGCCTTCTCCAAGAGCGGATCATTTGCCTCAATGGCGAAGTCGACGACTTCATGTCTGCCAACTGCGTCGCACAGCTCCTCTTCCTCGAAGCCGACAACCCAGAGAAACCCATCTCCATGTACATAAACTCTCCAGGCGGAAGCGTGAGCGCCGGCCTGGCCATCTACGACACGATGAACTATATTCGCTGCCCCGTCAGCACGATATGCATGGGCATCGCGGCGTCAATGGGGTCCTTGTTGCTCGCTGGCGGCGCCGAAGGACAGCGGTACATTCTGCCCCATGCAAGAGTCATGATCCACCAACCGAGTGGCGGGTATCGGGGCAAGGCGAGCGATATCGCAGACCATGCGAAGGAAATCTTGAGGATAAGGGACAAGCTGAACAGAATATATCAGTCGCATGTCACAAAGAAGAGGACCTTGGAAGAGATCGAGAAGTATATGGAGCGCGACTATTACATGGACGCGCAAGAGGCCGTTGATTTTGGGATTGTGGACAAGATCTTGGAGAGGAGAGAGGCCCCTGACAAGGATGATGGGAAGAAATGAGGCCCTAAAAGAGAACAAGCATGTACTACAAGAAGGAAGGATATCCAAACTTTCAGAGGATTACTTGAAGAGGTGTACTATGCCACGAACACTCCGCTGCGGAAGCCTTGATTGCAACGAAATCAATTATACACCGCAGGAATTTGGACATGGAAAAGGTAGAGCTCGAAGAAGATACTCGTATAGTCCACCACCCTCCGCCCGCGCGAGCTTTGTTTCAAAAATCGATAGGTCACTTTGACTTGGCGAGCCCGCATGATGCTTGCCTCCCCGCACAACCTGAGAAGACAGCGCTTCAGAACGTCCAAAAGGTACCACCAATCTGGAATTCAGGACACATTTACACCGTTCGAATTCTACTCAGCACATAGTCGCTAACCTATATGAAACCAATCCTCAAGTCAAACATTTGAAGGGAAGGCAGATTCCTCGCACGTGAGGACGCGAGACGTGCTGCACTAGCGTTGGTCCTGTACCCGCGTGGCTGACCGCTACAGCTGAGTGTACCTTCCAAAGTTGTAGTAAACTTTCTGAACCGTCCTTTCCTTCCTCGACCCTTCAAGACGCAACGATAAAGAGACCGACCTCCTGCCACGTACGGTCTGCCCGCGAGACGCATACATCGATCGCCATGGATATCTATGTTCAGAACGTAAGTTAGCGACCATTCAGCATTTGACTTGCACCATCGTTACCGCGATGCGCCGTGAGCATGGTGCTCCTTGTCTGACCAACTGAACCACACTTAAACAACCTTTTAGCATTGAACTTAGAGTTGATACTAATCACACCTTTCGATTTGGGCCCCCCAAGATGCCAATCACATCGAATTAGAGATGTTCCTGAGAGACAAGCTTCGCAGTGTTAACATAGTGGCCTTCGATGTCAAAACGTTTCGGGTCAAGGCGCTTCAGGGCAAATCGGCGGAGCACCATTGTGCCGTACTCACGGTCGCGAACGTGGATAACGGAAGGATCTTTTTGCAGCATCATGGTAGCCGCGGCAAGGAACCTCCAATGGAGCCGTTGACCTTCTGCGGTAAGCGTCTCAAGTTTAGTCAGAGCAACAAACCGGGACAACCCGAGCCTCTGAAGATAAGGGCACTGCAAGAGATGGAAAGCACACTACTAGCAAATATGGCAAAGCAAACTCCGCCCACACAAGTACTACGACCATCTCGACACACAATATCCTTCTGTAGCCTCATCAATGGGGTATGGGACTACGATCGTCGGGGAAAGCTTGTTTTTGATCAGAAGTTCAAGGATTTGAGATGGGGGTGCATTACGTTTGGACATGTTGCGTTAGTCATACATTTTCAGCAAAATATACATGGAGACTTCAACTCGCACTGCAGGATTGATGTGCCATACACAATCCTGGAGCATGTCATTCCATCGTTTGACAATCGCAAACGTGGCAACATTACGTTCACGCTCAAATCCCCACCGAAATTCCACATTATCCAGTCCAGGGACGACTTACCCCTGTGCGCTGGCGAAAAGCCGACCCAGCCGGCACCAATCCTCTCAGGCCTCGCAAGGCTGTCCCTGAGATCAAACAGCAAAACTCAAGCTCAACGCATCCGTTCGTTGAAAAGGTCAAGGACCAAAACTTCCGCCTTATGTATGGTGTATCGCATCATATTCTATGACACAAAAAGTGCCTAGGATGCCTTCAATTTTGTCACGGATTTTTCCGTACCCAAGGTGCATTGCTGGAAGACCATGGTACCTTCCGAACGCACTTATACAACTGAAGTCGATTACAGCACCTTTGAATGCGAGCTCTTCCAGCCTCAATTTGACTTTCGGGTACAATTTCAGCTGACGGCACTTGTCCTTAAAGGCATCATTACTCCAAAGAAAGCGAGGGACATAATTCCGCTCGTACAAGCCGTTTCAAGCGAGTATAGTGCTGAGCTCACCGCACATGGAATCATGCATTTGGGGCGTAATATTCCTACACCGGCGCCGCACATCGATGCGGATGAGTTCAGTCGAGAGACGCTTCTTAGTCTACTCATGGAGGGTGTTCGAGCCGGCCAGAAACGAGAGATGATCGAAGAAGGCCTAGACCGAAAGCAGAGAAAGCATCATCCCGATCATCTTGCTTTAACCTACAAAGCTACAGTCACTCCAACCGGTTAGTATGATTTTTGGCTACATCACCAGATTATCCTGACTACTCCTTGATGGACTCGTGGAGCTATGTAAATGCCACTTGAGTCCTAAATGCAATTCGAAACTCTCCAGGACTATATAAGGCATATTTCTTTTGGTGCTTTTTGTTCATTTACTGAAGTTTTGCTAACTGGATCTTCATCGTTAGGTATCCTTTTGCGAGGTCCTGACTGGTGCATTTCCAACCGCGTCCTTCGGAAATACTCTACCCATACCGAGTATTTTATGAGGGTTGTCTTCGCGGATGAGAACGGGATGCCCGTGTTCAATGACGGGCGATCCTCCCAGGAGCAAGTCTACGAACGTTTCCGCAACGTATCCTTGAAAGGGATCTCAGTAGCCCAACGGAAGTTTGACTTCCTCGGTTTCTCTAATTCTTCACTCCGAAGTCATCAGGCATGGTTCATGGTACCCTTCCAAAAGAATGGTGTGCGAATCAGTGCCGAAGCCATCATACGGGACTTAGGAGACTTGTAGTGCCAAATGTGCAGCACGAATAGGACAGGCATTCTCGGACACGATCTTCTCAATTCAGATACAAAGCTCCGTATACGTTACAGAAACCAAGGAAGACATTGAGAGGAATGGAAGGTGCTTTTCTGGTAGGTACTGTTGTGAGGATTGTATATGATACACTAACTTTATACTATAGATGGTTGTGGTACGATATCCTTGGACCTCCTGCGCAAAGTCTGGGAAGCTCTCCCAGTGCAACATAGGAAACAACGACCTACTGTGATACAGATTCGTTACCGAGGTGCGAAAGGTATCTTGTCACTTGACAGGTCCCTACAGGGCGAACAAATGCACATGCGCAATAGCATGATCAAATACACTGCCAATAAAGGCTGGAGGGATCTCGAAGTCTGCGACGCGGGCTACACGCCACCGAGAGTGTTCCTGAATCATCAGTTCATCAAGATCCTTGAGGACCTCGGCGTACCGGCAACAAACTTTCGGTCGGTACAAGATGAAGGTGTCCAGAAACTGAAGCGTATCACAACCCATACGTTGAGTGCAGCCAGTTTTCTTGGTAAGTTTACCAATTCCTGCGTTCTTCGGCATTCTCTATAACGATGCATAGCCCAGACGCCTTTGTGCAGTTTCAGGCTTGTTAGGTGGAGATGGTAGGGTTGCTAAAGACATTTAGCGTGCCCCATTTGTTCATATATAAGCTAACACTCTCTTTTAGAATGGTCGCAATCGGCAGTAATTGCTAAGATACCAATATTGTTTGAGATAATACACGAGATTGGACTATCCTTCCATGCTGACCGGTTCTTGACGCAGATAGTTGAGGTTGCGGCAATGCTATACGTCAAAGCCATCAAGTACCGCGCCCGAATACCAATTACGGAAGGCCGTCTGCTTTATGGTATCATAGACGAGACAAACACACTACGGGAGGGCGAAGTCTACATTGCAACACAGACGTGCGACATTCATGGCAAGCTACATAGAAGTATACTTTTACGCGATCGGGTTGTGGTCACGAGGGCACCTGCTTTGCATCCCGGAGATGTACAGCTTGTTACAGCAGTCGATGTCCCGGCTGACTCGCCTCTTCACGCACTCTACAACTGCGTCGTCTTTTCGCAGCAAGGCGCACGCGATCTACCCTCACAACTGAGTGGTGGTGACCTCGACGGAGACAAGTTCCACATATTCTACGATCAGCGACTCATCCCAGAGATTACTGTGCCGCCAGCAGACTACGCACCAACACCAGCGAAAGACCTCGGAAGGTCAGTACAGGTCGACGACATAGTTGACTTCTTCGTCGATTATATGAACATGGATCGCTTAGGCCTGATCTCCAATAAGCACAAGATTAGGGCTGACGCGAAGCCTTCTGGTACTCGGGATCCTGAGTGTATACTTCTAGCCAAGCTTGCCTCGGACGCTGTGGACTTTAGCAAATCTGGAATTCCAGCTGACATTAGTCAAATACCTTATGGTAACGATAAATGTCTACCGGATTTCATGGAGAGCGGGGGGTGGGAGAGACATGAGACTTTGAAGAGCTGGAAGTTTGTTACTGCTACGGTCTGTCTGGAGCAGCTTAAAGAGTATCACGGTGGGAGTTTGAGGAAACTCTGAGTTGCAGGCTGTCGCTGCTCCTAGTTGGTCGCGGCATCGATTGAGATCGTTTCCTACTCTGCACGTCAAGATCAGTTGAATGACAGCATGGTGTTAAGTATAGGTATCTACGGTATATTCAACGCAGCCTGGAGGATCTTGCGGGTGTGTGAAACGACAGGGATGCCAAATTTGAGCTCCTGAAGCCCGCCAGGCCTAGCCTTTTTATGACTGCCTACTGACTTACGGCTTATGACCTTTCCGTCAACAATTTTGTAGTATATATAGAATACATGTGCTACCTCAATATACATTTGGAGGGATCTGCCTTCATATTTGGGCGCTCGAGGTGTGGATAGGTGAGAATCTCTGGAGTGTACAATGTGTAAAGCACAAGCAGAACGGCACGATGAAGCTAATGGGCTAGAAGAAACCAAGATCATACAAGGGGAACTTCGAGACAAAGTGTCTCATCGTAGCGGGAAAGCCGGGGTATGCGTTCGGAATTTGGCGACAAAGGAAGTTGTGGTGACGCTTGTGGAGTGGGCGAGGAAGATTGAAGATGAATCGCCTCACAGACGATCAGATTTGGCGGGGAACAAACAGGATGGTCATGATATCTCTTAGGAACACACACCAACGATGAGAGACGTACCGAAGTTGACAGCACTGACAATGGCAAGGGACCTCACAAATAAATGAACAAAAATATATAGAGCAGTGACCAAGTCACTTTTGTATTAGGCATTGCGAAGAGCTACATACATGCTAGTCATGAAGTAGTTGTTCAGCAAAGATAAGCCGATCCACCAAGAAATCCTCCAAATACAGAGATGGTGCCATGAACTGTGTATCTGCCCGTGGTTACAGATCATCAAAAGGTGGATGTAGAAGTGGTTACACTGATGCCAGGCTTTATCCTGACGACAACGACCTCAAAGTGACGTGGACAGTGAGTGACAAGCGCTTAGACACCGACAACCATGGCTGCAGCACCCGCGGCAACGAGCGAGCCCAACTTGATGTAGGGGGTCGCAAGGGGAGCGCCGGCAGTCGAGATCATCACAGGTGTGCTGGTAGACGGGGGCGGGTGGTTGTTGGCAGTCGTAGAGGAGGGAGCCGGAGTCGTGCCGGGAGCAGACGCAGTCGAGGAATGATGAACCACGTCAGAGGAGGGAGCGACAGGAGCACCTGACGAAGGAGGAGCTACGGGAACTCCAGAGCTGGGAGGAGCAACGGGCGCACCAGAAGACGGAACAACGCCGGTAGGTGCCTCAGGCGGGGTGCTGCTCAAAGGAGCAGTAGCCGTAGACACGACGGGCGAAGCTGGCGGAGCCGGAGGTGGCGCATGAGAGCCGGGGGGAGTAGGTGCCGGATTGACAGGCTGGGTGCCGCACGCGGTGACGGTGACAGTCACAGTGGCGTGCGCGGGACAAACGGCTATGACGCGGGTTAGTTCGGGCTACACCAAGATTTCAGTGGGCACTTACGGTCGGTCGCGACGACAGCGCAGACAAGCGCGGCAACTGCGAGGAGCTTGAAGCCGAACATGGTGATAGCGGTAAGTTAATGGAGTGTGGGAATGCGGTAGAGTTGAGTTGAGTAAGTTGCGGTTGAATTGATGCAGCTGCAGAGGATAAGGCGGTTGAGTGAGGTGTCGTGGAGAAGAAGTGGAGGATGTGGGGAGAAGGTGTTTATATGCTCGTGGGACGCGAGCGCCGATTACGGGATCGCAGGTGGCGAAATCCGTTTGAGTCGCCGGGCAGATTAGCTGCCTGGAAGCTGGTAGAGTGAAATCGAATCCGCAGGTGAAGGAGAAAGCGTGTGTGCGGCGTGGAAAGAGCGCAGGTGTTGTGTTTATGTACACGGGGCAGGAACATGCCAGTGTCACCGCCTCGCCCACACAGAACGTCACTGCCGTGACGCAGATGCGATTAGCCTATTGATCTACTTTGAGCAAGCACTCTGGAATCCAATAGCTCTTCTTCTGTGGCCGTGATAGTGTGCATCTACCTCAAGTGCTGGTAGGCCTGTACGACGAGACCGCTGCGGGTTCCGGAAGGTGAATGATATCTCACGTGCAGCAGTGCAATCTCGCATTCGCCGCACTTTGGGCTCCCATAATTTGCTCAATGACGTAACTGCAATCTCCTATCGTCTAGCGAGCTTCGGAGCAGACCTGAAAGCTCTTGAGTGTTTGTTGTGAAAGCGAACGCACCTTCCCTCGCTGTTGCATTGGCCGTCGCACCCTTGGTGCTCGTGCCTCCCCCATAAAGCATTGCCAGACTGTTTATCTGCCTCTCCTCACGCCAACTTCCTACACTCGTTTACCATCTCGCGCTCCACCAGAAATTGGCCCCTTTGCCATCACCCACACTCTTTAATTCTCTCCCATCACCGCAAGCTCTGCCTTCGCCATGAAGATGCTCCAGCTTGCCACCCTCTTCGGAGGCGCTGCGTCTGCGGTCCAGCCTCTTGCCGCTCCACGTAAGTCAACATCCTCTGCAGTATCAGGTCCCGCGCCAGTGCTTTCAGATTGCCATCCGCGATCAATGGCACGGAAGCCTTGCTCGCTCAGCTCTTTGTCAAGCCATCCCTCGACCTCTTCTGATTTGTTCGCAGGCATTCAGCGTGCCCTTAGCGATGTCACCACCTCGGTCTACCTCACCACGTCAACGTATACCGTCACTAAGTGTGCCACGGATGCGGTCAACTGCCCCGCTAGCGCCACGGTGGTTCAGACGTCTACCATCGTTGTCAGCGTCACTACCACCATCTGCTCGCTCACCTCAACTCCCGGAGTGCAGCCGCCTGCTTCTGGAGTGTCTCCAACCTCAGTAGCTAGCCCCGATCTCCCTTCTGGCTCTGTCGACTTCTCCGTGAGCTTCCTCCCCCCGAGTCCGACGGGTTCGATTGCACCGCCAATTGTGTCGCCCTCCTCGGTGTGGTTCTCTTTTAGCCCCTTCCCCTCCAGTTCGCCGTTGATTACATACACTGTCTCAGATGCTGTGCCGACTTCGGTCCCTTCAGCTGGACCTGGCTCTTCAAACGGCTACGCTCCTCCTCGCTCGAGCGCCCTCCCAACTTTCGGCCCGCCGGGGTCCAGCGTCAACTCATTGAGCAGTCCAGGATCAGATGTACCTGTCTCGAGCGTGTTCGTTACCGCTTCTGTACCTGGCACGTCAGTCTCAACGACTACTGTGGCATTGTCGACTTCAAGCTCTCCCTCAAGCTCAGGAGGCACCCTGTTGACCCCTTCAAACACTAATACGGATTCGGTTCCTACATCATTCCCTGTGTCTTCGGCTGGACCTAGCTCTGCTGGCCCTTCAAGTGGGTACGCCATACCCCCGGGCAGCTCGGCGGCTCCTTCGAACTCGAACCCCGCCTCAGCTACGTCTAGCAGCTCGACGACATCTTCAAACACGGACTCAGTGCCTACCTCCTTCCCCGTGTCTTCGGTTGGATCTAGCTCGGCTGGCTCCTCATCGAGTGCATACGCTATCCCCTCCGACAGCTCGGCTGTGCCCTCAAACTCGACACCCGGCTCAGCTCCATCTCCCAGTTCGGCCGTTCCTTCAAACACGAATACAGATTCTGTGCCAACTTCATTCCCTGTCTCTTCATCTGGCCCTAGCTCTGCTGGGCCATTGTCGAGTGGCTATGCTGTTCCTCCCGGTAATTCAGTCGTTCCCTCAGGCACGGCCACGGTTGTTGTGCCCACCGCATCTTCGCCGTCTGCTCCAGGTTCAATTACTGCAGCTCCTACACAGGGCTTGAGCACCGCTCAAGGAAGCTCATCTGGGCCTTCTCCGCCCACCTCGCCCGGCTCTCTGAGCACTGTCTCGGGCACGCAACCAGCGATGACATCCGTGAGCTCGGGTTATCCCACTCCGCTACCACCGGCTGCGTCCAACTCTTCCAGTACCGATAGCACTATTAGGATCACGAGCTATCTGACTCAGACACGAACGTCCTTCATCACCTTGCAGCCTCCCTCCAGCAGCTCCAACACCAACACCGACACCGAGGCTGTTTCCACCAACCGTCCCTCCAGCGTTTCGGCTCTTCCATCTTGGTCTGTTCCATCTGGGTCTGGGTAAGTCATTGAACTCTACCACATCTCACCGCGTGCTCGCTAACGTTTCAATTGTAGCTACGCGTATCCGTCTGGAACCGGCAACGGCACCATCATCTCTCCCAAGCCCACCTACAGCGAGCTTCCCATCAACATGGGCCAGGTTGTCGGTGCTAGAAAGAGCTCCCTTGCGGCCATCGTCGTCGCTCTCGTCTTCGCCCACTTCGCATAAGTCCGTCATACTTTCGATGATGCCGGTCTAGTATCGTCATGGCGCCGGCACGCTGATGCGGTGGTGGGTCAGAACGGGTGGCCATTCTTGCATCGCCTATCGTGTCTAGCATTGATTGAGCGCCCCAGCTCTTTTCACATACTTACACTGTGGTTCATGGGTAATGATGGGTGCTATGATCTTTCTATGCTGTGTTCTTTAGCTAGGCAGGGGTTTTTCTCACATGTACTACCAGTTACGAACGGCCGCAAGCAAGTCTAGCATGTAATATACAACACCTTTTACTACGGCCGTCAACTGCTGTCTTTGCTGCATTGTGACAAGCTTGATGATGCTGATGCGAGTGTGAGGGTGTATAATCAAGCTTTGTAAAGGTTGTGAGTTCGGATGACACCTGGGCTGCCCGAAAACGCTAAACCGCATGCGTGCGGATCGCGTACAGAGATTCATCAACGAGGTTGCAAACAACGGTTCATCTGAAACAAGTATTCCTGGATGTTCATAGATATGGCATGCGCATATATACAGTGATTGAGTTAGAAGTGGAAGGGATTATTGCAGTGGTATTGATGGGAAACAAAGAACTCAATGCTAATCTTCGACTAGTGTGTCGAAAGTCTAATACAGTCTTCCACATGTGGATGAAGAATACTCCGAGACGAGCTTTTTGCCAGTTCTAAACGCCCTGTACGCCTCTCAATCTCCTTTCACAACCCAAATGTCTACGACGTCCGCTGCGGCAGGTACGCACCACCTGCCAACACCAAGTTCATCCTCGTAAATTGCACCTTGTATACGGGCGAGTCCTTCGTCGGGAAAGCGCTGATCTGGTCCGCGCTTACACCCGTCTCTTTCGCCGTCTTCTTCGTGCCTGTGACAGTCGTGCCGCTCGCGCCCTTGGTCGTCATGGCACCATCTGCCTTCGCGACCGCACCGTCCGCAGCCTTGTCGCTCGACTCCTGCAAAACGTCCCAGACACGAACTGTCTTGTCGGCGCCGGCGGAAACAAGGACACTAGACTCCACGCTCCAGGACAACGACCAAATGCCGCCTTTGCCGTGGCCGCGCATACGCTTCCTCCGTCGTCCCGTCTCGAGAGTCCACAGGATAATGTTCCCTGCGTCGTCGGCGGAGGCAAGCGTCTTGCCGTCTGGTGAGCACGCGATGGCTGTCACGTTGCCTGTGTGGCCAGTGAAGAGACGTAGACAGTTGCCACCAGAGATATGCCACATGCGTACCGTGCGGTCGCAGGAGCCGGTAAAGATGTATAAGTTATTAGGGTGGAAAGCGACGCAGTCCACGTCGTTGTCGTGACCGACGTAGATGCGCAGCGGCTCGATGTGGTCTGTTGACCAGAGGCGGGCGGTGCGATCATTCGATCCAGTCAAGAAGTAGTGACCATAAGGGCCCCACTGGAGATCCCAGATCGGATTGTCGTGCCCGCGGTAGGCGACTAGACATGTGTATGTGTCTAAACTCCAAAGTCGCACTGTCTTGTCTTCGGAGCAGGAGAGGAGGCACTGCGCATTTGTTGGGGGGCCAATGGGGTCGGGATTCGCCGTGGCGGGCGAGAAGGCTACCGCGTAGACTGGGCCAGAGTGGCCGACTAGACGGCGGGAGGACGATGGTTGGGTGTCTGGTGCGTCTTCTATGGAGGTGAGGGGGCTGCCGTCCATGGACCACACGCGGATGTAAGACTCGGCCATGCCAGCCGCGACGTACTGATTGTCGCCAGAGAAGTCGATACAGTTGATGCTACCACGATATAAGTAAGCGTAGTTGAAGCAGGGCATTGTAGACTCACCTATCGTAGGTATTATGGAAGGTATACATGGTAACGCTGACCGCAGGGCCAACGCCACCTGTTCTACCCTCCATTTTGTACCGATCCCGATGCTCAATGATCTTTTGCACCTCCATCGAGACGTCGCGTGCTAATGAGGGTGGTAGAGGAACTGTGTCACGCGAGGGACCATCTTCGGTAGGCTCGCGCTTTATGCGCGCCTCGAACTCATCGACCAGCGTTGATTGTCCTGGTCGTGGAGCAGTCTTAGCATCTTCGTCTTGAAGTGCAGCTCGGACGTCTTCCTGCAGTTCCGAATCCTGAGGATATGCGCCCAACTGTAGCCGTATTCGTGCAGCATCTGCCTCGGGGTCGTGGCGAGCAGTGAGCGGATGGCCAGGGTTATGCCCTGGAATGCCCTCGTCTTCCGCAGGAAGCTCGTCTTCACCTTGTCCACCGGCAAGAATCGCTGCTATGCTCTTCTCTGCCGTTGCTGTGCGATCGACCGTAACGATGTTCAGATGATCCCGAATGACGTCCATCAGCGCCTGTCCACCCTCGAATTGCTTAGACTCCAGAAACTGAATGAGATTGTAGAACGGCATCGTCGTGAGCGTTATCCGATACTTGTTATCGACGTACAACTTCGCAATACGGCTCTCTTGCAGGTGCGCTTGTAACCGCACCTGACGGAGTGTCTTGACATCGTCCTCATGATCGCGCTCGAATAAGCCCTGGTACGCGGCGAAGAAGGTCTCCGCATCCTTGGTATAGAACTCCCGCACCAAGTCTAGAAACGAGTATACGAAGATCGGCCATAATAACTTCCGCAGCTCGGGTCTATACAGATCTAAGTTGTCTTCTGTATATTTTCGCAAGAGCTCGAACGCTTTCGTGTACTTCGCCCCGCCTGCTTCGGTGCTCTGAGTCGCGAGGGTTTGTCCGTTAGCTTGCGGTTCGGACTCCTTGCGGAGCATCGCCTCGGTGCGAACATAGCCCTTTTTCGAGAGATACTCTAGCACCTTTTGAATGTTAGAGAACTGCTTATGCGTGAACTACTATGGAAACCGAAACCAGTGCTAAACAACGCGAGTACACATCAAGACTAACGTAAGGCTGGTTGAACGAAGCAGACACCAACGGATCGCTATTTTGGAGGTTGCCCTGATAATTGTGGCCCTGGACATGTCCACTCTGATGCGAATATCTCGATGCGCTGAATGCGTAAGGTGGCGCAAACTTTGAGCCGCTTGGGGGGTTTTGCATGCGCGGCGGTTGAGCCATGTCGACAAGCGCGCTCAAGTTGAGGCCGAAAGTCGAAAAGGGTATACTCAAGCATGCTATGTACAGCCGGGGAATTCTTGTTTGGGGGCGCCATTCTTTCACAAGGACAAACAACCAGTTTTCTCTGAGACAATGCGCTGTCACTATGACACCATCTCAAACACGCCAATATAGCGGGGAAGATGACCGAAGAAAAAACTCAGTGAAAGAGAGGTTAACTGACAATCTGATTGAGGTTCTGCTGTGACTGGGGCCCGGAGGAGCTCGCAGGCGGTGGGATATTTTGCTGCGGAGGCATTTGGCTATGCGGTGGCAGACCAGCGCTCGGCGGCCCGTTCCCTACACTCATGGCCCTCACAGGCCCGGGCCCGGGCGGAGGCCCTGACATTACGATTGTGTTCCTTCTCTTCTATGCCGGCGCAGGAGCTGCTGGCCTCGTCGTCGATGTAGGGAAGACACCGGTCGCGTTGCCCATAAAGGGCCGGATATGGGAAGGAACGATCGGATTCCGGGCGCAAGTGGAAAGGATGATGTTTCGACGCGTGAGAAGACGATTCTAGGTACGGGAACCGCGTTCGAAGCTCGTAGGGGCCTCACCGCGGCTAATGACATGCGGAGTGAGGACGGAGGTGAGGTTCGCAGCCGTGGCTGGTGAGTGCCAAGCCGTGGCGGGGCAAGAGCTTCATTGCGGAGCTTTGAGCCCCGGTATCCTCCTTCGTTGTAGCAATTGACAGCTCGTCGTGCTGTCGCGTTGCTTTTTGATGGTAGATTCCTAGTCGGAACTCTTTATACCACAGCATCCATCTCGTGACTACCATACATGCCTCTCAGGCGACCTGAATAGCATTACGACCTCGATCACCCTTCGAGTCTCCACCATGTCCACCGAAGTCAATCTACAAGCCCCAACAACGTCAGACGAGCAACGAGCCGAAAAACTCGCGAAACCTACTGAAGCTCCAAATGGGGACCAACAAACGAAAAGCTACCGCCAAGTAGCCGCCTCCCACATCGACACCCTCAACGAGATCAATCGTCAACTCCCTAAAATGCTCACCTACTTCGCGACCGCCCTCACCCAACTCACCAATAACCCCATCCGCGACCGTGACAAGGAAGGCGAGCCGGACACGCTCGAAGCGCGCCAGGCCGCCTTCCGAAAGTATGCCATCTACGTCGGCTTGTCTGTGGGCCTAATTCGGGAGGAACTCACGAAACAGATCAATGATCTAGAGCTGCACAAGGTAATCCCAAGGACTCACCCGAAGTATACGGCGGCGAAGCGCCAGGGAGACAAGGGAGATAGGGATGTCGTTGATCCGGAGAAGGACGTGAGGAACGGCGGTTATGGGGAGTTTGACGTGGGAGTGTTGAATGCGAGGGCCAATTCGGGGCAGGTCGGTGGAGAGGATGTTTTAGACAGGGTCAAGGCAATCCTGGAGGAGCTGAAGAGGAGGAGTGATGAAGTTACGGATGGGGAAGAGATGACTGTGGACGGTTGAAGAGCGAACGAGACTGGAGGACCCAATGATACCCAAGACTTGTGCAAGTCACACCCACATGAACCAAGACAGAGGTCGGCCGAAGAAATCAAAAACCCGAATGGTACAGACGCCGCAGCACAGTTTCCAGCCTGGCCACGAAGAAAGCTTACAAATACTGGATACCATGCAAGCGCAGGTTCCTTGCGAACCGTGTAGCGAAGAAGAGGCGATGAGGCTGGGAAAACAAAGCGACAACATAGTCTATCGAGAATCTCCACACATAGTAAAGAGCCCGTCTTAGGGTGAAAGGAGTTCTTTTCAGCTATACACCTATCTTCATTCAATCCTTGAGATGAGATGCGCTGAATCTTTTTGGAGATGTATAGTTCAAGTAGCAGATATCTCGCGGAAAGGTCTAGACGAACGCGTGTAGCGCCTTCTTCATTACACGAATGTCGTCGGGCGTCGTCCGACAACACCCTCCAATCAACATAGCACCAGCTTCCCACCACTCCACCGTCTTCTCTGCCAGCGTTGACCCTTCTGTTCGCTCCCCCTCCCATTCTCTTGCCTGTGCATTCCACTGCTCGCCTGAGTTCGGATATACGACTAATGTCATCCTCTCCAACAACGGGGACAGAACCTTGAGCGCATCTAGTGCAAGGTCGTCTGAGATGCAGTTGAAACCCAATGCTACGACCTGGTTGATTCCTCTAAAGAGCGAGGCGATTTCAGTCAAAGGCGTGCCGTCGCTCATATGCGCGCTATCACGCAATGTGAGTGAGAACCACGCCTCCACGTCTGGGAACTCGGTCATCAGTAGCTCCAGAAGAGCTTCAATCTCGCTCTTCGAAGGAATGGTTTCACAGGCCAGGACTTCAACACCTGCGTCCACCAGCGCTTGGATTCTTCCTCTGTGGAATTCTTGCATCTCAATGCTGGGGAGTGTATAGTCACCACGGTACTCGCTGCCATCAGCAAGAAACGCGCCGTATGGTCCGACGCTACCGGCGACGAAGAGTCCACTGCGTATTGATTGCTCATAGTCTGCAAGAGAACTGCTATTTGCTACAATCTTGTCTTTCTGTTCTTTGCTCAACGCTGTGATGGTTTCAGCCACGTACTCATCTCTCGCCTCCTTTGCTAGCTGTACGCTCTTCATGACGACTTTCTTCGCGTCCTTCTCATTGAGGTTTATGTGCCTCGTAAGTCCAGCAATAGAGGCCTGGTACGATGCCGTAATGGCGACATTTGCGCCGGCCCGATAATAGTCCAGATGTGTTTGCTTGATCAGAGAAGGATTCTTGATGAGGATATCAGCGGACCAGAGGGCACCGGAAATGTCGGCGCCTAGAGTTTCGAGATAAGTCGCCAGAGCACCGTCGAGGAGGATGGGAGAGCCATCAATCAGTCGGGTCGAGATCTTGTTGGCTGTGGATGATGTGGTTGTGGACATTTTGGGTTGCTCTTAGATGATTCATGGAGCCGCTAAACGTGTGAAGAGTAAAGGTTCAGTCTTCGCGCTTTACCCAAAAACGGGGGTCTGCAAGTTGTGAGATCAGAGCAAAAGCGTCAAAGTCTGATGTGCGGAGAAGGACCGAATCTAGTCGCTGAGAAAACCACGGCTCCAGAGGCCACTCACAAAGCCAGCTGTACGCTCTCGATTCTATGCGTAGTGAGCGGTCAATGGCATTTGTGACCTTGACAACATGTCCCCCATGTCATTGTGCCACTCTATCATCGTCGTGCGTCAAGAGAGCGACGAATGAAATCGATAGGCAGAAGGTCCGTGCATCGAAGCGCATCGAGTATTTCAGAATTATCCCTTGGTTCTCATATACACAGGACGGGCATACTGAATCACACGATCCGATCGTCCGTGGTCGCGACGGTTGTTCCTCATGTTGCGGCTCGTGGCATAATCAGGGTATGGACGCGTCCTAGGGACTACAAGATCAGAACACGATAGGCACGACGAGACGCTGTACTGCAACTCCACTACTATCGGTCGCTCCTCCTGTTACACAGTGTCGCCACTTGACGCGTGAACAAGCGTGGCCACTTGCTCCCTCCCTCTCAGTTGAATTGCGGCCTTCCCGGAAACCCAGTGCTTTCGTCCTTGACTGCGCTAAAGAATCATGTCGCTTTTCGACCAGTCCTCGGGCCAGGTCTATACGGAGACGATCTCTGGCCCCGTCCGATCAATGATACCGACATGGACAACCCAGGCCCGAGGCAGGCGAGAAAATCCGTCAGAGTACCAACATCGAGGCAAAGGCTGCTCCACTCTTCAACAGATGACGCTACGTTCCTGCATCTGGCATATTGATCTCATGGAGCCCGAGGCCCTGCAATGGCTCGGATGGCATTATGCCAGTCGAATCTACGAGCGACTCAAAGCCACGTAAGATGAGGGCTCTATCGTCGTGAGCAACGCAGCTGAAAGTAACATACAGGGATAATCTCACCTTCAATGCGTGGTCAATCTTCCATAAGGCCTTCCCAGATCAGATCGATCGCCATCATCAGTTTCATGTTTCTGAGCGAGAGGCATGGTCCCTTGTACCGGCGCAGCTACCTTCGATGGTTGACCGGCTAGCAAAGCTCGATACCAACATGATGACTTTCTTATGCATCCGGAATTTTTCTCTGACCGTCGACCATCTGATAGCTCTCACCAAGATCCACACACTTGCGGGCCTTGTTCTAGAACACAGACACAGTCCTGCGGAACGACATATGCCTGCATTAAACGTAAACCTTTGGGCGCGTGCTGCCTATGAGACTCGTGCTTTCAGGCAGTTGAGAATGTTGGTTGTTGGCAACTTCGGACGCAGAGATGCTGTATTACAAGGTGTATCAAGCTTCCCAGCTCTAACTCTTGTCGGAGTCCATCAATCCGGGGAGAAAAGAGATAGACCCCATGACTCCTCTGGAGACTGGCAGACGGTATCTCCTCAATGGTAAGCACTAAGCGTGGAGTAGGCACCAGTACTCCTCTAATGTCACCAGGTTGAAGGGAAAGATATCGGCACCCCAGGAGCGAAGTCCGATGGCCATATGGCTGGACCCTACGCTAACGAAGGCGCACAAAATGCTGCTGCTGTACGATCTCTGTAACGAGCTTCTACACCAGCCCCTTATCAAGGCAGCTGCAAGATCATCGACGTCTGTGACATATGTCTGTACTGAATGGTTTACCCAGAACGACTCAATTGCATGGTTCTTCCGAGAGCCCAAGGACGAAATGACTCCACCGACCAAGCGTCACAAGGACCAAGACCAGCATGATGGACGGAGAGCCGACCCAAGCAAGAAGCGGAAGATCCGGGAAGTCAAGAAAATAGACGTTGCATCGCTTCTGAATACTCTTACCTGAAAGCGATACCTTTGGCGTGTATCGAAAACATCACCGAAGATCGTCAGCCATTGCAGGTCTACCCACGAGCAACATACTTCACAGCAAGAAGAACCGGCTCTACTTGGGCTTACGCGTCCGCGAAGGCAGGTGCAAACCCCCGCGCGACGCTGTCAGTCCAGAGAATCGCCACTATATATATGGTTTCTTGAGTAAACGTCAGACGGCCTAAACCACACTACATGAACAGAACACGAAGTGGGCATTGCTGTCACTACACTCGGCAAGCTAGCGCAGCGAGCTCTCACCAATACTACTACGCTCCTAGTGTCTGTTCTTTGTGGCAGCTTATAGCAGCCTGGAGGGCTTCAGCACACCAAACAATTGTGAGTTACACTCACAAAGTGCGCTGAAGGTTTCCAGCTTTATGCATTACTAGTTGTCTTCCTCTCGTAAAATGTACTGAAGATATCCAGCCTTATGCATTACTTGTTGTCTTCCTCTCATACAGTCACCACATAATACGACGTTACCTGGCTCGAGAACCAGTCCCATGGAAAACGTCACTTCAGACTCATGGATGCCGTGGAAATTGAGTAACTAGTTGCTGCTCCTATATGCGGACCTACTACAAGGGGTCACTCGATAAGGGCCGGCAGACTCAAGTTGAACAAGAACAGACTGGCCAAATCGCAACGAAGCGCAGGAAGTCCTAAAAGGTGCATCTTTTCCGAACCCCGGACGTATCGCTAGGGGACATGCAGGCAGTCCTTCGATGGTGTCGCATCTGCAAATCGAAGCAGTCCCTAGACCAGGCACCGATTTACGAGATCAAGACTGGCAGATATATCGCTCGCAAGGCCCCGTGCGACAATTGTCCGGAGACAGCACCCGGCCGGTTAGCTCGCTCGAAGAATGGTCGGAAAACCACATACCACATTCCCGTCGATGCTAATGTGCCTCATATTTAGACAGGAGGATATCAGCTAGATGAGTCACTCTAGTGTTGTGGAAGGTAGAATCGGCCATAACGTGTAGCGATCATTCCCATGTATACACAATAATGAAAGCTTCAGTTGCGAGTCTTAGTTGCGCAACCAGTTACCTACACGCCAAGGTTTAATTTTATGACCAGTTTTCCGGCATCACAAATGTAGTAAGCCAGTTTCTACTTTCTGAAGATGGCAAATCCATGCAAACCGAAGCCCAACGTAGCACCCGAACTTCCTGTTTGATAGCGTAGCCTAGATATCCTCAGCTACTTTTGTGCCTTGAAAAGAATTGTGTATTACTCTTTGAATATATGTAGGCTGTATTATAAGCCTCGTTCTTCGTCGCATTACCTTGTATCAGGGACGACTACTTCTCTAAATTCGATACACTAACCCGGTGTTAGCCCTAACTTCATCCCTCACGAACGCCTCCCACCCCTTCGCCCACTCTTCCAACCCTTCCGCCCACTGCAACTCCACCCCCACAACCTTCGTCTTGAACTCATCAAATGCCCTGTAAAACTCCTCAAAATAACTCTCTCCGCCAACCTCAATGCCTTTCTCCCTCAGCAATGAGGCATTGACCAAGTTCAGCGAAGCAATACTAGCGAGGCGACTACGCGCCTTCTCCGGGTTCTGAATCTCGACTTCACCGCCGACGGTTACGAGTGTGAACGGGATGGAAGTAGCAGATAATGCTGTTTTCCACGCTTCTGCTGCGCCTGGGCGGCTGCCGAACTCGAGGAGTACCACGCGACGGGGGCTGGACTTTTCGATCTCCGCGGCGGTGCTCTGCGCGTCACCGTTCAGGACTGCTTTGTCGTAGAAGCCGCTCTTCTCAATGGTTGATATCGAAGCTGGAGAGCCAACGCCGACAATTGTTTTGGGCTGGTGTTCTTTCGGGCGGTTGTGTCGCAGTGCGTACGCAAAGGACATGCCTGTCTTGCCCGAAGCATTCAGAATCACCACCGTTGCGTTGCGAAGATCAGCGTCAGACGCGCTCCACTCGCCTTTTCCACAGGGATGGATTCTATTCTCGTCTTTCCAGGCGAACGCGAATGTGCTCAGATTGTAGGAGGTACCGAAGAGGCCTTGCATGAGCGAGTCCCAGCCCAAGGAATCGAGGCCCACGGTTTGCTCAAGGGATGCTAGCGGCGCGCGGACTTGGTATCTGTTGTATATTTTCCAGAGATGCTGGCGGTGTTCATCTAGTACGATGATTTGGTCGTTGATCTTCTGCCCGTTATGGGTGGCGAACTCGATGTGTACAGTTTCGACGCCGGTGCTGATGGGGAGGTAACCGTATACGGTTTGTCCTGGAGTTATTTCGGGCACCGTGGACTCTACGATATCGGCGTAACCCCATGCGGCTATGCGACCGTACGTCTTGCTGTCGTTGTAGGGCGCTGGCGTGTTGGTCGGTAGCGGGTAGATGTCATACCAACCCATGAGATGTCCCAAACGGGCGTATGTGAGGTTGTTCGTAGTAAGACCTAAGATTTTGGGTCGAAGTCGAATGGATGAAGGGGCGAGCGGTGGAAGAGACTCATTTGGGAGGGCGACGAGGCGATGTTTCGAATAGTTGGCCCTGTCAAGAACGTGGATAGTAGGCGATGGCATAGACATGGTTTAGCTATGAGATAAACTGCGCTATGGTGGATAGTATTTTACTCTGGTGAAGACAGGAGATTAAGGGAATAGCTTTTTGTTCGAATACTGAACAGATGTCTGCGAGCTTATAAGTCCCCCTGAATACCTGACTAAGACTACTACTCCACTTTTGGCCAAGAGTTCGGATTAACGGGTCACCTCACCTCAGCTTATGAGTCACTGATCTGATTTCAAATCTCATCGCCGGGCGTAGGAAGCTTGGTATTGTAGAGCGAATCGTATTGCTCAATACAGTAGCCATTCATGTTGCACATGATGTTGTCAAAAGTGGGCCGACCGGCGCTAATAGTGTAGGCTAGCCAAGTGGGGTTCATACTTATGGCTTGCCCAAAGCGGATTCATCCGCGTGGGGCATTGTCCGAATTTCTGCATGTCAGAGTCGAAGAATTCAATGATGCTCACTTGGATCTTCGCTTGACCAACTTACGGCCGTAACCGCCAGCAGTCATTCCCTACGATTTGTCTTCTGTGGGAGCATTGCTGCTGGCTTCGGAAGCCTCAACGTACGTCACACAAACATCACCGTTCTCAAAGTAAATCCAAAGAAAGGCGATAGCTTCTCAGGTTCTCCTGAGGGCGAAGGCGCTCGAGAAATACTCAAAAAAGCGGGAAATTTCGTGGCGTAATCTGTGACGAGCCACAATACGGCCTACGAAACTCTTCGACCTTTTGGACGACTATTCGCTGGTCGAACGCTCTTCAAGTGTGGCTATTCTCATGTAGCCCAGCCCCTCGTGGTTTTCAGGATTTTGGTTCATATCTTGGCCTTGTCGAGAACCAGGAAATTGCACGGAAGGCCATCGAAGGCGATGAAGACGCAAAGTGTCACCCAAAGGAGACCAACCCTTACAATGTCCCCGATGATCATCCTGCGGTCAAGTACCGTTACACACAGTATTGCTTCGAGAAGTGGGTCGTAAACGCGCCATTGTGTCCCTATGACCAGGGCATGATGGCTCGTAAGATCCTGCCTGATTCACTACGGTTCTGCATGCCCAATTGGATCTGATCGCACGATTGCGAAGAATCTTCCCGAGCTCACCCACTTCTCAATTGGGAGATTTTTTTCACCTTCCAATCGTCAGTTCTAGTAGATCAACTTCGCAGAGCAAAAGTCAAAACTCTCCCTCGTCCTCCAAAACAAGAAGCCGAGATACAGCAACGGCAAATGGAGAAAGAATATAACAGCTGGCGCGAGTACCTTACCCCTGGGATGAGTACTGCACTCGAGGCTGTGGAGGGCGGACAGCCCATCACAAAGGATTTGCTGCTCAAAATAGGAGTAACACCAACTGGTGCTGGATGATACGCTGCGATCGTAACAGACGCACAAGACGCGGGTTATTTCAAAGCCTACGTTGGTCAATCCGCGAATATGAGCGTGCGTGTGCAACAACATATCAGCACCCATCGTCGAGACCCAGCCACCTGTCCAGCCGCGAGCAAGTTGCTATATCACATGTGGCGAAAGCCGGGGCGTCAGGCGGTGTTCGTTCACCGCGGTAGATATCGTGGGTTTGAGAAAGGGAACAAGGAGCATGACCTCAGGATGAACAGCAGCTATTCGCTGAGAAGCTGCAGACTTTACAGCTGTCAACCCTACGGCGGATACTTTCAGGCCAGACCATGCAGGAGCCCGCTTTCGGATTGAGCGTTGCTCTACTGATGGCCAGTCCATCACAGCTGCAACAAGTAGCCAGATTGATGAGCTGAAGATCACCGTGCATAACACACATATGCAAGCTCTAGAAAATCAGGTTTTGTGCTGATAATGAGCTGATTGATTCCCTCGGTACGCATTCTTGACTTTGCCATACCTCATGATTATGTAATTCCCTTTCGGAGAGCTTTACTTCTTGCCCCGCTGTAGTGTCGTAGTAGCGTAGTTAGTAGTAGAGACAGAACTAGGATCGGCTGAAGGAAGAGGACAGCGTAAGAGAGAAATAGGGATCATAAGTAGGTTCCCCGTCTTCTAAGTAAGTATCAAGTTCGTCCTTGGATTTCCATTTCGGAACTGAGACTCTCAGCAGAATCGACTAACATAATGATTCGTCGCATTACTGGCTCTATGCGATGCGTCTTGTATTCTGTCTTGTTAGCATTTAGGTCGAATTGCTGCTGAGATCAAGGATCCGAAAGTTGGAAGTTGTTATGTGCAGCGGTCTCGAAGCACATCTCTGCTGATATAGGACGTGAATTAGGCGTAGCGGTGATGAGAGGGGGAAAAGCCAACCGAGACTTGGACATCTGATACCGTGCCTGGATGTCATCAGATTGTTTGTAACTGCTAGTTAATAATCAAGAAACACCTAAGGCTATCCACGCTCCTGCGAGAGAGAATGAGTTTAAGGGTCGATTTACGAATGGACACTGAGAAAATATGAGACTGCCGCCCTTTGCATTGTTCCAAGAAAATGGAGTTCCGACATACCATAGCAAAGGTTTCGGACATACGTGTGTGCATGATTATCATCTCATTCTTCTTCACCGCCCTCCCGAGCTCTTCTGGCCGCCCATACCAGCAGGTCATCGTCTCTTCTTCTCGGCCTCGGAAATGGCTTTTTCTAGACTCCCCACTAACTCCTCGACCTCTTCGTCATCGACGCTCGTGATGGAAGCGTTCTGTCTGCTCAACGAGTGAAGCCTTCTCCACAACCCCGATTTGAACACGTCTCGTGGCGATAACACTGGGGCAGTTGTTTATGTCGCAGTTCTGTTGTTATGGCCTGATCAAAACATGTTTGATTACTGAGCGAGCCAACATCGGTTGTGGGATTCATATTTGAATATCTGGATTTCTGAAATCATTGGTAGGATGGAAGCTAGCCCGGCTACATCGAGCTCGAGCGACGTTTTGCGTTGGAAAACAAACGTGAGTAGAGATAGGGACCTTTGGCACCAACTCGCTTCAACGGACCTGTAGATTTCCCTAGCAGCGCCTAGCCTGCATCCATATTCATCTTTGATTAGACCTTGCCTCTATTCGAGTTACAGTGGCAGTAAGATGAATCGTAGTTTCATTCACTATAATGTCGTTCCACAGGATGACACGTTGGATGCGCGGTCGTTGCATAGGTGAGCAGCTTCCTAGGAAGTCTTCGAAGGTGCGCACTTTTCCGAAGACCCTGAGGTGGAAATTCCTTGGGCGAGTTGGGAGGTGAAGTAGATATAAAAACTCATCGAAGGCCTCCAGGCTCCTGTATGAGATGTCTAATCGTTATTGCAAAGTTCGTTAAGGCCATTCAGAGTACCGCGTGATATAATTATTCGCCGAGTAACTGAGAACCTTAACCAGCGGCTATGTCCAGCACTGTGGAAATCCTTAGCTCATAGAAGAGTAGAGCGCCAGAGAAGTACCGGCCGGACGCGGTGTAAAACTATACCGATATGAATAATCCTTCCGACGCACTCTGTGTAGTAGGTATCTTCTGTAGGGCCATGAAAGTGTGTCGTTATGGTGCCGAGTTTCGAAGGCCTGTTATTGCGGAAGCCTTTCCCTTCCCCTTCTTGTCGTTCCTCTGCTTTACTAGAGGCCGCCTCTTGCTTTCAAGCCTTTCGCGTTACAGCCTGCATAGTTGATATCCTCATTGTCTGTATTGTCATCGTGAACTGCTCTGTCCCTGGTCTATTTGGTATTGACATACCGCTTGAGCGATAGTGTACCGAAATGTAGGGTCGTGCACGGCGAGGTTGACCAACGTATTCGGCTCCTCATCCTTGTCCTCGTCATCGCCTTCGCCTCCGTAATTCCAAGCTGCCTGGCCAGAAGGGCAAGAGCTTGACCTGGAACCAGGTCGTCCCAGAAACTGGCGTCGCCCGTGTCATTGGATCAGAGCGCCTAACCGCCAACATGTCTGCTATTCCAGCACCCAAACAGAAAAAGCACGACTTCAAAACAGACGCTACTAGTGCGAAGCTTAAGGAGGCGAAGGAGCTCTACGAAAAGCGCTGGAAGGCGTTAGTCGCCTGCTTCAGTTGGCAAGGTTTCAAGGTCGATGAAGTTCTCAACACCGGAGAATGTTTGGAAGGTCTCGCGCATGTTGTGAAGTCGTGCTTGCCCTGTTTGGGTGCTGGAATAGCAGATTTGTTGGCGGTTGACTAGACAGTCTTGGTTGATCGGCGGCTGCTTGGGTGTTGGGCTCATTGGCGTCGGTTTCGTCGTTCCTCCTGTTCTTTCAGAAGTGCTGGTGATGCGTTCTTTCTGTCCACCTTCTTGTCGTCTCACCAATCGACTTGTTCGGGCTCCACATTGTACCCAATGAGGTGCTCTGATCCAATGACACCAGCCACGCCAGTTTTTGGGCACTTCGCAATCCTGAAAAAAAGAAAACTTAAAAGCAATTAATTAATGCGCCAGCCCTGAATGGTGGAAATGCCTCGGGCGGTTGAGGACGCGAACTGCTAGATATACACAGTGAGTTGAATGCCTCTAGGCTGCTCTATAAGATATTTAATTGTTCTTGCAAAGTGCATTGAGGCTATTCAGGGTACCATATAGTATACCTGTTCGCTGAGTGATCGAGAGCTCTTATCCAGCACAACGGTCATGGCGAATACCTAGGATGGTAGCGTCCTGTTATTTGCCACGGCACTGAATGCAAACGTCGTGGACGGGCTGGCAGTGTCGTACGCGTCGTGCTTGAACTGGCGGATTTCACAGTGAGCGCGGCAAGGAGCTGTTTAACAGCTCCGCCTTTTGCTCACAGCAGATCCAGATAGGAGCGACACAAGCAGATGGGTTTCAAGATTTGACTAAGCGGGCGCCAAGACACTAAACCTATTCTGGACACATACTGTAGCATCCGATATTAGTTTAGGAGGAATGCAGAGCAAATAGGTGATGTGGTCTATTGTGAGACGGTGTTCTTGAAAATAGACGTCTGTATCATGATAGTAGTCTAACGACAGCCTGGCTACATTATGCTACGTACGAAACCGTGTCCAAAAATGTACCGAATACCTCCAGGGTATATGATCCGAACACTGTACAACGTGTAGAACCACGGATCTAAGACCTACATAGACGCGACATAGCGTAGCTGGAATGTGATGAAATTGGAATTGTTGAAGTTTTGCCAGATATAGTGCTCAGAAGATCGCACACGAATGTACCATATGTTGCGGATATGAGGGAAAAACATCAGCGTCTGCGAACTAATCGAGCTTTACAAGTATGACTGATGTGTATAATGCGTAGGTATTCAAATGAGTACATACTTATGGTTTAGTAAAGGGGGTGTTGCTGCACACGTGCAGCAACATCTTGACCCCCAACGTCAAGACCATACTACCTCTCTGGTAGTCTGCCTAATATTCTTGTCTAGTGGTCATGATTTCCGCTTGTCAAGCAATTAACAAGCGCAGGAGATAGGGTGTATGTATTACCCAGTTCGCAAGTTCGAGCTCCTATTGAGTAGCAAATAATAGAGCCTGATGGGATTCAACGTGTAGAGATTGATCCACTAGTCTGATCGTGCTGGCTGCTGGAGAGCCCGGTGTTGCTAGTCCCGGTATGCCGCGGAATCCCACATTCCGCGTCCTCGGCATAGGTTGTCGTCCAGAGACGAAAAAAAAAGCAAGGAACAAAAAGTATAGTAATTGCTTGATGTACTCTCCGACGGGGAATCGAACCCCGGTCTCCCGCGCTTGTTAATTGCTTGACAAGCGGAAATCATGACCACTAGACCATCGAAGATGTCGCTGTTGTCATATGACATAAGCGGATGGTGTTTGCTTGATGAAAGAGAGACAAACTTTGTAGTATATAACGGGGAGTCAAAAAGATGGCACACCACCTGTTCCCGTGGACGAAAACGCGCAAAACCACCGCTAAACTGGAACGAAACCTAGCGGCGTTACATCATGCACGTCGTACGGCCGAATTCCCGACGTGGACGAATCGGATAAAGTCAGGGGGTGGGGACTATTGCGTGGCTTGGTTCACAGCATTCCTTCTCGTGGGCCACTAACGAAGAACATCGACATTACAAGGCTCAGAACACAACGCGAAAGTCGTTTTATAAGGTGGTGTGATGAACTGAAGTGTGTATGAAGATTTATACCGACTTTATTAGATGAAAATCGCCCCGCAATCGACAAACAATGCCATCTTAGAGTTCTTTGAGGTTTGGCAGCCTCTGATTCGTCGAGATCGTCCACCTGGGAGCGGGAGAGCGTGCGGCTCCGACTATAAGACGTGTATGCCAACTGTGCCTATGAACGAGATGCTGAGCAACGTTGGAGATAAAGCGGTATACACTCTCTGCGAATTCCATTATATTATTTCTATTTTTCCTTTCCCTTATTGATAAGTCAAAGTTCAGCGATGCACAATGCTCAATAGACGCTTCTAGTTAAATGTGTGGTGAAAGGACTCCAGACTGCTGGCTGCAAGACTCGATAGGAAAGATCACGGAACACATGTACGACTATGGGCACTTGGCTCGGGATTAATACTCTGTCGCCTTTTAAATAGGTGTGCAGACGAAATTCCCATGCAAACGCGCGCTCGAACCATTTGTTTGATACCAGTCCGATCTTCTCATACAAGTGCTCGGCGGAGGCACTCATATTTACACAGCCCAGGACCTCGCACGCCCTCCCCCCAATAACACCATCACCCGAACCTACGCCACCAACATCCCACTCCCCCAATCTACCCTCCTCAACCTCCATCCAATCTCCTCAAACCCATTCCGCATGAACCCGAACCCCAGCCCACCCTCAAACAACCTCCGATTCAACTCCTCAATCGCATCGTCCAGCCACTGCCCCGCCAAAACCCTATGCCCGAAGATCTCATCAAAGAGCTGGCCAACGTCCTCCATCAAATCCAGCGCACCGTCCAGGCGGTTAACGAGTGCGTGCTGCTCAGTAGTAGTGGTTGAGAGAGTAGACTTTGGGCGACGCATTCGGCGCTCGCAGAGTTGAGTGCGGCAGTACGGGCAGAGGTTGCTGTTCTTAGAAGTACTATTCAGCCAGGTGGAAAGGCATGGTTTGCCGATGATGTGGTTGCATGGAGCAACGAGGAAGCCCGGGTGAGTGGCGGCGTTGTAGCCATCTAGGCAGATGCAGCAATGAACGGAAGGGTCGTTTGCGTCTGGCTCGTCTATTTCGGCGAAGCGCTTCGTGAGCTGCGGCACATCTCGCCCAAAGTGGTTGACGTCGTGATCTGGACCGACGTTCTCTAAATCGACATCGGGGATGGTGTCTGGAAGGAGGACTTCAAGGCGAGAAAGGATCCGAAAGATCTCATCTGTGAGCGCATCGGTGCACTCTCGAATCACTTGCTCCGCCTGTGGTTGGTCCTTCGCCCGAATTTGCTCATGAGGCGCCCGAGATTCGCAAATATTACCGAAATAATAAACGTTCTTCAAGCTGAGAATCCGATACGCAACCCGCGTCATCACATCCATGTCCGGGCTGGAAACAGCAAGCTTCGCAAGTCGACAGCTCCGGACTACACCACGATGGAGATTATCGTGGTCCCGGATGAAGTGTAGAAGAGGTTCAGGCAGGTGTGACAGAGTATAGTACTCTGCCATGCGCAAGTACTCAGCATACGGGCGAGGCAACTGATTCGCGTTGCGTAGTGCGCGGTTGATGAGGACGGTAGATCGCTCGTTTCGGTGCTCTGCAATGCGGCGCTCGAAGGCTTGACGACGATGTTCGACGGTGCCCGCGGGGACAATCATTTGTGCCTGTGTGGAGAGTGGAATCTGGGAGGAGTCTCGTAGCCTTGAATCTGGCATGTGGTTGTCAACCTTGGCTGAGATGTGAGATTGGCGAGGAGAGGTAAAGGTATAGTATGGGTCAAGTAAAGGTAGTTTGAGAGCCAAGTCTTTTGGAGACGATGGGATCGGTTGCTTGCGAAAACCTTGAAGGGAGATTGGGTTGACCGCGCCGGTAGACCGATTCAAAAGATAGGGTTGTACGGGGGTGAAATTATTGCAATGAAATCCTCTCAGAGAAGCTGGTGCCTGTTGATTAAATGGCATCCAGGCGCCGAAGAAGTTCACTGCGAGAAAGAGAGGATCTTGTTGTGAAGCAACCACCCCAAGTCTGGAAGCGGGGATTTCACCTTGATAAACTGTGTGCGCCAATAGCATTGAAATATGAGAGTGCTGGACTCATGAGGCTGTCTCTAGCGCCGTCGAAATAGTCGGATATAACTTGGTGGTGGTAGTGGAACTATTGTGTATATCCTCAACACCTTAAAATAGCTACTACTTTATATATATAAAGTACTGAAGCTATACAGGCATACCTATAAGAAGATTAAGTTTAAGCACGAAGATTGTGGTTGAGTACTACAATACTGTGCTAGGTACAGTTAGAATGATACTTCCGGCTATCTCGACGGTGCTAGAGGCCGTCCACTACCCAAAAAGACAGACATGTCCAATATCGTTACTCAGCATCTCCGAGGTCTGACTCTGGCCCGCAGAATCCAGGGAACGAATGCACTGCCAAGACAGGCGGTATATACGAAAGACCCGACCTCCATCTATTGTACGCCAATATCGTCTGGCGGTTCGCCCCAGCTCAGTATAGATGAACAGATTGTGCGGGAAATAACAACTCAGGTCTCGGTGTTATGAGCGTCTTGCTCATCTCTTGCCCCACAGACCCTGCTGTATATCTCGAATCCTCCTCTCTTGTTCCTTAATCATCTCCTCAGTCTGGCCATGTCCGTTCCCTCTACTATCAATCTCCATCGGGTCTTCATCCTCCGCTGGTTGCGGAATATTGGAGGGCGGTGCACCTCGTCGTGGTTCACCGGATCTCGCACCGTCCATCATGCCTGCCGCACCCCCCGCTCTCAGTTGATTGATAGCGCGAATAGTGTCGATCGCAGCATGAAGCGTACGCCTAGCATTGAAGTTCTTCTTCACGGTCGGCAGCAAATCTTCTTCGCCATCCGAAGCGTTCTTGCCGAGCTCGGTGATCCAAGGGTGTGAGAGTGCTTCGTGAGCAGTCATGCGCGACGCAGGGTCGACGGTCAAACAACGACGTATAAATTCGCGTGCTGTCAGGGAGACACCTCGCCAGTACTCGAGTGGTGTGAAAGAATAGTCGGCGACTAGAATGGCTTGCATTTCTTCAAGGTTCGAGTCGCGGTCGAATGGAGTGTAGCCGCACAGCAGAAAGTATGTGATGACTCCGATAGCCCAGATATCACTGTAGATTGAGTCAGCAACGTCCCTCGAATGTACACGGCTGTCTTACACTGGCTTGCCATGACCAGTCTTTCTAAAGATTTCAGGCGCCATGTAGCCTGGTGTTCCGCAAGTTGTAGTCAGAACGTGAAATTGCTCCTCGTCCATGATCCGCGACAATCCGAAATCCGCGATCAACAGATCCGCGTTATCCTCTGGTGTTCGGAAAAGAAGGTTTTCTGGTTTCAGGTCACGATGGACAATGCCGTGATCATGCAGATACGCGACTGCGGAGAGCGTGGCTCGGATGAGGTCACCCGCGTCGGACTCGTAGTAGTTGCCTTTGCGACAGATGCGATCGAATAGCTCGCCTCCTAGTGCGAGATCGGTAACGAGATAGACTGCGCGCAAGATCAGCTATGTCCATTTATAGCCTAGAGGTGAACGCGTACGGTTGTTCATGGTCTCAAAGTAATCCACCAGAGTCAGAATGTTCCTGTGGCCCATGGAGACTCTTTTCAGAACCGCAATCTCATTTCTGACCTGGCGTCTATCAGCCTAGCCTCGGACTTCAGTCTCTGGAGTTGGACTAACCATGTGTTCACGGCCAGCCATAAGGCGCTTGTTGATAACCTTTGCGGCATAGTATCTCCCAGTATCAATGTGTACACACTCCTTGACTACCGAGTAGCTGCCTGCACCCAACGTCTTCCCCGTCTTGTATCGACATGGCTGTACCTGGGCCTGTGTTTGCGGCGTATGCGCCCCAGAGCCGTTCGAGGCCATCTTCTTCCTAAACAACAATGGTGGTTCAGTAAGAACAGCACAGCAATCGAAGAAAAGTGGCTGGTGGTGAATTATATGCGCAGAGAGGTGGAGCGAGGCCGCGAGAGGATGCAATGGGCGATCGATGTCTCAGGCTAGATGTTCGCGGCCGAGTCGCAGAGCTGGATGCGGGCGTTGTCTTTCCGGTGAACGAGAACCGTATGATACTTCGTCCCTCTGTGGCCAAAGTGCAAGTCGTAATGTAGCGGCAGGGAAGCTCGTCGAAGCGTACAAGCGTGTGTCAGATTACCGGGATATCGCGAGATAGCCGTTCGATGGGCTGTGGGAGGGTGGGGTACCGGAAACTGAGGCCTGAAGACTGGCTTCGCTAAAATGACGCCAGAAGTCAAGTAAGTATGAAGAGTGTAAAACTACAGGAAGACTTCCACAGCCAGCTGAAATAGACTCAGTCTGCTTTGAGGGCTGCCGCTCGCTGGAGGGGCTCAATCTCCGCCGGTCAACCACCCCTGCAACCGCCAAGAGGAACCTAGTATCGATTGGTAGGGCATGGTTCGAAGGGACCATCGACAACCACCTACCCATACACAATAAATGGTCCCCAGGAAACCACTTCATAGCTTGAAAGATAGTTTGAACATCAGGAGTTCTAGTATGGTCTTTCTAGCTGTGGTAGGTAGCGAGAGCCATCAGAGTACCACAGACCAGATGCATCGATGACGGATTATTGACTGGATAACTCAACACTTGCCCAGATCTTGGTTTCTATTGTTTCAAGTCTCTACGTGAGTTCTATACCTACATCCTAGCATGCAGTCATATCCAGCACATCCCAGAATCGAGCATGAGACGGGAATCAGGAAAGCAGACAACAGTCTCAAGCCTCGTGATCATCACCCGAGACTCATGATTTCACGAGCAGGCTGTGGCCGTCCATGTCCTCTGGTTGTGATAGTCCCATGGTCGCAAGCAGAGTGGGCGCTACATCTCCAAGCACGCCGTCAGTCTTCTTCAGGCTCCAGGACTCAGGCGCGTTCGCCATGACGAAGGGGACCTTATTAGTAGTGTGCGATGTCTTGGGCGTGCCCTCCTCCGTGAGCATCTCTTCGGCATTACTAGTAGATAGTTAGATTCCGTCGTGTTCATCTCAGACGCTGACTTACCCATGGTCGGCAGTAACAAAAAGTACGTATCCGCTCTCCTTGCACTGCTCGTACACTTTCTTGATAGCCTTGTCGGTCTCTGTGCACGCTTCAATGGCCGCCTTGTAGACACCAGTGTGGCCAACCATGTCCGGTGGCGCAAAGTTGTTCATCAAGAACTCAAATTTACCGGTGCGGATCCTCTCACACAGCTTGTCTGCCACGGCCATGGCGCTCATCGTAGGCTGCAGATCGTATGTGGCCACCTTAGGGGATGGAACCATCTCACGCTCCTCATTCTCGAACTGCTTCTCAACACCACCGTTAAAGAAGAAGGTGACGTGGGCGTACTTCTCCGTCTCTGCGACGTGGCACTGCTTGACTCCTTGTTTGCCCAGTGTCTCTGCAAGAACATCGGTCATTCGCTGGGGCTCGAATGCAATATTAAAGGTGTATTTGGGGTTGTATGATGTCATTGTGGTGAGATCAATGTTCTTGGGGTATGGGAAATCGGGCTTGGGCGAGCGGTCGACGTCACCCAACAGCTGAGTGATCTCGCGAACACGGTCGGAGCGGTAGTTGAAGAAGAAGACAGTGTCGTCGTCTACACGAATCAGCATGCATATATGTAGGTGCTCAGGACGTTCACATACCTTGTATCCTTCGCTCCTTTCCGCCCACAATGATAGGCTTCAAGAACTCGTCGTTCTCGTCCTTTGAGTATCTCTCTTTGATGGTCGCGACCGGGTCGCTGCTCTCTTCTCCCTCTCCGGTCACCAAACCCTTCATACCAATCTCGACCCTGTCCCACCTCTTGTCGCGGTCCATGATGTAGTAGCGACCGACCACGGTAGCGATGTCGCCTAGTCCGATCTCCTTGGTAGCCTTCAACAGGTCCTCCATGTATCCAGCGGCGGACTTGGGATCGGTGTCACGGCCATCACCGAAGAAGTGGATGTAGGCCTTTGGAACGCCTTGGTCCTTTGCGACCTTAAGAAGGGCTTTCAAATGGTCCATGTGCGAGTGAACACCACCGTCAGAGACGAGGCCGCAGAAGTGAAGGCGGCCATTTCCGTCGATTGCGCGCTGGAAAGACTTCTTGATGTTCTCGACGTCCTTCAACTTGTTGTTCTTGATAGTCTGCCCGATGCGGACAGAGTCCTGCCATACAACTCTGCCAGCGCCGATGTTCAAGTGGCCGACCTCGCTGTTGCCCATCAAGCCTTCCGGAAGGCCGACAGCAAGAGAAGAGGCTTCTAGCTCGGTGTACCCCTGAGCAGTCTTGGAGCCCTGCTTCGCGAACTCGTCCATGGTGGGCGTATCCGCCGCGAGGATAGCATCGCCATCTTTGCGCGACTTCTCCGTGGGAATGCCCCAACCGTCGATGACGATAAGGACAGTCTTCTGGTCGACCTTGGCCATGATTCCGGGGTCAATTGGGTGAAAGCTAGTATTACAAAGTAGAAAGGCGCGAGTATAGACTTCGGCTATAGTATTTCGGATCGTCGGATGGGAAAGTCTGAAAGGCAGAGAAATAGCTGGTGGAGGGGCAGACAGGGTCTGGCGGGGCTAATAATGGTGGGTTGTTGAAAAGCATCGCCGGACAAGACGCAGGATTTAGACCTGGCTTCAACAACTTGCTACTCCCCACCCCGCGGCCGAACTGATTGCAGCTTACGAAAAGCAACTACATTATCTGGCGATCCAATTGCCACGCACAATCCCAACCAGAGTCGGGCATTACCCAAGTCGTACACACGTCTCGCAGTCCAATCAAGCGCCACTCCTTCAGCCCTACCCGCCGCTGAAGGAGCGCGTCATCCCACCCCACGCCGCCGCGCTCAACACCGGGGTAGCTCTCACCATTGTTTATTCGAGTATACATCATGTCCAGCGCAGCGACGCCCCACGCGCCTGCCTCAGCGCGAGCGTCGCTTCCACCCACGGGCTCTGCGACACCAGCTCTACCTCCAGCGCCTGCTACTCCCGGCCTCCCTCCGCCGTCGACCTTCGATGTCCTCCCCGACCTCCACAAGCTGCTGAAGCGTCTGCTCGAAACTTCCGCTCAGCCACCGGCCGCTACGCCCACTTCGGCTCAGCCTTCTGCAGATGGCCCGCTCGAGATTCAACACGTCGCGACTGCCGCGAACGACATCCGGCTCAAGATACAGAAGGCACGACGCGCCGTCATGTCCTTGCCGGACATTGATAGAACATGCGAGGACCAGGAAGACGAGATCGAGGATCTGGACGCACGCATTGCGCGACTGAAGGCTTCTTTGAGGGAACTAGGTCGCCCATCCGCAGAGGCAGAGGACGGCGACGGAGATGGAGACCAGAGTATGACGGGATGAAAGACCAGCTGGACCACGGTTGATCCATTCCAGGCCACATGTCCGTCGATTGCATGGATGCATTAGATCTCGCCCTCGCCCAGGGGTCGTAATGGTGTGTATCGCATCGAGCATGACGGCCTAGCTGCTGACCATTCTCAGATGCAGTGACCAACAGCGTCATGTGTCCCAAGGAAACACCACAACCTGGGATCCGTATCGCACAACGTAGTGCACAACTTGCACATGTAGTCGCAAGTATCGAGGGTCTATGCAGCTGGACTTTTCCTCCGAAATATTACGACCGCGCGAAGTCGTCTCACGCGCAGAACACCACTTGCAGCTTTGATGCCGAAAGACTACTTTCAATGGCTCAGCCTAGATATGCATAGAGACGTTCAGTAAAGATCTGCGTCCAGCCATTTCCTAGCCTGTCGGAAGCAGGATGTAGAGGCTGATCGCCTGTCCCAGACTACAGACAGAGAGGCACAACGCATTCTCGCCGAACTTCAAAAGCTGGTCCTTCTTTCTAGTCTGCCATTAATCTCTGCCTTTTCTTCGGCATCAAGTCACAGTTTGTTTGCACTCACTTTTTATTTTAACATTCAAGCCCTACGGTCGTTCCTCGGAGGTCTCGAACCATGCTAAGATGACGTCAGTATGGAGTTCTTTCGTCATTGGGATATGCTGTGTATATAGATGCCATTGATCCATATCGGGACATACACTACCGGTCAATATCAACATGTCAGATAAACAATACCCACCAGTCAAGCAGAGCACAGCGCAGACCGACGAGGAGCAAGTGCGTTGTCACCACCAGTTCACTGCTCCTATCGCTAACCACAAATCTGAAAGAAAAATGTCGACGTTGTGAAAGAGTACATGCGTCTCGCCTACTCGCCCAAAGAAAACAAAGGCCGCAAAACCGTCGAGCACTTGTGCCATGACGACGCATACTTCATCGCACCCACCACTTTTCCAGACTGTAAATCACCACAAGACTATGCCGACTCGCACTCCAAGGTCATGGCCGCAGTATCTGATCTCCACATCGACTCGTACGATGTCATCTTCGCCAAGGGTGGGCATGTATGTTTGAGGTATAGCGCTTCCGGAAGTCATGTGGGAGAGCCACATAACGGCATCAAAGCAACGGGTAACAAGGCTGCCTGGCATGCTGCTGCTATCTTTGAGGTGGAAGATGGGAAGATCAAGGGGTGGATCAAAGAGTGGGATAAGCTGCATATGTGGAAACAGCTGGGATGGATGAAGGGGGATGAGTACGCCTAGGCGTACTCTGAGGTCAAAACAGGCGTCGGTTGAGGAGGTCATAGGGTACCGTAGTGGACTTCAATAGTTTATGGTATATCCTTCAACTACTACAAAAGGACTGAGGTATTACACGCTACATTAAGACGTCTTCATCTTGGTACTATCAAACTATACTAAGGTACATCACGGTAGTGTGAAGGCTATCCATTCTACTCCTGCACCCTCGCCGTATCCTTCTCACGCCTACCTCCACACCCAAACTCCCTCCTCTACTCGCCCCACCGCTGGGACTCATCCTGAGAGTTCCAGTACCCGCACAGCCCGCGTTTTCAGGAAAAACAGTGACAGTAGGTGAAGTCCCTGTGCCCACGGCTTAGGCGAAGGGGCCGCTAGCTTTTATAACCCCCCGATGGCTCCCAGTTCTTTAATTGATCAATTAATTCCGCAGCCGTTAGCTTAACTATCTCCATAAAGAGGGCAAAAACGGATAACGCTCTAAGCTCATAGAAAAAGTGACGCAGATCATGTAGTCTACTGGTTAGTCTCATAGCTGTACATAGTTGACCTAATCTTAAGTATGTAGATTCTAAATATCTACTTATACATTGTATTTACTATTAAAAAGGCTCACAAAAAAAAGCTAGAGCAAAAGCTCTACTTGAACTTGCTCAGATATAGAGGGCGTCCAAGTGCGGCCCAAAAGTAAAGCAAAAAAGATAAAAAGAAAGGAGCCGGGAAACCGTGCGAAACCCCAACTCGAACGCCACGTTAGGCTGCACCGCTGTGCCAACTCCTAATAGTACTCGTATCTGCAGGCCTGTAATACTACCCGTGGTTGGCGTTTGATGTTGATGGATAATCGCCCAGTTTTTAAATATATATACTTGAAGTTAACAAATCGTGGGTCATAGTATAGTACGTGTGGCAGGTGAACGGAGTGAGTAATTTTGATCGGGTTTGTGGGCGTTTATGCGAGCGCATGGTCCGCCGGGCAGTTACTTTCACTTCAGCTGAGTTCATTTCTAAACTGGTTCACGTGTACACGCACTCATGGGCGGGTGTACGTGACAGCGATCTGCCCGTATGCTCCTCCGTTAGTGAAGTCACTGACAAGCTATGCTCTATAAAAGTCCTCACTCGCATCTTATAGGACTCATACCGTGTTAATTCAACCTCTATATACTCTACGATACTTATCCAAGTACCGCATGTTACTAGCCTTGATACCTTTGCACGTCGTAAAGCGGTCGAACACCCTAACCGCAGATCATATAGTGTGATTCTGAACTCCACCTCGTACATCTTTCTGTGCATACCCTACGAGACTGAGCCGCTCGAACAGTTCGCATCCCACCATCTGTATCCAGCGCGGGAAGCAGGGAGTTAGGGGAAAGGTTCCCTTTCCCCCCGCCCATGACTGGCCGCTGAAGTGAAAGTGAGAAAGACCAAACGCGCGCACAAAACCTTCACCGACCGCCCACAAAGCATAAATTTCCGCACCTATTCAACCAAGCTCGCGATACTCTTCTACACGCACCAGCTTCCTCCTGCTTTCGACTTTTCCCCGCCGCGACATCTCTCAAGCACAACGAAAGTGTCTCTACAACATCGCAACACAATGCCGTACGTACCATTCTATCTCTGGGATAACGACTCTCTCGATTCGGACGATGGCGACGAAAAGATCCCTCAGCAGCACATTCCTCTCGGTCGCGCGGCGAAAGAAACTCTCGCCAAGCTCAAAGACCGCACGCCCGCACACATCCACGAAGTACGCGATTACTGGTACCAGATGGAAGAATGCAGGTACAAGAACTTCCCCGAAGGCATGAATGTCAGCGAAGCGTTTCGCAACATCGGCATCTTCATCACCATGCCAGATAGGCTGGCGATAGAGATTCTTGATAGGGTGCAGGGAAAGGGGGATGAGACGAAGAACGTGAAGAGCGACTTCGCGAAGATGATGATCGGGAAGCTGAGTGGGCAGTCGGCGGCCTTCGTCTACATGGTGGACTGCCTCTGGGGGATTTTGAAGATGAAGAGGGATGGTGAGGAGAAGGAGAGGGTGAGGATGTTCAAGGACATCGACTTGCTGTTGCAGATTCGCGATCAGGAAGTACATGAGATGATCTGGATTCTGGAAGACATGATTGAGAAGGGGGAGATAGAAGAAGAGGAGGCTCTACGGATTCAAGGCGCCGGGCCATCTGTTACCCTTCGAGCCGACAAGTACCCCAAGGGCATACGCCCGCGACATCGTCATCCGAAGCTACCGGTGACGCTCTCGTCAGCGATGTGCCGTCTAGCCAAGCTGGGCAGAAGAGACCAGCCGAAGACGAAGCGGATGAGCAGCCGGCGCCAAAGAAAGCAAAGGCCGGTGGCTATACCCCGAAGGCGGGGGAATGGAAGTGCGCGATCTGCAGGTACTGGAGCTCAGTGAATGAGCATGAATGCATGCGCAGGGATAAGGGGGGTAGAAGGACGTGTCGAGGGAGGCGTGGGACGCATACGGCGAAGGTTCAGTACTAGATTCGCTTGTAGATGACGTCTCCAGGAGGTGTACAATGCTGTATCATAGTCTAAGATAGACACTAGAAATGAGCTGAAGAATTCTAGGCTGCGCTATCAGAAACCTGTATGTCGTGACAAACATCACTGTCATACCCTAGCTAGAGATGAAGGATTGAGAGTCGTAAACACGTGCTAGCGTGATAGCGCGACGCGCCAGTTGGTCAGCACATCATCCTTTCATTTCACATGTCTCGGATCAAAAGACATCCCTCTCGTCTCTGCTCGCATCATATGCTCATTGGTACAACCGAAACTATGGCCTCTGGATATACCTAGACGATACAGATGTGGCGAGGCGCGGTTGACCAACTCCTTCACACAGTTATATCGAGACGTCTGCAGCTCGTATCCTATCTCGCCCCGCGCAATTTCGCAGCTATGCCTCCAAAACCTGTTCCAACTGATTTTCCTATGCAAACTTTTCCCGCCTCCGCAGATTTCAATGCCTTCCTCGAGCGCGAGCACGCAACCGCCCCAGGCATCCACCTTAAATTCGCCAAGAAGAAGTCAGGCATCCCCTCCATATCAGGCGCCGAAGCCGTCGAAGTCGCGTTATGCTATGGTTGGATCGACGGCCGCGCCAACTCTATCGATGAGAACTGGTGGACGGTGCGGTACACACCGCGTCGAGCGAAGAGCATTTGGTCGCAGAAGAATGTTGGCACAGTGGCACGGCTTATAGAGGAAGGTCGAATGCGTCCTGCGGGTCTGGCGGCAGTCGAAGCTGCAAAAGCGGATGGGAGGTGGGAGCGTGCGTACGCCGGGCCGGCTACAATCGCTGTTCCAGATGACTTAAAGGCTGCACTCGCTGAAGAACCAGCCGCAGATGTATTCTGGAGGAGCTTGAATAAGAGCGACAGATATGCGACACTGCACAGGATCGAGACTGCATCGAAGACAGCTAGAGCCAACAGGGTAGCGGCGATGGTTCAGATGCCGGCTGCTGGTCAACAACCGGGTGCTATAAAGACTAAGGCGAAGGCGAACCCTAAGCGGAGTGAGGGTGTTAAGAAAGCATCTACGAAGACAGTCGGCACGAGACACGATGCTCAAAGCGGGGAGCAAAGACACTCTCGACGAGCAGGACTTCGGCAACGGAACACCTAAATCCAAAAGACTAGGAGCATCAATTTACGCTACCGAAAGGACCTTCTAAGCCTAGAAACGTAAGAAAGTGTTCCTGGCACTTTTCGGCCCGTGTGACATAAATCTCATGTCCTCCTCCTTCGACATACACCAGCCTACTGCCTTCAATACTCTCCGCCAATTTCTTCTGCTCCTCGACTGGCACCGCCGCACTCTGCGTTGGCGCAATGATCAACATTGGGATTTTGATACTGTCTAAAAACGGTCGTGCATCAAGCGTAGACAGAAACTCGGCATACTGCGCTAGCCCTTCGCCATGACTGATTGCGATTTGGTTTAAATACCAAGGAAGATATTCAGCATCTGAAATCGGGATTGTTCCGGGTATACGTGAAAGCGCTTCTGCCCAGCCTCGCGAACCGAGCTCTCGACATGCAGTTGGCCAGTCCTTCTTATCGAAAGCGAATAGCTTCAGCGCTGGCGGAGGGAGGTATGTTGGTGATGAGCACACCGTCAGGCTTAGCAGCCTCTCCGGGCGTTTTGCCGCAAGTATTTCTCCCAGGATGCCGCCTGTCGACTCGCCAAGAAAATGGACCTTCTCAATGCCGAGCTGATCGAGCGTATCGACTATCTCCCCGAGTATCGTATCTGAAGTGTACTCGTACTTGCTTAGCTCTTCTGGTGATGGATAGCTAGAGTGTCCATGACCCCGGAGATCTCGTCGTATTACTCGATACCTCCGCGACAAAGCGGGAATCCAATGATCCCAAAACCCAGAATGCCGGCCAAAGCCATGCTGGATCAGTATTGTCTCTTGGGGTTTCCAGTGATCTGTGAAGTCGTTACAGATGTAGTGTGTGCGTTGGCCGTTTGCGTGAACCACATAGGTTCTGCCTTCGGAGTCGCGCTCTAATGGCATAGCAAGTATTGGAATATTCAGAGTTGACGGTGCGGCCTTCTCTTAAACAATGCAATTCCACTCCGACTTTTTATCAACAAGGACGAAGTTCGTCAAGGTACCGGGGTACATCAGTAGCGCAATGTGGGGCAATTCACCGTTTGCGGGGAAGACGTACGTGGGGGACTGCGCAACCTAGCACTACACGGACTTGTGCAGCCGATCTCCAATCACATATGCATGAAAAAAAACGTTCTAGTTGCAGTTCACGAGTACCTTCCAACTGACAATTTCTAGGTTTAATCTTAGAGGTTGCCATTTGACAGCGAATTGAGTCCGGGTTGATTTCGCTGCATTCAGATATGGCAATCTTGAATAGCTTCCAGGACCTGGCATCGACATCACTTGTGCTGAAGCTTGCGTTACTTGTCTCAACACCTTTTCTCCTATTCCTGACGGCCTACTTCTTTGTCGTACCGAACGTTATCAGAGTACGTTATTGATTACTAGCACATATGCTCATCTATTTAAGTCCTAGTACCAAAGCACTAACCATTCCCCAGGACCATCGCCGTCGCAAACTACCGCCCGGTCCGAAAGGTCTCCCTTTTGTGGGCAATTTGCTTGACTTTGCAGACAGTGAAGACGCGCGCACTAAAGTCATCGAATGGCATAAAAAGTATGGCGACGTCTTTTACACCAAGATTGGAGGTACAGACTACATATGGTTGTCCTCTCCCAAAGCCGTAAAAGACCTCATGGATAAGCGCTCTTCTATCTATTCATCTCGCGCTCCCGCGCCCCTCGCTCAGGATGTTGCATCCGCTGGGCGACGACAACTGTTCATGCCGTACGGCCCCAGATGGCGAAGTATCAGGAAGCATAGCCATGATTTGTTGAACTTGAGGACGAGTGTAAAGTACCAGCCTGTGCAAGATTACGAGAGCAAGGTGTTGTTGAAGGAGCTCATGGAGAGCCCGGATGAGTTCCAAATGATCAATCGACGGTATTCGGCCAGTGTTACAATGCTGGTGACGTATGGATACCGTGTGCCTAGCTTTGATGATCCCCTCATGAAGAGGATCTTTGGTGTCATTGATCGGTTTACGGACATGACGTATGTACTCCTCTACTTCTCTAGACGTTTTTTGCAAGCTCGAGATGTGACACTGACATGGATAATAGTGCTCCCGGCGCCCATGCAATCGATTCCTTTCCCTCTCTAGCTTCTCTGCCGCAATGGATGCTAGGGAACTGGCGTACGTTTGGCGAAAAGATCTTCGAGCAAGACAGCGCTGTTTACCTCGACCTCTGGAACCGTCTCAAACGCGAGACAGATGCTGGCACAGCACGAGACTGCTTCACGAAAACATTCTACCTCAATGATCCAGCAAAATCTGGTATTGACGACTTAGCCGCAGCATATACATGCGGCGGACTCATTGAGGCTGGCTCGGAAACAACAGGTACTACGCTCAACAACTTTGTACTATGTATGGTGCTATTTCCGAATGCGCAAAAGAAAGCCCAAGAAGAACTAGATAAGGTAATTGGGGCTGAGAGACTGCCAACATGGGAAGATGAGGAGAACTTGCCATATGTGCGAAGTCTGATCAAGGAAGTTATGCGGTGGAGGCCGTTGAATAAATTCGGCATGCCTCATGCCACGAGCGAAGACGATTGGTACGAAGGCTACTTTATACCCAAAGGAGCCGTTGCGGTGCTGAACTGGTGGTAAGTACCAACGCACTCCCCGTGGATATGTAAAGATGAGGTCTGATGAGACATCTAGGGCTATTCATCACGACCCCACACTCCACCCCGAACCCTCCTCTTTCAACCCCTCCCGCTATCTCTCCCACACCGACTCCGCAGCTTCATATATGAACACTGCGGACCCCTTCGCACGCGACCACTTCGCGTACGGCGCGGGTAGACGCGCATGTCCTGGAGTCCATGTTGCTGAGCGTTCACTGTTTATCAATGTCGCACGTGTGCTCTGGGGATTCAATCTAACGAAGAGGATCGCTGACGATGGGAAGGAAGTAGATGTCAGCACGAAGATGCTGCCGGGCTTCTTTAGCCTTCCGGAGCCTTTTGCGTGTGAGATTAGACCGAGAAGTGAGGGACATGCGGGGGTTATGCGGAGGGAATTTGAGAGGGCAGAGAGAGAGGGACTAGATTTTTGAAGTGCGTTTGACGCGAAGATGGGGGTGCGAACAGTTACGAGCAAGGATCCATGACAGGGCTACGTTGAAATAATCCATGTTCAGTTACATCACCTACTCATACAGTCATATCAAAAGTCTTTGCGTAAAGGTTTTCAAAAGTTTTTCAAGTTTTATATATGACTACGAGCACTGCTGACCCTCGTGCAACCTACCCTCAATACCCCTCCCTCTTCGGCGGCTCCTTATACCCCTCATCCCAAATCTCATGACTCTTCGTCCCAATCCACTTCTGACTCTCATTTGGCCAGTCCACCTGTTCCCTAAAGTAGATATTCTCCTGCGACAGCTCGACAGCCTGTCCCGTCAACGCATCATCAGCCAAAAAGGCATCAATCGCCTTGTTGACCGTCGACAGAGGCGTCATGTGCTCTTTAGGCCAGCGCTTCAGCACCTCTGGTGGACAGAGGTTGGTTGGAATGAAAGCTGGGCAGATGGCGTTTACAGTGATGCCTTCTTTGACGAAGATGGGTCCTGCGGCGCGACACAAGCCGATGACGCCGTATTTAGAGGCCGTGTATTGCGGACATTGGGGCATGGAGCTACGTCGGAAGTTAGTATTCCCATGTTTCTTCTCGTAGCTTCATCAACGACGGAAGACAGGAAGACTTACTACAACCCGGCCGAACTACTCGTGGCAACAAAATACCCCTTCCCACCACCCGCCTCCTTACTCCTCCTCACATAATACTTAAACAGCCACAATCCCTGGATCACAGCCTCAAGATTAACATCCATAGTCTTTGTATTCAGCGGTTTCAACAGGCCCTCCTCATCCACCTCTTCCTTGTCCTGAGCCAGATACAGATCCTGCCGGTCGTCGATTCCCGCATTGGCGTGGAAAAAGTCGAGTCTGTTGCCGCCCCATTCGTATGCCTGCTTGAAGAGCTGTGCTTGGGAGCGGTAGGAAGATACGTCTGTTTGGATGAAGAGCGCGTCGGGGCCGAGTGTGCTGGCGACTTTTTGGCCGGCTGTGCTGTTTAGGTCTGCGATGATGACTTTGTAGCCTTTGCTGGAGAGGTGCGTTGCGGCCGCTTCGCCTATGCCGGATCCGGCTCCCGTTACGATGGCCACGGGCTTTGACATTGATGCTGTTTAGTTCTTGAATCGGTATCCAAAGATGTAAAGGTGTTATGGTTGTGGTCTGAGAATCGATCTTGCTCCTTTAACGCGTAGCTGAGATGCAGCTATCATACTCTCCGGCTGTTTGGCTACCATCGCGAACATGATGCCGTTGGCGCGTTTCTGAGGTTGTGGGGACGACTTGGGGACCCCACATCCGACCGAGAGTTGTGAGGAGAAGCAAGCTACCCCACCCTAGACCGCATTGAGAGTGCGGGGTTGTTTTGAAGTCGAGTACACGGAAAGAGATCTCGTGATGTTTGTAGAAGAAAAGTGACCAAAATACTGCTACGTGTTTCATGTCCAATGTCTGCCATGAATACAGACAATGCCGTCTTAGAACACACAACTCGACTCGGAAGGCAAGACTCGGAACTTCGGAATCGCTCGGCATTAGCATCTACTCCTACGAGTGGATCCTACTGCTTTCATCACTCTCATTGCTAACTGCTAACTCCATCCAATTCCCTTCGTGCCAGAATTGTCAGAATACCATCATCCGCTTTCAAATTCGCAGCAATGCCATCCAAAAAAGTCTCAGAAGCCCACGAAACCCTCTTCGCCGAAGGCATAGCCGTCCGCCGCGCCGTAGCCGGCGACACCTACGTCGACGCGGCACTCGCCCGGCACTCATCAGACTTCTCCAAACCGCTCCAAGACATCGTGACGGAAGTGGGGTGGGGCTGGATATGGACGCGGCCGGGGCTAGAGCTGAAACAACGTGCGTGTGTATGATTTGATCTGATCACGTTTCTTGTAGAACTGGAATGCATGTGCTGGATGTACACTGACAGTATTGCTCCGAGTACAGGTAGTATACTCAACCTAGGCATGCTATGCGCGCTGAATAGGGGCACAGAACTGGGCGTACATGTCCGCGGCGCGTTGAGGAATGGATTGAGTGAGGTGGAGATTCGCGAGGCCTTGTTGCAGGTTGGTGTTTATGTGGGGTTGCCAGCCGGTATGTATCTCCTACTATCAATATGACTCGCGGCTGTAACGTGATACTGATATATGATAGCGATCGAGGGGTTTAGAGTTGCGGAGAAGGTAATTGAGGACTGGAAGAAGGAAGAAGAGGGGAAGATAAAGGCAAAGCTATGATGGACATTATTGGTAGTAAGGAAAGAAGATGGAAGGTGAGGTGAGTGAGTAGGACAAGGTGCCATATTCCGGTGATGAATAGATTCCACGCACCACTCAATTCATCTAAATCCACCCCTACCCTTTTGAGCCAACCAAAACAGCGTATCTCTCTCACCATTTCTCGGCCAATAGATCAAGCCTTGATCTCAATCCCTTTAATCAACTCCCCACCCAATCTCCTAATCTCATTCACAATAGCCACCTTGTTGGCCTTAATATCAACATCATCCTTTTTCCTGATCGGCTCACTATTCCACCCAGCCTTGACCTTCCAACTCCTCTGTCCCGTCACCACCGGATTCCACAAGCCTACAATCCGATCCAGACTCTCAGGGTCCCAGAACCACAACACCGCGTCACCGTACACTTCTAGAAGCTCCTGTGCGAAGAGTCGCGGAAGTGGGGCAGACGAGGCTTCAGCCCGGCTCGACCTCTGTAGATCAAGATTCTTGAATTGTGGTTCTGATTTGCGCTTCCTGCTCGGCTTGAGCGTATGCTTGGAGTTGATGGTGATAACGATATCGTACTCGTCGACGTTCGTAGCGAATAACGATTCCGGGCGCAGTGCTTCTTTACTCACAACACCGTCAGCATTGATTTGACTCAGCAGGCGATCCTCGTCCGTTCGAACAGCCTGCGTAGCGGCCTTCGCTAGTGCTGTCAAGCGCGCAGCAACCACCTTTTCTGGCTTTGCTTTGTCTGTCCACGTCGTGCCCTCCTCGTCTAGGTTTGTGGCTGCGAAAAGGACCACTCGGTTCATTGCGGGATCAATTCGACGCCATGCCTCGAAGCGCGTTTGCAGTCTCTCGAGATCCTCGGGCTTCATTCCTTGCGAGGTTGAGTTTGCTAGCTCTGCTGGATTGGCCGAGAAGTTTGAGGAGAAGTCTACTATGAGTGGAACATGTCTCCAGTCCCATCGGCTGATCCAAGCGAGCGTCCGCAAGAACCCGGTGGTTGCTGTTGATGGTACAGGCCAAGGGTGCGGTTGCAGGAAAGTCCGAACGACAAAGAGCTCGATCAGCTCGGGCGCAAAGTGTGGTGACAGGAGATGCGACGCGAACCAGTGCTTCGTCAACCTTATCGCAGGCGATAGAGCAGGAAAACGGGTGCAGATGGTTTGGAGCACTTGCGAATGCAACGGGGACTGGAGGAATTCGCGTTTGTACAGTGCGAGGGATGCAGCTGCAGATTCGCGCGACGGCGCGTCCAATGTCTTGTCCTTTAGTTGGCGGTCAAACAGTGCGACCTCGCGATCGTGGTATATGCGAACGCGGAACGTGAAGCCTGCAGCAGCAGTGACGTCCAGGAAGGCTTGGTTCTCAGCTGGTTGTGATGGGTTCTCGAGACCGACGCGACTAACGTAGCCCGACTCGAGTTTAGATAGAAGTTCAGAGAGTCGTAGGAGGAAAGCAACTTTGGTTCGCTGTATGGCGCAAAGGTCATCAGGCCAGCGCCCAGACCCTTCGAACTGAAGCACAACTGACGCGGGAGGATGCCCAGCAGACGGATAATCGACAGAGGCGTAACGTAATTGCGAGTCAGCAGCCCTAATGTGGCGGAGATGTAGTGGGAGGTCCTCGAGATCGCGAATGTCTTTCTCCAAGGTAGAAAACGCATTCATGATTGGAAGAAAAGGAGCAACTCCCGATGCTCCTTGAATACGTCCAGCAGTTACAAGGTGCGCAAACGCATCACCCGAGAACTTGGCTTGTTCTGCAACCTGCGTTCCAAGGTGTTGCTTGAGAACATAGAGGACAATCTGCTCGATGACGGATGCAGACGTGTCCTTGGATGACCACACAATGCTCTCAAGAATGCTACCGTCTTTGAAACGCCTCAGCTCGGCCTTCTCACCCCAAAACTTGCGGAAAGCAGCTGCATCCTGCTTGTTCTCCGCTGAAGGGCCATGGTCGACGGTGCGACTAGCATTCGCTGGATCTGTTGCAAAGTTCACAAGGGCACTCTTGCCTTGCTTCTCATGAGGCCGTCGTGAGGAAACCGACCAGCTGTCCTCGTCAGGTAGAGTAATGGAAATCGCCGTGACTCGGTCGGTAAGTGCGCGAATCATGGTGTTGTATATCTTCCGGCACGCGTCTCTCAATTTTTGGTCGTGAGACTCGTCTGTGGATGCAAGATCGAAAGCTGCAAGAGGGATCTCGAGGGTCGCATCATATCTGTACTTGGACAACTCTGTCTTCAGAATGAATGCTGCGTCAAATTGATCGAACACAGAATCGCCTAGCATATTCACAGTAGCCTTTGCCTCAAGGCGCAGCCGCGAGTATGACCAGGGCGTCATCTTGAACAGGATATTCTGGCCTCGAGGTCCGTCAAAGACAACGGGCGCGGTCTCAGCCTTTGGAATGGTGATATTCGTTGCCTGGAAGATGAATGGTTTCTTTGTTAGATCGCCTCGTGACAAGAACTGCAATGTCGCCTTGAAGAGCTGGTAGCTGCTATACCCAGAAGAAAGCGACTGGGCGCCGGTTCCCGCGTTTGGTTGTAGCAGGAGGGCCATGATAGCAGCCCATTCGAAGTTACCGAATCCTCCTTTGCGCAATCGACTTCCGAATCCGCGCTGCTTCAACCATATGCGGCCAAGTATGCAGGCATCTTTAAAAGCGTCGGCCTTCGAGGCAGTGCCGTGGAGTAGCTTGAGGTAGGCAGTAATGTTGGCATCCGATTGTAGGGTGTTGTTGTAAAACGGCGTTGCGGAAAGTGTCTTTTTGGATGCTTCTTCTTCGCCTTCCCTAAGTCGCACGCAGTTTGAGGTGGGTAGAAGCTTGTTTTGTGGAAACGTATTCTCCGGCAGAGAAACCAGGATGTGAATCTGGCACTTCGAGCTTGAGAAGTCGTCCGCATCGCCGTTGCCGCTGGGGCGTACAACTAAGATGGGCTGGAGTTGATTTCCATTCAGGCAGTCGAAGGACAGCTCGAACTTGTGTTCCTTCGATGCCTTTATCCCAGCAGCCAGACAGGCAAGGTAGTATGCGCGTTTGTAGAAGTATCGATGGTTGACGTAGTCTTTCTCTTGGAACAGAGCTTTGGGCATTGTGACGACGAGATCGATTGGAAGATGGTCTTCCGCGCGAGTTGCGGTTTTGAGTGGGTAGCTACCGGTCGCATTCACACTGGCAGGTCGCTCGTACTGCAGCTTATACATGGCGTCTTTCGGTGGGCGGGGACTGGGGAAGGGGATCGTGACACCGGCGGACTTGAGCGCCTTTTCAGCTTCGGGAATCTACGGAGGATTAGATCTCTTTGGTATAGTGGAGTGTGGTATACGCACTGGAAGCGCATCGCGACTTGGTATCTGTTCGATGATGGTCTTGAGCGTGCGCATCGCATTCTCCGCCGGAGCTTCCTTCTTCCCATACTTCGGTTTGACTTGCTCTAGCAGCTCGTCCACTTGCAGTTTGAACATGTTCGACTTGAACGTCTCGGCAGTGTATACGCCATCCTGAAGGCTCGTGGATGGTCGTTTATGAGGCTTCGATGGGTTGCTAACTTTCGCAGCTGGTGTTTCTTTTTCGGTTTCGTGGACAGATTCTTCCTCATCAGACTCGTCTCCTCCATCATCGCTCAAATCTTCATCGTCGTCCTCTTCTTCCGCGCCGTTCATCGATACATCGCTGCCATCGGCCAAATCTTCGTCTGCGTCGCTTTGGTCCAGTTGCACGCCGTTGGTCTGGTCGAAGTCCGCAAAGCTCCCTTCGCTCTCCTCCTCGGACCCGCTATGCTCCAGTTTCCGTCTTTTTGTCGCGGGCGGCGCCATTTTCATGTTCGTGCGTTCTGCTCGAAATGCAACGCGAAATTTCACCTAAACTTTTTGGCCGCGGCGTGGGGCCGTGCATTGGTGTTATCGATAAAGGCCCGCATGACGGGGCTCTCCCTCGATGCAATCCCCTCACTAACTGTCACACTACAGCTCATGACCTTGCCACTCCTTATGTATTAGTACACCGTGTTCTCCTATAGTTCACTCTGAAGCTGTAAAGAAGCCTCAAGTCTTCGAATCAATCACCATACCTACCAATATCAAACTTCCTCTCATTTGCATCCTCATATCGCCGTTCACACTGCCGTTCCTAACAAAGCTCACCCGCATCATACGCGGCCCCTCTACTTCCCTCAAAGCTCCAAGCACGCGATCTCATAGCATGGCCTGGCGTAGCTCCGGTTCAAGCAATGAAGCCCTCATAACCAACCTCGAGCGGAACGGGCTGATCGAGTCCGACCGCGTAAAAGAGGCCATGCTGAAGGTATGCATGGGACTCTTGTGACTCTGTTAACCTCAAATATAGAATCTTGATTGAATTGCTAACACCATGTCCCCAGGTCGACCGCGCGCACTACGCTCCCTCCGGCGCCTACGAAGACTCGCCCCAGCCCATCGGCCACCGCGCCACAATCTCCGCACCACACATGCACGCCAGCGCCTGCGAATCGCTCCTCACATACCTCCAGCCGGGCTCCAAGGTCCTCGACATTGGCTCGGGCTCGGGCTATCTCACAGCGGTACTGGCGAACCTCGTCGGTCCTAGCGGGTCGGTAATAGGCATCGATCACATCCAACCGCTTGTCGACCTTGCAAATACAAATATGGCCAAGTCGGAGCAGGGGAGGAGAATGCTAGAGAGTGGGCAGGTCAAGTTTGTCAAGGGGGATGGCCGGAAGGGGTGGAAAGAGGGCGCACCGTACGATGCTATACATGTTGGGGCCGCGGCGGCAGAGCATCATCAGGAGCTTACGGATCAATTAAAGGCACCAGGGCGCTTATTTGTCCCTGTGGCGGAAGGCTGGGTGCAGCATATATACGTCATTGATAAGAAGGAAGATGGGAGTGTGGAAAGGAAGAAGTTATACGGGGTGCAGTATGTCCCGTTGACGGACGCGCCGAAGTGAGGAGTGGAACCGGAAGGAAGTTCTACAATCGTGTACTAAGAGCAAGGCAGAGGAGGAAAATAAACCCAGCAGCCATGTTGCCCGATCAAGACAACAAGAAATGAAGGGGGGAATACATTGGTGTATCCAGGCATGCAAAGTTGTGAGCGGAAATGCGGGATGTTCGGTGGCACGCATTAGGAGCCCACGGTACCCAAATTATCGGCATAAGAATGGTGTATACGACACATTCGTTCTTCAGTTAGACACCATTTCGTAATGGGAGACGAATGAATGCAAACACGCAGCAACAAAATAACTATTCGAAAATGCACCAGTTCCCTATATTCACTAAAAAGAAAATCGTAACCCATCGACTATGCTCATCGCCCCCCTTTGCATCTATGATCAACATCATTCTTCGCCTGTATAGCCCAGATTGTCTCCAGGCCACAGAGGAACTTGCAAGCCGTTCCTAACCGTTCACTCCTCAACGACTCGACCAACAAACCCTTCCAGACCCGCGAGACCTTTCGCGCCCCGCTCATTACCTCCTGAGAGCCCGGGACCTCCTCCTGGCATCACCAACACTTTTGCACCAAGCTCCACGAACTCGCGGGAAGCGATGAACTGGAAGGTGACAACGGTACCCGCGACGGAGTGTGTCTGACCTTGCTCGTCTACGTCCTCTGCCACATCGTCAAAGCCGAAGCCGAATGCATCCTCGTCTTCGGCCTCGTGCTTGCTGTTAGCCTCAGTAGTAGTCGGAGCAGGTTCCGAAGCAATTGAGATGACTTTCGATGACGCTCTAACACTCGCAACGTAAACGACTACTGCACTTCCGACAGTCAGGCCTTGAATGCCGCGCGCTTGTGCGCCTTCAAAGCGTACACGGATGACCCTGAAGGCCGTCGGCTCCTTAGCTGCGAGTACCATGCCTTTCCTTATCCTGTTGATCGATGGACTCACAATAGGCATATCGACGGGTATGATGCCCATAGTGCCAACCTGACCGGCGTGTAATGTCCGGACTGGAAGGCGTAGGTTGCGTAGTGACGTGACGCGGACCCGTCGCCATTCACGCAGAGATGCGTTTCGTTTCGTGTTCAAAGCGCCCGGAAATGATCGTGAAGTTGGGACAGAAGATTTACGCGCTGGTCGTCCACTGCCGCTGTCACTGTCATCTGAGCTCACATCAACCGGGTAAGGGCCTAAAAGTAACTCATCACCAATGCTAAGTGTGCCATAGCGGAGATAGCCTCCGATAATTGCAGAGCGGTCGGCGGATGTGTTCGTACGCACGCTATAAATGTCCTCGATATAGAACAAGTGAGAAGGCGTTGTTGTCGATTGAGGCGCCGGTCCCGGGGGTACGGGAAGCGTCCGCAAGAAAGCATGCAGCTTGTTGATCCCACTGCCTTTGACAGCACTCGTGAGGATTATGGGTACGGCCGTAAGTGGAGATGCCTCTAGTAGCTGCACAACCCCATCAGCTTCCTGCAAATCCTCCCCCGAGATTGAATGCAGGTTTCCCTCCAGGACGGATGCCGACGGATCGGAAATAATACAGGGCCTCCGACCCGCTTCTTTGAGAGCAGACAACAGCTTGGACAGTGTTTGACGCAGGCCAGCTTTAGTGGCTAGATCGTACTTAGTGATGACGATCACAAGAGGCAGCTCCAGATTAAGGCAAAGTTGGATATGCGCCTGCGACAGGTCAAGATCTGCGGCCGCAGGGCCGAGTAGCTCTTGGGAGGTGGGCGAAGCCCCAATCTTACCCGAAGAGTCTTCCGTATTATCTGCGGGCACACACAAGAGTGTCCAGTGTGGTTGCCTAATGGTATAAAATTAGTAAAACCTCAATTAGGCAATGAACGCGAAATTCCTTGCAGAAGTCACCAGACAAGACAGAGGCAAAGTGCCTTGTACTCTAACGGGCTGAAAACCCGTGGGTTTCAACACATTCACTTTACTTACCAGCCAACAATCCCACGGACAGTGGTCCGCCTGAACCGCGGATGTCCCGCGGAATCTGAGAGAAAAACAAGTCTGCCCTGGTCCGCGTTTTCAACTGCCGCGTGTATATCGATCCAGGAAGAGACGTCCCCAGAACCATAGCTAACGACTTGGACTGCAGTTGTACTATCAAGACCGGCAAGGTTGCGGTAGCCTATTAGCTCTTGCGTGACAGACGAGGTCATGCCTGATGCAATTTCATGCCTGTGTTTCAACAAGCTGAGCCGACTTTTGCCTCGCCCATTGTCCAAGGTGGCTGTAGACAACGTCCCAAGCAGACTGGATTTGCCAGACATAGTCGCGCCAGTCACAGATACCCGCAACTGCTCAACTATACGTCGAGACTCATTCGTCACGTTTGACACTGACGTGTCGCTGGTTGCAGGAGCCACCTGCACATTGCTGGCATCGAGCTGGGTGCTCCTCGTGTGATCAATGAGGTGCTGCTCTGGGCGGACCAAAGCTTCGGCGACCAATAACTTCGACGTCTGCACCTTGTGCTGTGACACGCCAGCGTCTTCGACCCACTCACACTCCCCAACAGGCACCATGCGCAGAACTTCGACCCCGCATCCCAGACTTGCCGCCATGGCACGCAAGTTATTGAGGCTTTCCTCCATCTCGTCTTCCGCCAATCCTACGATGGTCCCATCGTCGGCAACCCCAATCTCGTAGAGTGCGCCTTTACTCTCCTCCAATCCAGGAAGGAGCCGTTTAGGCATGTCAGGAGTAGAAAGCCGGGCATCCTCAGGAAAATGGGGTAGTACAGGGGCGGTTGACGAAGAAATGTGATAAGAACATGACTGCTGCAGGCGCCACAACAGCTGAGTGGTCAACTGCTCAAGGCGATGCTGCTTGTATTGCGTGGATGCTAATGGCGGCGGGGTATTAGACAGGAGGCCTGACTCTGACACGCTGCGTCCCACAGAGGTTGGTATAGGGATGTCACTTCGACGTATCGATTTAGAAACATGACGTCCAGTGCTAGCACGGGTGAAGGATCTTCGCCGGCGAAGCAGCAGATGAAGCTTATACTCCGTGGGGCCCTCTTGTGGCTCCGCCTCTAGCCTCGTGATATTTGTATAGTCCTCCCCGAGTGTGTGGACGCTGGTTCCCGCTCCTTCCCGGTCACCGTTGTTACTAAGCTTCGAAGGAAGTGGCTTAGCATTCTGATGAGACGTCGGTGATCCCACAGGATCTGCAGTGGGAGGTGTCACCCACGGCGACGAAACGCGTGGGGGGTCGGGGTCGAACGTGAAGATGGAGGCCATATTGCGATCGTGTTTCGTCGGGTGGTGTCGAACGCGTGCTTATGCTTGGTATTGGTATAATCGATGGACAGGAACTTAGAATCCTCAAACTAGGCGCCGCTGTTGTAATTCAAGGCACGAGACGCATAAACGTGGTAAAGGTCGGGAGTTTGTGTGTGAGTAGTGCGTCCGAAATAATTGCGATAATAGTGGAAGCATCTTGAAGGGTGTAGAGCACAAACGAAGTGTGAGACTTCGTCAAGCTGGCTGGAACAACTCGTCGGTGAGTTGCTTGAAGCTGCCGATTTGGCGTTCACTGGTTGTTAGAAGACATAAGTACAGATCGATTCAATGTGTTCGCGCTGTGGTGACCAGGTGTGTTCCGTCGAGTGTTCTGATTATCAAGTCAAGTAGAATGGATAGAAGTCGTCGGGATAAAGTCACGGTTGGCCCGAGCGTTAGTCGCGTGGAGTCACCGTTTTGCGGGGTACGACCGATCAATGTATCTACCAGCAGCCCTCGCCTGAGTCTATCACGAAAGACCGCCCTTCCAGCGCCCTTCCATTGCGAGCACTTGAGCCTTCATGACTGGTCTATCACATGCATTGCATCAGAATCTACAGCGTGTTCCGCAAACGGAGGCGACATGACCTTCATACCCGACTGGAACTGTGCATAGGTATGCGCTCGAAGCAAGTGAGTCTTGTAGGCTGCCGCGAATAAACTCGTTAGGCTCCCGGGTCATCGACGCATGGATTCAAGGTAACTGTTCCATCGTGTAAAAGAAAGCAGCGAGGGAGATACAACAATCAAGCGCCGATGAAGGCTCTCTGTAAAGCCAGTGAAGAACCATTAGTGAGAGTTTGGGTACCCTGCACAACTCCAACACCGTTCTCTTTTTCTTGTACTCGAGTATAACGCTCAAAACTGCTGGAAACGCCCGACGATCAAGTTCCACTCCCAAATCTCCCGCTATTAGTGTGAAGTCGTGCTTTTCCCATGACCACTACAAGTTATCAAGGCCCAATCGGCCACGCCGAAACCTAAGATACAGCCAATGCATCATGGCTTGCGCCTCGCTTCTTTTCTCCAAGAGCATGAACGCCGTCAACGGGGAGGTGTGTTTGACACCCGACACCCTTGCACCTCATCTAAGATCGTCACGGGGATCCCGACGGCACGAGGATCGAACCCTTGTTGCAAGTAGTCCTCACCGCACAGTTACCTACCATTGGTAGATTTGCGAGTCAGAGACAGCGAGGCCATAACAAGGGAGAAACTTTAAATGTGACTGTTAAGATGGGCGTTATTGTGTGTGACTAGAAAGCTATTCGCGGCAAGATTCTGCCTCGCTAAAAGCGTGTCGGCACAGTGGCATTAATATACTACGCGGGTGGTCAGACGCAAATGACATACATGCCAGGTCTCCTTCGTGAATAGTATGGCTATGATGAGAATCGTCGTCTCTCGATGGCTTGCTTGGCTGACTATACTGCATGCGAAACGTTGAATGCTGACGCAGGGGCAGAGTCAACGCGGCCGATTGAGGCTGAATGGTAACGATAGTAATACGTGACCAAAAGTCCGTCTTACGACCTTGTTTTGGCCTGTAAGTAAGCCACTTCTCCTTTAGAGGGTAATCAACCAATAGCTGCAGATGCAGTTGAACTAATTTACCACTCGCTCGTTCCCCATCAGTCGGCCGGCAACACGTCATACCGTTTAATGCAGGCCAGATACCGACAGGCGTGGGTAAGCCGGCCGGTCTTCTGGATGGTAGCACTGCAGACTCTCATGCAGCGGTCGCCGACATTGACACGCGAGCGCTGGCTTGCGAACCATGGCGTTGGAGCCATAGACCTTGCATGTCAGCCTTGCGCATGTCCTACATCGAGCGATACTTCGGCCCGTCATATAATCTTGTCGGATTGAGAGCATGAAGCTGTGGATGAGTTGTTGGATTTAGAGTGCTGCTTGTGGTTCCTTCCGCCGCCTTCTGCGCCACTTATCGTTCCTCCGTAAGGATCGCCAACATGCACCCCGGACTTTGGGGATTCGAATGCTCTGTGGTTCATCTGGACATGAATATTTGTTTGCGCGTGGCTAGACAAATTCTCAGTCTTCTGGTATATCGAAGCAGCACCCGCAGCCAGCCACGCTATCCAAATCACCTTTCTTTTTGAGTCAAGTGCTGTGATTTCGCCAACATGGCATGATGCAAAGGTACGTACCGCTCTCTCTTGGCCTTTTTTTTTTAATTTTCGCTCCGAATCAAGTTCCTGGCCTGCACGGGCCTGTCATGCGGGGTCCATTTTAAGGCCTCCCAACTAACGTATGATTGTACGATTCGAGGTAGTGCTGGCCAGTGAGCAAAGGCTCAGACTAGTAACTCTGCCGCTGGTAGCGAAGCTCTCCTGGTCGGCGACCGGCCAGTTAGGTGCCCCGAGTTGCATTTGGCGAGTGCAATTTGCGTGAACATTGCCACAGCCTCATCGGGGAAAGGCGGACTTTAAAGTCCACAGTGCGCACAAACCTCACTGCAGCGTACAAAACCCAGCCCCACGTAGAGTCATGTCCAAGCCCTGATGCAACCGTTTGATAGATCATGTGATGGCCTTCCTTCCCGTATAGCCGAACCCGCCAGTCAACCCTTGCGATATGGCAACCTTTGATCCACATGTCAGCAACAACATGGTCGTGTCAGCACTCTAGTTCTCTGGGGCAGGTTGGAGACCTTTCACGTCATAGCCATTCCACAAGCGGGTTGAACGTCTCTAACCCGCCGTGCGCCGTCAAGGACCCATTGAGTAGTCCACGGCCTGCGCTGACTGAGAAGATCTCTCCAGCGTCATGACTAGGACGTTGGGTCGCGCGATGCAGGGCGTTAAGAGCATCATGCGATCTTGGAAGTCGTTCCGACCGCCATACCTGCCTGCGACACGATCGTAATGCGGTTCAATTTATCTCCACCGCTTCTTGTCGAACGTAATGGAACGTCCCCTAGAGCCAACGAGCATTGGGGAGGTGGTATCCACGGGTCCGTAATTTAATGGACTCCGTTCGGGAAAGCGTCTAAACGCGTCAACTGGTTTTCAGGGCTCAGTAACCACCTTGGCATGCATGCTTGGAGCATCAATCAAGCACTTGCAGTGCAGAAAGTCGACATGCTTACCCGTAACAAGTAAGCCATCAAACGATGGCTGGAGTGTCCTGTCACAGCCCGCATTCCACGTCGCTGGGGCACCCCACATACGCATGCCATGTGGGACACGTTCGGTTTCCAACCACATGCGTTTCGAGTCTAACACCCGGCAGGACTCATCCGGACAAGGGAGGCACAGTAGCCTATTGCTCCGCCGCTCACTGAAGAACCAGTGAAAACCCAGGAGTAGCGAGACTACACAGAGATACCGTAGCTGCTAATATCCCGACGGCATGGTTACCTTCGTAGCCCGGACCATGCTACTGACTCTGACATCGGCCGTCAGACGCTGGCAGTGTCCGTGTTATACGTTAGTGGTCCGGTTGGGCTCCTGCAGGCCGCAGACGGACGCTGGGTGCTGCTGGTTTGTTGGTTTTTAAGGCTTCCCGCCCCAAGTCGTGGCGACAACGGCCCGCTAGTCTGATCTTTTGCCCAAATATGATTTGGACCGTGCAATATGGCTTACTCGAGGGCCTTGGCAAATGAAATGCGCAATGAGTCGCTATTGGCGCGCAAATTGGGAAATTAAGCGATGAGCGGACCTGCGTGCGGACTGCGGAATTAATGGGATGAACAAGGCGATGGTCGAAATGACATCGTATAGCTTGGTTTGGGAAGTTTATCGCCGCCAGCAGCTCCAGGGCTTGTCGGCTCGGTTCGGTAAATCTGTTATGCAAGTCGGGCGGGACGCCTATTGGCGACACCCAGTTTTAGGATAGAAGGTGCGAACGGCAGTGCAACCGTTTTGCCAGCTGCCGTGATGCAGGAAAGATAGTGGTCGGCTTGGAATTGCAGAACACAAGGCCTGTCTCTCATTCTACGTGCCAAATGCTTCGATCTATCTTTGGGAAAGAGTGATCTAAATTGATCTTGTTCCTTCCCTGAGTTCCTGCGCCATGCTGAAGCGTTCCAAGCTTACTCCAATCCTCCCGCCTTCCTTCGACCGCGGTAAACGCCCTGCTACCAGCGGGAGTGTATCCGCATGGGATGTTGGGTAAGTGATGCTTTCCTGCAGTTTGCACAAATCCGATATATGAGGTGTCGAAACCCATATCCATCCCAGGCGCAACGCGCGTCAACCTCTAAAAATGTATCATGGTGCAGACACCACAGTCAGACACCCCTTGGCTGTGTCTTAGTCGTCATGTACATTCCAAATGTTGTGCCATGCGAGAACAGTTCTATAATGATAAAAAGTGATATCGGTGTAAGATGGATGAAGACATCCCAATGTCGATGGCCACTAGACGCTGGGACAACTCTGGTTCGATGCATCGTTCCTAATCCTAAGCGCTCTTGTGAATTTCCACCAATCGTCTCAGATATGGTAATGGTAGAGGCATGCCCTTTTGGGCCCTAGCCTTCCTGTCACCAAGACGTGGTGGTTGCATCATGCACTCGTCGTATATGAGCTCGCAGGTCGGTAGAGTATTTAGGAACAAAGGTATCGTCGTCGAGCCTGGTCGCCAATGGCCGGTCCTGCTTTTGAAAATGCTAATTTTGCCCCCCTGAATGCCCAAGGAACCATGCCATCTTGCTGAACGTGACAAGCTGTGAATTGAGTTGAACAGTTTCAATGCAGCCTCCTCTCAATGACTTGATTCTGATGCTCTTCGGGGCTTGCATTTGTCGTGGGCCATATGACCGTTCCTTGCAGTAGTACGCGTAAACTCCGCTCCACATCTCGGACAGTAACTTTTCGACGCTGTACCGGATTTTTCGCGCTGGTGTCGCAAGAGATTACTGAAGGTAGAGAACTGTCGCCCATTGCACCCATGCTCCCAGCACTGCGGTTTTGGTCGAGAGTTTAATATCCGTGGCATTACCGTGCTGTTTTGAGTGCCAGGAGAGGAAGAGAGACCAGAAACGCTGCCAGTAGGTGGCTGAGGAATGTCTTGCGAAGATCCGTAGGCAGGGTATGCGGCAGGTGTCGTTGATGATGGCGGATACATTGTTGGGAGTGGTTGGTATTCGCTCATCCCATAAGAGGCTGGAGGGTACAAAGGCTGGCTACATTCGTTTAGCGGGTCAACTGATTCAGCGGTATCAAGACAACTTACGGTGGGTAGGCTGCAGAGTTGCTACCCAATGACTGGCTAGGGATATTGTTTTGCGATGCTGGGTATGTGTAGGTATGAGCAGCGGAAGTTAGAGGGGCAGCACCCCCGCGCATTGAACCCAATGGCTGCTGCTGTTGGTATGGACTTCGGGGAAGTGATTGCGCCTGAGTCTGGTAAGGTGGTAATGCGGAGTGCTCGTCTGGCCTCCTTGACTGGATCTCATTGGGTAGTGCTGGACTCGAGGCATAGGAGGAGCTGTAAGGACCCGAATTTGAGGATCTTGGGTCTGCATAAGATTGTTGAGGCGGGTAGCTTGGTGAATAGGATGTTTGAGAAGAACCGTAGTGGTTCATACCGTACTGCGAAGGAGGCATCATGAAACCTAAAGAGCTTCTATAGTGAGAATCCGGGCTATCAGAACGTCGCCAGACTGTCATACCTCATATCTTGCAATTCGAGAAAGGGATCTTGCGGTTGCTCCGGGTCTGCGGATAGACGCAGCTCAAAATCGTGGCTCCCAGAAACCGACGGTAATGGCGAAGGAAGAAAGCTCAACCCTGGTGTCGACTGACTTTGATAATTTCGAGTCGCGCGATTCTCAGTATTGGATACGAGCTCTGAGTGTGATCCTTGAGGGGACTCGTAAGGAGGAAAATCTACAGTTTGCGCAAGGTCGAGGTCGCCAGGCCGGTTTTCCTCAGCGTATGTTGGATTCGAGGTGTTACTGAGTGGGATATTCACGAGGATGTTTGGAGAATCCCAGGTTAGCGAGGAAGGATGCGCTTCGGGCGTTTGATAATCAACGGGATTGTGGCGGGGCGCAGGGAGAGTTGCGGCACGGCGCGAACGAGCACCCCTTAACTGTGGGATTTCTGGCGGCTGTGCAGAGAGGTTCTGGTCGGCACGGTTTCTAAGTCTGCGTGAGATGGTGGTCGTCTTAGGCTGTTGGTATTGGTTGGGAGACCAAGGGGTCATGTTCAACAGTAAGAGTGCAACATTTGTTATGGGAGGTACCGGTGGGGTAAACGTACGAATGTGTTCCTGACGGGAATACCGACGGCTGGGTGGGATGATACCAGCCTTATGGGAAGGTCATCGCAAGGCAGAATCGGGTTCTTGACCTTGACATTTGATGGTGGTCTGCGCCCCTACATGGGGGATACCTGTATTTCTAGGAACAGAACATCTGAGCTTCATGATCCAACAGTTAGAGCGCTTTGTCCGGCTCTGCGGCTGGGGACTGGTTGGAGCCTCGCAGGATCCACACCCTAGTAAGAGAAAAGCCAAGCTCCCCGACCGTTGACTAGTCATAGGACGTGCACCCGCGATGGGTGCCCTGGGCCGTTGGTGTCCTCTTCGAGGTAGCATGGAAGTTAGCCATCCCACATGTTAGTGCAGAGCAAGCATGTTTGCGGTCCCATAGCAAGACAGACTGCGGGTGCTCAGAGTGTACGCAGATCGTAGCCCCAAAGTGACGCCTTTACATCATGAGAGAGCATGCGAGGGTGCCGGTCGGAGACAGGTGCTATCCCCGGTTATGGCGCTCGCAAAGCCGCGAAGGCGGGTGCTGATGTACGTCGTAAGATGCTTTCCCTCCAAACAGAGGTTGGTGGCGCTCAGGGTGCCGCGCTTGAGACTTGGAGCCATGCCCTCTTCAGCGTGGTGTTTGGAGAGGCCCTGTCAGGCATCTATGCGTTTAGACCAGGATGGGCCGCGACAATACACGATGAGGGGCTATCTATGGGGCGAGTTGGGTGAGATGTAATCGGAGTAGGAATGGCGCGTGCATTGCTTCATCTCCAAGCCTCGTCGTCGGGAGCAGCACCGCCCCGGGATTGCACGTGGGAACTGTCGCTCTGTTTCCCAGCTCCCACGTTGCGTGCTATGCTATGCTGCCTTCGCACATTGTCGTCTTCTTCTATTTTTGGCGTCGCTACAGCATTGCCCGAACACGTGTTACCATATCCGTGTAGGCACCAGAGACGGGTCGTTGTCAGTCGGAAGCATTACCCTTGCTGTCAACAGCCAGGGCGGGACGCGGGCTGCAGTGACAGCTTCTGGAAGACATCTAGACGTCAGAATCGCAGGTGCCTGTCGTTGGCGTGTGGGCATGCATGCCGAGGGGGACACCTCAGACGTTGAGGTGTGAACGGGATTCGGAAATAGGTGGACATGCAGAACGGGCAGCAATGCCACCACACGCAACTTGGTTTATTTCCGCCCCGAGACTCAAAAAATCTGGTATTGCTGTGGAGAATGGAGTTCGGGTCCTTTGTTCTAGGACCCACTGGGAAGATTACGCGACGAAGACACGTTCAAGCCATTGCAATCACAACTCGTGCAGTGCTGCCAAGAGACTCTCCATTGGACGGACATGGCTTTCCGCGACTCTCCTGAACCAAACCTTGATTGCTGCACTAACGACAGACCGTTGCATCAACGTCGGTCCTCGGAACTCCGCGTTTCCACATCCGTGGTATAGTTTCTGACTTAAACTAGAGATTGACTCTGATCGGGTCTGATTGGATTTATTGACGTACCACGCTTGATGGGGAAATTACTGAAATGTGACCTCGCGGATAGTTGCCGATCGGCACAATTCATACTCGCATGCAGCAGAATGCGCGGACGTAAACTTCGGGGTTTTATAGTTACCGTGGGATCTTGCCGCGGCGCTCTGCCGGCTTCACACTGGGAACTCTTGCCTCACCCCCTCAAAGTCCGTTGGCATCGGGCCTTGTCCCTCTTTCCTCGCGATCATGACACTCTACTCGCATCTCGACGGAGATCAGGGCAAATATTCCATGCACCCGCGCGGTTCCTACAGCTTATAAAGCGACGTGACGTAGCGAACCCCATATTGGGTGACGCATAGCTTCGCGGAAGGAAATAAGCGCCGAATTAATGAACCCTTGACCGGAGCGCTGGGTGGCCTTAAAAAAGCGCCATGGCACGCTAACGTGGAGCTATACAAGAGAATCTTACTTAGGCACACATCTTGACAATCGGTGGTAGCGAGGCCATCGTTGTGATGGGGAATCCCGGCAATTCCAGGAAACGCTACGGTATCTCCGCGTCCTGACACTCAATATTGAAGCTAGTAGATGGCATCGTAGCGACGTGCCACAAGCTCGGAAGCAGGAACACCCGTATGTCTAGTGAACGTGCAAGGTGCCCAACGTACACCGCACCGCATCAAGACGCAAGCTCAAGCCACGGCAGACGATCACTAGCTCTTTACTGACAAGTTCACTTTCGCTAACGGCTATGTGTAGCCGTATCGCGCTTGGCTCAGCTAATGTACAGTAAGAATAAAGTTTGAGTGAAGGATTGCTGATCATATAAGTGTGGTAAAGAAATGGGTCGACTGGCGTGACGAGCGGTAGGAATGAATCCTACTCCGCAGTAAGGATTGGGTTGTGGAGTCGAGTGCGGTTGTGCTGTAAAACATGTAATGTCTCAACCTCATGATCAATAATATGGGAAGAAGAAGAAAGTTCGAAACTCGCCTCAGCCCTAAGCACACCAGAGAAGTAGTGTTGCAACTATGGAAGGTAATCCAATAGCGGCACGACCGAATGTCTGCTTAGCATGAAGCTCCAGTGGTGGGACGCTTTCGATTCTTAGTCTGGGCAACATTGCTGGACTATATTGTTTTGAGGTTACTAGGTTTGAAACGCCACCATCTTACGCGACTATGTGGAAGCTACCGAGTCGCAACCATGCAAACAAGGATATTGCTGCCATGATATTACACCTGTGGATTCTCAGACCATGTTGTAGATAGTCAGTCTACTGCGGTATAGCATCTAGCGCTCTCTTGAAAGTCTCCACCAACTTTCCCGTCTCCTCCAAACCCACACTGAATCGAATTAGATCTGCCTCTACGCCCCATTTCGCACACTGTTTTCACGTCAGTGGGCTGTCATCCTTACTCGTGGAATTTGGTTTCCATAACATACCCAGTCTAACTCTCCATAGTGCGCTAAGATAACGTACGGAGAGCTCAATGTGAAATTGGTGCCTAGGCTAGGCCCTTTAACCGTATCCAGGTTGTCAAAGAAGGCAATAGCATCTTGTTTAGTGTAGAATGTGGCGGAGAGTAGACCGCCGTAGCCTCCGTTGGGATTGCGACACTTTTCGTAGTTGGCGCGTGTAGGACTTGTTTTGGGGTAGTTAACTTGTTTCACTGCAAAGGCAACAAAGTCAGTCGTGGAAAGAATATGAGTACAGGGAGAACGAACCGCGAGGATGGGCGCTTAAGACATCGCAGATGGCTTCGGCGTTGGCACCGATGCGATCAATTCTGGAAACGAAGTCGCGACTGTTGCGCTCGAGGAAAATGCTGTCTTCAGCCCAGTGATTGTCCTCGTAGTCTTCTTCCCATATGCGCTTCAGGAGTGGGTAGTTCTTTGACTGCGGGCTCAAGACGAGGCTGTCTAATGTTAGTGTACCGGCTTGTAGCATCTGAAAAAGAGAGTACATACCCTCCTCCCATGACGTTGCTATCTCCGCTAAAGACCTTTGTGAGACTGCTCACAACGACATCCGCATACGGCAGAACGTTGACATTGATGAAATTGCCGATGGTCTCGTCGACAACTACGCAGAAGTCGTACTTGTCACCGAGCTTGCGTATCCGCTCGAGATCTGGTGACATCAACAGCGGGTTGCCGGGGAACTCGGTGAACAATGCCATGAATCTTTCGCCACCCTCCAATCGCTTCTCCAGGTCATCTAGCTCCTCTGGCGAACCAAAACCATAAAATAGGGAGCCAGCGCCGAACTTCTCTGTGATCTTCAGGGTGTCAATGTAGGGGAACCTACGCATGTCAGTATATCGCCCCTACGTTATCATGGCAAACATACCCATAGACAATGGCCTTCAACGGGCCCTTGGCTTTCAGTATCTTTCTATGAGCGTTGAAGATTGAGCTCATTCCAGTGGGATAGAGGTAGACATCCTCCTCCGAAAATTCTGCAACCGGCCTTGTCATCGCGGTGTTCTTCTCGAGCGAAAGCGCTTCGGCCAACGCAACGTCAGCAGTCAGTGATCCCGCAATGCGTCGTCGGATCGCCAGCTTCGCATTCTTTGTCATGGACAGGTCTAGATTTCTTCCGAATCTCTCCTCTACAAACTGAGTAGGGTCCTGTACTTCACCCCCCATATTCCTGGCGCCGTCCGAGCTGCCAAGGTCGATTGAAGTCTTCTTCTGGTACCGTCGAGGGCCTTTACATATGCGAGCGGGTTGGCTTAAGCTGGAAGCTTCGATCAAAACACCCTCTTCAAATAGTTGGTAACAGTACTCCGCTCTCCTACTTGATACTCCATCTCCAGAGTGCTGCCAGAACTGTTTGGCTATACTGAAGCGGTCCTGAGGAAAGAGTATGGCTGAGACCCTAGGTGATATGATAGCTAGTTCCTTTGAGCGTGCCTTTTCAGCAGCTGGTATGAAATCGAGGATTCGGACTTTCGATGGGTCTAGGTCTGGTGCATTTCGAAGGAAGAAGTTTCGACATCTGGATGCAATTGCATTTGTCGGGAAGAGCATGGCACCTTCACCTTCGAGTCCATGTCTCTCTAATACCGCGGCTGCAAATTTTTGTATGATCTTGTGTATAAAGAACCTTACCATATATCAATAACCATTAGCTGACTGAACCACCACCACGCACCTGGGATAACCAGTTTTCATCTTGCTGATGACCCATTCTTCGCCTTCTTCGTATCCTACATTGGCCCGCCATGTGGGTAATGAAACGCTCACAGCCTTTGCGTTTGGTCAGTGTCTTGGGTTTCAATATGAAGATTCTTTGACTCACGTGCTCGGTCGCTGGGGGAAGACTTTCCCCAACCTCAACGTCGTTCTCCAGTAGCATTGGCGACATTCTAAAATACCACAAATGACGCTGATAAAAATGTACGAGAAACTTGAATCTTAACAAGTGACTAGGAGGTTAATCAGATATGTTGCCGCAGAGACAGCAATGGTAATCCGATGATCCACCAAGCCGCTAACTCCGACTTCGGCAAGCTCTAACAAAATTTAAGGTTATCGATAAGCCGCATCGGCTCTACGTTAATGCTCCGCATCAGTCGCGTATCCACCAACAATCACAGACCGTTGGGTCAAGATACTAGTAACTAAACACCGGGCCTACAACAAGCCACCAACGACAATGGACAACCTCACGCCCTCAGACCTCTTTTCACCCTCGAAAGCTCGTCAGCAGCGCGCGCAAGCACAGGACTGGGCGCACATCGACTCATGGCTGTCGTACAAGTACAACGGCCGAACTGTGCCAACGTTCGAGCGGAATGAAGAGACGTTGAAGGTGCTACGAGAGCTGTCCATGGCGAATGAAAGGGCAGATGAGGAGCGAGCAGTGTTGGAGCGCGTAGAAAGAGAGGCATTGAAGGAGCTAGATGAGGTATGAGCAACGAAGGTCGGCTCAGACTAGATACAAAAGAGCACCGTTGCTCACCATTGAATGGTAGGTGGTGCGAAATGACGCCGACGAACGCATCCTTTCCCAACTCAGAAGCAGCCTCACGCAAGAAGGCGAACAAGCACTCGACGCGATCGCCTCCACGGCCGTAACGCTCAACACTCCCACCGCAGATCCAGAATCGCTCGCCCACGCCCTCATCCAGCACACGACTACCTCCCAAACCCTCACCAACCAACTCGCCCATATCCAGACCCTACAAACGTACCTCGATAAGCAAACTTCTCTACTCCGCACCCAACTCAACGAACTCCAAACAAACCCCGCCTTCTCCACCCCGACCCAACTACAGCGCCAAACAACCGAGCAGACCCGCCAGACCAAACACCTCCGCACCAAGATCCGCGAATACGAAGACAGGCTGTCGTCGCTACAATCGTCACACAATCGTACTATGACGCCTGGGTCGAGGAATATCGGGTCAGCGGAGGCGATTGGCGAGATGCTAGAACAGCAGAAGGCTCTGGACGAGCTGAGGGAGAGGGTTGAAGGGCTGGAGGGGCAGGTTGCGGAGTTTTCAGGGTTGCCGGCGGATAAGGAGATGGCGAGGAAGGAGGTTGGGAAGCTGGAGGTTCGGCTTGATGAGTTGAGGCGGAGGAGGGATGAGTTGTTTGAAGGGTTAGTTGGGTAATGATTATCGAAAGAGGCTCTTGTGGCATGGTAGGAGTAGTGATCACAACAAGTAGACAAAGTTGAAATATTCAATAGCGTCTGACAGCAGACTTGATTCATTCGATATGAGCAGCCACGAACTATCAGATTAAATGTCGCACACTCTCCCTAACACGCAGCACAAACCCATTCACCCACATACTAATAAGGTACGCAGACAGACTTCCTGCACCGCACGTTGCGCCGCTCACTAGTACCGTCCTTACCCGACCTCCGTGAAGAGCGGCTAGGTACACAGTTCACGACACACAAGGGGGAGATAATGCACGCACCCGTACAGCATTCCAGACACGCTTTTCTTTTCACTCCTTAGGAAGGCCCGTTCCCTCTTGCGAGGTACTGGGGAGAAGGGTTGTCGGCGACTGTACAGGGCACTGTTTATTCTTTCGCGAGGCTATACTGAGCAGCAGGAATGAGTCTGGTCGCTGAGCTCCACCTTAGGCCGCGAATGTGTTCAAACATGAGAATGATTGAGGTAGAGGGGAAGGGACACGTTGTGTGGAGAAGGAGACTGCATGAGAAAAGATGGATGTAGAGAGGAGTGGGGAGGCTGACTTGTTAAGGAAAAGACGTAAACCATGAATGAGACGCTATAGGTTGGTTGAACTCCGTAGGTTATTGGGCTGTAAACGAATACAGCACGTTGGGATATCACATACACCGCCAAATTTTACACACTGCAATCCGACTCGAGCTGTTTAGAGCACTGGTTTTGCGAGGGCTGCGATGTTGCACCTCGGTCGTGGAATGAGATCAGGCCGCAGAGGAAGCGAACAGGACTTTTCGTGGACCACCTCCAAATGTCAGGGTTTTTGGAATGGTGCCACTGCCCTCCATATCATCGAGCAATCTATCCATCCCGCCGAGGTCGAGCTCACCCTGAGATAGCAGGGCTTGATCGCTTCTCCTCGTCTCCTCCTCTTCTACCTGTTCTTGCGCGAACATGGCGTTGAGATCCCGACCTAGAGGCTGGGTCGTGCTTGCGGTGATGATCAGTCGATGTTCAGCTGAGATCAGCGTATCCCGTGCTATGGCCATGCGCGATGCCTGTGTCGAAGTATCGAATTGTGAGATGGATGTAACGGCTTCCCCAAAAAGTGAAACATCGTGTGCTTGAAGGCCTGGACCGGGGAGCGAGCCGCCACTGCTGGCAGAAGCGGTACGTGACCAGAATTTGGCAAGATCTGCTATTCTGTAGATTTCTGAGCCGTACCAGATAATGACCGAGTCTTCAGACGCCTGCCCATTCGCAGAAGGTGACGAGGCGACCGAGACGCCGCCGCGAGTTGCGACCGCGGAACTGGAAGAGCTTCCATGGAATAGGGTCTCCTCTTTCCTACGGCGGGTATTGGGCGTCATCGGAGCGAGTGAGCTACGACCACTACGCTTTGGACTAGATGCGCCGCTGACGCCCCCTTCTTTCTCTGATGTGCCAACAAATCCACGAAGAGAGAATGCTGATGGGTCCGTAGGCGGATTCGGGCCAGAGCGATCAACGTCCCATACGCCCCATTCCCCATCTGCCAAAATAGCAAGAATATGATGACCATCGGAGGCCCAAGCAGCATCAATGATAGACTTGCGCGTAACAAGGGTTGCCGGTGTGTATGCATTATTTTTGACACTCTCAAACGTCGACCTGAACGTACCAACAAACGCGCCAGGTTCGCTTCGACCACCACTTGCACGTCGCCTGCAGCTGGGAGAGGCGAACGGATCGTAGATTCGTGCGATACCCGTCGAGTCTGTGATGAGTAACTGTGAGTGTCGGCGCTTCGGGTATAGGGCAGTATTGAAGGCGACACAAGACGCAGGCTTCCGCAGGGTCAATGTCTTGTATGGCGAGATGGGGTAGTCGACGTTCAGTGACGTCTCAGCAAGTCCGAGGCGCCATATCTTGACTATGCCTCCCAGCTCAGCAGAATGCGAAGCAACAAGCAAGTCGAAGCCTTCGCCATCACGCGGCCGTGAGCGTGAACGGCTCTGTTGCTTACGACGCCGTCGGCCCGGAGTTGCGGTTACGTCTCCCTCACCGTCCACATCCATGTCATCTTCTGGCTCGTCTTTGCAGCTCGGCTCGCTCTTTGTTGTCCAGGTCATGGTGACGCCCCTTGTGATGCTCTGGTGGCCATGGATCTTGACGACCTCTTCGCCAAACTGTGATGTTGCGCTAAGCGGCTTCGCTTTTGCTGCTTCTGGTGGCGGATTCAGAGGCAATGTAACGACGCGTAAGGTGGAATCGGCGCAAGCGACAGCAAAGACCATGTTCTTGCTGAAGATGGGCGGAACTGTATCTGCGGCACGGAGGGAGGAAATGGTGGGTATCTGTGGCACCGCGATGTGCAAAACTTCGGTGTTGAGAGACAGTCGCAGCTGCTGTATAACAGCTGGGTACGGCTGGTCTGGGTCAAGCTCCTCCTCTTCATCCTCGAACTCGGCCTCTGGTGCGGGCTGTTGTGGTGCGGCTTTCGCAGGCTCGTCGTCGTCAGAGTCAATGATCATGATCGCATCGTTACTGGTCCCGTTGACCTTTGCTGGCTTGGGCGGCTGCTTGGGCGGTGGAGCAGTCTTCTTTAAGGGCCGTCCGCCTCTCCATATTATGCCCACGCCAGACTCGTGGCCGTAGAAGATGATGGTCGAGCCATTGGGAGCTTTGACGGGGTATATCTTCGAATCGTGGACTCTGTGCGGCAATTCGTACCTGGTGAGAGATGGTGAGCATTTTTTTTACTGAACTGAATCAGGAGGGCGCACCTGAGCTGGGTCAGTTTGCCTTTTGATGCAATGGTCGGCTTCATGTTTGCAGCTCGGAGCTGGCGAGCGTAGCTGCACGTTGAGCTATCAACAAAACAGCAAGACAGCTATACGCCACTCGTAAGAAGGTTCCAAATCCTCTCAAAAGCTCAAGCAGTGACAGCTTATATCGCTCCAAGTTTCAAACCTGTTGCGCAGTTTGGGTTGGGGTGGTTGCAGGAGGCTCGGAGGCTTTGGAGAAATTGGGGAAGTCGCGCTTCGTTTCTCGGGAATCCGCGACCCAAACAGCGCGTCACTCACGATTCGCGCCCTGCGCAAACAAACCACTGAGCCCACCACCACGAAGACAGAATATCTAGCGCTCCTCATGTTGCGAAACGAGCCTCCGCATGGCCTCCCTACGCTCGATCGGGATCCACAAGCCCGCCGCCCTGCAGTATCTGGTTCAAGAAGCCATCCTCAGCTACGATAGTACCGAGCGCGACTATGTCTGGGACACATACACAAACGAGAACCCCGATGACCCGACCGACGAGCTTGTCACCACGGAATATCACGTGGTCTGGTCGCGAGGAGGGGTCATACGCAAGGTCTTCAATTTCGAGGTGGAGAAAGAGAGGGTCGTACAGGCACTTTTGACATCGTTCATGGTCGAAGAGCCCTCACATGCCGCTTCAGAACCTCTTGGGGGTGCAGCAGAGTACAGTGGAAATGATCAGTCCAAGAGTTTCCTCACCCAGGGCACACAGCCGGCCACAGATCCAAATGCTCCTGTCGACACTACCCCTCCAACCATAGAGGTTCGCTCCCGCGCTTTGGTCGTCTTCCTCAAGTCACAAGCGCATGTCTTCTTTCTCTCAGGCACCACCCACATCGTGAACCTCCCGTTCGAGGTCGATAAAGCCTTCCCTGCGGCACGGGGCGTTGTGGTGCAAAGAAAGATAGCCCCTCTGCGCCCTGTTCCTCCTAGTCCGCATATACCCTCAGCTCCCCCAAATTCTTTCCTTACAACCAATCAATCATTCCTCTCGCAGACATTCTCCCAGAGCTTCTCACCCTCTTTCCTTCGCCATGGCTCCTCTCTTGGTCCATCGCGACTTAGCAAAGCCCGCCATCCTGGCTCAGCCATGTTCTTAGACGACCTAATCAATCCTTCGACAGCGTCAAACCCGGAAGCTATTCCTAGACTATATTCATTCACAGATCCACTATCCGAGCTGGGACTCGTGGTCAACGTAATCGTGGGCGGCGAGCGAGGCAGCTTGCTGACAACTCATGGCTCTGGCCACCGAAGATTAGAAGCCATTGACAAGGCTGAAGAGATCTTATATGTATCTCCGCGAAACGAGATACTTTTTGATCGCAGTGGGAATGACAAGCCTCTTTTACTGGTCGTCACGGCCAATCATGAGACGAATGTATTTACCATCTGGTCCGCAGCGTACCTCGAGCCAAAATCAATATCAGCTTCTCGAAAACACCACGCCCCTTTGCCAATAAGCAAGACACGGCGACGTAGCTCCTATGGGGCAACTGCTCCAGGAACAGGGGCAACAACACCCGGCGTACGTGGTGCTGATAGACTGCGGGAAAGCTTCGGTGGAGCACCACGCGGCAAGACTCATCCTCCATCATTCAAAGACGCCTCACAAACGAGGGAACGTCTTTCAGATCAAGCGGTAGAGGATGCGCTTGCTTCACAACTCAACCCTGATTCTGACATAGTACGGCAGCCGAAAGAGTCGAGACGTGTGAGCTCGCTTCTCTCACGAGCTGAGCTCACAACGAGCTTCGACAAGTCTGCATTCCAGGATATGGCAACGCATCGTACTAGTCTTGGAGGTAGCTTCTCGGCAAGCTTCGGTGCTAGCCAGCGTAGTCGGCACTCGTTGGGCCAAGATCGAACCAGCTTTGGTGGGTTCTCACAGTCTCGCCACCGAGCATCCACTCCCGGAAGCGTTACGTCTCGAATGAGCCTGGGAGCGGCATCTATAGATGACACTCTAGAAGATGTTATGGACGAAGATACATTTGACACGATAGAGGACTACGATGAGCTTGACGACCTTTTTGCGCCACCTGACGCGAAAGCCGAGTCACAGCCGGGTGATGGGCTTCACAAAGAACTGGTCATGAGTGTCATCGCTGAGATACCAGTCACTCAATATTTGAAGAGCGGGCTTTTTGCTTTGACGAATCCCTCAGACCCCCAGGTATGAAGATACATTCCTAAGACAAAGACAGACTAGTCATTAACAATATGGACAGGACGAAAATCAGTCGAGGGTATTAACGCTTAATGCACCTTTCAACTCAGCTACGCTTCACGAGCGGAAACTCTACATATACATCTCACATCCTTCCCTACAACATCCCCTTGAGTGCGAACTGGCCGTCACGCGAAAACGACTATCACCTTCAGCGTCCGCAACCAAGTCAAGGTTAAGCAGCGTTGCCCCTCGATATGCGTGCGTGCCTAAATTCGTAGGCACCCGGCAGCTCGAAGGCACATTGGATTTGATCAAGCTTCGCGACGGCCATGTCGAGCGAGTGGCCCTTCTCACCTCGCCGAATCCTCGCGAGCCTTGCTTGTCATTGGCAGCAGGCTGGGGTAGCCACTTGCCAATGAAGTTTAGCCTGGGTCCAATGAAGCTTTTCAACCCATATACGATCCTGCAGCTCGACCAGATCAGGGTCACTGCTGGGTCAAAACGAACAATCGTTGCAAGTCAGCCGTTGCGGCGGATATTGTCGCTTGGACCCGGCGGGAAGCTTGAACTAATCGATGGCGAGTTTCATAGACATCACATGGAACTTCGCTTGTCGCCGTCAGATACATATGTGGCAGAGCTTTTCCGAGTGCTCTCTACAGTACTTCCGAACTATGCAGGCGATTTTCTCTTGGAGATTTGGTGGAATATTCGCAAGTCGCTATCAGCTGAGGGAGTCCAGCAAACGAATGCGGACTGGACCGCCTTCGTCGCGACTCTCTTCACTCTTGCAGTTCCTTTCGTGGACGAAAAGACACGCAAAGCGAACAGCCACGTGAAGCCTAGCCATCGACGAAGCTCAGGGCGTCCTTCGAGTCAAGCTAAGCCAGACGAGATTATTGATGATGAGGATTCGGCGTGGCATATGATGTGCAGTCGCCAGACCTCAAGAACACATGCGAAGAGCTGGGAATCATTACCCTGGGCTGGGGCCTTGCATTCGAGCCCAGCCTCGTCTACAATGAGCCCACCTGCGAAACGCTCGTCAATGCAACAACAATTGCCAACAATAGCACAGCAGATCAATGTTAAGGAGAATAACATCCTTGCCTGTATTGACATTGCTCGCCAGTATATTCAGTCACCTATCGGCAAGGCAACGAACGATCACTGGCGGCGATTGTCCCCTTCCGAAAAGCAAGACCTTCGAATCTCGTCACTTTCGGAGATTGTCGTGTCTCTACATCTCTTCCGCGAAGAACGCAAACTAGATGCCTTGTGCCAAAGCCACACAAGCTCCCAGACCGAAAATCTAGCACCTGTGCTAGCGCAGCTTGGCCACTGGCTTCGTTGGGATGCGTGGGATTGGAGACTAGGTGGCTTCTTCGACCTTGATGGCGGGTCCAGCAATGACTGGGCGTATGAAGAATCATGGTTCAGTTCGAAGATGCGACTACACTCACAGCCATGGGATTCACCTCCTTCCATCCTGGAGTGGCTTGGTACTGTCGTTGGTTCTCGACACTACGCTCCGTTCCCCACCCTCGCAATTCTCATTCGACAATCCAAAGCATCTCCACATTCCTCCATCAACATAGACGAGATTATAGCGGGCATCACCCCTCGAACTGTAGCATTGCACAAGTTCTTCCGTGACATTGATCCCGCCTCAAGCCCTCGGAGAGTAGTTGAGCTGATCCAGAGTTGCAACATCAGTACAGAAATGCTAGCCACCTTACCAGAAGCTGCAAGAGCGCCACTCATGGAAGCTATAACACGATGTCAAGCAAACCCACCTACTACTTGGTCAAGCTCTTTGCTAAGGCTTGTGCAACGAGAAGACTTGGACTTGAGTTTGACCCCGAGTGGCGATTTCGTGCATGATAACCATCTAAGCTCGGGTGGGATCCTACATACCACCGGGGCAACACGCGATGTCCACACCATATGCCAGGGTGCTGATCGAGCAGAGCTTATCCAGTCAACAGCCGAGGTTGATCGCCACTACATTACAAGACTCATATTCCGCGAGGACAGGCGTTTCATGGAGGCATACACGCTTCTGGAGCCTTTGCGGCAGACTGTTGCCGAATATAGAGCCGATAGTAGGGCGGACGAAGCAGCCATCCTGGAAGGACAGAAAATTCTAATGCAATGGGTCATGGTCCGCACCTTTTCACTACCAGTCGGCAGCTCCATGATCAAGTTTAGCAGCAAGAAACCTCTCCTGACGGAGAAGTATCCTTTGTATGGCTTCTCGACATCTTGTTTAATGAAGCCAATGGGTAATGTTGTCACTGCTGAGCGCCAGAATTACTCAGAAGAGAAGTACTTCTGGGCCTTTTTTAATGCAGGCGTTGCTGCCGGTCTGAGTGTCTCGCGCGATGCTCAGGGCATCGACACGTCTTGGATTATGTACAACAAGCCTTCGGAGCTAACGAACAAACATGCTGGTCTCTTGCTTGGCCTTGGCTTGAATGGGCACCTGAGGACAATCGCCAAGTGGCTATCCTTCAAGTACCTTACGCCAAAGCATACCATGACCTCGGTAGGATTGCTTCTGGGACTTTCAGCTTCCTTTATGGGGACCATGGATACGTTGGTGACGCGGTTGTTATCAGTGCACGTTACTAGAATGCTGCCCCCGGGAGCAGCCGAGCTCAACCTCTCGCCCTACACGCAGACTACAGGCCTGATGGGCATTGGTCTGCTATACTACAATACCCAGCATCGCCGGATGAGCGAAGTCATGCTCTCGGAGATTGAGCATGTCGATGTGCCAGATCCTTCTGAGCCACCAGACACTCTTCGCGACGAAGCTTACAGGCTAGCTGCAGGCTTCGCGTTGGGCTTCATCAACCTCGGGAAAGGGAAAGATCTTCGAGGTTTACACGACATGCGGATCGTCGAGCGACTTATGACAGTTGCAGTAGCCCCTAAGCCAGTGGACGTCATTCACATTCTTGATCAAGCAACCGCTGGAGCTGTCATCGCTGTCGCCCTCATATTCATGAAAACGCATGATCAAACCGTCGCCCGTAAAATCGACATCCCCGACACCCTTCTGCAATTCGACTACGTCCGTCCCGACATCTTCCTGCTCCGCACCCTTGCAAAGCACATTATCATGTGGGATGGCATCGAAGCAAATGACACCTGGATCATCGCGAACCTGCCTCTTGAATACCGAGACTCGTACGATCTAAAACATGTGACGAAGTTGCGCAGCGAGCAAATGCCATTTTTCAACATCCTCGCTGGCTTGCTGTGGAGTGTTTCGTTGAAGCACGCAGGGACGGGCGATACGCATGTCCGTAATTTCTTGATCAAGTATCTAGATCAGTTGATCCGCATCAACAAACTTCCTGCTATCCGCTACGATTCCCGATTATCGCGGAACACAGTAAGGAATTGCCAAGATCTCATTGCCCTTGCAGCAGCAACCGTCATGGCGGGTACAGGAGACCTCGACGTTTTCCGGCGGCTGCGCGGTTTGCACGGGAGGATTGGGCCTGACACACCGTACGGGTCCCATCTTGCTGCGCATATGGCGTTTGGAACCCTGTTCATCGCAGGAGGGACACAGACATTTAGTCGCTCAAACAAAGCCATTGCGAGCTTGATCTGCGCTTTCTACCCGCTCTTCCCCTCGGATGTGCAAGACTCAAGGGCACATCTCCAAGCCTTCAGACACTTCTGGGTCCTTGCAGCTGAGCCACGGTGTCTTGTAGTGCGAGACGTCGACACAGGCCGCGCAATCTCAATGCCTGTCACTGTGCACCTCAAAGACACTGACGACCCGAAGAAACTCGTCGCACCCTGTCTCCTTCCTGAAATCGGACTGATAGGCAGGATCGAGACGACCGATCAAACGTACTGGCCGACAACGCTAGACTTTGTAAATAACGCCCTCCACTTGAAGTCCTTCGATAAAAACCAAACATTGTATGTAAGACGCAGGTCAGCGCACGATACATACGCAACAGCCTTCAGCGCTACCCTCGTCGCGCTCAACGATGCACAAGCATCCCGCACCTCACAGCTCGTCTTCCACTGGATTTTCACGCTCCCCTCGGTTGCAGAGTTCATCTCCACGTCAGACGCTGGCCTCATCTTGCCGTTGGATCACCATAGTAAGAGTTGGCTCGATCCCGGGGCTACGGTGGTGGAAAGCAGGCTTGTTCTGGGCAGACTGGCCAAGAGCTGGAGAGTGGAGGAGCTGAGGGAGTTGAAGGGCGTGTTTGAGTGGGCGGAAGGGGCGAGTAGAGGGGATGGGAGGCTGAGGTGGCTTGGAAGGGAGGTGGTGGAGAGGTTGAAGGCGGGTGTTTTGGAGAGGGGTCGAGGGATGGGGCATAGTTGAGGAGAGTTATGAGTATGAGAGTGTAATGATGATTGCATGGAGTTGGGTTTGAGATATGAGTTGGTCATAGAAGTAGTATGTACTGATATACGAGGTCACTTTTACATCTTTTCTTGCAGCCCTGTCTTCGAGCGAGTTGCGTGCTTCATTAAGGGCTTTCAGGACGTCTCCATGCTTAAAAGTGAGATGTATACTTCACATGCAGACCAATGCTTCAGATTAACAAAAGAGAATTGCAGTTCTCCATTCCTTCAAACCCTTCGTATCTATAGCACCAAATTACTACTATACAGGAATACTCGTACGAAATGCACTTTTCATGTACGACCCTTTCAACGACCCTTCTTCACCCAGCCCTCCAAGCTTTCCCTCGTATCCGCCAGCTTGCCCTCGACCATACCAGCCGTCATGCCCGCATGCGCCTTGCCCGTCTCGATGAAGTGGCTAATCCTCGCCTTGGTCCGGAGATGCGTGTCCGCCAGGACGGGGTACCGCTCCTCGTACGTCCATATCAGGTCACCCACATTCTTCGTCGTGATGGGGAGCACGACATTCGCAGCAACAATGCCCACGGCCGCAGGAACCGAAGCGCGTAGCAGGATATTGCGGTTGCGCGTGACGATTGAGCCGGCCATGGACGCCACGAGGACGTACAGTGCGCCGGGGAAGATGTTCTCGCCGGACTCCTTGGGCGGGCCTAATGAGCGGATGGTGCTTGTGAAGGAGTGTTCGAGGCGCAGTGTCTGGGTCAAGGCGTTGTCGACGGCTTGTTCGCTGCGCACGGCTTGCTGGTAGAGGGCGAGGCGCGCTCGGCCAATCTGCACGGCCAGACGATCGGTGGGGGTTGGGCGGTAGGTTTCTGCGGGTGAGGTGGATGGCTTGGAGGCTTCGGGGAGGGTGGGAGCGGTGGTGTCGAGGGGCATGTCGTCGTAGATTGGTTTGCGGTTCTGTTGGGAGTGGTTAGTATCGTGATCGGGGGCCTGTTCGGCGCAACTCGACAAATTCCTGACAAAGGCCATGAAAGAAATGGATAGACGCACTGTCAGGTCGGTCGGTCGCTCCTCAGCGTATACTGTCCCAGGTGCGAAGATTGCTCCAGCGGAGAGGACGGCGGCCATGGCAGGGACGACGGCGCGCTGTAACATGTTAGTTGAGGCTCCGCAAGATCTTCTAAGGATAACTCACCTGCCGTAGCAGCGGTCTGAAAGCCATGTCGAGCAGCAGGAAGGCGCAATGGATGAGCGATGGATGCTATCGACTTCTGGAGTTGAGCTCCGTTCCCGCCGAGCGACACATAGCCAGGCCCGTGCGCCGAAACTTCCCGTCCTCGGCTTGTGACACGAGATGAGATGGCTGCCCTCTCTTCCGGCAAGCATCACCCGTCAAGCCCAAGAAAGATGCTCAAGCGGCTTGCGCGCACGAAGTCGTCGCCATGGATCTGCCCGCGATGTGCCCACCAGTCCCAGCGCCCGCGCCGCTTCAACAGCACCTTCGCCGCTGCTGCCACCGCACCCGACTCCGCGCCGCCGCCGTCCGCCCTCTACGGCCTGTCTGCCAGCGGGAAGGCAGATGACGACGCCCTGCGCAAGGTCTTTGATAATGCCGCCTTCTGGGACAGCTTCCGGCGCTCTTCACAGAAGCAGAAGCCAGCGGGCATCATAGGCAACAAATACCTAACCCACCCGGACGGCTTCGTCGACTTCGTCACCATAACCATACAGCGCTGCAATGCCGTGGTGCAAAAGGTCTCAGCAGCGCAGTCGGTTCCAGAGTACAAGCAAATGGTCAAGGATCTAGACAAGCTGAGCGATCTGCTATGTCGGGTGATAGACCTGGCCGACTTTGTGAGGGGCACGCATCCGGACCGCAAGTTCCAGATCATGGCAGTCAAGGCATACACTACTGTCTTTCAGTATATGAACCAGCTAAATACAACACCGGTGCTGTACGACCAGCTCAAGAAGGCGTCCGAGATACCCGAGGTGTATGAGAGCTGGACGGAGGAAGAGCGCATAGTCGCGCGCATTCTCATGGAGGACTTTGCAAGATTTGGCATTGGATTGGACGATAAGACACGCGAACGTCTTGTTGACCTGAGCGGCGACATCTCAGAAGTTGGATCGCAGTTCGTGGAAGGGATGGCGCCGGAGACGCTGAATCTGAGATTCAATTCGAAGCGATTGAAGGGACTAGATCCGAATCTAGCCAGAGCCTTGACGAAATGGGGCGAGACGAAGATATCCACCATGCACCACGAATCGCAAGCTGTGCTACGCTTTGTGGAAGACGCAGATGTACGAAGAGAGACATACTCGGCTGTTCGGACAGCGAGCAAGCCTAGCATAGCGCGCTTAGAGAAGATGTTGAAGCTCAGGGCGGAACTGGCACAGTCCTCGGGATACGAATCGTTTGCGCATATGACACTTGAGAACAAGATGGCTAGAACCCCGGAAGCGGTCAACACATTCTTGAAGGCGTTATATGAAGATAGTCGGCCGGCTGTTTTGGCAGATTTGGACGAGTTGATGGAGTTGAAGAGAGGAGACGCACATCAAGACAACTTCCCAGACCGAATCAACGCCTGGGACAAATTCTATTATACCCAGAAGATGCTCGCAACCATGGAGGGCCACTACAAACAACGCACACCAGATTCGCTGTCCGCGTACTTCTCCGTCGGAACAGTCCTGCAAGGTATATCGCGCCTTTTCGACCGCCTGTATGGTGTCCGTTTCGTCCCGAAAGAGACGCAACCAGGCGAAGTGTGGGATGATGGCGTCCGGCGACTGGATGTGATATCCGACACAGAAGGTCACATCGCCGTCTTATACTGCGACTTGTATTCCCGTCCAGGCAAAACGCCTAATCCCGCACATTTCACCCTACGCTGTAGCCGCGAGATCCTGCCTTCTGAGATGGAGGAAATGGCGCACATGCAGCACCGCTTCTCGTCCCCTATCGAAGCCGCTACAGATGGCATGCCCGTTGCATACAACGCAGAGCGAGACAGCTACTTCCAACTCCCCACCATCGCACTAATCTGCGACTTCAGCAAAGCGCACCACCCCCGACCCACGCTGCTAAACATCCACGACGTGCGCACCCTCTTCCACGAAATGGGCCACGCCCTGCATTCCATACTGGGTCGCACCGCCCTCCAAAACGTCTCCGGCACACGCTGCGCCACCGACATCGCCGAGCTCCCCTCCGTGCTAATGGAGCACTTTGCCTTCTGCCCGCACGTCCTCGGCCTCTACGCCCGACACTGGGACACCGACGCCCCGCTCCCCATGGCCGCGCTCGAGAAACGCCTCGCGATCGACAATCGCAACCAGTACGCTGAGCTGGAAAGCCAGATTCTACTCTGCATGCTCGACCAAGTGTACCACTCGCACATCCCTCTAGACCCGGCCTTCAACTCCACGCAAGTCTACCACGACATCTACAACCAGTACGCCAGCGTGCCTGAACCTGCTGGCACTGCCTGGCAAGGCTTTTTCGGCCACTTGTTCGGCTATGGCGCGACGTACTACTCGTACCTGTTTGACCGTGCGCTTGCGGCGAAGATCTGGCACGATGTGTTTCAGAAGCAGGGTCAGGAGGGTAGTTTGGAGCGGGAGAATGGCGAGCTGTATAAGAATGAGGTGTTGCGCTGGGGTGGGGGCAGGGATGGATGGCAGTGCTTGGCTGGTGTGTTGAAGGATCCTATGCTTGCTGAGGGAGGGGAGAAGGCGATGAGGGAAGTTGGGAGGTGGGGGATTAGGGAGGCGGGGAAGTAGATGGATAGTCTTCACTTGGTTTGTAGATATTCGTTGGTCTGTGTTGTTGATAGAGATGGGGGGTTGTAGATGGACGTCTATTGTGTACAAAGACATGTGCTACGATTGAGACGGGAAACTGTAGATTAGACACAAGACTACTTCCTCTACACAGCAGACTTGAGAATGTTCATATACTACGATTGCGATTTCGATTTGCAAATTGATATCATATAATAATGCCCCACCCAAAATCCAACACGTCATGCACGCAAAAAAGGTAGCTTCAAAACTTTCATTCCATCCCCCTTCTTCCCTCGGAATAAGCCTATAGCTAGCTTTGCGAGGAAAATGAATACAATCAAGCAGCCATCCGCCTTGCGCTGAAATGAGAAACGAACTTTTCGAAGCAAATCGACATTGAAATAGACGGTTCCCACCCAAACATAGCCCGAGCATTATGCAAAAAAAAAAAGTTGCAGCAAATTGAACCTCCCAATCAAAATATAACGAAAATGATATGATGAACAAACGCCAAAATTTCGCCCAAAGCTCGACGCAAACCAACCAATCTCTTGAATGTGCCCAATCCTGAGTCAAACGCCTGCCTAAAGTGCCCAAAAAAGTATGTTGCGTGCGGGAAGGGGAAAAGAGGGAAAAGGGAGTCATCATGCGATCGTTGCGTTATCATCGTCATCGTCGCCCTCGTCGTCCGACGTGGGTTCTTGGGGCCAATGTGAGGGCTTGGGTGTTTGGCTCGGTGGCTCGGCGGGGAAAGGCTTGCGGCCCCATACTACCCATCTGAACAACACGTTAGCTAACTGAACCGCCCCTTTCTACAAAGAGCAAGACTGTGTGACGTACACTTTGTAGTACGCATGTATCGTCTTATCCGCAATCGAGTTCCTCAAATGCGCCAGATACACCTCAACCTCCGTCTCTGTCCAGCCGAGCGCTTTGACAAAGTACTCGACCGTCCATGCGTGTACACCCTGGCACATGTTCCAGTGGAAGAACTTCCCGAGCAGCTTGTACCGCGCGTCTCGTGGCCACGAGTTGATGGGTATGGCAAACACTTCCTCGTGTACATCGACGAAGCCCGCCTGCTCATACCACGTCTTCAGCTTGTTGGCAATCCTGAGCGGCATGCCTAGCCTCATGGCCGCCATGTCTTGTGTCTTCGTCCACTCGAGGAGTTCAAAGTCCGCGGGCATGGTGCCATCGTCGCAGTAGACCTTGGAGTAGATCTCTTGTGATTCCATCCAGCCGCCGGGCTCTAGGTTGTTGAATCCTTTTTGGATGATTTCGCGGAAGTCTTCGAAGATGCCGAGCGAGAAGCGTGTGTGGACGTAGTCGTAAGGTTGGGTGCAGTGCCACCATTCTTTGCGGCGGATATCGTCAATGAAAAAGTCTACATTGTCGGGGGTGCTGAGGTGGGTTAGTTAGAGGCATAGCATGGAGGAGACATCGAGAGGGCTTACACATCGGGTTGAATAGGCGAGAGGTCAATGCCTTCAACCTGTTGCGGGGTCAGATTAGCAACACTAGAGCGATGCCCGGAATACATACTCGAGTCCTTGGAAACTCCTTGGCTACCAATTGTTAGCCGTGTCTTCGCAGGTAACATCATCCCGGACGTACCCATTTCCAAGCACCATTTGCCCGTACCGCAGCCAATATCCAGCATGCGCTTCGGGCGCTTGAGTGGCGCGAACCAATTTCTTTGACCAAACAGTGCCTTTATAATGGCATGTTGCATATCCAGTCGTTCTCTCTCGGGCTGTGTATGACCAAGTCAGCGACGAACCATTCGGGCGGAACGGTCAGCAGGGCGTACCTCGTCATTGGGGAATGGGTAGGCTACACACAGATCAGCGCGCTATCATATGAAGAGGTTCAATGCGTAGTACGTACCGCCGGCCATGTAGCGGTGGTAGGTCCTGCCATACTGGCGTACATAATCCCATATACTCGGCGTGAGACTCTGCGTTTCTCTGTAACGTATAAGCGCGGATAGCTGTAATCGAGGCAGAGGGCGACGCACGATTCAAAGTCTGCGAAATCATCCGACTGAGGGTCCGACTACAAGTACCCGTTAGCTCCCATGTGTCGAGTCGTGGGTGGCGGGGACGACGGGTCGACGTACATCAGGCTCGAGGGTGGAGTGGGTGAAGTCTGTCAGATCTGTCGCACTCGAGAGCGGCCTTAGCCTGTCCAGACGCGAACAGTTTACCGCGTTCATGGTTTCGCTGTACAGCGAACGGATGCAATCGTGTCGAGGAGGAGGCGGCGAAACCCAGCTGGATGGGATGTCGTTCCCAACGCCAGGGTCTTGGAGGCGGTCAGGCCGACGGCGAACGGAGACGGGTACTGGGTCCGGGGAAGGAAGATCCCTTCGCTAAGCGACGGGCCCAGCCAACCACCCCGCAACACCAACACTTGACAAGTCACCGCCGCTTGACCATGTGTTGGGACGGCCCACAACGGATGCCCCGTGTCAAATCACAAAGGCCGCTTTGCGCCGCATGTAACGGGAACCACCCTGGTGGCGTTGGACGTGCAGCTGGCCTTCCGAGAGATTGGATAGACAGGTCGCCGACAACCAGGCTGCTGTTTTTCTCGAGACATGTCTTCCATGTCTCTGAGCGTCACCCATAGTTATGTCATGCAGCTGCGCCGCACACTACTGTAGGTAACCGGGGGATAGGGACTTTGGCCGATACATGTGAGCTTGTTTGACTGAGAAGCTGTCGCAGCGAAGAGTTGGTAGGAAACAGTCATGTTTGTGCGCAAAAGCAACATCGCAGCGATCAGCAGGACTCGAAACAAACAGACCTGCGTACTCGGAGACTTCGGTGACTTGGCAGCGTGGGAAGGATTCCACTTGGCGAACATGACCGCAACACCGGATCTGACTGCTGTTGAGTGCATATCTAGTCGTGTTATTAGCGCGCTGAACCGGTCATTTTGCTGTCAGTGGCGTGAAGAAGGCGTCGATAGTTCTTCCGCTAGCTTACCTTGTGTAACGATATGAGCTCTAAAGTGCGAGTGTGGTCGTCCGGTGTTGTGCTGTGATAAGGTTCTAGTTCGCGGAACGAATCATATTTGCATCGTGAGCAGCGGGAGTGCCCGCCTCATTAAACATCACAAGTCGAAGGTTGATCGAGCGTGCCTTCCAAATCGGCCTCACTCTGTTACGTCATGTATCTTCGGGCATTTCCGACTGCGTCATGCAGGGTAGCCAGCAATGATGTGAATCACTGGTGCTCTATACAAGTCTCACTTCACCTACCTTTTCGAGCGATGGTTGTGCCCATGAAGGCATAGAGCCAAGGCTGCCGAATTAATTAAGGAATTGGAAGACATGCCTTCTACGAGAGTCTCATTAAGCTCTTTTCTGACTAGTTCAGTCTAGGACCGGGAAGTGGTATTCGAAAAGCTGTTCCTATCCACCCTTACCATTCGGCACCCCTCGTCTCAGCGGCAACGAAGGATACCCATTCGGCACATGCACCGGTTCCCTCTCGCTCTCTGTGAGCTTCTTCCATAGCTCTCCCACACTCGCTCTATTCGCCGGCAGCATGCTGTATTGCAAGCTGTAGAGATTACGGCGATGAATAGGCGGCACAAACTGCCCCGACACAAGGTACAACAAGACGCTAGGGGAGAAGTAATGTTTGCGTATGCGATCACCGAGCTCGAAATAGGGCTGAAACATTGCGCGGAGCGAGAGCGGCACGGACTGCATAGTGTAAGCATAGGATTGACAAATTGGAGACGGCTTGTGCACCCACCTTTAGCAGCACGTAGGCAGTTGGCGGCGTGTCCGTGGTGCCTTTGGTCCTAGAGCTGAGCTTACTCGTGTCTTGCAACTCAAAGCAAATGCCCCCTAAAAACGTAAGCAAAGTCAGAAGGCCCTTGATGTGCACACGTACCAGGCAGTCGACCCGGATCCTTAATCCGCAGCATTAGCGCAAACAACGGAAAGTGGTTCAGACACGCTAGGCCCATCTCCAGCGCGGCCTTGAGACCAATGACTGCAATCCTTGCACTCGCGAACGTCAGATAAAAGACAAACACCGTCGGAAGCAGAAAGAACTGCAACGTGAAGAGGATTGTGCCTAGGAGCAACTGATCCAAATCGTAGTCGCACGAGTCGATTCGGTTGCGCAGGACATTGCGTTTTTTGCCACGGAACAAGTGGAAGAGGGAGATGATTATGGTGAGCTGCCAGTGGAATATGCGCGCAGATGCAATGTAGAAGGAGTAGATGTGAAGCGTCAGTAAAGAGACAAGGTCCGAGAAGATGGAGATAGGCATCGTGGCACCAGCGAAAGCTGAGAAACCAATGAACTGGATGAGCATGGGTAGGTGCGGCCGAAGAAGAAGTATGCACCCTGCATCGGTCAGCTATATCCCCCGAGGCAAAGTTTGGCTGTGCCACATACCAGCCCAGTAATCAATTACCCAGAGAAACAAATCTCCCAAAAACTCGGCAAGCTCGGTGTTGAGTTTCAGACCACCAGGCCATCCCATGAGCCAAGATATCATACGCCTCAGTCCTTCCACTGACCAGGCACTGAAGACTGTGTCGACTTGAGCTTCTACGAATGAAGCGTTATCAATGATGAAGGTCCCCAGAGCAATACCCAAGATGACGTCGTTCGCAACCAGCCAAAGACTGTTATAGAAGCGGATGTACTCGGGATGGCTGTTTGTGATGCTTTCCCAATTGGCTTTCCTCTTCCGAAGGGTGAGGTACTGAATAGGCCAGTAGCAGGACTGCTGTAGTCGGATGTCAATCTGCTGGGCTGTAGCCGATATGTCCTTCAGTGCTGGCGAATCCGATGACCCCGGCCGCCAGTGTAGAAACCGTAGGACTGCCTCTCCCATGATGCGGTGTGTGATCATGCCAAAGATGAGCACTTGTGCGACGATCGGCCAGACCCAGACTCCGAAAATATAGCTGAGTGCAATGTATATGTAGTCCCAGAGATCGTTCGCAGATTCCGCAACCCGCTCTCCAACACTCAAAGCGCGCTTCATCCGCCTACCAATCATCCCAATGTTCTTCTGGAGCAGAGCATTTATTTCGTGCGAACAGTTTATCTGCTCAATGAGCACTGGCAGCGCCAACTCCTTTTGTGTCGGTGGACGCGAGATCACCTTATGCAGTTTCAGCTTTTCGATGAGCTTCTTCTTCCTGTCCTGCTTTGTGACCTCGGCCTCCTCAAGCTCTTCGAAGGCTGCATCCCATTCTGCAGCCCTTGTCTTGTCTCCTAGAGCGAGCGATATAGGCGTCAGCGAGAGATACTGCATACGCGTTGGGTGCGGTCGGTCATAGATGATTACTTGCGCGGTCTTGAGCGTCTCGGCGGGGCTGTATAGGCGCGGGAAGCGGGTCGAGGGTTCAGTATAGATGGTGGTGAGACTCGCATCGATGTGGTCGGGTGGAGTCGTTGGGTTGACGCAGCCCAGAACGCGAAGGGAAGAGTGTCCGCATCGTTGCAGTAGTTCTTGAATGTTGTGCGGACTATGTCGCAGTAGTGTGCCTACAACCAGTGCATTTTCGACATGTCGTAGCTATTAACATCAGCCATGCATTTCCACACCTCATATGACAAACACACCTCGACCTCTAGTAGTACGGCTACTACAAAGACATCTAGGTCAGAGTTCTTGAAGCCCACAAGAACACCGGGCGAAGGACCCTTTGGAGCATCAGATGGCCAGAATATGCGCATCAACCCATTGTGTGTGACCATGTCAACATCCTGCTACCCCGCTAGAACGAGCCGCGACGTTTGAGCTGCTCGCGCGCAGATATGCCGCTGCCTACGAGACGTGGGTGCTGTCCCTATCAGTCTCCATACCTCGCTGTTCTTGCCAGGCGTCTGCTTACTAGATCGGTCTCTTGCGCCGCGATGCGCGTGATGGGCAGTATCAAGAGGAAGAAGAACACCGACAATACTGCAAACCCCTGCGCAGCTCTTGTGACGACTCCGTGGTCCCAAGCAAATATGGCGAGCTCGTACAGGCGAGTGACGAGATCCCAGCGAGCAGTCGAGTAACCCGCGACGAAGATTCCAATAGTCACAACGGAGAATGCGTGCATCTACGCCCTGGAGTCAAGCGAGCTGTTGGAAGGTTTGAGAGGGTATAGCCAGTAGACCCGGGTCCTTAGTTAGCTATGTTTCATGGAAGGAAATCTTGGAGGGAGCAGAATGCAGCGTTCCGGCTGGTACATGGCGCAAGATGTATCGACGAGCGATGAGCAGCAAACACCCGTCGCGTACGTGGAACACTTATTCGGATATAACGCTAGCTCCGAATTCAGACTAGCGGAGGTCGCTCTTTCCTTCGACGGCATCCAGCAAGATGTGAACCTCAACACCTGAAAAGACACATGAACTACATAGTCACCGCGACGTACCAAAGCCACATACATCGCCGCGTAACAGTAGGTCAATATTTCCAGCTTTTACTGTCCATCTATTGTAGTCTCATATTGTCTACACTGACCAATTAGCGCGCGTTATTGGACAACACAGCATTCAACATGCAGCATTCGAGGTGGGCACAGCCCGGTGGTGTGTCGGACGATTCTGGACAGACGTACAATAGGCAGAGGTAACGTATTAGTTATGCGAGTTGCACGTCTCCATTCACACCTGTCCCGAGCGCATCATTGAGGCGCTTTGTTCACGTTGATTGGCTAGCGCGTCGCGTTCGCTTGAACTTTCCGTTCACTCGAGCTCTCAGCGTTCAACCGCTTTTACTTCTCCAGCTTTCTTTCTCTCTTTCTTTCCGACGACCCATTTCTCCTCAACTCTGCTGATACAGTTAGCCTGTTCGGAGCTCCACTTGGCAACTTTGCACACCGCCTTCTAAATCACGACGAGGGGATGGCTGTTTGCTCATTCTATCAACGCGGCTACTGCAAATTTGGAGGTAAGTGAGCCGTTCGCCCAGAAATGTATCTCTCACACGACACAGACAGTTGCAGATTTGAACACCCCGGAAGCCAGGATGCAAACCGCAACTCTAGTGGCGGTGGCTTTGGAGGAGGCGCCAACAACAACCGTTTTGGCGCCCTTGCTGGTGGTGACCGCTACCGTCCTAACCAGTCGTCAGGCGGAGTCTTTGGAGGTGTGTGCCTCTATTCCACACACATAACCCCTATGCTCCTCTTATGCGTCTGCAAACCTACGACCTAGTGTTATCATACGCAACTTGTACGATGTCTGACTTTTTGTAGGTACTCGAGATACGAAGACGTTACCTTATAGCTTAGATAAAGCCGACATGAAAAATGACCTAACAGGGCAACGCCCGATATATCCGCTGTCGTGTTATGGCCCTGGAAAGGATGCCCCACGTCAACTTATCGAAGGACCCGTGGAGATCAGCCCTGAAGAGCTTCGCTTGCGGTATTACACTCTGCGCGCCGCCGGCAATGAACCTACAGCTGTATGTATTAACGGAATACTTCACATCTGATAGCTAACCAAAGAGCAGCAACAGGAAGAAAGTGCTCTTAACGAAAAAATGCAACAACAGGTGAAGTCAATCCTAGACGACATCGATGGCGCTATTCGCTATGTAGAGGAGGGTGCCAATGTCCACCCGAACAGGATCGATATCGCCAAAGGAAATGTTTCATCGAACGCACCGGCCAACGCTCTGAGCGCCCCGTCTAGCTCGAACTCAAATCCATTTTTAAAAGCACCAACAAGCGCATTCTCAACCGGTTCTTCCGTACAAACATCAGCTTTCGGACAGACTTCGACGCCAGCATTTGGCCGACCAGCTTTTGGACAGCCCGCTAATCCAGCGCAAACCACATCAGCTTTCGGCCAGCCTTCCAATCCTGGACAGAACGCTTCGCCCTTCGGAACGACATCAAGTCTTGGCCCAAAGCCATCTCCTTTTGGACAACCCTCTGCATTGGGTGGAGCTGGAGCATTTGGAAAGCCTGCTTTCGGCACTTCTGGATTCGGCCAAGCATCAATGCCAGGATCCGGGAGTGCATTCGGGCAAACCAGCAATCTGGGCCAAGGGACGGCGTTTGGACAACCTTCAGCTCCTGGTACAACATCTGCCTTCGGACAGGCTAATGCACTAGGACAGAAACTGAATCCGTTTAGCAATCCAGGTTCTGGCCAAAGTGCCTTCGGGAAGCCGTCACAACCCGGTACTAATGCCTCACCGTTCGGTCAGCAAGCTCAATCGAACAACTCTCCGTTTGGTCAGCAAGCTCAGTCCAATACTTCTCCGTTTGGCCAACAAGCACAATCAAATGCTTCCCCATTTGGTCAGCAATCACAGTCGAGTGCCTCTCCGTTCGGCCAGCAAGCACAGTCGGCTCCACCTCCAACTGGTCAACAAACGCAGACAAACCAACCGGCAAATCCCTTCCTCCAAGTACAGAGCCAACCAGCAGCTGGTCAATCTGCCCCGTTCGGTGGTGCTGCATCACCGCAAACTTCGACATTTGGTCAACCAAGTCAACCAGCATCTGGTGTATCACCATTTGGCACAAAACCCCAGAACACTTCAGCATCACTACCAAATCCATTCCAGAAAGCACAAGGTGCAACGCCGTCACAAGCAAGTGTGCAACCTCTGGCAGCATCTCCGTTCTCGCTGGGGCAGCAATCTGTATCGAAATCTGCACAGCCAGGTCAGCCCGCTGCGCCGGCTGGTAATATTGATCCAAAAGACCGAATCAAGGAGGGCAAACCTGAGGAGTACGAGGGCGAGCAGGGTAGAATCTTGGAGGATATATACAGGCGGGTCGGCCAGCTTGGACGGTTCAACGACGATGAAGAGATTCCGCTTGTACCACCGAAGTGCGAATGGTAAGAGAATCCCTGTAATTTCATGGGACATATACTGATCTCGTATCTTTACTTTCTAGGATTGTACCAATTACACTCTGAAAATGTACTCGGTGGAAGATTATAGGCAAAGAAGTGGATTGATATGTGTGCATATACGGCGTTTGACAAACTGTAACAGGATATAAGATCCAAATTAAATACGAAGGCATATTTGAGCGTGAATTTAAATCAAACAGCGATCTCAGCAACGCATCCTTTTCATGCAAAGTTATTGTCGGTCTGCGCACCCACACCTTGCTCCTTCCCATGCACACTCCCATTTGTATTGCCATCAATTACGCCAACCTCCCGCCGACTCTCAACAAGTGCCTTGATCAATGCGACTGCGACCTCCCGCCCTTCTCTCAGCTTATCTTCGCTATCACTCAGATCCGGAACATGCAGAAACACAACTGGCCTTTCATCCTCCTTGATGCTATAGTAGTGCGCTAAGGAATTGTAGTAAATAAACCCACACATATAATTTCCCGCATCGGGACTCAACCGCACATCCGGCCCTCCCTCATCAGCTAGGTGGCCATCAGCAGAAGGAAAGCCAAGGTTTGCTTTCCAACGCGTTAGCACGTCTGACGTGTCAAAACTCGTCTTCAGCGCACTCGGGAACTTTGCTGAGGGGAATTTCGCCTCAGCAGCAGACTCTTCGAACCGCTTCCCGTCAACGTCTGGGATCTTGCCGTAGCCCTGTCCATGAGCGCCTTTCTCGAGGGCGAAGTAATTCCGGCCTGCGGCTAGGCCAATGTGCAGGATGATATCTGGAGCCGGGTAGAGTGGGTTGTCGGGGGGAAGGAGGGCGGAAATAAGATCCACGACGCTGTTGTAGGCTACGCGAATGGCTTCGTGGTGCACGTGGATGTGTATTGGAGTTGAGTTATTGGGGCCTGCGGGGATCAGGGCAGGAAGGGTTGAGGCGATTTCCCAGGATGAATTTCGGGGGAATCTTGAGAGGAAGGGCTGGATGATATGTTAGCTAAAAGAGCAGGTATAGGGCGAAATCGTAAGGAAAGAAACGAAGAGGGACTTTATGCATATCTAGTAATTGTATTCCTGTTCTTGATCGCCAGTTCACTTAAACATCATGTAGCTTGAACAACACGAAACAAAGATATAGAGAATAGACATACCCCAAACCCAGTGACTAACACAGTAATAGGCTTCTCGCCTTTCTCCGATGGAGGCTGCCTCGCGGCATATGAGGTTGATGGCATCGATAACCGGGCCTATCAGAGATAGTGGCTGCAAGGTACCGACCTACAACGGTACAGAGACTATGCATGTGAAGTGATTAGCCACATGATCCAAAAAAGGAATGTTCCAATCGCGCTTCTTTGTGTTGCAGTTATCACGATGCAGAAACGTGGTATCTCAGTACAATGACCGCCACATTGGAATGCCGAACCTCAATGTTCGGACTCGCAAACACTGACCCTTCACACGTAAGGAACAGACGACACTTACAACGCTCACTTCACAAACAAAAGATAGGTCTAACCAAAACACATCAGTATCTTCGCGGGCACAGCACTGTAAATGCCCAGGTGATGTCGTCAACTTGGATCGGCTTCGGATGGCCCGAATCGGTAACTCCACAAATAGCGCGTGGATACCTCCGAGGGCTGCACGTGTGCTAATTCCGAATCGATTCCGCTCTCCCCACATCAACACCCCGCATTTCTCCCAGGCAGCCTGAAGTGCTCGAGGGCGTGCAGCGAGCCAAGCAAAGATTCAAGATGGGTGGCATCGGCTAGTGCACCATAGAAGATGAACTACTTCCAGTTCCGTTCCTGAATGCCTGCCGTCATATATCTGAGCTGTCGTCTCATGCGTCATCGGAAGAAGGTGTCGGAAGAGGATCAATGTAAGTACGAAGAGCCGCAACTACAAGTGCGACAGTTGTTCCCTCCCGTCCCAAGCTAGTATAATACTTTGCTCCTAAGGACTGACATTGGTCTCAGCAAGACATTAGTCCTGATCGCAAGCCTGTAGCCCTGCGCACTCTCACGATGGCCTCCACGACCTCCCCCTCGAAGCCCTTCTCCCTCGCGATCGTAGGTGGAGGCATATCCGGCCTCACGCTTGCCATAACCCTCCTCCAATACGACATTCCCCTCACGATCTACGAAGCTGCGGCTTCTTTCAGCGAGATAGGCGCGGGGGTCGCTTTCGGACCCAATGCCGGACGAGCTATGGAACTCATGTCTCCCAAGATATACGACGCCTTTATGAAGTGCAAGACGGGCAATGTCTGGGAAGCGCAGCGAAACAGCTGGTTCACAATACGCGTGGGGGATGCGCGGAAAGCTGGTAAAAACGGTTACGTGAAAGAGGGAAGGAAGGTAGGAGATAAGTTGTTTGATGTCCCCTTGACTAGTGGAGGTGGGAGGGGAGGCGTGTATAGAGCGCGATTCTTGGACGAGCTGGTCAAGGATGTGCCAAATGGTGTAGCAAAGTTCCATAAGAGGCTCGTTGAGCTGAAAGATGCGCAAGACGAGTCCGGTGACATGGTACTGCACTTCGCAGACGGTACAACGGCACAACATAGCGCGGTGATAGGATGTGACGGCATTAAGTCGAAGACAAGGACATGGTTGCTAGGGAAAGATGATCCTGCTGCGAACGCTGTCTTCTCTGGTAAGTACGCTTACCGAGGACTCATACCCATGGACAAGGCGGTGGAACTGCTCGGAGAGGAAGTAGCGCAGAACAGCCAGATGTTCCTCGGCTACCACGGCCATCTCCTCACATTCCCCATTGAAAAAGGCAAAACGATGAACGTTGTCGCGTTCAGCTCCCGCGAAAGCTGGGACGACGAGAAATGGGTCGTCACCACCTCGAAGGAAGATATGGACGCCGACTTCGCAGAATGGGGACCCCACGTCCAGAAAATTGTCGGCGCTATGCAGAAACCAGATATTTGGGCATTGTTTATGCACCCGCCGTGCAGTACCTACACCAAAGGCCGCGTATGTCTGCTCGGGGATGCAGCGCACGCGACGACTCCACATCAAGGCGCTGGCGCTGGCATGTGCATAGAAGACTCATACATTTTAGCCAATTTGGTCAAAGAGGCGAATAGTGTCGACGAGTTAGAGAAGGCGTTTGGTGCATTTGACGCTGTGAGGAGGGAACGCACGCAGAAGAATGTCAAGACGAGTAAGGAGGCGGGCATGATGTACGACTTTGAGCTTTTTGATGATGACTTGGACAAGATCCAGGACAACTTTTTGAATCGAATGGGGTGGATTTGGAACGTTGATCTCGAGGAACAACTCAGCCAAGCAAAGAAGATCTTTCACGGTGAGGATAAGGCGAGGATATGAAGCTTCCTCACAATAATCAAACTCTAATATGACTTGACTTGAACATTTCCTTGCCATGCTACGCTTGCTTAATGCCTGTTACATGTTAATCAATAACATCATCCCTCAGCGCAAAAATCTCCTTCAGCACCTCGTCCTTCTTCGCGCTGATGCCGTTATGGTACATCATGTTCGTGACGAATGGTTTGCACCCTTTAATCGTACTCGCGGTCTCCATGCTTAGGTTAAAGTCAACGTACATATCGTCCATATATACGGCTGCATATGTAGGTACTTCATTTTTGCGCAATTGCTCTTCGTCGTATAGCTTTGGCCAATCCTTCGCATCTGCAAGCAAGTGCCCGACCGTCTTTAGCTTGATGAGCTCGGGGTAGCACTCGAACATGACTAGAGGGGGAAGGATAAAGTCAATGTGTGTCTCGTGCTAATATTAAATGGGGACGGGGACGGGACGTACAGGGGTAGATCATCTCGCCTGTAAAGAAGAGCGGCTGATCGCTGTCGAGATTCTGCAATGAGAACTCGGGGAATTTCTCCAGCAGCCGTTCAGCCGACCAATTCGATGCTTCGCCTTGGCAGTATAATGGCTCATGCAACAACGCGTAGATGACATTCGTGTCCCAGCTCTGCGCCTGCTCCAACGCCAGCACGGTCGGTCGTGTCAAGTGTCCGAATTGGCTCAGATCCGTATCTGCACGCAGGACAAGATTATGGACTTCGTCGAAACCGTCGTGCTTGCCGAAGTAAATTCCAAGCTGTAGAAAACGTCTTGCGCTGAGATACCCTTCACCACCCTGAACCCGGACAGTTGTATCGCCAAATCTACTCAGCAGCTTAACTACACGTTTAACACGCTCGACATCCTCAGGATACTTGGTATAGTACCCTTCGTTCCTTTTCTTGAGACGCGCGTATAGGCGAGTATACACCTCGTCAGCATTGTTCCTCAACGGCGGTAAGCCGCCGAAAAGAAATGCCTCTTTGACGCCTTCAGGGTAAAAAGAAAGGTACGTTGTGCAGCAGAAGCCGCCGAAGGATTGGCCCATTATAGACCACTTCTTCTTTTCGTCCGGGTAGTCTAACGTAAGTGCTTTACGGATTGCTTCGCAGTCTTTTACTATGCTGTCTGCGCGGAAGGATTTCATGTATTCTGCTTGCACTTTCTCGTCGCCTCGTAGTTGGAGACTGCTTTGACTGATTGCCGTCGATAATCCAGTGCCTGGGAGTGGAGAGACGGAATCAGCAATCATCTTCAAGGTGTCTGTATATGTACGCTACGTACCACGTTGATCTAGCATCAATACTTGATAGCCTCTATCTAGGATGGATTGCGTCCAGGACACGTTCTGCGGGCTGCGGCATTCGAAGCCGGGACCACCTTGAAGGTAGACGAACCATGGCAACTGTGTTTTCTTGGGGTCGGTCTCGCCCTTTGAGCTGTAGTCGGCGGGCTTTTGTTCCCTGAGGGCGGAGCGGGCGAAGAGTTGGATGGTGCCTGAGGCGGGGTTGGCTTCGCGAGAGATGCAAGGTCAGCATATCGATCTGATCCGACCGGCATCCCTCCATGATACTATCGAGAGGTTCATTTCATCTTTAGGGGCATAGTTATATAGATTTAGGTGGGCGCCACGTACAGTAGTCACGAGGAACCTCGAAGAAGTGCTCTGTTATCTTGAGCTTGCCTAGGTCCCGTCAGCCGGGAAGCGAAACCCTCGCAAGCAATCAGTTGTACCAGGCACTAAGTGGCTTCTCTGCTCGAGGATCTTTGCTGCTTGTATCATTTTAGTAACAGACATTGATATGGGAAGCTCTTGAGTACAGCGACGAAGTGAACCTTGGCTTTATCGATAAGGCCCGACCGCTCCGTAGGACCTGCTCCGAAAGATTTCCAATGGCACAAAAAGCACCAGACCTATTCCTTCGCTAACCTCCAAAATTACGCCAACTCATCTCATTCGTCGTAGGCTGCTAGTAGTTCTAGTGTATATTTGTCTATTTCATTACAACGAGGGTTGTGCCTTACGCCGCCAGGATATTGAAAATTTCCAACGACTGAGGGGCAAATCGAACTGAATCTTCCAGCAACTGACTCGAGAGGCAAAACAACGACTTGAAAGTGATTTCAAAGCTTTGGATAACTAGAGTCCGTCTTTTCGTAGAACATGGCGAAGGACAAGAAGAAGGCAACAGCGGGGAACAAAGCGGCCGTGAAAGCAGCCAAGGCTGCAAAGCAAGAGAAGAAAGCAGGCAAGAAGGACAAGAAGGTTGCGTCCAAGACTCAAGAGGTTGACTCTGATGCCGAAGAGGTGGATCTTGATGCTGTATTAGCACAGTATGCAAAAGAACAGGAACAGTACCATGCAATTACGGAAGTTCCTAGCGAGCCACCATCAGCGAGGACTTCGGGTACGATCATAGCAAGCCCCGCGAACGAGAATGAGCTATTTCTATTCGGTGGAGAGTACTTCAATGGGGCGACAGCAAAGTTCTTCAACGATCTGCTCATCTACAATATCAAGCAGGATTCGTGGAAGAAAGTCACGAGTCCAAATTCGCCGCTGCCACGGTCAGGACACGCTTGGTGTAGGGCTGCGAACACCAAGGACATCTATCTGTTTGGTGGCGAGTTCAGTTCTCCAAAGCAAGGGACTTTCTACCACTATAACGACTTCTGGCGATTGGATCCCACGAATAGGGAGTGGACTCGGGTGGAGGGGAAGAGCAAGACAGCCGCTCCACCAGCGCGAAGCGGACATCGTATGGTGAGCTTCAAGCAGTATATCATTCTATTTGGGGGTTTTCAAGATACATCAGCCACGACGAAGTACCTAAACGACCTCTGGATCTACGACTGCGTAAACTTTGCATGGCACACACCCAAGCTTCAGGCGGCACGCGCAGTCCCAGATGCACGATCAAGCTTTACACTACTTCCGCACGAGCAAGGCGCCGTGATATATGGTGGCTACTCTCGCGTCAAGGCTGTCGCAGGCGGAAAGCAACAGCAACAACAACAAAAAGGCAAGAAAGGCGGCGGCGGCGGTGGACCAGCCTCGCGCATGGTGCTCAAACCAAAGGTTCACGACGATACCTGGTTCTTGCGCGTCACACCCCCACCTGCCGATCAGCCTTCAACAACACTTCCAACAGTGTCTTGGGAGAAGCGCAAGAAACCTGCCAATGCGCCGAACCCGCCGCGTGCAGGTGCCACGATGGCTTACCATAAGGGCAGAGGAGTGATGTTTGGTGGCGTGCACGATGTCGAAGAGAGTGAAGAAGGAATCGATTCCGAGTTCTTCAATCAACTGTTCGTTTGGAATATTGAGCGCAACCGATACATGTCACTCACGCTCCGGAGACCGAAAACCAATGCGAACAAGAGAGCTGCTCAACAAGCGAACATGAATCGCCGAGATCGTGGCAAGGCTGCAGAAGAAGAGCTCTTGGCCAACCTGAAAGCACTCGAGATGAAAGCTGGCGTCGAAACGGCAGCAGACTCAGATGACGAAAAAGAGAAAGATAAGGAGCCTGAAGAAGAGGAGGAAGAGCGCCCAGAAAAGCCGCGCATCTTCGAGTACCCACATCCACGCTTCAACGCCGCTCTTACTGTACAGGCCGATACCCTATACATCTACGGTGGCACCTTTGAGAAGGGTGACCGCGAATTCACCTTCGACGAGATGTGGTCCGTCAATCTGAACCATCTCGATGGCGTGACTGAGATCTTCAAACGCGAGCTCGAAGACTGGCAGGGCAGCGAAGATGAGGCTGACTCCGACGAAGAAGAAGAAGAAGAGGATGACTCCGATGACGAGGAAGAAGACGAAGACAATAAGAGCACGGCCGCCTCAACAGCACCCACAAGCGTCACCGACTCCCCACTCGTCGTCCCCTTGAAAGCAATCCCGGAAGAAGATCTCGGAAACCAGGAAGAGATTTCCGCACTTACGGACACCCTCCCTCATCCTCGTCCGTTTGAATCTCTCCGCGAGTTCTACGCTCGAACATCAGAGCAGTGGCAAAATCTTATCTTGGACGAGCTCACACAAAAGGGGGGCGGCAGCGCGAAGAGCCCGAAGGAGATCAAGAAGATGGCGTTTGAGCGCGCGGAGGAGAAGTGGTGGGATTGTAGAGAGGAGATTCGCGCGTTGGAGGATGAGCAAGAGGCAGCCGGGATTGGGGAAGTGGTTAGTCTGGCTGATAAGGAGGGTACTGGCGGCGGGGTGGGGAGAAGGAGGTAGATAGAAAGTCACGGTGTGGTTGGGAACGGGATCTTGAGACCCTAAAGGAGCTTTGAGCGTGTGAGTGCATGCATAGATATAGGTTGAAGTTGCACAATGTCACCAAAATCGAGGATTTCGATCGCAGAAACAGGCTACACTTGAAGTCGGTATTGAAGATCCCCTTGTACTCGTGTTTCCGTCCTTGCATAGCATGTCCAATCTTACATGATGGCTTCCACCACTTCTGAGACCCAGTCCAACTGCACAGCACTGACACCTCTTGCCCATGCCTTTCCAGTAAATACAAACTCATTAAAGACGATCGCCTCAACTTTGCGCCCGAACAGCACCGAGCTCGGATGAATCGCTACCGTCTGATTCCCCATCAGTGTCTTGTAGCTGCCGTCGGGCATCATTCGCGCAGTATTAGAGATAAAGCCACGCAGCATGCACGCTAGTATTGCTTGACTTCTTTCCTCCGACGGGGCAGAATCAGACTGGATGTCGTCTTTCGCCAATAGCTTCAGTTGCATGCATTGCTGTTGCAGCTGCTTTCTGATGTTTATAACGTTCTGCATAGCGCGGTGAGAAACAAAATGCTTCTCGCACCAAGCCTTGCGATTCGTTTGTTCCTCAGCATAGCGTTGTACGGTAACAAGGAGTGTCAGGTGGTCGCCTTCCCGGCGGTAGAGCTCGCGCCTGGCTTCTTCCGCTTCTTCCTTGCGTTCTTCCGTCACGAGGTTCAAGAAGACGTTCTCAACGCTGAGCGCTGAGATGATATCGATGACGTCGAGCAAGCAGTCGCGTTCAGGTTTCGCTGCTTCGACTAGTACTCTACCGAGTGTAGGCGTCAATGGGAATTTGGCGATCTTCAGGCCCTGATCATTGATGGCGCCAGTATCCGTCAACGCCTGCAAATGTAGGAGTTGTAACAGTGCTTTTTCCAATGCCTCCCTTGGCGGTCGGTCGAGGAATGGGAAATTAAGTACGTCGTCAACGCCGCGCGCTTTCATCGTCAATATTGCTTGACTGAGGTCACAACGTAGGATCTCGGGTGTTGTTCGCTCTTCCATGGTCTTGTAGCCGTCTTCGGTGTACAGACGGTAGCATTGGCCTGGTGCCTCACGACCGGCTCGACCTTTGCGCTGTATGGCTGCGGATTTGGATATAGGCTTTACGAGTAACGATTCTAGGCCTAGGCGGTTGCGAAATTGCTTGATCTTAGATTTGCCACAGTCGACCACGAATCGTACGCCGGGGACCGTGACTGAGGTTTCCGCAATATTGGTTGCTAGTATCACTTTCCGCGTGCGAAAGGGCGTCGGCTGGAATATGCGCTGCTGCGCATGTTGGGGCAGCGCTGCAAACAGTGGTAGTGCGAGAAGCTATTCGATAATTAGCGTAATTCATGCAATGCTAGCCATGGGATGAAAATCCTCATAGTCGACCATCGTAGTTGTCGGCCTGGGCAATACACAGCGGACTCACCTTAGGTACATCTTTATCCATACCCTCCGCATAGTCGTTAACGAGCTTCTCTAGCCCTTCAATGGTGTCCTGTCCTGTCAGAAATACAAGGATATCTCCAGGAAGCGGCTCCTTATAGTGTATTTGAAAAATAATTTTCAATGCTGATTCGACCCAGTCTTGTGTTGGCTGGGGCAGGTAAACGGTTTTTACGGGATATTGCCGTCCTTCCACGAAACAAGTTGATACAGGACCAGGCTTCACCTCCGTGGTTCTACCTTTTTGCGCCAGTGCTCCTTCAATCTCGTTATTTGGTTTATCAGCGATCTGTTTCGGCTTTGAGGAGGCCTGCCCGTCTTCAAAGAACGATACGAGGCTTTCCACATCAGCAGTAGCACTCATGACAATCACCTTGAGAGGATGCGCCCGCGTTTTCTGACCTCGGGCCTCTACCCCGGAGACCAAATTTCGTAGAAATCCAAGAATCAAGTCTACATTGACACTCCTTTCGTGTACCTCATCCACTACTATTGCACTGTACTGCGACATGATTGGGTCCCTGAGCATCTCCTGGAGGAGCATACCCTCGGTTAGGAACTTGATCCTAGTGTTAGGTCCTGTCGCGTTGTCAAAACGCACGCTGTACCCAACCTTGGCTGCAGGGCTTTGACTTCCCATAAAGCTGCCCATCTCTTCCGCGACACGGCGTGCCAAGGAGATCGCTGCAACTCTTCGCGGCTGCGTTATAGCGATACATTTCGTACACCAGGGTTCATTGATGAGGAATTGGGGCACTTGCGTCGATTTTCCAGAACCTGTCTCTCCGGTGAGGACTAGGATATTGTTCTTCTTCAGTGCCGCTTTGATAGCGTTTGCCTGCGGCCAGATGGGAAGGGATTTACGAATTGGCAGCAGTTCGTCGCGTTTCCTTAATAGATGGGGCGGCACACTTTGGCTGTGTTTAGAATGTTGTTGGTTGCCAGGCGTCCGATTGCTTAGCTGGCTCGGTTGGCTCGCTCTGTGGCTAGATTTTTGGGCTGGAGGTGACGGATCCGCTTTTTGACGCTTGAGGGGCTCTTTTAACGGCACAGTCGACTCTTCACTGTCGCTATCGAGGCGTGTATAGCTAGCCGCCTTCCTTTGCGTTGGAATTGCCGTATCATTCGAAGTTTCGAGGTTCCGCGCCTCTTCATCTCTCTGGTTGCCTCCTACTCCATATAGTGAGCCAGCTCGCTTCCTCTTCTTCCCCTTCTTTACGTCGAACGGCTGTCTGTCTACTGATTGCGCCGTAGGCTCGCCATTCTTCTCCCTTGACATTCTCGTTGATAAGTTGGGCGTTCGTGCTGGTGATCAATGGACCGCCAACTTTTTGCGTGTCTTGAAAACATTATCGATAAGAGCACGCTAGCTATAAGAAGCTAAGCCTGGATTTTGCCCTACACCACTGCTCAGCCTCCACAACCCCACAGATCGCTGTTTTTCATGACAGGGCAAACATGGGCACATTCTCTGCATCCCTTCGTGTTCTCGGAGTCTACTAACCCGTGCGCTAAACAATATGGTCTTGGATCGTCAACCCCGCTGAGGGCAACCGCGAACTAAAACGGTCATCAGCCGGCAATTTATCCAGCAATGTAAGGTGCGGACGTAATGACCGGGTACCAGGAGAAGCTATCCAGGTCCAAATTTATTCAAAATGGACATCTTGCCCAGGGCAAGCGGATCGCAAGCCCGTCATGCTGTCAATCCAGTTGTGGGGTAGAGCCCTGCTTATTCTGTCCGTTGTACTGTCCCGAGTCGAAAGCAAGATTGACCGCAAAGCCATTGTTCAGCAGTACAATCTCAAATTGAATCAGTCGCACCCATCCAGCCCGGTGCAAGTTGGGAACGGCAACTTCGCTTTTGGTGTTGACATCACGGGTCTGCAGACCTTCCTCCCACATAACACGCTCTCGTCATGGGGGTGGCACAACTCTTCCTTACCATCGACACCGAATCAGACGTCTCCAGCGGACTATACTGGTGTAGACTGGTGGACCCATGGTCGCCTAGTCAACTATGCACAACCAAATCCTGTGGAGAAGGATATAAGTCAATGGATGATAGCGAATCCGCATCGGATTAATCTAGGAAGAGTCGGATTATGGTTTGGCGGAATTAAGGGAGGAAATGTTAGCGAGGCGCAGCTAAGCGCAAAATATCAAGTACTTGATCTCTGGGAAGGGATCATCACTTCAACATTCTCCATTGATGGCTCAGAAGTTCACATCACGACTATCGCGAGTCCCAAGACGGACACGGTCGCGGTGAAAGTATCGTCCACATTAGTGAGGACTGCGGGCCTAGGAGTATTCTTCGACTTCCCTTATGCGACGGGAAAGAACAAGTTTGACGCGCCATTCGTTGGGTTGTTCAACGCTACGTCCAATCATACTACCTCTATTAAATACAGGGAAAGAGGCGCTTCCATTACGCACACGCTAGACGCGACGACATATGTAGCCGACATTGCTTGGGAAGGATACGCCAGGATCTCACGACTCCACGAGACGGAGCACAAGTACATTCTGGCCACTAGTCAAAACTCAGAGACTCTTTCTTTCACGATAGCATATGCTCCTCAACTATCCAATACTTCCAATACATTCGCATTTGTAGAACGGGAAGCTGCAGTTTGGTGGCCAGAGTACTGGTCAAGAGGAGCATTCATCTCGCTCCCCACCGCCACCAATTCCTCTGCAAAGGAACTTCAACGCCGCATTATCTTATCTCAATACCTCTTGGCAGTCAATGGAGCCGGCAAGGACCCCACGCAAGAGTCTGGTCTTGTGAATAATGGCTGGTACGGGAAATTCCACATGGAAATGGTGTTCTGGGTAAGTGTTTCTGTGCGAAATGCACATGAACGATGTACTGACTTTGTACCTCTTCGCGCAGCACCTCATGCATTGGATATTCTGGGGTAAATGGGATCTCTATGACCGTAGTATTGGTGTCTACGAGCGATTTCTACCAAGCAGTTTCGAGCGCGCAAAAAAGCAAGGTTACGAGGGTGCGCGCATTGGCAAAATGAGCGACCCGAGCGGTCGTTCTGCACCCGGTGAGATCAACAGCTTGCTCATTTGGCAGCAACCGCACCCAATGTATTTCGCGGAGATGGAATATCGAACTTTCTCAACTGAGAAGACGCTCAAGAAGTGGGATCATATCTTGACTGGCGTCGCAGATTTCATGGCTAGCTATGCATGGTGGAACTCAACAACCAGCCGCTACGACCTCGGACCACCCATGTACCCCGTCTCCGAGAACACGAATCCAAATCAGACCGTTAATCCAACTTTCGAGCTCGCGTACTGGCGCTTCGGTCTCGATGTCGCAGGGAAGTGGCAGGCCAGGCAGAACAAATCCATCCCCGAACACTGGACCCACGTGCGAGACAATCTTGCTCCTTTCCCAACAGAAGACGATGCATACGTGACATACGAAGGCATACCAAAGATGTGGTCTACTCCCGAGTACACAGAGGATCACCCCGGGCTCCTTGGAATATTCGGCTGGTTACCTCCAGACTCTCGCCTCAACATGACCACCTTTAATAACACAGTTGCCAAGGTGCACGAAACGTGGAACTTCCCCTTCTCCTACGGATGGGATTTTCCGCTATTGGCTATCACCGAAACGAGGAGAGGCGATGCTGAACGTGCTGTACAGCAACTGCTTGATGTGAACAACGCGTTTAATGAGTTGGGCATGCCGGAAGGTGGGACGAGGGTTCCTACACCATACTTTCCGAGTGCTGCGGGCTTGTTACTGGCTGTTGCTATGATGGCGGGTGGATGGGATGGGTTCGAAAGTCCTATCTGGCCGGAAGGCTGGGAGGTCGAGAGTGAAGGGTTCATTCGTGGAATGTAGATGGGCATATCAGCATCCTTATTTTTAGACCTGCAACTCCGACCAAGTTTCCTTGAAGTGGAGCAAGCATAAGGGCTATCCTGGTATGGAAGTCACCATATTGCTTGGGTGCTAATCCCAAACCGTATAGGACATAGCGATGTTGTCGATGTCGCTAGCGACCAGGACTAGTAAGTAAATGCGATATGTTATAATAGATCTTTGTACAAAAAGGCCAACGGCATGAGATTGTTCATCACCCACGACGATCTCCTCATGTTCGAGCAAGCAACCCGCCCTCAATTCACGTACCCAAGATCATTTGAGAAGCACTCTGACTCCCTTACTTTCAAACCTCGGAAACGGATTGAAAAAGTCATGTTCAATATCCGCATCTGCCCTCGTTGTGTCAAACAACTCCATGCCTTTACCATCCTCGCCAATCCATCGACGCACTACTAGTGCCAGCGTATACGCAATCTCTGTAACCGCCAGGTCCTTGCCCAGACACATACGGCTGCCCTTAGTGAAAGTGACAAGATATTTCTTTAGTTGGTCTGCGCCTGGTTCGAGCCAACGGTCTGGTCGGAACTCATTGGGAGAAGGAAAGAGGTCAGCACTTAGGTGGAGGAGCCACGATGACATGCCGATGGGTGTTCCGGCGGGGATGGTGTAGCCGGCTACTTCCAGCGCTTCGTCCGGGGCGATGCGTGTGAGTCTTGCAATAATGCCGTGGCTGAGTCTAAACCCCTCGTTTATCACCGCGTTCAGGTAGGGAAGTTGGTTGAGGTCGTTCAACGATGGAATGACTGAGGGATTTGGCATGATTGTCATTATTTCTTCGCTCAACTTCCGTAGTATCGAAGGGTTAGCGAGGATGTGATAGACGGTCGATTTGAGATAATGGGCTGTGGTGAGTGTACCAGCTGCCACAAGTGTTTGTCCTTCGCCTTGAAGGCGGAGAGGCTCTAGCTCTGATGCCGGCAAGTTGCTTTGAAGCAGCCCGTGAAAGACAGTCGGATGAGAGTTGTCTTCATTTGGTTTGACCGCACCTGACAAGACCTCATGCAAGCGCTCATGAATGCCCTAAACACTGTCATTTACGTTCCTAAGGAGGTCGAAAGAGGTACTCACCGCTTGAAATCGTATGAAGCTTGTCAATTCGGGCTTGACCTTCACCATCAACTCCAATGGTATTCTTCTCATAGTGTGCATGAGCCAAGGCATCTGTTTAGTGAGCAGACTCTGTTCCGATGCCTCTCTCAGCAACGGCACCCACTCCGGATTGAAATCGTCCGCTTTCAACAAGTCGTCACTTCTGCCAAACGCATATTGCGTGATGATGTCCGTCGTCAACGCCGTGAAAGCAAGGTCAAGACTAACGGGCTGGCCGCTTCCGCGATACTCATCGAGCCTTCCACTCAACGCCTCCAGTTTACCGCGAATGACAGGATCGAACCTCCGGATCGCCGACACGGAGAAGTACGGCGCTAGCGGCGCTCTGCGTTTTCGATGCAGATCATGGTCGACTGTGGAGAGCATGGATCCAGGGACTATGAACATGTCTGCCGACCAGGCAAACTTGTTGCGCTTGCGTGTCTGACCTGTATACAACTCATCGTAGAAATCTGGGTCGCTGACATGAAGTTCGTAAGGGTTGATGCGGACCACGGGCCCTGAAGTGCACTGTTGGCTAAGATCTCAAAGAAGTACGCTCTACGGGTTATATTTTGTACCGTATACTTCGTGCATGCGCCTGATCTCCCAGGCAAACCTCCCCCGCTTTATAACGTCGAAATAGAACTCATACCACAGTGTAGCTGCTGCGAGTTTTGGGCCCGGGAACTTCGACAGCGGGCTGAGGTAGACGCGATAAAGGGCGACTAGGATGCCATAACCGATGTAAGAAGCAAAAAGGCCTACAAAAGCCTTTAAAAGTGTGATATAAGATATACCCTTGCTCGTAGTCATGTTAACGGTTGAAGTGAAGCGGATAGGTGGTAACGGCAAAAGGTTGAGGTGCGGATCATAACCTTCGTATCTAGGTAGATGTGGACCCCACCCTGCATGCAGGGCAGGGTATAGTTCTGCGCGTTGACGGTGTACACCTCAGCACTACTTACATTGTAGTTAAGCGCATTCTTATCAGATATCTTAAGATTTGAGTATTGTATGCGAAAGTGTAACACAAGGCTACTGTAACTACTCCTTCGATATCGCCTAAACTTCTTATCCTAAAAAAAGAAAGGTCGAAGCTATGAAAACGAGGACTCAATGCATAGTGCTAGTTCGACTAGGCTGGCATCGTAATGTCACTAGGCAGGATACCAAGGCTTATTCCCCCCTCTCCCTTCACACCCTCCCAACCCACACAAAATTCCCAATCGTACCCCATCGCAGCGCTTCCACACTAGGCGGAATCATAGGCTGCCGAACCGGGTGCTCTTTCTCTTCCGTGCCATGCTTCTTCAAACCAATCAGGCCCTGCCCCCGCAGTACACTATTGCCGTACTTACTGCGGACTTGTTGCATAGGAGGCGTGTGGTTCCGAACTCGTGGGTTGGATAAAGGGAATGGGGGCGCCCATGGCAGTAGTAGCATCGGTGGCATGTGAGCCTCTGAAGAGAAAGCGGGCGAGATTTCATCGAGCGTCGCAAGGAGCTTCGAATTGATCGTGGTCATTTCGTGTTTTTTTGCAAGTTCGTAGTCCGCGGAAGAGTACATGCTGTCCCAGCGACTGTCCGCTGCCTTGCCCTTTTTCATTAGTGCAGCGAGGGCAGTGGTTTTTACAACCGGGTCATCAAAACGGTCGGCAGTGACGAACAGCTTGATCACCTCAGTCCATGAGAACTGGGCTGCTAGCGTGTCGGCGGAGTGGAATCGCATGTAAAGGTCGAACATGTTGGCGTCCAGATCAGGTAGGGGACCGATGCAGCGTACGCCCGGAAATAGTTTGTCTAACTGGGCTAGAAGCCCGGAGCTGGAGGGAATGTCGGCATCGAGGAGGTAACGTATGGCTTTGTCTGGACCTAGGATGAACATAATACGATCGTCGTAGTAGCCCGCGACATCTTGGGGCAAGATCCCGACCCAGTCTGAGTCGAGCTGGGTGTCGCTGTCGCTGGGCTGGCTCGAAGTGTTGGACACCGGGGCTGAGACTCTCAAATTTGGAAAGAGGTTCGAGAGGAAAGGCATGGTTGAGGGTTGTTGGTTGGAGTCGTGGGTGGAGAGTTGATTCCTGACCGAGGAGGCCATGTAGAAGGAAATAGGATTCAAGGGTCAAGAGGATTGTGGGGAAAAGAGCGGTATTCGAGCATGCATGAGTTCGTTGGTTCTATGACGTTGCTCTACGGCTCGCGAAGGGCAAATCGCTTTCACCGTGGATGTGAAACTCCGAGAAACCGGTTTCTATAATAGAAAATGAGATGACCTAGTAGCTCGCTTGAGCTCTCAGCAAATCGTAGACGCGATGTTGCAATAATGAACGGTACCGATGGCAGAAAATCGTCGCAGAAACCATGGAACTGGAGAACGTGACATCATGCTGCTTCAGTGCTGGCAACTCAACGAGCGTTCGTTTTTCTGTAACAATATCGTAAGACTACCCAGTGGCAGCTCATATATCTGATCTGTAGTTAGTTTTCAGTGAAGAGAGAGAAGACAGTGTCAGAGCTGAAGGAGCTCGCGGCTTGAGGTAATGTCGCCTGAATCGCTGTGCAAAGAGAGAGGCAAGAAAGTAGAACTTGTTTGAACGCAAAGAAATATTTCAATTCCAGTTGTTGCACAATTCCTGAGACACAGCCATTGAAGGTGTCGGGTTCTCCCTTCACTCTTGTCGTTATATTTACACTTTCATCTGACCGTTCGCTCCTACTTCGTCTCGTGTTCTGGCGTGATGGCGAACGTCGGTCGGACAAACCTGTAGCCGCGTGATTAGCTGGGTACTGACCGCAAAACGACAATGGTCGGGACGTACCTGTCGCTGTTGTAGACCTTTGTTTCTGTGCCAAGAAGCTCCTTCTCCCTCGCCTTGTCCGCCAGATATCTTCGCACCTGATCGCGATCTTCTTCGGCCTGTAGCGCAGGAATGAGGTGTATCCGCGCCCACATCTTCTCGCGCGCGAGTTCGCTGCAGCTTGTCAGCATTGCCCTTGCTCTCCATCTCTAACCCATCTTCTTCTTTCCACCCTCCCGAATTTTACACGGCTGCGACGTACTTGTGCTCCCTAATTCCCTGACCGACCCTCCAGAATCCATATGTCATCAATGCGGCCGTTCCCACGAGGTACATGGCTGGTCGGAAGCCGCGAGCGGGGAGGTTGCGCTTGTATTGAACGGGGCTGTAGCCGCCCGACGGCGGCATATCCTGCGGCATGGTGGGCAGCTGTGTTCGTGGCTCAATGGGTGGGTGAAGGTGCCGTCGCTGCGATGCGGAGACGTGAGGTTGTGCTCGGAGGCCTGGTGAGCTAGGGTGGCAGGGGTGTGGCTTAGTAAGCTGTGAGCGAGCATAATTTTGTCGATGGTGAGTGGGCGAAAGTTCAACACCACAACTTTGAGTCAGTCAATGCTCAGTCCTTACGATCATGGGGTCTGAGGAACGGCCTGCGAAAATGCGCAAGTTGGAGCACACGGGCGACGAGGAGCATCCGCCTAGTGCAGATACTGCGCCTACAAACACCATCTCGGACGAGCAACCGCCTGTGACCTCGGAAAACAGCCAAGCTGCAGATTTAAATCAGGCAATAGATGGAGAAATAATTGAAGATGAGAGTGTAGCTCCAAAGTTGTCGAAGAACCAACTCAAGAAGCAAAGACGTCACGAGCGCTGGGAAGCGGGGCGTGAGGACCGCAAGCAAAAGCGCAAGGAGAAAATCAAGGAGAAAAAAGAACGACGGCGAGAAGCCTGGAAATCAGAGAATGCAGACGGGAGTGGCACCGCAGCAAAACCACCGCCAGCACGAGCCCCAAGGCATTCAGCAGGCCTCGGAACCCAAGTCCCTATCACAGTCATCTTCGATTGCGACTTTGAAGACTTGATGTTCGACCACGAACTCAAGAGCCTAGGGCTGCAAATCACGAGATGTTACAGCGACAACCGCAAGGCCAAGTTCAGGGCACATCTAGCACTAAGCAGTTTTGGTGGGAAGATGAAGGAGCGGTTTGATGGGATTCTAGCGCAGCAGTACACCAGCTGGAAAGGCTTCCAGTTTTTCGAAGAGGACTTTGTGGCGGTCGCAGAAAAGTCGAAAGAGTGGATGGCCGGTCCCAAAGGTGGTGAGGTTGCAGGGGCGATAAAGTCGTCGAAAGGAGTCGAAGAGTCTGGCGAACCAGAGAAGACTGAAGAGTCGGCTGAAGAGGGCGAGATCGTATACCTCTCTGCCGAATCCGATAATGTCCTCACGCATCTTAAACCCAACAGCACCTACATCATTGGAGGGCTAGTTGACAAGAACCGACACAAAGGCATCTGCCACAAGCGAGCCGTCAACCGAGGAATCAAGACGGCAAAACTACCGATTGGCGAGTTTCTAGAGATGAACAGTAGGCAAGTGCTCGTGACAAACCATGTGCTAGAGATCATGCTCAAATGGATGGAGTTTGGGGACTGGGGCAAAGCTTTCATGGAGGTAATCCCGAAGAGGAAGGGCGGAAGATTGAAAGGCGGCGGAGATGATGAGGAGGTGGATGCGGACGGAGTGGAGGAGAAGGAGAAGCTCGACCAGGATATGGAAGATGCCATGAAGGAAGCGGAGAACGTGTCAGCAGAAGTCGCGTCTGAAATCCCTCAGTCTGGAGAACCAGCACGGAGTGAGGGAACAGCAAGTTAGACCGAGGTTCCAAACAGACAGTTTCTGAGCATGAGGGAGTACCAAATTGCGCCAAATTTAGCAATCTGTATGCAAGTGAAAATGGCTTCCTACTCGCAAATAGGGAAATGCCTAGATATCTTCAACTGTTGAAGGTATTTAGGATCACAGCCCTATCGGGTAGCGGAAAACAAGCTTTCTGAGGATCTGCTAGGGCGCCACAGCATCTAGGGCGGTCGCGCTGCACGTCGAGGTACCCGAAGAAAAAGTAATAACTACGCGTTGCATAACTATTTTTGGAGCTTGAAATTCTACCACTGTGAGAACGAAGCCAAGAGCAGGAGCTCGGCTGAATTATTTCCTTGTGCGACATACTCACATTCCTTGAATCCTGAGGCTCTCAACAGCTGTCAGCCCACTATTACGCAACGTCACAGCTGCACTTCCCCAGCACCGCAACCTGTGACAATCCCAGCCGACACCACCCCAACGTCGCCTATGCGACCCGTTATTAATTCTGTCAAATTGCTACCAGAATTGCGTTCATGCCGACTACAGTAGACGCACCTTCCTCCCCACCCTCGCGTTCTCCTCCCTCAAAAGAAACTCCGCCCTCCCAACGAGCGACGCCCACGCGCTCCTCCTCATACTTCACATACCCGGTCTCATACGCGGTATCCGGCATACTGCGTCGATTAAACACCGATTCGAGCCCCAAAGCCGCCTCAGATTCAAAATCGGAGAGCAACAGCACAAGCAACATACAGGCGCAACTGCAGTCCACGGCCTCTTCCCTCTCACACTCGTTCGCCAGCCTCGTATCCTCCACCACTTCAGACATGAATTCTGTATTTCAGCCACCACACCGAAATGCCTCGCCCTTTCAACCGCCGCCACTCACACCATTAACCTTGAAGGGGTGGAGGAGTGGTTTGCGGGAAAAAGGCAAGCTACTCAGCAAGGCCCTGGCAGAGGAAATCAGATTACTCGTACCACCAAGACTGCAGCTCGTGGACGAGTGGAGTTTGGCGTATAGTCTGGAGCAAAACGGAGTCAGCCTAGGGACGTTGTATAAAAGGAGTGACGAGTACAGGGGGAAGAGGGGCGGTTATGTGCTCGTGGTTAGGGATGGCGGCGGCGGTGTACGTCTCAACAACACAACACGCGTTGGAAGGCTACTGACATAAGGAACAGATCTTCGGCGCATATCTCTCAGACCCACCCCACCCCTCGTCGCATTTCTACGGCAACGGCGAATGCTTCCTCTGGCGTGCACACGTCTTGTCCTCGATACCCGATCTTGCCGAGCTTCCACCACCTCCTTCTGCGGATACCACACATGCTACTCGTATGACAACAATAGCGACACCAAAGTCGAAGCCTGATACACTATCCCCACCTCAAAATGGTCAGGCGAATAAGAGTGGAACGAGCACGCCCGAGAGAATAAGATTCAAGGCGTTCCCGTATAGTGGAGTCAACGACTACATGATTTTTTGCGAGCATAGCTATCTTAGCATTGGTGGAGGGTAATAACAGCCGCTATTTGGTTCAGTGTAGTGTGAGCTGACAGTGTCATAGGGACGGTCATTATGGCCTCTGGCTGGACGACAACCTCGAGAACGGCGTTTCCGATACGTGTCCCACATTCGGCAACGAGCCATTGAGCGACGACGGCAAGAAGTTCGATGTTATGGGTGTCGAGCTATGGTACATCGGCGCTTGATCGGGTCCTCTATCTCTTCTCCACATGATACCAAAAAATGAGCTCTCAACTCCAATGGCATTCGGATATGGCGTTCAATTGGCTTTCAGCGTCAAGTCTGACCTCAGGAAGGTTTTCAGCGATACCAAACGGCAGCTCGAGGTTGGATTTCTTGAATTGCGGGTCTAGAACAAGTGAGATAAGGCACCACCAGGAGTAGGTGAGGTATATGATGCCCTTGGAATCCCACAATGATCACATTCTACCACTCTCACCATTATCTCACTTGCTGTCAAACCTGCTCTTACCTCTTGGTCTACGTCGTGTTCCAACGCTTGTTATAACATCTTAGGCTGGCCTGAGTGTCTTTCAACCACTTCAACCTCTTCAAAGACTTCCAAAATCATTCGGCAGCTACACATCCTACACATCCAACATTCCTCATCTAATAATATACACTCATAGTCACCACCAAACTCCGACTCCAGTTCATCAGAATGGCTGTCGTGAAGACTCGGGGCGCGACCAAGAAGCTGGGCCCTATCGGGTAAGCACATCAGATCTTGATGTATGTTTTGTTGCTCACTACACACAGACTTGGCCGCAAAGTCGTCAACTTCAAGACGCGCAACTGCGATCGATATTTCACCGTCCACGAAGACCTGCTATGCACCAAGTCCAAGTTCTTCAAAAACAAACTACAGAAGGATCGCAAAGCTGTCGAGGGTGATTGCTCCATCTGCCATGAAAAGCTGGACCCGAAAGTGGATGATGTTACATTCTGTAGAGCCAAGTGTGGACAGAATGTTCATGAGAAGTGCATGGACGGGTGGAAAAGCTCGCGAACTGGTCGGGCCACGTGTCCTATGTGTCGGAACATCTGGAAGGACAAGAGTGAGGAATTGATTGTCGTGGAGAAGGAGCTCGACCGCGACGCTGTGCAGCTATACATTGACTGGTTGTATACGGGGAAACTCCATATCGACGATGACATCGATCGGGACGACGACACCTTCAATGTCTCCCTCCTCAAAGCATGGTCAGTGTCATGTGTGCTTTGCGACGAGCAGTTCACTTACGCTATCATCGCCGAGTTGGTTGTTTCGATAGGAAATCGCTATAACGAAGGCTTGGGCGTTGACTCCATCAACTATGCCTATGACAACAGTCTGCAAGGGAACACCTATGCTGACATGCGAGATTTTGTTGTCATGGCCTACCTAGCGCAAGACAGTCGGGAGGTTCTTGCAGACTGTGTGGATGAATATCCCGCCAAGTTCACGCAAGATCTGTGCATAGCTACCCTAGGAGGGTTGAGTGACATACCGACGCACAACGAGTTGCTGACCGAATACACGGATGGAGAGTATGAGTTCAAGGATGACGACGATGATTAAAACACAATCATAAATATGGACGCTTCTGATGAGGACGAGCTAGTATCAGAAAGCGGGGTCTGAACATCTCCAGAGTCTATTACAATGCGACAGTTGGGCGTTCGATAGAAAGGGAACTGGAGAGCTGCAATTCTCTTGGCTTTTCAACACGCCAACGTCTTTGCATCTTTCGATATCAGGGCTCTGGTTCCTTTCTCTTCTCTCTTTCATCACCGGTCTATCGTGGGGTATCTATATCTTCAACGAACCTTCTATAGTTAGTAGCCTCACTAAAAGTTCATCTGCTCATTCTCTCACCTTCACTCTCACTGCGCCGCCTAAAGACGGGCAGCCAACAAACCTTCTCTCACCTCGTTAGGCCATTCATACCTGGTTTCATGTGTATATCTTCTCCATTCGTTAATCCACACCAGCTTCAATCTACAACACGCACGTCAGCCAAGATGACCATCTCCAAGATTCGAGGAGCGACCAAGAAGCTGGGCCCAATCAGGTACTATCAACCTTCCCCCTACTAAGTATGGTTATACTGAAGCAACACAGCACCGGCAACAAAATCGTCCGCTTCAAGGTCTCCCACCTCGACCGCCGCTTCACCGTGCACGAAGACCTCATCTGCCGCACATCTGCCTATTTCAAAATCCGCCTGCAGAAGAACCGCAAAGCCCTCTACCCCACCGACGAATGCTGCGTGTGTGCCGAAGCACTAAACCCCACCACAATGGACATCACGTTCTGCGTCAAGTGCGGCCAGAATATACACGAAACGTGCATCGAGACGTGGAAATACGCGAGTGGCAGTAACGGTGGATCGGGTCAAGCCAACGACGACAAGCTCCCACCAACATGCCCCATGTGCCGCGCGCCATGGAGAAATGACCCACTACTAAGGAATACATTCGTAGAAGGCAATCTCGACGCTGACGCAGTCCAACACTACCTCGACTATCTCTACTCCGGCACCCTGCACATCTGCCCCAGTATACCCCGCAAAACCGACGCCTTCAACCTCTGCCTCCTGCAAGCCTGGGCCGTCGCTGCCGCCGTGCAGGACTCCTCCTTCAAACACGCCGTTATCAAGACGTTCTTTGAAGAAGCGAGAGCGCGGTTCTGGAGGGAGAGTGTGGAGTGGGCGTTTGTGCAACAACAGGGTGGGGCTGGGAATGAGGAGATTAAGAGGTTTGTGGTTGGGGTGTATATGGCTTATATGAAAGAAGGGTGGTTTGGGAGGGAGGGGGCGGAGTGGCCTGGGGTCTTTGTCAGGGCGTTGGCGGATAGGGCGTTGGAAGGGAGGAGAGAGAGTTTTACGCAGCTGAGGGAGCGGTATCTTGGAGAGATGGAGAAGGAGGATGGGCACGTCGACATGGGGATTCAGGAAGAGGGTGCGCTGCGAGAGGTGAGGGGGGAGGAGAGGTACGAGTTTGTTCGAGGGTCAGGGATGGAAGCTGGGGGTGAGTCTAGGAAGAGGCCAAGGATGCAAGACGAGGTTGAAGACGATTCCGACCGGTCGTCGATTTCCGGGCATAATTTCGTATTTGGACGCTTGTACAGACCTACACGCGCAGGCCCTTGATCTTCCCGGTTCAAGGTCTCGAACTTCTCTGATGGCGAGGGAAGAGCTGGTCGAGAGCGCTCGTGAAGCATTCTGGTTTTCTTCAAGTACAAGGGACGTGGTTTTGGACATGTTTACTCCTTTGTACATCTTCCGGGCAAAGTTGAGGGAAATATCTTGATGGTACATTGAGAATGCTTTTAGATTCAGAATTCTGCCACTCATGAAATACCTCTTAGTCAAGACGTAGAGCAGGTTTAGAATGTGACCGTGATCGTGGAGATAAAAAATATTTCCATTATATTAGTGTCTTCAACCCTTTCTAAGCTAGTATGTTAGTTTGATTTATGTGGCGTTCGGACAAGAGGCTGCACAAGAAATGGGTATCTTACAGTTCCTGCAAAAATTTCTTTACAGAAAGTTCATATCAATCTAGTTATCCTAGTTATTTTCACATTGTCCTTCATCTCTTTCCACATGACGTTTATCTGCGTGAGACTTAGTGAGATCTCGTTCATGAGCATACATACCGCAACGTTCACCGCTTCATTGCATTTGAGCGGTAAGCGTTGTCTTCATCTCGACTTAGATCGCATCTAAGTGACGTCATGAGATCTGTTTCGATCTGGTATTGGTGATTCAAGTCGCAGTTACCTCTTCCTTCCTCCTCGCTGCGATGGGGCAGCTAGCTTCTCACATCAGACTTCTCACAGCAGGAGCAACCTTATCACTGCTCACTTCACCCTTCGACAGCATCACCGATGGAAGTCAAGTAGGCAGCAAGGTAAGTAAGTAGCCTCTCAATGGTAAAGCCGTTTCAGCGACACTAACCTTTCCTATAGCCCGTGGTACGAGTTGCGAGAGAAACCGAGGACCTGCAAAAATGACGGCGACACAGAGCCACGGCGGCATTACGAAACGCGAAAGAAAGCGCGCAGCTATCTCGTGAGTCTGTCACCTTGAATTTCTGTATTACAGATATCTGACTTTGTCAGATTCGGCGAGAAGATCCTTCGCCTGGAGGTCGGCTCGAGTCGGCGTCACTTCGTGGCTCACGAGGATCTCATTTGCTCTCGCTCTACGTTCTTCAGAGATCATTTTCAACCCGGCCGGAAGGACATAGAGGGTGAATGCGTGATATGTACCGAAGAGTTACAAGATCCGGAGAAAGATGTCACTTTTTGTAACGGCTGCGGAAAGAATATCCACAACAAATGTATCCTACAATGGAAGACAACCAAGAACAGTTGTCCTATGTGCCGCACGGAGTGGGTCAACAAGAATCTGATGAAGCGTGGAATCTTTGGAAATCTGGATCCTGATGCGTTCGACATGTACGTTCAGTGGATCTACCGACAGTGCATACCCAAATACAAGGCAGACAAGGATTCTGTCAAAGATTGCTGCTACCGCCTCATCGAGGCGCATATTCTTGGTGAGACTTTAAACGACGCCAACTTCCAGCACGCAATCCGGGAGGAAATCATCGAAAGCAGTCTATCAGATCCAAAGAGTGTTAGTCAAGATATGATCAACTTGGTGTACGATAGTACGGATGGAGGACACGTACTACGAAAATTGGTGGTAGACCTCTACGCTCTGGTGGGTAATCTGGATTGGCTTAGCGATGCGAAAGATGCTCCACAGCGATTTATTGTTGATCTGGCACAAGCCTACGTCAGGAAGAGTCAGCCGCGACCATCTGATGAGGATGTTCGTAAACTCTTGGCCGATAATGGCTACATCGAACAAGACAACACAAGCCCTGAGTAGGGCGACAGAGCCTTGGCTGATTGGTAACACCATCAGCGACACTAGACGCGGTCTATCAGACAACGATGTTCACACGAGACCTTTGGATCTTTACTCATATTTTTTGCAAACTTTCAGCTTTCTTTCCGCTTTCTCATATATCTGATTTTCAGATCAAAGCTGCGACCGTAGCGGAGTTCAGGTTGGGATTGCTTCCCCTAGAGGTTGGGTAGGTTCCATGTTGGACCCGACTTAGGAAGCTATATAGGGTCAAGTCGTTTCGTAGCGGGGGCAAGAGCGAGAGAGAGAAAGACTGATTCCAGCCGCGACGGAAGTTTTGCGTCGATGTCATGGCTATTTAGGACCTTTAGTCTTAGATTCTTGACAGTCAAATACTCCTTTACATGAAAGCATACCATATGGTTTTTGTAAATCTCGTCTTCTATCACACATACCTCAAAGCTGCAGCAACGACCGAAAGACCTTCTGCGTCGTCAAGCCCCTTCAACGTGTCCCGATTACACTTGTGTTGAGATTGGGGGCACATACTCATACGTCGAATCTTCCGCCTGTCGACCGAGGCACTTGCATTCAACCAGCTCGCAAGCAGACACCGAAAGAAGCATAGTGGACTAAACGTTCGGGAGCAGGGTAGGAGTGACAAAGGTCAAAGGCGGTATGAAATCGAGCCAAGCATCTCGCATGCAACACTACCTTGGGTTTAGCGGAAGTCAGACCCACTCGTCTAACCAAACGTAGGAGCGCAAACTTCCTCAACCCCAACCGAAGTCACTCCACCGCGCCTTTCTCCACGAATTAAATCCGGTTGAAAGATTACGCAATGCTCGAAAAAGATAGATTGCATCCTCGTTCGCGTGAGACTCGCGCGTTGCTGTCGGACCTAGACCCGCCAAACAGGCACGACCCACGTTTCTGCCAACGGGGCATTACACAGCTTGCTATGGGGTCCGTCGTTTGATAGATGGCATATATATGAAATGCAGCCGCTCCAATCTTAACGGACTTTTCTGTGTGCCTTATTTCCCTCCCATTCCTCCTTGTTGTTGGACATTCATTGCCCACCATGGCTGTCTCCAACGCCTCCTCCTCAATTAATACCTCCCCTCCACCAAAACAACCCCACATCTCCGCCCAACCTATCACACTCTCGAATTGGTACAAGAAGATAAACTGGCTGAATACGACCCTCACCGTCTTGATTCCTCTTTGGGGCCTCTACCTCACCACCTCCACACGCCTTACGCGCCCAACCCTCATATGGAGTGTACTATGGTACTTCATGACCGCCTTTGGCATCACAGGTGGCTATCATCGCCTCTGGTCACATAGATGCTATTCCGCCCGCCTACCGTTACGCCTCTTCTTAGCGTTCACTGGCGCCGGCGCGATCCAAGGCAGCATACGCTGGTGGAGCGCAAACCACCGCGCCCACCACCGGTGGACCGACACAATGAAAGACCCGTATTCCGTCATGCGAGGTCTGCTGTTCTCACACATCGGTTGGTTGGTGCTGAACAACGACCCGAAAGTCAAGGGACGCACCGATATCTCTGACCTCGACAACGACGCTGTTGTAGTCTTCCAGCACAAACACTACGGGAAGTGTCTGTTGCTGTCAGCCTGGGTGTTTCCCATGCTGGTTGCGGGCCTGGGCTGGGGGGACTGGTGGGGTGGACTGGTGTATGCGGGGATTATGCGGGCGTGTTTCGTGCAACAGGCTACGTTTTGCGTGAATAGTCTGGCGCATTGGATCGGAGAGCAGCCATTTGACGATCGAAGGAGTCCGAGGGACCACGTCATTACTGCTCTCGTGACCATGGGAGAGGGGTATCATAACTTTCATCATGAGTTTCCGAGTGATTACCGTAAGTCGAAAGCCCTTCATCCCCCTTTCCCCTTTCCGTCTTTCTTCCTACATAGATACACTAGATAGACAGAGCTGATACCGTGACATCACCAGGCAACGCAATAATCTGGTACCAATACGACCCGACCAAATGGCTCATCTACGGCCTCTCCATCCTCCCCTTCTTTCCCCAAACCCACAGCCTCAAAACCTTCCGCTCCAACGAGATCGAAAAAGGCCGTCTGCAACAGCAGCAAAAAGCCCTCGACCGCAAGCGCGCAGGCCTAGACTGGGGCGTCCCGCTCGCCCAACTCCCCGTCATCTCCTGGGACGACTTCACTGCGCAGGCCAGCACAGATGGTAAAGCCCTTGTGGCGATTGGCGGTGTGATTCACGATGTGAGTGCGTTTGTGGAAGAACATCCTGGAGGCAGGTCGTTGATTAGGAGTGCGGTGGGGAAGGATGCTACTGCGCTGTTCAATGGGGGCGTGTATGAGCATTCGAATGCGGCGCATAATTTGTTGTCGACGATGCGGGTGGGTATTCTGCGGGGTGGGCAGGAGGTGGAGGTTTGGAAGAGTGAGGCGGGGAGGTGGTTGGGGGCGAAGGATGGGAATGGCAAACCGGTGGTGAGGGCAGGCGAGCAGGTTACGAGGATTGGGGCGCCGCTTGCGGCAGCTGAGGCTGCGTAAGGGAAAGGGAGTGGAAGGGGAGGAAGATAGAAGGAAATGGATGTGATGTGAGAGAGATACAGTCGTACCTAATGTGCATATTACCTTGCACTCGTTTGTTGATAAAATAAATAAGAACCAAGGATACCCGTGACGCACAGATGAAACTCAAAGCCTCGCCCATTTTCGCTGAAAAAATACACTGAATCCGTCCCTCGTTTGTCTACACGAAAACTCCAGACTTCATCCCATCACCCACATCATCACTGCACTTCCCTAACACACCGAGCCTCATCCAATAGTCCTCCCCTTCTTCTTCTTCGGCAGATCATCCACCGTACTGCTCGACCTCTTCACTCCCACCCTCGCCACTAGAGCACCTCCTTCTTTCTTGGTCTCCACACCCCCCAGCGTCTCCGCAACCTTCGGCACAGCCTCCTTGCCCATGAGGATACTAATAAGCCACTCCTTCTCCTCCTTTCCTTTACGCTCTGGGTCAAGTACTTTCCTCCTCAGCTCATCCACGCCCAAGTGTTCCAGCTGCCACTTGACACGAACCTCGAGTATAGGCGAGAGACTAGGATCCGCGGCGGGTGCTGCTGCTTCGATACGTTGGATAACCTGTCCAGGAGGCTTTGACGTGTAGGCGAAAGTGAGGTTGCAGATCAACATGACCAAGCCCCGAAGGCGATGGAAAGCCTCCTTCCTGCCCGGCTCGTTCTTCAAGTTGGTACGTTGGAAGGGGACGTGGAACCTTTCGCCAACTCGTGCGAAGTTTCGAGCGCTCTGGTACATCAGGCATTCGGCGTGCTCCGTTGTTCTCCACGCTTTGCGTTCCATGAGAGTAGGGCGGTCGTATTTGCATGTCCCCATGCAATCCATCATGTCATATGTATTGGTGACTAGTGTGCTTATACCGTCTTTGTCCTTCCGGTCGACGAGCGGGACTGCGATGCCGGGTCGGAGGGGGAGAAGATCGCGGAAGGCGACCCACGGCTCTAGGAATGAAGGTGATAGGATGACATTTGACATCTGTTGTTTGTCAGAGGGTAGGTATAGCTTTGGCCCGATTTCGGCCCATTTGTAGGGGTAGTCGTTGGGCTCTGGTGAACTTGTGGTTGCCGTCATCTTCGATGGGATCGTGAAGGCTGAAGAGTGGCTAAGCGCTGTGAGCAGCTATCGAAGGGTTGACGAGCAAAGATGGTGACGGTTGTTGGAGGCGAGGTGCTGGTGGGCTGTCCTCTCGAAGTGTGCCGGTACCTTGCTGCGGGTAGTAGAAGAAAAGAGAGGTAAGTGGTGACTTGTTGTAGCGTGAGGCTAGGTTGATATAGAGCAACCCAAGACTCAGCACTAGCGGTGAGGTAAAAGGTAAATGAGATGTGAAGTGTAGTATCGTTCGTGCCACCCAATAATAGGCTTCGTGGAGGCTTTCTCGTGGGTAGTTCATATAGAATCAGTGAGAGTAGCTGGGATCGACTCTGAAGGCGACCCGAACTCATAGCTGTGTAGTCTACACCCGAACGCCTCTCGCTATGCAAAATACGGCTTACAGTTTGGCCTTGGCAGGGATGCTCCTCAGACGGCAAAACCCTCCTCATCCTTCCTTGGACCTAGTCCTTTCTTAACTCCATCCTTCAGCATCTCCCAAGTCACACCGTCCACTCTCCGTCCACGAATACCTTTGTCCCCAGCAACATCGGTCAACCTCCCCATGGCAATGCGGCGCATCATGACTGTATCCTGCGCGCCCTGGAACACTCTGCCCCGACCCTCCGTCAGGAACTTCTCGATAAAGTCTTCCTCATCCTCAGTAAATGGCAAGCTGACGAATTCCACGGCCTTTTCTTCCCGGCTATATACTTCGTCACCCGGCCCGCTTGACCAAGCATTCTTCTCGAGCGTTTGCTCAATCAGGATTTCTAGAAGCGGCTTATGCTCGTACTCCGGCCTGCCATGGATCCAATAATACGTCTCCGTGACATTACGTCCAGAGAGATATTTCGCGAACTCGTCCCTGACTTTCTGGTCCTCCAGCGGCGGCTTCACGCAGTTATAGTATGCGAGTGGAAGTATGTCGTCCTGTGAACTCGCCTGTCCGCCCATGCTACTTAGCTTTTCCCTGCCCTTCAATAAAGTGTGCATGATCTCATCCGGGAATGTGGGTATAATGCTCGGGTGGGTTAGGTTGCCGACTGCGATTGCGAAGTCGAGGTGGTCGAGTGACCATAGTCCTTCGATGAATGTCCAGAACCGCTTTTCGAGGTGTACGTCACGCGCAAATGCCGTCGAGAGTTCTGTAGTGTCGTGCTGTAGACGCGATAGGTCTTTGAGGAGATAGAAGATCAGGCAGTGCTTGTTGTGTAGGGTTGTGTCGGAAGAGATGATGCGCTGGTGGAGGTCATGCAGTTGTTGCGGGGTCTTCGGCGGGTAGATTCTCCTTCCTGAGAGGATTCAATTAGCAAAAGTACACACAAGACTTCAAGTGCAGCATACCCTTGATCTTGAGAAACTCTATGAGTCGCTCGAAGAAAGTGCGACCGCCGAGTGCGTGTTGATTCTCTTGAATCTGCTGCACAATGCCATCGCTATAGTTGAGACCCTGGAAGACAGCATCGAAATCTTCCACGTCAAGCATTATGACTGTAACTGAGACAGAGATTGTTTAAATGGAGTGGGGTGAAATTCGCGTAAGGCTGTGGTGGACGTGTTTCGCATGTCGTGAGCTTGTCGCGCCGTCATGTGCTGAGCTAGGTTCATCATGTGGCTCGGGCTTTCTTTGTTACTGTTCCAACCCATACTATAGTATGAATGTATTTAGGGCTGAAGCAGTTTGATCTCAGCGTTTTAACCTGACATTTTCTTCACCCCTATGGAAAGGACACAATCACAAAAGAATGCCCTACGATGAGAGAGGGTCATAATAGGTTGGATATTGAACAGTCTTCGATCATTCTATTTTATTATAGTACACGCGCTGGCCGTCACAATACGTGGTATCCTTACAGAACCTTTGAATACAACTAGTAGTAGCCGTTCGCTAATTGTCCCAAACGCCATTTTATGCAAACGTGAGTGTAATCGCCTTCTGTACTCCAAAGGACCGCTGTATGCAAAAGACAATACAAGGTATGTAGGTGCGAAAACGTAGCTCGCTCGATGCGTATATACAATCACCCGTTGTGGTGATTGGCGGTTCGGTAAACCTTTTGTGTCGATTATGATCGCTCTCGTTCTCGACGTTCATTCATGTCAAGTGCCATCTTTTTACTGAACTCGTAGCAGCTGATCATAATCGCGCAAGCCGGGGCAATCTTAAGACACCGAGCTGCCCAGCCCTTGAACAGGCCAGAAATGCCTTGTTCGCGGTAGATGTGCATTAGGAAGCGCGGCATGGCCTGATCTTCGGGTCGTGTTGATTTGGCGACATCCTTAGCGGCCTCGCTCGCATGGCGTATAACTTGCTGGCGGGTTTTGCCCACGTCGAAGGGTGTCGTGACGAAGGCAGCGACAGCGCCTGAGGCAGCTCCAGCGATGAAGCTGTCAACAAGTGTGTCCCTGTGGTTCTCTTGACTTCTTGAACGACTTCGTCGCTGTAGTCTCTCCTCACCACGACCCAAGCGGAACTCGCTGCCATCATTCCTTGCTTCTATTCTTCCTCGCTGGTCGGTCAAAACGTTCCGCGTAGCTTCGTAACCCCACCAATAGATAGCTGAGAAGGGCACGTCTCTCCAGAGAGTCAAGGTCAACCCCCTCCAAAGACTAAACACACCCTGCGTGCCTACCATCTCTCGTAGCCCGTCCATGGTCTCGCGGAAGTGACCAGCGGCAGTGGCTGTATGGTTCGCTGCCTGCATCCTCGTCCGGAACATCTCGATCGGACTGACGGCAATCGCGGCAAATACTCGTGCAGTTGCACCTGCTACGAGTGGTATGTACGGATCGGGTATGTTCTTGCGCATGGGCGATGCTCGTGCTGTTCGTAGCCAATCGTATCCAGCGAAGTATATGACGTTCGCGGGAACAGCCATGACCAGAGTCGGTGACAAGCCTCTCCACAGTGTGCTTAGGCCCTCGTTTTGGGCAATCTTTCGCAGGCCATCCCATGTGCTGTTGATTGTTCGTCGCTCCATTTCTTCTACTGCGCACGAACCGATAGCTGCAGGATTGATAGGGGCCATGGTTGGGCCTGCTACGCAAAATGGTGCCTTGTTGTTCATCCAAAAGACTTCTCTGCAACAGGCTGATATACCAAGGTTCGGAGGGAGGTCGCGAAACTGGGTGAGTGTTGCCCCATTGAAGGCGCGCGTCTGTGACGACGATGTGCTCGGGACGGTTTCTTGTGACTGGAGACGTACGCGGACGACGTCGAGGGGGGTCACTATGGAAGTCAGTATCCAGAGTCGCGATGAGGCGAAGGATTGAAAGTTTGGCCGCGGAGATGGGATGGATAAGAAAGGCAATGGCTGTAGGAGGACAAATGGTAATGGGAGTTTGAACATACCAAGTAGAGACGTGAGAACGCTCCCCGACACAGCAGACATCATTTTCTGCGCGAGCGACACCTCGCCCATTCCCGCCTTCGCATCCGCATCCTCGGCTCTCTGCGTGGCCGTCGCCATGGTGCCGTCAGTCGCAGCAAAAGGGCGTATTACCTCGAATCGGTACGAGGCGTGTCCTCAATGTCCCAAAGGCGTGAAAAAGCGGGCGTGCGCATCGTCTAGGCTACAGTCGTGAAGTGGTGACGATGGCGGCGACGGAGCGGTGATGCAAGGGTAAAAAGAACGGGCCTCGCTCTTAGAATTATTAGCGCGTCATCGGAGCCAGTCGGCTTGCATGTCCCGTCACTCCCGTCTATCTCTCCGCCCTTTTTGCCCGTTATCAGATCGCCCGTACATCCAGACCGCACCAGCTGTGGCGCTCGTCATCGCTGTGACTCCTCAGCCTACGTGCGCGCTGATGCACTGCGGATACCGGATCGAATCTTTGAGTCACACACCTGTAGATATGTGCTCGTACTAGACGCTTGACATTAGACCCTGCACCGTACCTATTTCTCTTTTGACAGCTGCGACATCGGCTACCACACTATCGCCCGCTTGTAACCGTGTAACCGCCACACTGGGTAAAGTACACCATGGACCCTAAGAACGTACCCACCAGCACTGAGGCCGAGCTTGAATCGTTCCGCCAGAAATGGAGGGAGGAAGTAACGGCCAGGACCAAAGGCAAGGCGCCTGTAGCTTCGACGGCGGCGAATAATGCTGCTTCATCGAGCAAACCTCACACGACCAAGGGTAATGCGCTGGACGCAGCACCCCACAGTCACATACGCCAACGCAGCGTCGAAGATGTTGATGAGGTAACTCCTCACGTGTATCGCGACTTGGGCGAAAAGCAGCATGGTCGGAGGCTGGATGAAACCAGTGCTCAGACTGCTGCCGCTCTCGCCGCGAACAGGGAGCCAAATTCTGCCTTGGAGCACTACGAAAAGGCTGTAGAGAAGGAGAGTCAAGGCAGTCTGGGGGACAGTGTAAACTTGTACAGAAAGGCCTTTAAGGTGAGTTGAGTTTCAAAGTGCTGTCGAAATACCTTCTTACTTGAGTAGCTTGACTCCAAGGTCCACGAAATATACAAAGCGAAGCACTTTCCGCCTTCGTATTTCAAGAAACTTCAGGGAGCACCGCCATCATCGACAACCCCAGGGTCAACATCATCACGAGCAACAGAACCAGCATCGCTCCCCAAACCACAGGATCCCAACCCATCCAATGCCTCCATGACAGTGCCCAACACCGCCCACCACTCCCTACAAGGCCTCTCATCCTCCCTACAAACCTTGATCAGTGATTTCTCCTCTCTCTCCATTCAAGGCGAACCGCCGCCCACAGACCTCAGCCCTCCGCCACCATGTCCCATCTCCACCATCCCAGAGGAGATTCTGGTAGAGATTCTGGAGCATCTTGCTGTCCAAGATGTAACATCTTTCACGCGTCTAGCCCAAGTCTGCAAGCGGCTGGCCTATCTAGTAATGACTGAAGACCGCGTGTGGAAACGCCTCGCACTGGGACATGAGTACGGATTCGCAGCCATGCACTACACATGGTCATGTGAGGTGGACGGGAAACCCCTCGGCATCGACGGTCAAGGCGGCCACATCCTAGGATCCAGCACCGACATCGACATCCCACTTGACACCGCCTCCGACGAATTCGACACTCCTCCACTACCTCCTTCACCCATCACACTCACCCAAGCCCTCGTCCCATCAACCTATCCAACCTACCGCACCCTCTTCCGCCTTCGACCTCGCATCCGCTTCAACGGCTGCTACATCAGCACCGTAAACTACACCCGCCCTGGCCAATCCTCCCCCACATCTGTGACCTGGAACTCGCCCATTCATATCGTAACATACTACCGCTACCTGCGCTTTCTTCGCGATGGAACCTGCATCTCCCTCCTCACCACGTCCGAACCCCCAGATGTAGTACCCTACTTGTACATCGAGCACATGCATAAATCCCACGGCGCGCTCCCTTCCGCGCCGATGAAGGACGCGCTGCTCGGCCGCTGGAGACTCACGGGGCCGGATGTACCCAGTGGTGACGAGGAGGAGGCCCTAGAAGGGGAGAAGGAAGGTACGCTTATTGTGGAGACGGCGGGAGCCACGCCAAAGTACATGTATAAGATGGCCCTGGGCTTCGGTAGTGCGGGTAGGGGGGCAAAGAACAATAAGTTGAGTTGGCAGGGGTACTGGAGTTACAATCGGTTGACGGATGATTGGGGAGAGTTTGGACTCAAGAATGATCGGCCGTTTTATTGGAGTAGGGTGAGGAGCTATGGGATGAGTTGGGAGGAGGGCGGGATCAACTGGGAGGGAGGCGGGAGGAAGAAGAAGTAGGCTGTTTTGGTAGATCAAGTAGTGGGAAGGGTGGTGAATGAATCGATCGAGTTACATCAATACCCTGTCTCAGTGATGGACAATATGGGCTTTGCCAAAGTCACGTTGCTGTCACCTGGAACAATGCAACGCTTCATGAATATTTATTGCATTATCATAGACACCTAATGCGGCGCTGATAGAGCACCTACGTGCCGTTACTGCTTCACACATTTCCCTGCATCTACCCTTTACCGCCTCGGCATACCCCTACCACGTCCCCGTCCACCCAGCGCCCGTTGAGCGGCACCTGGTGGTAGCGGCCTGTTGGGAGCTTGCGGCTGTTGTGACTCTTGGTTCTCTGCGGATCTGTTAGCCAGTCTGTTCCTATAATACAGGACATGAACAGGGGTGTCATACTTATCGTCTCGTCAACGCTCAGGATCAAGCAAGCAGCCTCTGTCGCCGCCTGCAGAGCGTTGACCTTGACTAGACTGGGTTCCCAAACAAACTTCTCCATGTTGTTTGCGATGCTCTCAGTCGTGAAGTCCACGCCGGCCCAGATGTTGCCCTTCTTGTGCTCCACGCGCAGGCGGTTGAGGATGTCCGTCGCATCGACACCCGCGTTGTCGCACAGTTGCCTGGGGATGACTTCCAAGGCCTTCGCGAACGCTTTGATGATAGGCTGCTGTTTATGAGGGATATTTTTGTCGGCGTAGTTGTGGAGATAGGATGAGATCTCCATCTCGACGGCACCACCTCCAGCAACAATGTTCCTGTTCTTGATCGCGCGCTTGACGATCATGATGGCATCGTGTAAACTGCGCCCCACCTCGGCGATGAACTGCTCTGCGCCACCGCGGAGAACCAGCGTGCATGTCTTTGCCTCCGGGCAACCCTCGAAGAAGTTGAAGCGCTCACCGCCGATCTGTCGCTCGTCGAACGTCTCGCAAGTCCCGAGGTGCTTAGGCTGGATATCGGAGCAGGTGGACTGAAGGCTGGCGCCCGTTGCCCTGCACACGCGGTCGAGGTCGTCTGCTGCTACTCGTCCAGCACAGAAGATGTCTCGGTCGGCGAAATACTGTGTTGCAAGATCGCCAATGGGGAGCTTGCTTAATACGACCTTCGCGCCCGTTTTGTATAGCGCCTCCATCTTGTTGTAGATGATTTGCCATTCCGCATCCACGATCGCCTGGTATTCTGAAACCTGCTCTACCCGTACTTCGGCGTTGTCCTTCTCGCTCTTTAGCTCGAGCTCCACGTTCAGGCACACAATCTTTGGTTGCTTGAAGGACTTCGGTTGTTGTTCGAAACCGGCGTACGAGAAGGTCTTTTTGAAGGCGACGCCGTTGACGAAAAGCGAATCCTGGAGCGCACCGCCGGTGATCTTCTTCACGCCAATGAGCCTTTCGTTCAGCTCATCCTGATCCAATGAGAGGACTGCGTCCACTACCATCTTTGTGAAAAAGTCGGCGTTTCTGTGAATCAGTTTGCTGCTCATGGCGGTCGCAGCAAGCTTCTGGAGTGTGTCCCGCTGGTTACCCTCTGCTGTGTCTACGGCAATCTCCATAATCTTGTTGACTGCAAGATGCGATGCTCTCCGCAGGCCCTTGATGATGGTCTGGCTGCTGACTCCCTGCTCTACGAATTCCTTGATCTCCTTCAATATCTCTCCTGCTAAGACAACGACGGAGGTGGTTCCATCGCCCACTTCGGCGTCTTGCGATCGTGCGATGTCGGTCAGGATGCGGGCGGCGGGGTGAACGATGTCGAGGAGCTACGCTTTGTTAGAGGCCTATTTCAATACCCAGTTCCAGGATCCAGCTACCTTCATCACTGTTGCTCCATCGTTTGTGATCGTCTGCCTTCCGTTCTCGTCGACCATGAGAAGATCACCGCCATACGGGCCTAGTGTCCCCTTGATCGTTGACTGTACCGCAAGACAAGCGTTGATGTTTGATATGACTTGTCCTCGGCCTTGAGACTGATCGGTACCTGCCAGAATTCAGTATGTAAATTCGCAACATGAACTCCAAGGCACCTACCCTCCCGCAGCACGACAATAGTCGGTGTTTGGCCGCCGAACGACATGGTGGCTGAATGGAATAGCGCAAATCTGGGAATTAGAGGTACAAGAAGCTGAAGCAATCCGTCGAAGCTCCAAGAAGCAGTCTATGGGGTATCAGTCGAGCTATGCGCAGCTGTATGTTGTCCCCCGCAGACGCGTCCCATGAATTTTCCAGGCACGTCCCGCGCCAAGACATGCACTCGGCTCGACATTTCTCCGGCGGAAGTCGCGACCAACATCGCAACCTTCCTTCAACCTTCTACCGCCCTTCTGTGCATTGTACTACATTCCGCGCCGTCGCCAACCACAAGAGCTCTACCACTCTATGCCCTTGCGGCTGGCCCGCATTTATCATCAATTACTGGCTCGCTAGTGACGTTATTGCGCGATACATGTCCTCGTGACCCCTCTACCCGTTCGAATGAGACATTCGAACACGATCTAAGCTTAACTCAAGCTCTTGCCACCCAACCCAATATTAGTCGCTTGTTTTAGTAGCTGTGGATATTCCATATCATGCCAGCCAAGACCTTAGCCAAGAAAGTCAGTCTCCGTGATATATGTTACCCAGCACTCTGAACACCATTCTGATCTTGTGATAGATGGCACCAACGCCAAAGTCAACGGACAATATCCGTTTACGTAGACTGGATCTATCTTCAAGGGAATCAGTCGACAAGCAAATCTCAATACCGGAAACTATCACAGCATTAGACAACTACCCACCATTGCTCCGCATACCGTCCGAAATCCGGAGAGAGATCTTCAGATATGTCCTACCATCCTCTAACAAGAGGTTTCTACTCTACACAGACTGCGATTCGACAGTTATCAGTAAAAAATGGAACCGCAAATGCCGGCCGCACCCCGACAAGCACCTGACACTTGACATTCTCCGGACGAATCGCCTGATCTACCATGAGTGCCTATCAGTTATGTACTCAGAGAACTTGTTCCACTTCTACGCATTCAATTATCTGCCTGTACTGGATTTCATTCGGCATCTAAGCCCAGAGGCTAAGAATTTGGTACGCAAGGTTCGGCTCACACCTCTGACGGACGATCAGAGTGATCCGCCAGCATCGCACGATGTGTTCTGCACCGTTATCCATGATTCATTACCTGGCTTGAGCGAGTTGCAAGCCGATCCTGTTGTCTTCTTTTAATTTCTCGTTGTTAAGCAGGGCGTTATGGGGTACATCGAAGCGCTCAGCATAGACTCCATTTAATGCATTTCGACAATATTATTATTCACGACTCACAACTTCGCGCATTTTGTTCTCTCTCGATTTCTCGGCCTTCGTTGCATTTCATCGACTGCCATACCCATTCTGTCACAGACCATACATTATGCTGGAAGTGGGCAAAGGGAAGTATTGCGATGGAGGATAATCATTCTTCTGATCATTACGCGATTCTAGTTTCCTATTAATATCAACAGGTTGGCGCGAGGACAACTGTGTTTAGAGAGGAACGTAAGTCACACTATATATTTGACTAGCGATTATGAAGTTGACTGTGAACAGCTTACTTTGATCCTGCTGGCTTAATTCACGATGAACGAGTAGAGAGACTGGAAAGGAAATGATCATGCATATAGTGGCTCTAAGACAGCCTGAGTCCAAAAGTGAGTGATATTGAAGCGCCAGCATGAATGAAGAGCTTGGGATGTAACGACAAATCTAAGCTTCGGTACTACCTCACAATGACGGTACCAATGAAGCATCTTGGCTCCCTCCCTTTGCAGTATCACCTTTAACTTTCGCTACCCGCTCACTCAGACTCACACTGCCGTCCCTCTCCAAGAATGGTTTCTCCCCATAGACTGCAGTCCGCTTCCCCTCTCGTTCTTCGGGATTGTAACCACCCGGGACAGCACGATGAGCCACGACTCGATTATCCCCAAAGGCCACACTTCCCGGCTCCCATTTCCAGCGAACCGATAAGTCGTCCGCCGAGTGGAGGTGTCTACCTTAATGTTAACGCTATGTTTTGGGATGAGACAAACAAGGTAGTTCACTTACTCGCGCAAGAAATTCAGCGTATGCAAACTCTCTGCCCCCGCCAACCCCTCAAGCTGAATTATAAACGTTGGATTATAGAACAGTGATTTTACTTTCGTCACAGGATGTGTCCGCACTAACGGATGGATCCTACGGACTGGCCCTCGGAAGGGTTGAACGCCACGGTTGATGGAATTGACGAAAGAGTGTTCCGATGTGTGAACAGCCTTCAACTCCTGCAGCAGGGCTTTGAAGTGTGGGCTAAGTTTGTCGTACAAAGCAGTTTGAGATGTCCAGATGGTGTCGCCGCCGGATTCGGGCGTGCGGATCAGACGAAGCATAGTGTATGCTGGGGGATTTGCTTCGAAAGAGTGGTCAGAATGGAAGTCCGCACCGTAGTTCGCGAAGGCGCGGATGTCACTGTAAGTACCTCTTAGCATCTCAGATTATAGAGGAAGGCTCAGTTCATACTCATTACGACCCAGGATTGTTACATGGCGCGGATCAACCTGATTGGGGTCTCGATCTTGCAAACCGTAGTGCTTGGTGAGAGCGTATTGTTGGTCGATATCCAGGTCTTGGTTCCTGAAGAAAACGACTCCACGTTCAGCTGCCAGTAGGGCAAGCTCATCTTTTTGAGCATCGGTCAGCTGGCTCAGCTGGATGCCCTCGAGTTCAGTGCCGATATAGGGCGTCAAGTTTCTGACTTTGGTCGCAGCTTCAAGGAGACTCCTCTTGCTTGGCTCGGCAAAAGATGCGCGATCTTTTGGAGGCTCAAACTCTTCGACTGGTGGATGTGGAGGCTTATAGTTCAATACCGAATCGGTAAGGCCTGTATGATTCAAACTCATATTGGGTAGTTATATGTCTGAGAATGCTCGATACCATTAGGCGCCCATTGGACTTCTTATCTCTTAAGTAGAGGACGTTCGTATTCCTAGTGGTGAGTACATCTACACCTCGCTACGAATTATCAACCAAGCAATTGACATCCGTCTTACATATTGCGCCATTCACATCATCACGTTATTCACCTCACACATTGCGCTATCACATAAGGTTAGGCCTCTCTTGCACTGCGACTAAACTCTTAACATACTGAAGGATCATGCAGTGCATTGTTCGCAATATCTGCATAGCTCACGTTATCACTTTATGCAGCATTTGATTGGCCGCGTGCTCGAAAGCCTCTACCTTCTCATGGCTGCTCTACGCGACGTGCATCTTCATGTGCTGTGCAGTCAATGTACTTAATTCGAAACATTTGCTCGCGAACAAAACCTAGTATCAAACAGCAACTATGGCCTCTACAAGCGGATCTGGGCTCGCCCAGGATGATGTGGAGAAATCCCAACCGCCGATTGCAGTGGCAGAAAGCGACAAGAGCTCCGATAAAATCAGTCTTAGCAAAGATGTGTACGACTCATCCAAGGTTGATCCTGTATTGGCAAACAAGATGGCGCTCATCAACGCTGCTATCGACGAAATTGGCATGACTCCATTTCAATGGAAACTGTTTGTTTTCAATGGATTTGGTTATGCTGTAGATTCTGTAAGTCCATACACATCATTCCTACGTTATGAAATATATCCTCTAATAAAGATCAGTTGCTTATAGTCTGTAACGCTATTGCCCAACCGGCGGTTGACAGAGAATTTGGAAGGCCAAACAAAAAGATCGCGGGAGTCGCCTTGGCTTCTCAGATTGGACTGCTAGCCGGGGCTGCCATCTGGGGTTTCACTGCCGATATCATTGGGAGAAAACTGGCTTTTAACTCTAGTCTCTTCATCTGTTCTGCGTTCGTGCTTATTGCTGGTGGGATGCCCAATTACGTCTCCTTCGCGACAACGTGAGTTCGCACGCCCTTTTACTACCAATGCGATGCTAACACATTGGAAAGGGTTGCAATATACTCAGCAGGAGCCGGAGGCAACTATGTTCTTGACGCGACCAACCTGTTGGAGTTCCTCCCCGTATCTCACACTTGGCTGGTTACGTTCATGTCCATCTGGTGGGCCGTTGGCTATACTATTACTGGACTTCTTGCATGGGCATACATGAGCAACTTCAGCTGTGCTTCAAACTCAACACCAGCCACCTGTGACGGAGCAAATAATTGGGGGTGGCGATATTTGCACTTCACAGCGGGTAGTCTGGTCCTTGCTCTTAGCGTTGCTCGCCTCCTTTTCATTCGCATGAAACAAACTCCCCGATGGCTGATTGCTCAAAACCGCGATGCCGATGCTTTTACGGTACTGGAAGAAATCGCACTCAAGTACAATCGGCCATTCACCCTTAAACTCGAAGACCTCGAATCCAAAGGACGTGTTCTCAACACTGAGAAATCCCGATGGTCATCAATCCGCCTCGGCAAGCACTTCGGTGGCCTGTTCGAGACAAGACTCCTAACGTGGTCGACGATCGTGATTCTAGCAAACTGGTTCGTTATTGGAATGGTTTCACCTCTGTATTCGGTCTTCCTGCCATATTATCTCGCCTCCCGTGGCGCCACTGTCAATGGTCCGCCGACCAACTACACCACGTGGAGAAATTACGCAATCAACAAAATAGCTGGATTGTTCGGTCCAATTATTGCTGGATTGTTGGTTGAAACCAAGTTGTTCGGTCGAAGAGGAACACTCGCAGTAGGCGCACTAATCACTATGATCCTGCAGTTTGGATATGTGCGTAGTTTCAACCAATACAAAATCCCTTCATATTCCTAATCGTTTGCAGACTCAAATCAACACACCGGCCCAAAATGTTGGCGTAAGCGCGGCGATCACTGCTGCTTCAAACATATATTATGGAACCATCTATGCATATACACCAGAGATCCTTCCCAGTGCCCATCGAGCGACTGGATATGGACTTTGTGTTGTTGTGAATAGGATTGGAGGTATTAGTGGCGTGCTCATTGGAAGTTTCTCTAATGTTGAAACCACAGCGCCGCTATTTGTATGTGCTAGTTTGTTTGGATTATTGGTCGTGTTAAGTTTATTGCTCCCGTTTGAGACTCGAGGTAAGAGAAGTGTATAAGGATGGCGTATAAGAGAAGCATGCAATAGAACGTCAATTAACTTAAGTGGATCATGAAGGAAACACCGATGAAGTCAGAGTGAAGAGCATGCTAGAGTCGGAATTGATTCAGCGATGATCCAAGCAATGATCACTGATATTGGCGTTATTCCAGCCCTAGAGTAAATACTGAGGGTCCCGATGGTCTGCATGGAATCAACATCTGTGCGTTCTTGTTGTTCGCTTCCCAACCCTACACTTTGTAGTCTTGATTGACGTTCACAATCGCCGCTGCTTAAGTCTCAGTCGAAATTTGTCTAGCATGGTCTTCGATGTGGAGAATGCATACGGTTGCACAACCGCATCGTTTCACACGCTTGCTTGCACCTTCCGCCCCAGCACCGCCCAAGATCGCGCGCATAGTTGGTTCACCGCGCAAAATCTTTTCTACAATCTATAAGTCTCGATATTGATCATAATGACGAACTTAAGGTATTCTTTTCGGCATTAATCTCGTTGTACCCGAAGCAATTCCGCATCTGGCTTTTTCTCCGTTTCTCTTCGCGTTGCGAGCCCGAACGATTTACGGCTAGATGTGCGGCAGGACTTTGAGGAATGCGAAAGTTTTATCCTGCTCGACAGGAATGTAGAACATGACTCTGGCGCTCTTGTGATGTGACGATTGATGCGGCAAGTATATGCTTCTTAGGTGATACTTTTGGCGATCACCGTGAGTGGCCGTGGAGCGATCTCTACATTGTCTTAAAACTTCTCCCCATATGCTAGAGCACCACTTTGACTACAGATTTATGTAGACTATTATCAACACACTAATCTTCTAAGTGTAGATCTGTAAGAGGCCTGCGTAGAAGCTTGCGTTCGTTTGGGAAGCTGTTTCGGGCGTGGGGAAGGCCTTGTTGGTATCGCCAAACTCGGAATATTTCCTGTCATCTGCGACGTAGGAGCAAAAGGTCTACAAGTAAACACCATCACTTTCAAAGCTAAATTAGACCCTCGACTAGCCAGCTCTCGGAATAGATTACAAAATAATTCAAGGATTTCGGTATTCGGCGAATCACCAAGTGGAGGGACAAGGAGTTCCAGCTCGAGAATAATGTATATCTCCTGAGAAAGGTTTGTGAGCGCGGAGCCCAGTATGTCAAACCATTGCTTTTTCGTAACAGCTGTGCGCAGCTGGGTACAACTAAGCGCAACTGACTTTTGAGAATAGGAGGAGTCGTTCAATTTGAGAGCTTGGGCAACGAGCGACTTGAGAATAGCCACTGGGGTTATTGGCTTGCTGTCCGAATCGAGAACTCGTGTATTCACTGCCCATAGGGCTGGTACGTTCTTTCTCTGTAGCTCCCCAGTGACTCTTACAGCGGCGTCGCGCAAGGATCCTCGCCCTTGAAAAGTTCCCTTTATTAGCACAATAGAAGAGTCCGGAGAGTCTCCGAACTTCTTCAACATTGAAGATTGCCAAAATGCCTTCGGGATGTCGACCCTTTGACTACGCTGGCGCAGGTTTCGCATTAGGACGGCCTGATTGTAGCTCTCCACTGGATCGAACGACGATGATTCGGCTGCTATGCCAATTATCTCCGCAAATTGCAAATCTGTGACCTTCTGGTTCGTATCCACAAGTGAGCTTGAGTTCATGATTTGGTGGCCTACACATGGAGAGTTAGTATAGATCTTGCGACTGCGATTCTATCGACTTACTAATCATCAAGGATTTCAACTCAATCATTGTGCTCTCAGATTTTTCCAGCCTAGCGGCCATGAGCTTTATACATGTGTGCATCTCTCGTAGTTCCACTTGAGACCCAGCGACGGCAAGCTGTTCAATGTTCCGAGAACAACCAGCGATATGCTCGAGCAAATCTTGATAACGTAACTCGGAAGGTCGTGTGATGGAGTGGAGGATGTGGCGGAAAGTACCCTCCCGATACCAGTCATGAGCGCGAATTAGGAACTGAATAATGTGCGCGTACAAAAGCTCTACTGAGGTCATCATCCTTGTGGTTGGGTACAACAGTGTCGCTAGTTCAAGTCGAGGAAGAGCGTCGGCGATACTAGAGAGGGCTTTTGCCAGGCATGCGATTGCGCCTTCGTGATTCAACAATGCCTTGTCACATTCTCATTAGTTCGCAACCCACGTGGCCTACTATTGTTTCAGGGTGAACTCACTACGAAGAGAAATTTCATTGCACCCCAAGCCAGGGCTACGTACTCGGGATGATGTTGAGAAAGTACATCGAATATGTTCCCATAGTACATTAAGCGGCTGGAAAAACGTTCCAGCCATTTCCTAGACTTCTGGTTACGGGAAGATTCATAGTCTCTGCGTGCAGTATCCACGATGTTTTCTAAATCTTGCAAACTGGCGGTCTGTTTGACTAGATCGAATTTGCGCTTGTCATGCGTCAAGTCAGAATTGAAGCGATGAATGGCCAGTTTGTATATATCTGCTGCCTGAATCGCTGTTCTACTGCGATGTGTCAGTGCTGGTGTCTGTTGTCCCTAGCTTCGATTCAATAATGAGCAAACATACGTCGTACCAGGGTAGCCGATCCACTCTTCACTCAACTTTGTGTACTGCATCGTAGTTACTTGACTATATGAATGCGATGAGTAGCTTTTCAAGGCTGCCAAACTCCCAGCGCAACCAGCGTTCAGCTGCCAAGCTAGAATGGGGCGGTGTTGTATGCAGGCTAACCTAGTTGAGGTCTAGACGCTGAGGGGCTACTGCGTTATCTCTACATACAACTACGCAGACAGACTTCCTCTTCACCTCCTTTAGCCTGCCATTGCAGATGTTGATCGGACGGCGCCAAACGAAAAAGAGCCGTGTATGGAGCTCCGCTCACTCCTCAGTATTGATCCCTCGTAATTTAGGGTCGTCAAGCTCGAGCGCCGACAGCGACGAGGCTGAGGAAGCTGAATCAGCCCAGCCACCAGAGGATGACAGCGTACACCAGGATAACTTAGCGGAGTCCAACGAAAAGCCTGTCAAGCGCGAACTTGAAAACTACAACGAAGAAGTCGAGGAACACAGTGAAGACGAAGACCCTCACGGAGCCCCATACCCCGACTTTGGTCCGGCCATCTTTGATACGATCCACGAGATTGATGAGAGCCCCTCACCTCAGCAAGAACTCGACCAGAGACAGTCAGAAGATGTCATAGATGAATATGTTCATCTATTGAACACTCTTACTATTTCGCGGGACCAAACAGAAGCCAGCAACTTCGAAAAGGAAAGGCTTCTGGCAATTGAAGACGAGAAATTGATCGAATCAGCCGCTATAGATCCGTATCCGCTGCCGGTTGTATCACGCGGGAATCACGCTCTTCAGGACTATCAGATGCAACTTATGCTGTTAGAGCAACAAAATAAGAAGCGACTTCTGACGGCTCATCAAGATCAAATAACATCACGCCCAGGCCCGTCTCCTCCACAAAGTTTTTCTCCAGACAGCCCTCCACCAACTCCTTCTCAAACTAATAAAGCTCCGCGGTCATCTAAGTTACCTATGGCATTCCCATACACTCCGGGCGAGGAACCAAGACCAGCCTCGCCATCCACCAATACAAAAATCACACCCGACTCGAAGATGCCGTCTAGCCCACGACCCAACATAATGTCCACTCTGGAGCTTAGCACGATACCCAGTTCCAACATTCGCCACACTCCAAAAACTTTTCAACCAGATACACGATCTGGAATGCTTCGCCCCCCCAGCTCGAGATCACCCCAGCACATGCCAGGCTCTCATACGAACGGATCAAGTGCCGCTCCAACTCCAGTGGACGCATTATCGGGAACGTATGGTGGAATTGACTCAGACCACGTTGATCAACTGTTGAAACGTATTGAAGCTCTGGAAAGAGAAAATCAACGATTACTCCACCGACCCGCATTAATCCAAGCACCCAAGCCGCCACGCTTCCAGGTACTTCATGTTTTAGATGACCCTGCCAGGACCATTTGTCTTCAGGAGCCTGTCTGGACTTTCGACCGGAAGGGTAAACTCCAACTGAAAGCTGAGTTACCTCTGGTCGACCTAGAAACCCATCTTAAGAGGAACGATGATATATCTTTTCTGGTTTACAAATCATACGCGACGCCATTCTCAATTAGCAACACCGACTTGGCAGAAATTTTAGAAACGGGTGTAATGCCAGACCCCGAGCCATCGGACGAATCCATTGAAATTCGATCTGAAGGCCTTCGCGCGGCTTTCGAAATCTTTCTCAGATCTACGGGTGCAGCTGAAGAAAAACAGTACCACTCCCGTACGCCCTCAGTACAGGCGCCGTACTTATTTTGGTATCACTGTAGGTCACAGCACCAGGCTTTATCTCAACTCCACCCAGAGCATCAACAGCAGTTGAAGCTACTAGTCGACTGGATTGAGACGAATTATGCGGTAAAATACGACCAGTTTGACGAAATGATATCCCAAGGTCGTATATCGCACTCGTTCATGGAGTATCTTTTTCGCACAGGGGATGTGGTTGTTTCGATGGACGGAGATAAGACCAGAGCATATCGATTGGATGGTATACCGGCTTTGGAAAGATCATACGGGCGTGCACATCATTCCCAAGCATTCGACAAAGTCGCTCGCAAAAAGTTGAAAGGCGCTCAAAACTCTACTCCCACAACAGCTTGGAGATGGAATGTACATTGCTGGTCTATCAAATACGATGGCCAATTCTACCGTCAAAGAACTCAAATTCAGCTTGAGTTCGCTACTGAGAGCCATAATGATGAGGTAGACATCAGTGAGCTTAGCGTAATCCCACTTCGGCTTGTTGGGGAAGAAGTGCAGCAGCAGCTTATGCAAAGAGGCTGCACTTTTTGGTCTTGTCGAATCAAGAAGCTGGTTTCGTATAAAGGTGGAGAAGAGGGTACGCTGCACTCGGTACGATATGACTCTCTATGATACCTATGGTATCTCACTCTACACAAAGCTAAAATATGATTTAGGATGGTGAACGGTATATGATTGACAACAAGTCATACAAAAAGCTTCATCTTGACGCACAAAAATCGAAGCGGAACCATGAAATCAGACTTGCGTATGAAGAAGGTGAAAGTACGCCACTCTTTGCGGAAGAGATGGCCAACGATGAACCTCCGCCAGCGCCATTGATATACCTGTTTCCACCAACAATAACCGGATTCTCATTGCGCCGTAAACGGTGGAGTATGCGTTGTCTAACTTTTTTTATCAATTACCTAAGCTGACATCTCAAAGCTGATTTGGTAGTGGACAAAATCACTGATGTTTCGTGGAACAAGGATGCCTTCAAGCGCCTAGTAGCCGATGACAAGACTAAAGAACTCGTGCAAGCCCTCGTGGCCGACCGCATAGCTGGTGAAAGGAACACTGATCTCATTCAGGGGAAAGGCAACGGACTGATCATCCTTCTTCACGGCGGCCCCGGCACAGGTAAAACCTTTACTGCAGAGAGCGTTGCTGAGTTGGCTGAGAAGCCCCTCTATCCTGTCACCTGTGGTGATATTGGTATTGAACCAGAGCAGGTCGAGAAATATCTCGAATCAGTGCTATATCTAGGCAACATATGGGATTGCGTCGTGTTGCTTGACGAGGCTGATGTTTTCCTTGAAGAGAGGGAAATAGCAGACCTGGCCCGCAATGCCCTTGTTTCAGTTTTCCTTCGTGTGCTAGAGTACTATGATGGGATTCTCATCCTGACCTCCAACCGAGTCGGCACGTTCGATGAAGCCTTCAAGTCCCGCATATCGCTTGCGCTCCACTATCCGAACTTCACCAAATCCCAGCGCTGCCGCATATGGAAGAACTTTCTGAATCGACTGAAGGATTTGAAGGAGCCGAACATCGACTTCGATGACATTGAGTGTAATGTCATAGAGTTGGCGGAGGAAGAGCTCAATGGTCGACAAATTCGCAACGCGATTACTATTGGTAGGCAACTTGCGAAGTTTCAGGAGAAAGATCTGTCGTATGCGCATCTCAAACATGTTGTCGAGGTTTCAGCCCAGTTTGAGACGTATGTAAAGAAGACAAAAGAAGATCTTACCGATGAGCAAGTGGCTAGGCTCCATGGACGTCGGTGGTAGTTAAGCAATCATGGTTGAGGCTCCCCGTTCAATTTGAGCTGAAAGACTTGTCTTTCTCCTATTAATCACTAAACCACGTTGTCCTTACTCGGGCAGAATTCAGCTCCAATCGACACCGATATTTGTCACGTTTCAGCAGCTATAGGCACTATTACTAAATTGCTTTATATAGGCGTTGACTCCTCTGAGATACAGCGGTATGTAAGTGGCAAGCATCTCATTTGTCTCTTTCCTCCTCCGCCAGTGTCTCCTGCACGCATGCGTATGTTAAATAAAGACAACAGCATACTGCATTCATCACAGGATCATCATCAAGGATTTGATCTCTCACTGCATCTCATATTTCTCTTGCGTCATTTTAGCTCTCGCTATGCTTTCGTTTCTTTTGATGCTCAGTGGTTGCATCCCAGACGTCAAATTTGAACTTCGAGCCTGGATGGGACGCGTTCAACCTGGATGCACATTTTCTACCGACCAAATTTTCCCTAGCTGTTCCACCTTGTATCGGGTAACCTCCGTCTCCCAGCCAGCCGCGCTGTTTTAGTTCCGGGAGCAAGAACTTTATGACGTCTTCCCAAGCTTGTGGCACTGCAACATGGCCGATGTTGAATCCCTCGACGTCTGCTTGGGTGATCCACTCTTCCATCTTGTTGGCAACAGTTGTTCCACTACCAACATAGAAATTTCCACTTCCCCCAATCGTCTGGTACTGGCCAAGTACCCGAGGTGTCCAGCTCGTGTAATCTCTAGGGCGTGAGACAAGTCGTTCGCGCTGTGCTGGGCTGAAGCGTTCGAGGCGTGGGTCGGAGAGTTCGGTCGGTAGCTCCTCGTCCCATCCAAAATTCGACAGATCAATACCAGAGGTACCGGCATAGAGCGCGAGTCCACCTTCTGGGATTGCAAATTGGCGATGATGCTCGAGCTTCGCCTGCGCCTCTTCATCAGTTGCACCAAGAATTGGGGTAAACTGAATAAAGAACTTAATATCGGAAGGGTCTCTCCCCTGCTCTTTCGCCAGCTTACGCGTTGTTTCAGTCCGGCTCTGCACGATGGACGGATTGTAGCCGCCAATAAAGATGCATTCGGCGTGCTTAGCCCCGAACTTTGCTCCCGCTGGTGACATGCCTGCCTGGAAAAGCACCGGAGTGCGCTGAGGGGATGGATCTACTTGATGCGCTGACTCGGACTTGAAGTACTTTCCATGGTGGGTTATCTTTCGGACTTTCTCTGGAACGGCGAAGACTCCCCTTTCACCATCTTTGATTACAGCATCATCTGTCCATGTGCCTTCCCAAAGTCTGTCATATCTCATCAGAAATCAGCGCTCGAAATGGCTTCTGGTAACTGACTTGTACATCAGACTCAGGTACTCATCCGCCATATCGTATCTAGAGTCATGCTCCGGTAGTTTCTCTAGTCCCATCGCTCTTGCTGCATTGTCGCTCCATGACGTTACTATGTTCCAAGCGATTCGACCATTAGTAATATGGTCGAGTGTCGAGAAACGTTTAGCGAGGATAAAGGGAGGTTCAAAAGTCGTGCATGCCGTTTTACCAAATGCAACACTCTTCGTTACCGCAGCCATCGCAGATACCACCTCGGACAATTGTCAGCGTTTTCAGTCGCGATCTAAATGAGCTTCCAACCGTCTTACCACAAACGGATCGTATAATGGCCACTGGCTACCGGCTCGAATCGCGGGAGCGTGGCTGCCGGTGTAGACATCATGCGATCCAAAATTATCGGCTTTCTTGCGTCAGTCATTATCTAGGACCCAAAGACTCTGGCCCATACCTAGAAACAGTGCATTAAACCCGTTTTCGTCGGGTAACTTCGCGAGATGGTGCATAGGTACGCCCCCAGTACTGCGACAAAGTCATTGGAACAGCGAACCCATCCTGAAAGTCGCAAAGTGATTTTGAACGTATCCGCTCTTAAATTACACGCATATACTACCGAATTTCTTTTTAGAAGATACTTGTCTTGCTTCTAAGTATCTTCCTTATACCCCGGACTGCTATCCTTCCACCAAACCGGTATCTGCCTTCCCAAGCACGATTATTAAGCACAGCGATTCAGTACAACACTGAGTCTAGGACCAGCGTATGTCAAGCACCCACATAGGTGAGATGATAGTATCATAAAAGACAGTTTTAGTTTAACGATGTACGACTATCCGAAGACATATCACTTCAAGATCGACATTCTCGGGTAATAGCAACAATGTTGCGGGTCAGGACTGCGCCTAAGATATCGAGTATCCAACAAGCCACGCAGACACTAGAACCCACCCGCATGAGCGCGTTCGAGAACTAGCCGCAAGCCTCGAATCCAGCACTTGAACTCGCCGCGTTTGTTGCACTCTGCTCACTCAGCTACACTCTCTTTGTCCTTGGCTTGACGTTCCTTTCTAACAAACCACATTACTAATGCAGTCCACGCAACATAAGTAACCTGTAATACGAGTTCAAGCACGAAGCCCTTGAAGTAACGAGGCGCTTGAACAGTAGGGAACGCAAGTAGCGGCACCCAACAGTTGAAAGCTGTGCTAACAGCTAGCATGCTGCTAATGATGAATGCGCGTTCTTCCGCATCAGCCGCACAAGCTGAGTTTGCAATGCTATAGTTGACTGGTGAAAGCGAGACTTCAATGTATGACGTAGCGACAGCGAACCTGTGTTTGATCAATAAGCCAGATATGAATCTAGGGAGCAGAAGGCACACGCACCATTTGTATCCGAACGGCGATTTGTCATAGAGCACGAAGGATAGTTTGGCGATAAAATGAACGAGGGCGACTGATGCGACCAATGGAACGATGGCCTTCTTGCCGACCTTATCTACAATCCAGGAAAAGGAGAGGATAAAACAATCCCAACGCTGGGACTAATGGCCTGTGGATGCTTTAGTCGCAATGCTGCAAGGGTTGAGAACGTCGCACATACCGTATAGTTGTTAACTTGGACTACTGAATACTGCTTCTGTGCCTTCAACCACAGAGTGTATGCGCCCTGGGTCATACTCTGGTAGCCAAGCAGCCACATAATGTTCCATGGTATCAAGACCCAGAAATGCCAGCGGCTGAAGAACCTTTTTACGACTTTCCATTCTAGGGTCAAGCCTTTCGGGTTGAGGCGACCTTGTAAAGCCATGCGTTCGCGAGCGAGCTCAAGCTCCTCCTCAGTCAAGAACCAACGTTTCCCATCTTTCGGCGAGCCTGGCAATGATAGAAAACCCCAGATGGCGATAGGAAAGGTGATGATAGCGGCAATGATGTACATCCAACGCCATCCTGCGATACCAAGCGCTCCGTTCAAAGAATGATAGACACGGGCAGCGAGGAGTCCTGTCGTCATAGTTCCGACGCCAGAGGAAACATAGAAGATACCAGCACGTCGCATCAGCTCATCGGTGCGGTACCACGAGCCAAGCACATAATGTACGGAGCAAAAGAACGGACCTTCCAGAAACCCCACGAGAAAGCGGAAGCCGATAAGATATGAAAACGAGGTTGTGCGGTATATCAGGAGCGTGAAGAGACCCCATAACAACATTGCCGATGGAATAACGTAATTGGCCGGATATTTTGTTACAAGGAGGGTCGCTGGAATTATCGAGCTGAACCATATGTCAGTTTGACTGTCGGACATGTATGAGAGGTGTGACTGACATGCAGTAACCAGCGCTGAAAACAGAGTTCAACTGCACAAGCTGATTTCCATAAAGATGCAAATCTTCTTCCATTCCGCTAATGTACGCATTCGCTAATATCCCACGGTCGATGTAAAGTACCCAGAATCCAATAAAGGCATATGATAAGATGAAGAAGTCCAGTTTGAGGATTAAGCGTCGCTCAGCCGGGCCATCATTCGAATCGAACCAAGATAACCAAGCTCTTGTTGAACCAAGATTTCGGTTGGCACGTTCGCGTCCCGAAGGCGACTCCAAGCTGATAGAATCAGCTTGTACCTGAAGTTTGTCGGCTATGTCGACGGATTTCGAGAAGCTTAGCGTGTATATGGTATATCCATCCTTAATATATTGGGTCTTCCCTTCTTATTGAATCCAACGTAACTTGGTACTAATATCTGTGTAGTATAGCGCTTACGCAAGCAGCCTCCTGCGCCAGGATATCTGGAGTCATTGGCGAACGCCAAGTTGGACTTTATCACCGATCCCATCTCAAGAATCGATGAAACGGGTATTTGGACCAAAGATGGTTCGCATCATCCTGTTGATGACATCATCCCAGCCACTGGTTTTGATCACGGCTTCACATCCAAGTTCCCAGTCATTGGACTGGGTGGTGTAGACCTCCGAGAGAAATGGAGTGAAGACGGTGATATTGGCTATCCGAAAACTTACCTTGGGATCATGGCACCTGACACGCCAAATTACTTCACAATCCTCCAGGTAAGACTTCAGTCTCCGCTTCTCCTGTTACCAGCCATGACTCATACATACCACAGGCACAAGGTAATGCACGCGGCGGTACTGTTCCATTGCAAGCTGAACTGAGTGCCACCTATATTGCGCGGGTCATCCGCAAAATCCAATCCCAATCCTATGTCGGTATACACCCTAAAGCAAACGCAGCCACTGAGTTCAACGACATCGTTGCTGGTTTCTTCGACAACAAAGTGGTCAACGACAAGTGTAACTCGTGGTTTAAGCAAGGACCTGGTCATAGTAGGATTCTCATTGCTTGGCCAGGGAGCTATCACCACAGGGCACAAATCTTGAGAGAGCCGCGTTGGGAAGACTTTGAGTATGTCACATCGAAAAGTGCTAGGCGAAACCGGTTTGAGTACTTCGGGACTGGGTGGACAAGTTGGGAAGCTGATTACTATAAAGAAGAAGACAAACTCAAGGAGCAACATGGTGATTGGGATGTTATTGGGTACCTGAAAGAGGTAGAAAAGTATGATACCAGGACGGTACACGAGGCATGGTATGAGTAAAACTTTCTATCTGTAGCAGACTTAATAGGAGGGGAATACTTATCGAGCACGTAGTTCTTATAGCCAAATGTCCAATACATCTTTACGCCAGAGCCAGGGAATAAGCTTATCGCTAAACTGTGTAATCTACATTAAGAGCGAAGATCTTATTTGGGCTGAGGTTCATTCCCACGGCTGACGTCATCGAATACTCTGCAAAGCCTAAACAGCAGCAACCAATAAAAAAAACTCCACTGTTCAGGTACAACACAGTCAGCGATAAATGAACAATTAACCAAGCCCGAAAATTTATCCTAGTCGAACACTAGTGATAGACACGCTAGCGGTTTGACCTCGGCAGGACTGACGTCAAGGTCAACTCTACACAAGCTCTGCGAGGATATAGTCCCCCTCATACAACCTCTTTATCTCAAAAGGCATACACAAGTAGCCTAAAACCTTGCAATATTCAAAGCCACAAGCCCTTATCTCTTCCTCTCTAGGAAGCGCACTTCACCTATCACAATGGTCCTCACAGTCCACCACCTCGGCATCTCGCAAAGCGAACGCATCCTCTTCCTCTGCGAAGAGCTAGGCATAAACTACAAACTCGTAAAGCACACACGGGACCCCATACTCGCCCCGAACTCCCTCAAGTCGCTCCCCGGAAACGCCACCGGCCAATCGCCCTTCATCGAGGATCCAGAAGCAGGCATCACGTTATCCGAAACCGGCGCGATCAGCGACTACATTTTGGGAAAGTACGCCAGTGAAGGCGGTACTAAGAAGCTGAAAAAGGAGTTTGGCGAAAAGGGTTACGTGGATTATATTTACTTTTATAACTATGTGAATGGGAGTTTGCAACCGGCCATGGCGCGCTCTATGTTACTCACCGCCGCGCAAGTACCAAAGGAGAATCCGATGGCCCAGTATGCTTTGAATGGCATGCATCAGGCTCTTGCTATTGTGGAGGCGCATCTTAAGAGCAATAAGTGGCTGGCGGGAGAAGACTTTACAGCTGCAGATTGCTTGATTGTGTACTCGCTGAGTACAGCGCGATACTATGGGCCGCGCGGGTATGAAGAATATCCGAATATTGTGCGGTATTTGGCGGACATTGGGAAGAGGCCGGCGTATCAGAGGGCGATGGAGAAGGGGGATCCGGAGATGAAGCTGCTGTTGGGTACGGAAGGGCCGGAGAAGAGTTTGATTGCTGCAGGAGGTGTGGGGTCGGATATTTGGAAGAAGTGATGGGAGAGAGCAGGCTTTTTCGGCGCGGCTCGTGTGTGATGAGGACACTCTGGATTGATGTATATTGGCTTTGAGGAGATCTGGAGGGTAGTTCGTCAGTGCTACCGTCTTTCCATCCAGGATTCGATTTCTTATCCATCCAAGTTGTATCACAAATAGAAAAACTTTAGAACGTTTTCCTTATGTTCCTTGATTCCTCACAGCTCTTTTATAATAAGAGGAACCCCGAGAAGCTCATACTATCTCTCAATCGTGCTAAAACGGGATAGTCAGGTCGTGGACCTCGTTCATAAAGACTTGCTCCAACCGATTGGTCCAGTTTTTCTCGAACTCGGGAGAACTCGATTATGCGATCTTGTGAAGCCCCAGGTCTTTCCGATAGCTACAACGCCCCTATATTATTGAGAAAGTCTGTAAGTACAAGACCTTCTTCATTCACTACAACGAAACCTAGTGCAAGCAAACGTGCAGCACCCTGAACAAAGTCGTCGCATCTTTCCAGGCCTTTCGCTCCGCCTCGAGGCAATTCAGCTAGCGCCGTATACGGGATCAAGCCCAAACAACCAGCATGTGATTTGAAACGAATAACCTGCAGCGCACTCCCATGCGATAGTTGTTCTACCGCCACAACGAGTCTCTTCATAACTTCTACGTAGATTCCTATATGAGGACTAACTCGAGAATAGAACAGTTCTGTCACTGAAATGGGCAGGCCTTGTAGGGATTCCGAGATGCCAGTGACTGGCGTGCCAACTCCGAATCGTGTCAAGCGCGGCGTGTGAGGGAATACGGCGGTCGTAATGCCAGAGACAACACTGTCGAAACCAAACGTTGTCAGACTGCCACCGTGCCTTGCCATAAATGACGATAGAACATCAAGATCCAAACTTTTCCCGGTTTCGATCCAAAACTCTGCAAGTTTGGGGAAAGCGGATCGACTCAAAAACTTGACGATGGCGTTTGAGGCCGCCCGTACGACAAGTTTCAGCAGACGTAGATTCGGCAGATCGGTCTTATCATCTAGATTCGGGCCGGGATCAAGACTGAGCCTGTGGATGGTGAGAAACCAATCCTGTAGAGCGGTGAAATACTTCATGAGCGGGAGTACTCTCGGCAAGTCATGGGCACGGAAAGTAACGGCCAACCTCTTGAGTGCTGGAGCATGGTAGCGCGCAATGATCTCAAAGTCATGTACCTCAAGAACATTTTGAAAGGAGAGCTCCTGTAGAGCAGACATCCGGGGAAGGAAGCTTGTAAATGCTTTCGTGAACATTGGCATTGTGATCGTAGATTCTGGGAAACCCTCTCCTCGGAGCCAAAGCGTTTGAATCCAAGAAGCTTTAACGGGCTTGAGTCTCTTGTTTGGGTCCATCAGTTCGAAAAAGCGCAGGAAGTCAAGCACAACCTCCGGTCCAAAGCGGTCAAATGTCAAATGGCGGTACGTGAGCGGTCTGATCAAATCCTGCTGCCTGTCAGGTTGTTGTATGACTGGTGAAGGAACGCAGAATATAGTTACCCTCCAGGTGCTGCACACAAGTTGCATTCTCTGCAATTCGTGTACCATGTCGTATCTGTAGTGCCTCGATTGTTTGAAAATGTGAACATCGTACGGGAGGAACTGCTCAAAGATTGCGACCCACAGCTCAGCTGGAAGCCAGGGTACGGCAGAAGCCTGCACCAGGTCATGAGCTGGGGTTGACATAGTTTTAATCTTTGGGACATGAAAGATTGAAGCTGGACGTTTGTGTATAGGACGGAAGGAAAGTAAAGGTTGTTGCCCAGGTGGTAAGCCCTGGAGCCTTGGATGAGCACAGCCACAGACTAGCTCAATAGGGCCAAGCGACGAAGCTTTGGACTGCCATCTCCCATGCCCAGCATTGAACTCTTCATTCCTCCTCTAGTCATTTTCACAATGCATGTGATTTGCTAGGGTGTTCGAGCTTTGCCTTGAGCAGCGACAATACCCGGGATTGTGGTGTCTACACTGTACAAGGTTCCAGTGGTCACAACCTACATGCATTTTACAATCTTTGCAGTGTCAGCTGTTATTCTGAAGTGCGGTTCAATTCTTCAACTATTCTTTTGTATTCTGATTTGCTATTTTTCTCAGTACGTAGTCTGACTGTCCTTAGCATGGTATCGACCCTGGCTGCGTGCTAGGCCTATGACAGTTCAGTTTGCGCCAATCGACATCCCTGAATGCGTCTTAAATTGACCCATCGTTTCCAGCGTTAACAAGTGTGATCCAGAAGCCAGGCCTGGCAGAACATCATTGGATGTCATGTTGTCAAACTCTTCACAGGCTTTCATAACCAGCCTGCCCGCTTGCATCCACCTGAGCTTCATGGTACTCCTTCATCCTCTCTTTCCACTTCCTCGTATCTTGCTTGCCCTTGTTCTTGCCTTTGCTCTTGACAAGAGCTCTAGAAAATTCCAAAACGAATGCATGAGGCAGGGTATCATTCAAGTATTTCATCAAGTCTTCGCCTGCAATTTTGACCCATCCGTCGACCAAGAACTGTCTGGCGAGTGAGCCCTCCAAAGTACCGGCGTAGATGATCTTGATTGAGGTCATGCCCGGATATGTAGCCGGGTAGAAAGGCTGATTCTCAATCGCGTCGGCCATAGCATCCAGTACTGCGTTCTTGAAGCCAACGTCTAAGATCTTTTCGCCCATGACGTAGCACTTGCTTAGGGTGGCATGCTCGGTGTCTGCCATTCCATCGTTTTTCACCGAAACAGTCGGAAACGTCTTGCAGTACAGCCAGTGAAGGTATATCTTGAACATGTCGGGGCACTCGTCGGAGAGATCTATGTTGCGCGGATCCGCTCGAGCACTCGCCCATTCGAGCTTCATAGCGTTGTCGAAGAAAGTGGAGCTCTTGCGGATGAGCGCTTCGTAAACGGGAAACTTAACGGCTTTGTCCCCAATTCCAACGCTCACAGTGAGCATGTCGGTCATGCTACATGCTGTCAGTGATGTGTGAACGCCGATAAATAGGCTGACTCACTTCAAAGCTTCTGTCTCTAGGATGCGACCATAGGCGGACTTGAACTTCACGTTCGCTTTCTCGGTCTGCTCAGACATGGCCGTAGATGAGCGAGCGAGCTCAAGCTGATGGGCTGGGTGATGTATGGTTGGGTTGCGCTGAACGTTATAGAAGTTGAGTAGAGAGCTAGTAACAAGGCGAACAGAAAAGGAAAGAGCGATCTTGGCAAATCTAGATGTGAAGTGCTGGTACAAGTTCATCGCCCACAGGCTTAGTTTGTCAATCCTTCATAGTTCGGGCGGGAGTCCTACTCCAAAACCAGGAAATAGAATCAAATAGCCACCATTAATTAGTTCGCACTACTTCGCTAGAAGGTATATTCGCTAGAACGCTTCAAATCAACAGATCAGTCATATTCCATGCCTCCCAAGCCCTCAATTACCAGAAGGATAAGCGCTCGTCTCGTGCTTCTCCCCTAACTTTCCAGGAGCCAGCTTGCCCCTCACCGCATCCAAACTAATCCTCCTCTTTTCCCTTCTATCCCCTTCATCCTCCCTCTCGCTCTCGCTTTCTTTCTCCTTCTTCTTCTTGACCTGTTCGATCGCTTCCTCGGTCAGCTCTTGCCTGTTCATACGTTCCAGTACATCCTTCTTCCTCGTACGCTTGTCACCCAGCCAGATAAGCAGACCGGCTGTTGCGTTGCATGTGATAGAGCAGATTAGAATCACCGTTGTGATTGCGAATGGCCTGACCTTGTAGTAGATGCCCCATGTGCAAGCACCGAGCGAGATTTGTAGAATAGAGTGACAGTCGAGCAGGACGACAATAGCAATAAGAAGACGGAGGGGAAAGGCGTAGTGGGTCTCAGTTTCGTGGGGCTTGTAGAACGAGTGCGACTTGCAGAACTTGGTCTGATGGTGCTCGAGCTTCTCCTGTTGTTTCGGCGTTAGGACCGTGAACTCCCACTGCTTCTCAGGGTCCTCAGGGTCTACTGTGCGCGGTGCAGAGACTGGTGCATTGGTTGCCGGAAGATCGTTATGATCCTGCAGTTCCGGTAGCTGTTCCTTCTTTCGACGAGACCAGGTAAAGTGGTGATAATGAGCAATGTAAATCATGTGGTAGGTATCGATGGCTCGGAAGGGGGCCAGGCCGTCACCAACGACAGCGAATAGGGCGACCAGGACGCTGTCGATAATGTGAACGACGTAGATTTGCTTTCCGCCAACGTTGATCCAACCGATCAAGAAGAGCACCCACGCGAGGCCGAAAATGGTGATGAGGGTGGCGTAGAGCGTGACGAGGAAGCCCAGAGCTATGCTAGAGTTAGCGAAAGAGCAATGAAAGCTAAAGGTGGTATAACTTACGTCTCCTAACGTACTGTCCAAATCCTCTCATTGTGCGCTTGAACCGGGATCGCTTTGAGTGCAGCATATGCCGTACATGGTCGTTCACCTCCTTCTTGTCATCTTTGCTCCATCCGTCCAGGGAGGCACCGTGGGGAAGCACAGCATAACGGGAATCGCTTAAGGTGGAGTCAATAGTCGCAACAGTAGCCATGGTGCTCTCGCTTTCGGTCCGGCGTAACTTGGGGCCAGCTTGTTCCTCTGCCTGAGCCGCGTACGCCGTCTCTAAGGCTTTGTTGATATCCTTAAGACTCTCTTCTTCGCTACGGCGGCGCCGTAGGTTATAGGTAGGTCGACGGTTGAGGAAGGGGAGATTGGGGATGAAGAGCGAGTTCTGCATGTTTGTGAGAGATGTGAGTGTTGCGACTTCAGGGTCTGATCTTGTTAGCCTGTGATACAGCCGTTTCACAAAGGTGGTACCTACCAATGGTATCCAAGACATCGACCATGTCAGAGGTGTAGTTCATCGACATGTCGTCTGGGTACACGGATGCAGATGCAGTATTCGGCTGAGGTTTGCTCTCGTGCTCTTTCTTGCCCCAGAAGGGTATCCTCATCTGCACCGCACTCTTCACTTTCCTTAGTCGACTCTGTTCTGGCTCTGTGAGAGTCGAGTCGCTCCCATGTGAAGGCACCTGTCCAAGCACACAATCCTCGTCCAACGCTGGCAGCGGCGCGTTCAACCTTTGTGCTGAGACATTCGGCTGCTGAGCTACTTGTCGCAGAGCATTCGAAGAAGGTTGACGACGAATACCAATACTGGCTTGTCGTACGCCGACGGGTGGCCGACGCTGGTGTTGCTGGGGTGATGGTTTGTTTGGCGCAGAGTTGCTCCTTGCTCGTCGAGCATTCGCGGCAAGAGTGCTTTGTGAAGGTCAGCCATCGCACCTCCCCATCTCCAGAACTTTCTCAAACATACCTATGACTGACGAGCGACGAAGGATCGCCATATCTGGAGGGCCTGGGCACGTGCGCGCCAGCATCGATAGATGACTGTAACGACGTCGGAGGTTCGACTACGGGCTGGGCGGCTGACTGGTCGTTTGGCACGGCGAAGTCGTGCGCAGCCGTCCCAGACTGTGTGCCTACGAAGCCTTCGTTGACAGCGTGTGTGCTCGAATTGTCGTGCGGTGCGAGAGATTGGTGAGGAACCTGAAGGGCGCCGGTGCCAGTGCCGGAAGACGTTGCCTCAGCGAGCCTGTTGCGCGCCGAACGCGTCTTCGCCTTCAGCTTGTCCATGAGTGCTGCCAAAAATGCAGAAAAGGTGTCTGATATCAGGCAATGCAAGATAAACACGCTTTATGATTTGAACAGGGCGCCCTGCCGGAAAGGGCTGGCGGCTGGGCTCTAGTCCTTAAGCCTGGAATTTGCCTGGGTATGACCTCATACCACCAAATCACCACAACCCCTTTCGCGTTCGTGGCCCGACTCACTTTAATTATTGCGGAGAACACCGCGGAGACGAAGCACTGACGTCCTTTTGCAGCGGGTTGGGAACACGAGCAACAGATCTCTGGTATGCATTTCACGCAACATAGCCCGTTGTCCAAAGTGCCAACGACTTGAAGTGCGCAATCTGGTGATCTTCGTACATCGCGACCCCATGCCTCGATCGCCTCGCTTAAAACCGGATCCCAGGGCCCGGGATTCTCTGTACGTTGACGCCATACATGGGGCATTTACCTTGTCTCCATTTACATTTGAAGACATCAACAACAAAGATCGTGCACTTTTCGTGATCAAGCAGCCCCTTTCGAAACGCAGGGTCTTTTAGCTTCAACATGTCGATGTTTGTTAGCGGCGGCACCTCTCCTAGCGTTCCCACGCCTGGTCTCTGATCCTTCATGCAGGCTTTTGTGGTGGCGTTCCACTTCAATGCTATCCGGCTGAAATAGACACGTCGACGGCTGATGCATTGTAGATGGGCCGATGTTTGATAGTTGACTGCAGGTTGCGGTTCGCGTCCACTCAGAACTATGCCTTGGGCCACCTCACTCCAACCGGGTCAGATCCAACGTCATCACAATTCGAGCGTGAAGGAACACGAATGAAGAATGAACGACGCGAAAGATCTCGGGAGCGTCCCTACGTCGTTCAGCCTGATGTTCGAGCAACGCCAATGGTACAGCTCTCATATTTATCTCTGAAACGCCAATGAGCCAGCCCCTGACATCACGGCACCTGGCCATAGCCGCGGAGCTGAAACATTACCAACTCCGACGCTGTTAAGCTTATGTGGTCTCTTCAATTCTTGGAAGAGTACTGCAACATGATGGACGTTGCCATCGCTATCAGTTAACACAGATAATTCACGGGTCATGTTCAACCCTATTGTCGCATAAAAACTCCAAATGTCCATAGGACTTTGCCCGCAATGTGTGGCACTCGACCCTGTAAGCATCGCGCGATTCATTCGCTGCCAATCATCCAAAAAGAGTGCTACTATCCTCTATACTATATCTGCTCTATTCTCTCAAAAGTGATTACGGTGGTAACAAAACTTCTACTCACACAGCTCCTTCTCGTGCAGAGAAGCTACTGCTTGGCTGACTGCTACAAGAGTGAGAGTACCAACTCTTCCATCCTTCCTTTCCTTATTCAGTAGTCTCCGGTGGTCTCACAACCTGCGGCACAAGCTCAACCCAGTATCCCTATCAACCAGTCAGCTCTATTTTCCGCGACCCCTTCACTTTACTCTTCACCCTTCCTTCCTCCCCTCAAAAATAGAACGCAGAACTTACATCCGGATCCCTCACAAACGCCAACTGCCTAAACACATGTTTATACCCCTCACTTACACCCCCATACCTTCCCTGCACAACATCCTCTGGCAGACCCATCTGTTCCTCGCCCGCCTCGTCCAGCGGCTTGATGACCCCGTACCCAAACGACTTGACTCGGTCCAGCGTCTCAGCGACGTCCGGAACAGTGAATCCAATGTGGCCGAAACCTACTCCGGGGGCGGAGTATGAGTTGCCGGAAACATAGGGAGTGGAAGAGTCGGCGGGGATGTGGTAGAGTTCTAGGAGGCCTTTTGATGAACCTAACTTTGCTATATCTGGAATGGTGGGTTAGTATGGGGAGCTTTAGCTGACTAACTAATCAATTGGTGATGCAGACTGGTATAGTAGTGCATGGGTGTACTACGCACCAACGTCTCGTGGCCCGAGGTAATATATCGTCCACGGCCCAGCGTTGAAGATAAACACCACGTGCATGCCCATACAATCACAATAGAACTTTAGGCTCTTTTCCGGGTCTTTGATACGCAGCATCAGGTGGTTGAGCCGATACTCGGCGGTTGCCGGGGAGCTGGGTCGAGGGGGAGGGATGATGTGTTGACCTGCTGGATAGGGTCCAGGCGGGTGGTTGGGATTGTTGGTTGACATTGTTGATTTGTACTTTCTAGTGATGAGAGAGCTTTTGCAATGCTGTAAATAAGTAGTGTGGCGAAGATATCTTATAACAAAGAGATGCTATGGCTTCTTTCGCTACCTATTATATGCTAGAATGCTGTAGTCAAGAAAAATGTGGGGCATGCGGGGTAAGCTTGTGTGTATGTGCTTGACTATGTGGTACTGCTCTGAGCTGTTGGACATAGATGCACGTATTTGCCTTCATGGAAAGCCGAGAGCTAGCCAGTAAAAACCACAGTACCTGTAATATTGTGCTTCTTTATCGAAGAGAGCGAGCGCGGAGAAAAGATGGAATCAAGTGAGAGACAACTAGGTCGTGAATGTAACGTTTTATAGATTCTTCGAGCACACCTGTGTAAGAGTTGCACATGACATTGCCTCCTTTTCCCTCATCAAGTCATACCTCGTACCTCATACGCCTTCCCATGCATCCACGCCACTCAGTCAACCATCTCAGACCTTGTTTTCAAATCTCCGCTCGTCCCTCAACTGCACGAGCTTTTTAACCGCCTCATCGAGTGGCACTATCTCACCACGCTGTTGCGTCTCTTGATCGTCTCGGTTCCTCCAGTTGACAGCCCTAGCCTTCTGTTCCTCAGCACCGACAACCATGATGAAATTGTATAGTGACAGCTGAGCAGTACGGATCTTCTTCTGCATCGTGTTGCCGCTGATGTCGATATCGGCGTGGAGACGGTGTTTACGGAGTTCGGCTTGGACCTCCTTGACGTAATCGTTCGCGGAAGGCATGACGGGGATGACCATGACTTGGCGAGGGGAGAGCCAGAAAGGCCAGCGACCAGCAAAGTGCTCTGTGAGGATACTAATAATTGGTTAGCAGACATGCCAAGAAGAATTCGTTCCGGCTCAGGTGACTTACGCAATGAATCGCTCAAAAGAGCCGTAGATGGCACGATGGATCATGACGGGGCGAGCATAGCCTGGTTGAGGTGCTGGGGTCTTCTTTGGTATTGTGACATCGCCCTCCAACTTCTCCTTCTTCTGTTCGATATGCCCGACTTCCTTCTGTTGCTCCACTTTAGCCTTCTCCTCTTTTGGCTTCGCAGCCGCAACTTCGGAGGTCATGTATTCGAGCTCAAACTGGTTTGGGAGTTGGAAATCAAGCTGGATCGTGGCGCACTGAAACTCTCGCTTTAGAGCGTCGGAGATGGTAATGTCGATCTTTGGTCCGTAGAACGCGCCGTCGCCAGGGTTCAGCTCCCAAGCGCCACCACCTGAAGCCGTGAATTGATTCAGAGCTTCAGTCAGCTTCGCTTCCGCCTTGTTCCAAGTCTCAATGTCGCCAAGGAAGCCTTCTGGGCGTGTACTCAGCTTCAGCTTGAAGGTGAAGCCAAACTTCCCGTATACAGCCTTCAAGAAATCGAAAAGCGCGAAAATTTCTTCGGTGATCTGGTCCTGGGTACAGAAAACGTGAGTATCATCCTGTTGGAATCGGCGCACTCGCGTAAGGCCCGTAAGAGCACCACTGGCCTCATTTCGGTGCAAGATACCAAAGTCAGCCATGCGGATTGGTAGTTCTCTGTAGCTCCGCTCACGGTGCTTGAAAATCAGACAGTGACCAGGACAGTTCATGGGCTTCAAAGCCCACTTCTCTTTCTCGACGTCGAAGGTAAACATGTCCTCAGCATAGTGCTGCCAGTGACCCGAAACTTTCCATAGCGCAGAGTTGTACATGTTGGGCGAGCCAACTTCTTGGTACCCACGGTTCCAATACTCTTCCCGTAAGAATGCTTGTAGTGTGTTGTAGATGATCTGACCATGCGGAAGGAAGAAGCAGGATCCAGGGCTGTACTCGTGGAAGAAGAAGAGCTCTTGTTCCTTGCCGATCTTTCGGTGATCGCGCTTCGCGGCCTCTTCGAGGAACTTGAGATGCGCCTGCATTGCGTCCTTGTCCGGGAAGGAAACACCATATATGCGCTGTAAGCTGTCGTTGTTGGCATCGCCAAGGAAGTATGACGCAGAGTTCTTCATGACCTTGAACTGCTTTATCCGGCCGGTGTGTGGTACATGGGGTCCTCGGCAAAGATCGATGAGAGGCCCGTTACGGTAGACAGTCGTGAAGGTGCCATCGGGGATCTTGTCCTTGATGATGTGTTGCTTGTACTTGTTCGACTTGAACATCTCGAGTCTGAGCATCACAGTTAGCACCAAAACCCGCTAGGAGTAAACGCATCTTACAGGTCGTCTTTCGACAGACTTAGCCGCTGGAACGGCTGCTTTTCCTTGACAATGGTGTTGACGATGGTCTCGAGAGGCTTATAGTCCGATTGCTCCACGGCGGCCTTGTCTGGAAGCGCCATCTACGATACTGTCAGTCCAGTCTTTGGCCTCCTATGGCGCGACATACCTCATAGTAGAAGCCATCTTCGATTGGAGGACCAATGCAAAGATCGCAGCCGAATCTTCGTTCAGAAGCCTCTCCGAGGATATGCGCACTCGAATGCCAGAAGACCTTCTTGCCCTCTGGATGGTCGAATGGCAGCAGTTCCAGCTTGCAGCTCTTCTCTAGCGGTCGCTCCAGATCCCATAGCGTCTCCTCTGGAGTGCCCTTGTCCAAACGTGCGATCACTGTGCGCTCAAACAAGCTCTTGGCGATGTTTCGCGCAATGTCTGCCGGACTGGTCACCCACGACTGTCCTTCTATGATTTTGCCATCCTCAAGCGTGATGCTAATGTTCTCTGTGCAAAGATTGCGTCAGTGAAAGACATGGTGTGTGTTCGAGGTGGTGGAGCGTACCGCGGGGCTTTTGGGCAATTTCTTCGTCGTACTTCGCTTTTAACTTCTCGCTGAGGGATTGTTAGCATGCTGCGAGACTTGGGTATAGTTCCGGCTTACAAGATTTGAATACGGTGGTCAATATACGCTGGTGTAGGATCCAGCATTAGAGGGCGGCCATCTCCACTATCGCCCTTCTGCTTCTTCTCTTTCTTGGGTTTGGGTGCCTTCTGTTCCGCAGAGACGGCAAGGCTCTTGACGCCTTCGACAGCCGTGTTGACGGCATCTTTTACCGCTTCCGCCATGGTGTATGTTGCGTGGTGAGTCGGAAGCGGAGAGAGTCAATTTAACGGCACTTCTGAGTCAATATCGGGGGAAGGGCTATGAGTCGAAACGTTGTACGAGTCCAGTGACTGTACTGTGTACGAAGAAGCTGAGGTGACTCGAGACTAGGCTGGACAGTCACAATTGAACTTATTGGCACTTCACAGCAACCATCAATTTCAAACAGCTCCGCGCGCGACAGCCCACCTTGAGCTTGGCGGGTGCAGTTGGTGGGGTCTGCGGCGCAAGGGGCATCGGCGAAACGTGGTGCCGATTGGTCGCGCTCTCCAACCTCGATTTTCCGTTCGAACTTTTCGCGAAGCTGCTGAACCAGCTCGAACTCCGCCCACCGATTGAACTCCCCACAACCAGCACAACATGGCATTTCGCGGCACACCTCGAGGCGGTCGCGGCGGCGGCTTTGGCGGCAGGGGCGGATTTACTCCCCGTGGAGGTGTGTAGCTCAGTGTATGAGCTCTGCAGTACTTCAAGCTAACTTCGTCCAGGACGCGGTGGAGCAGGAGCTTCTTTCGGACCTCCAGATCAAGTTTTCGGTATGCGCAGCCATTATGGTGCTCAAAGGCAACGCTGACAAGACCAGAATTGGGCACATTCGTCCACGATGTCGAAAACGAGATGTTCTGCGAATCGTCAAATCCCAAGATCCCCTACTTCAATGCGCCCATCTACCTGGAGAACAAGGTACATAGCCGTGAAATAACTGCAAGAAGAAGCATAAAGGCTGACGCAGCTGCAGACACCCATTGGCAAAGTCGACGAGATCCTCGGCCCGCTGAACCAAGTCTTTTTCACGATCAAACCGCAAGAGGGCATACAAGCAAAGTCATTCAAGGCTGGCGACAAGTTCTACATTGGAGGCGACAAGCTCCTGCCGCTTGATAGGTACGCTATCATGTAGAAAGTCTGAGAACGGCAAACTAATAATATCAGGTTCTTACCTAAGCCCAAGCCAGTTGGAGGCGCTGCGAGGGTGAAGAAACCTGCTGGCGCTGGTGGTCGTGGAGCACCACGAGGAGGATCCCGCGGTTTCGGAGGCCGTGGTCGAGGAGCACCAAGAGGACGAGGTGGACCCCCTGGACGCGGTGGCTCACGAGGTAGCTTCGGCGGAGGAGGCTTCAGCCGCGGCGGTGGTGGAGGTGGTTTCTCAAGAGGCGGACGTGGTGGTGGTGGCTTTAGCGGACGTGGACGAGGAGGCTACTGAGCGTATCGTCTCTGATTCTGTCACGATTCGAACCGGATGAGATAAGGATGATCCAAGTCTCTCGTTGCGGTACCAGTACAGCCTTCACGATTACCTACCGATACCATGATCATTCGGCGGCGTTTGGAGTTAGGATGGACACTTTCTGTGGATTGTCGAACCATATGGCGCCATGTTGCACATAGTGCAAGACTGGTGCAAGGTCTATTGTTTCTAGTGGAAATGGTTTCTGAAATTCAGGCTTTGAGAATGGATCACTGCTTCACCATGGGCGTCGCCTGTCCTGAAGGTCTCTGACCCTCAAAATGCATCTTTGACTGCGTGCAACTAAGACGCACACGAAGCGGCAAACAACCCTAAACAGTCTTGCAATACAAGAAGACACTCAACAAGCACCAATTGACGTATAGCGAATCAGACACTGTGACATTTGTTGCAAGCCGGAATTAGCGCTCGGCAGATCACATGGCGGTGCAGAATGGGGTTGTGCGCAAGCATTGTGGCTGGATCAGGATGACGTTCTCGCCAAACTTGAATTCAGCACCAAACCCAGCCAGGCCTGCACGTCACCAGCCATCAGTGCGCGACTGCCCGGCGACACATAACCAAGCTTTCTTCTAGCACCGAACCCTTTTACAGTACACCTCTCCCGCTCCTCGCAGAAGAATCTACCTTTTCAAACCCTCCTCGTCGTTGTAAATTTCAACGCGTACTATTGTATTCAGGAAGCAGTCATGTCTCAGCGAAGAAACGGCGCGCCGCGAGGCCCCAAGGACTCAGCTCCCCCGCCATCTGATCAGAGTAGGTCTTGCAAAGTTGGAGTATGAAGCTCGAGGATATGCGCTAACAGAAATGGCAGCCCAAGACAAGCAAGCCCGTCTACTGTCCCAAGAAGCCGGCCACTTCTCCCTCATCCGCGCTCTGCATCTTGCAGACTTCATTACTGAGCTCAATGGTACGGCCCACTCCAGTCCCACAAACTATGCTCTAGCACTTCTATCCAGCCCAAGGAAGAAAACCAAGCTTTAGGGATTAAAATTAGACTGGGACTAACAACTGCATAGGCTTCTGCGGCGTCATGTCCATCTTCTCCTCGCTCCGCTACTGCATCCAAGACGACCCGCACAACTACACAAACCTCTACTTCGCACTCGGCTTAATACCTCTGGGCATGTTCTTCGACTTGATGGACGGCAAGGTAGCACGGTGGAGGAAGAAGGCATCGTTGATGGGCCAGGAGTTGGATTCGCTTGCGGATTTGGTACGTTCCTCCCAACTCCACAACCTGTGCCCAAACAGCCCTGTTCCGGAGAAGGGGGAGAAGTGTCCCTCTTTCCAACATTTCGTACTAATATCGTCAATTAACAGGTTTCCTTTGGCGTCTCCCCCGCAGCAGCAGCCTTTGCCCTCGGTATTCGCACGCCCTTCGATCACCTCCTGCTCTCCTTCTTCGTCCTCTGCGGTCTCACCCGCCTCGCGCGCTTCAACGTCACCGTCGCCATGCTGCCCAAAGACGACACCGGCAAGTCAAAGTACTTCGAAGGCACACCTATTCCCATGTCCATTGGCCTCGCGCAAGTAATGGCGTACTGGGTGTACAAGGGCTGGACGCTTGAGCGCATTCCCCTAGGACTGTGGTTGGAGGGCACGGCCTTTGAGTTCCATCCTGTTGTGGCTATGTTTGTGCTGCATGGGTGCTTGATGGTCAGCAAGACTATTCATATTCCTAAGCCGTAGAAAAACACATGGAGAGGATTGGGAGGAGGGGGCTTGGTAGTAAAGGTGCACTCGTGGAGTAACGTAGTATCAGGGGGTGACGAAAGCCTCGCTCGTGATAAAGGGATGATGTGCTTTTTGTTGCTTGCTCTTATTGTAGACACATACCGAGGCTATGACCGATTAGCGGGGCGTACAAAATATGACGATACCCTATTATCAGATTTAAGCATAATCATTCTGCCATATTTTTGAAGGGCTATATCCCAAATCTCAATAACGTCACACCCTCTAGCAAGCAGACGTTTCAGGATAGGGTTGAATAGAAGAAACATTATGTGATTACTTCACTACAGAACCATGTACTATCTGTCTGATCTAATCTTCTATATCAATTGCTTATTGTTACAAGAAGTCGGACATTGATTATATGACCGAGTTATTATGTGCGATGAGTTGGCGCGTAGTGCCACCTAGCAATGCAGCTACGCGTTGCTCTCGATCGCAAGCCATGCTGACAGTAAATCGAGCGCCACATATTGTGGTGTCAGGATGTGCTTGCAATGGACCGGGTATGCAAGCACAAAGTCTAAGCTTCCAACACACCAAGTGCCTGCTGGAAAATACGTCTTGGTGTGGACGTCCGGGTAATCTGAAGCCATGTCTGAGCATCGTTGGGCGTCAGAGGGTAATTAGGTGCACAATAGCATCATCACCGCGTGATGATCAACGAAAAGCCGTCGAGCCAACCAGCGCAGGATCCTGATACACCGCCGACGGTATAGCCACGAGGGGGGATGAGCGTGTGCCTGAAAACATTAGTCGGAATGCAAATCAATAGTACCACAAAGTTGAACATACCCGCTGCCACCATTCGCATTGCCGAACCAATCACTCTTCCTACCCAAGCTTGTCAATATCTGGATGCCGTCGATCCAAAGCCCTGCCCGCAGAGCGAAACCCAATAGAAGCTCTCCCTTCCTTGTATCTAATGGGAAATCAGAGGGACTGCCTCCTCGCTTGCCGAATAGTTGGCTCGTCGAGTCTTCGTATATGAATTCCACGCCATCTACGGCGAATCCGTGATACACCTTGACGCTACGCAGGAGCTTAGTCTGTATGTACGCATTTTCGAGGATAATCTCTTGCGGTTCTGAGCCGTCCATTTGCGAGTAGCCTAACTTGCTGCCACGGTAACCCCAGCGACCGTCGGGAATTTTAACGCGAGCCAATTTCTGGTTCGCAAGCTTCCCGAAATCCTCTACAACGTGGCTCCCTCCGCCGGCAGAGAAAACCTCAATTTTCAGTCGTGATTTTAACTTATCCTTGGGCATGAGTGCGCGGAGCGTGGCCTCGTCCAGTACAACCTGTCGTGGGAACTGGTTGTCCGACTCTGGAAACTCTTTCCAGTAATGGCAAACATCATCCCCTTCGGGACATAGCTCGACCCATGCGATTCCAGATTTCGAGGTTGCAATTACGCCGCCTTGACTGCTGTCGACAGTCCACACCTGCACGCTGCTGTCTCCGTTGACATTGTCGACGTCAATTGGTATCCGGAAGCACGGATGGAACCGGAAACGGAGCACATCTAGCTTGTGCCATCTGCATTCGTCGTGAGGTAGAATGAGTCGCTGACCGGGTGATTTAGTTCGTGTCGAGTAAGATTCTCGAATAGTGAATGTGCGATTCAACGTAACATAATCGCGCAGCATGACGCCCGACTCCTGGTGCGGACAACCGAACAGATGCCCGGTCTCGTGAAGGTGAGCGCCAATGCCTATGTTTGCGGTTTCCCAGTTGCTCCCAGACTCGTTGCAATCGTTTGCGACAAAGGCCGTATCTGTCCGTGTGCAGTCCTGGAAGGCCTGGAAGACCTCCTCAATGCTCGACGGATAGCTGTGGAGGGCGTGTGAACCGAAGATACCCAATTGCAAGTCTCCGGCTCCTCCGCCTAGAGCTGCATGTCCTCGAATCGTCTTCTCTTGGGGGTCCCAATGTGAGTCGAGAAACATGCATGAGACGTAGTGTTTTTGACCAGGAGTGATGTGGAAATACTCTCTGCACGCTTCCAGGGCAATGTCAAAAAGTTCACCCTTCTTTGTCCCTGGCCCGTATTGCTGAGCACGCTCAAGGTCCTGGATCTCCGCGACAGTCTTGCTGGAGCGGATCACATGAATCTTAGCCTGCGTTCGATATCGGTTTGTTCCCCAATCCTGGTAGCTCAACGTTCCTGGCTCCCAAGCATCCTCAAAGCGGAAGCAGCGTCGACCAAAGCCGTAACGCTTCATCTGCTCGCCTGTGAAAGCTTGCCAAAGATATGCTGCCATTCGAAATTTCTTGACTGCAAGATCCAACCCATTTCCTTCCCGCTGCATGCGCTCTGGCGGTGTGTCGTATGTGCCTGGCGAGTCTCGGCCAAGAATGATCGCAAGCTGGAGAGGCGGAGAATGCGATAGTGGTAGGTAGTTGATGTTTATAAAAGAGGCGTGGGAGGGAATAGAGGTATTGCTGGACGACACCTTAGGCGAAGCGAAGTCCAGGCGGATACGATTCCACCCAGGCTCCAGATGCACCAAAGCTTTAAAGTATGAATCGCTGACCGGCCAGCAGGTGGCTGGGAAGCGGCCTTGATGGTGGTTAACCATGATGGTGCCGTCCAGCGGTCTACTGTTTGCTTCACCGACTTGTCCGAATATCAGCAGCACTTGTTGATGCACCTGCTCAGGTCAGCGACATAGGAAGTGTAGACGCAGCAAGACGTACCCATGAGTTATCCGAAACGGAAATGACACGCGGTGCAAGAAGCGACGCTTTGTTAATCGAGCCGTTGGAGCCATTGGATGTTGGTGAAGCTAAGCCCTGCATGCCGGTCAGTTGATAGCAGGACTCGAAGAGCCATGCCCACTCACATTCATGCTATAGCGCTTGACAGGATCGACGGACGGGCGCTGGGGCCGAGAAGGAAGAGGCGTAGGCCCATAGGTGTGGTCTTTGGTGTGCGCTGGAACATCTTCGGATGTCGAGGTGGCCGGAGTGGTTGAGGGAGTCGACGAGCCGACTTGCGACGAGTTCAAGGTAGACGCAGAGACTCGATGTGACAAGCCATTGCCATTCTGCCCGTTAGCTTGGCCATCCGTAAACGACTGGCCATGCTTCCTGCTTGCGTTGGTGCTGCGACTACTCTTTCTGCGTAAGTTGTTCAGGAACGAAGGCATATCGGCTATGCTACGGCGGTGGTATATCGGGCGGGCTATGAACCCATAGGGGTAACGAGCGACGGCCGGCGAGCGATGTGGAGCTTATAGAAGCTGTTGCGGAGGACGCGTAATGCAGCGTGATAGACACTGGAGTATGGGAACAGGCTTGCGGAATGCGGCAATGGCAATATCTATGCGGGCTATGCTGGCAGAAGCAAAACGAGTGAGCCAGAGGATGCTTGGTGTGAAGAACGAGAGTGGTAAAGGAAAATGTGTTGTTGGAATTGGAGTTGGAGGTGGATTGGAGCCGACTTGGATGGCGCCGATAGGCCTTGCTTGCATGCGGCGATCTGGGCTAGGGCAGGCACTATGTCCGATGTTGGTCCTTCTCTTGTCGCAGCGACCATTCACACTATTGGGGAGCAGGAATTGCGCGCGATTCGTTATTTCCCAGAAGCCAGAGATGAATAGAATCTACTGTCGCACTGGTGTCGCCGCACAGGGAGCTTTGCGCCTTCCCGCGAGTCAAACAATGACGTTACTTGCCAAGCTGCCAGAGCTGCCGGCTTTACCGTGGTTCGCGCAAGTGACTACCTTGGGGGCCCAGCAGCGAGGGACGCAATGGCTGTTCGCTCTGGCCGTGTCTTTTATTCACTTCAAAGTCAAAAAAGCGCCGATGGGCATGGGCAAACCGACGCGACGATGTGCTGGGGAAACCCACGATATGGCAGACTCGGTGATTTACCGTTTTGGGCCAAAAGCACATATCTCGCAGATCCCTGGCTGCGGCTCCTGGGTGGCGGCGATAAGGCACATGGGGCCGGCTCGCTGAAAGATTTCATCGCACGGTACTATTAATCAGCGTACATTACACGCACCGCCAACCACGGCCCCCTGTCGCTCGCCAAACCCTCATGAGCAATTTGCTTGTTCTTGCTTGCGGTCGGTGCAAGGCTCCAGCGTCGGGCGGGAGCGAGCCCGCTACGGAGTCACTAATAATTGTATCCTGCACTTAATCGCGCCTTGACTTCGCTCTGACGCAGCCCTGCCGCAATTGGGCCTGTGCTGCGAAGATTTGAAGCTAATCCACTTCGATCCGCTCCTCACATTCCTTACCGACGGTCACTTCAGCTCCGGGCGAATGCTGTCTTGCCATCTGCAACCGCCGTGAGACGTCTGCCAGGGCATATCAATATCAGCCTCTGCTCTCCGCCGCGAGCCCGCCCCTCTTTGCAACTGCTCCACCATGGCTGAACAAGACGAAGTGGCCAGCAAGGTCCTGCGCCGCGCCCAGGTCTCCAAGGTCCCTCTCCCTGTGTCCGGACCCTTCGGCCACTCTGTGCTAACATTGTGCTCTACAGATGACCCGGACGCTGCAGAACCGCCTCGCTTTGGCCAATGTCAAGATCAAGAATGGCTGGGAGAGCCTCAGTCTGGATGCCATTGAGCCCGTCGTCGATGTGGAGCTCAAGCGGAAGCGCCCTGGCTCCAGCAACGAGACCATGTCCGACGTCTCCAGCGTATCCGAGCGCTTCTATCAGCCTGGAGTCCTCGACTCTTCCCCGCTCGCCGCCCCCATATTCTCAGATGATCTTCGACGGTCGGGGAGTCGGTCGGGCAGCAGTCACAGCCAGAAGCGGCCACGGTACGACCGCACTGTATATCCGGCATCGAGCAACCACACCCGCAAAGTGAGAACATCGACGACCGCCTCGACGTCCTGGAAGAACAGCTTCCAGCTGCCCGAGTCTTCCCCCGTATACCACCGGAGACATGCACGATTTGGACGCACACACGTGCCCAGCCTGTCTTTTGTCTCCGAGACCTCTACCGTCCCCGATCCCCACTCACCCCTGTTGTCGGAAGAAGACGACGAAGACCTCCCCATTACCTCATTCCAGATCAACAAGTCCCGCTTCCGATCCTCGCCGCCACGGGCACCGCGCACACCACCTCCAGATGTCGCTCGGTCAGCTCGTCTTCGTCAGAGCGGATTCACTGCTGCCGGTGCCGCCCGTGAAGGCAAGACAGGCGACGAGGATGCCAACTTGTTGATGTACCTGGCTACATCACCAACACCTGCCCGGCCCGGTTCAGCGAAGCCTCAAATGATGGCCCCCTCTACACCTCCCCCGAAACAAACCCCATTACCTTCATCTATGATGTCGACACCTGGAGGCGGCGGAGCACCCTTCCCAGGCTTCGGCCTGGCCACTCCCTCGACGAACCTGAACTTTGCCGAGTTCCTCAACATGACGCCGAGTCCTGCACAAGTGGGTGGACCGTGGAATCGCACTCCACATGCCGGTAGAACGCCCGCTGCGGCTCGCGAGGCTAGGCGTCGTCTCAACTTTGACAATCTCGTTCCTCCCACTGGAGATAGCCCACGCATCGGCACCCGCATTGGCAAGGTCGAGGGCCTCGGGATGGATTTGGGGGGTGAACTTGTGTCATGAACTCTCTGGCACCACAAGACATCAATGACTTATCACTCGAAGCATGAGGGAAATGATTGATGACATCACAACGATGGGACATACGGATGCAATGGCACTCCAAACATGGCCGACAGATCGCAGCAGCAGAATTGCATACCAATTTCATTTGTTCTGTTTTCGAAAAGCATGGCGTCCTACAGAGGGTTTGTTGGATTCCTATCTCTTTACAACAATCTTCGGAGGCCCCAGCAGTCGTAATCCGTTTTGTTGGATACCTGAATCACCGGTGGTTCCTAGACCCTTCTCCTCCACCGCTGTCGCCTACATACCCCTTGGCGCCAAATTCGAGCTAGCAACACAGCAAGCGCTTTGTACTACACATTTCCCAGCATACCCCCGTCCGAGCATTTTCTTTAGCGACTGTACTCTAGGTCTCCTTCGCGTTTCATTTGTTTGCTATCAGCACAGCGCAGCAAAGTACACAGAGCACAGACAGACAGACAGACAGACAGACAGACAGACACGAGGAAGTATGTGAGCTGCATGGCAGCGAGTCAGAACAGATAAATAGGCGAATAATGCAAAAGAGTAACCGAAATGTACACCTTCTAATAGTAAATGCTGCATATACCTGTTTCGCTCAGGTTCGCTAATATGCCAGCAGCATTGCGTTTCCGGATGTATCGCCGAGAGCGAATCAACGCTACGCCACATCTTCTCGATCGTCAATGCATGTTCGGCAAAAGGTCCATGACAGCTGTGCAGCACGCCAGCTCGCAGTCTGCGAACTTGATCCTCAGCAAGGCAAAGCAAGGCACACATGACAGCGCATGTCTGATCCAGTCGCTAGCCGTTGCATTCTTCTCCATCTTTGTATGCTATCTGTCCGTCGCTTTCCATCGCATGATTCAAACGACCCCATGCAAAGTCACGTCGCACACATGCACCCCCTCTTCTCGCCAGTTCACCACTCAAGCATCATGATATTAACAACCATCCCATCTCCTTCCCTCTATCTATGCATGATAAGACTCATACCATAAGGCTGCATGCACCACATCCGCAGCCCAAATCCAGCCACTTACCTCCTCTACCCCTCCTCCTCCTTACCATTGCATAAAGCCCTCGCCCAATAATCTCTCCTCTCTGCGTGCATAGCCCCTCGTTTCTCCCGTCCAGCGACGCGCCCAAGGAGCTGTTCGCCCGACGCGTTTCGCGCCAACTTCGCGTCGGGCTTAATGAGCGGTCTGGCCGTGTGATTGGTGGACTACTGGCGGGGAGATGCTTACTAGTGGGTAAGCGGCTAGGGCGGGGCTAGTCTGGAACTAGAAAGTTAATTGGATGACGAAGGTGTACTGTATCGTATTGTAAAGAAAAGACGTAGAAGGAAAAAGGGAAGAAGGGGCTGGGGTGGCGGGTGGGCGCGCCCCCTTGCCCCCTTCGGACTTTGGTGTGTATTTTGTTGGTCGGCGGGACGATGGATAGTATGCTGATGAAATGCCGGTGTCTTTTTCCTTCAATTGCGCACGGTTCGCCGTGAATACGGCTCGTTGATCGGTACGTGAGATTTTAGCTGAGTGTTCCCTTTGCTTGCTGTCCCTGTTTTCCCAGCCACGAGACGAAGGCGTTACATTCAGTGCATGTTCTCTGGGAATGCCCCTTGTTCAGCTAGAATAGGGGGGATTTACTCCCTACATATGGGGAAGGGAAGGGATGTGTAGTTCTTTGTTCAGTTACCCTTGATGTTGGTATCTGGTTAAAAGTCCCCATTTCCCGCCGCGTGCACGCACAACTCACCTACCCGACAGCAAGGTACCGGCAAAACAGGGAAGCAGGAAGGATGCTCGGCAACCGGTACAACTACGCTTATGAGGAGAAAGCGTTGTTGTTAGCTCAGTTGATGACAATGTCGTGTGAGATATACACACGCAGTGAGAAGGATTCGGTGTTTGCAGAAAACAAAAGTCAGAGGTTGAAAAGAGTTGGGTTAACTGACTCTGTGATGAATATATATCTGCCGTCGCTACGTGCTGGGAAATGCTACATAAACCCCCATCCAAGTCCATGGGCATCCTCATCCCGTCTTGGCCATAACATCCTGTCCTACCCTATATCCTATGCTTGCGGTATCTCGTAAACAAAACAAACGCCCTGAACGCCGCTCGCTCGCTTGCGCGCTGCTAAACGACAAACTGATATCTCGCATGTCCATCGCCTGTCAACTGCGTGTATACATGGTCGGATGCCAAAAAAAGGAAATATACATGAAACGCTAAACTGACCCATAAGACGAGGGAGTGAGCAAAATAAACAAGTGAACTGCCCGTAAAGAAGCGAAAGCAAAAGACGGCCGCTTATGAGCTGGCGTACTGATTCGAGTTGACTTGGCTGGCCATGATCATCATCCAGACGAGGAAGACGGTGCCTATGATCCAGAAGGCGAAGACGGCTTGCCAGCATTGACCTAGTAAAACTGTTAGCTCTAGTTTCTTTCTCCCTTTCAAACATGTAGAGAGTACTCACAGATATTCCTCTGCTGCAAGAACGCCAATGTATCCATATTCGGTCCGCTGCTGCTATCCCCAAACACGTACGTATTACACTGATTGTTGATGTTCGGGCCGGCGAAAAGCTGTATCGCGGTGCCGATTATGCCTGCGATGAAGAGGACGAGCAGGATGAAGGAGAAGAGCATCATCGTGCCGGGGAGTAGTTTGCGTTGCGCAATGTAGACGAGTTCGACGATGATGAATATTATGGCCAGCGCGCCGACTGTGACGCCGTAGGGCATGATCCTGCTCAAACTGTCAGCGACAAGTCTTTCTTGGGTTTGCTATGCCTGCTACATGTGGACACAAGAGCTGTGGAAAGAGACGTACCATGGCGTTCCAAGGTTCATCCGATCTTGTATTTGCATGAACTGGGCGTTGACGCCTAGTATCGTGCCTGCTGTTGCCAGCATGATAATCGTCCAGACGTTCAGTTGTAGGTCCGGCCAGTAGTACTTCTCGCGCACTACTACCGCGGAGCCTACTACCGTCCCTGAGTGTCCTGCGCGCGCCATTGTGTCGGGCTCGTGAATCTCGCTTGGCCTTCAGTGAGCGCGGAAGGTGCGATCCGTGGTGAGCGTTCAGACTGGGCGCTCTCGCGATTGCGCTTTTCTTCCAGAGGCCTGTATATTACTCCGTCTCTTCTACTAGCGGGCTCCTGTGTCGCGACTCAATATCTCGAGGGCGTCGTGCAATCGGCGGGCGAATGACGTGTGTAGCCTTGAGCAACGTGTTTCGCAGGTGTTGCGGGGTCTGATGCGGATGTCGCGGAGGTGATGCGATGTGAGATGGTGAACGCAGTGTCGCAAATTGCAGAATTTGGTGTGAGAGGGAAATGCAGTAGAATGCAAGGCACTGGGGACGGATGAAGAGTTGCAAAGTGCGATGTCCCTGGAAGTTTCTGGTCTTGAAGTTCCGAAAACCAACCGCAATCACGATGGCTGGGCGGAGGCTGGAGACGAGATGAGTGTGCCGCGGCACCACAAGACGAATTCAGGAACCGGATTTAACGATATTTTCAAGCATGACTTGGTTGATTATTCGCATGTGACGATATCGTTACCGCGTTCCTACAGTTTTTTTTATTTAATGGTACATGATATGTTACAGCCATTGCCATGATGAAGCTGCCCTTTGAAGACTGGAATAGATTGTAAGTCATAAGCCCCGATCTGTTCCATGGTCTAGTAAACCGCGTTAAATTCAAGGACAGTGCATGCTTTTGTTCGTATAGTTAGTATTATGCATTACAGAAGATATCTACTTCTTAACCTATTTTACAAAGAAGCGAAACCACCTACGTTTTTGAATCATCGTCTCTCAAGTGCAAAACGCCGCCCAATGACCCTCATCAATATTCCATCGCGGATATCTTTATCTCCTCCGCCCCACAACCTTAGTGATGGCATGTCTTATAATCGTGCCCGCCTTCTCCGTCTCCTTCTTCGTCAAGCCAGTCGTCACGCAGACCTTGAGCGCAGGAGCAGGTTGCCAACCCGCATCTCGGGGGTTAAGTCCAAGGCCGAGAGGGAAGGCTTTGAGGCGGGTGATAAGGACCCCGTTTGCAAGACACTAGAATGAGTATGTCAACACTGTACCATATGGGAGGTAGGTATTGCCTAAGGTGAGGACCAAAGGTGAAGATTAGACGTACCTCATCGACGACATCTCTTAAGACCTGGTTTTGGTCGTCTATACTGAGTTTCTTCGCCTCGATGACTTCCTGCTTGAGAACGAGGAGCATCATTGGATTGTCAACGGCGCTCGAAACCCGAACCCAGTCACTCCTCGGATCTAACTGTCCCCTCATGGCCTTTACATTCTCCCTCAGCGCCGTCAAGATCTCAGGCTGTTCCTGCAGGAGACTAATCGTCTCACTCGCAGTAGTTGAAAGTAGGGCAGGCAAAGCCGCCGAGTACGTGTAGGAGGCTGAAGAGATGCGTTGGTGCTCGACGACCTCTTGGTTGGCGGCACAGAAGCCGCCTGCAGCGCAGAGGGGGCCAGCAAGGGAGCCAATGATCATATCGACTTCTGTCGCGGAGACATTTTGGGCTTCGGTTACGCCGCCGCCTGTGCGGCCGAGGACACCATAGGACCACGTCTCGTCGAGGATGAGGCGGAATTTGTATTTCAGTTTGAGTTCGACCTGTTGTGTTATTAGCCCTGACGATTGATGGCCACAGCAGCAGGTTAGACAGTTCACGTACTAGCTTTGGCAAATTCACCACATCCCCGATATTCTCGAACAGCCCCTCTGTGATGATAAACCGCCTAGTAAGCGGTTTCTTGGCCTGCTCCTTCACCACCCTTTGCAATACGCGTTCTAGGTCTTCCATGTCATTATGATCAAACCACCTCACGGTACTCCTTGAAATCTGCATGCCCTTCCTGACCGCAAAGTTGACCGCTTTATCCGCGACAATGATGTCCCCCCTCTTGCTAAAGCTAGGGATCACACTCGAAATGGTACTGAACGACTGCGCGTATATTATGCAAGCCGATACACCCAGGTGAGCCGCGACGTCGGCCTCGGTCTTCATGTGAACATCCTGCGTGCCATAGAAGCCGGGGGGTCCGCAGGGCCCGACGCCGTAGGTGCGCAGCGTGGCGATGGCTTTTTCTTTGAGCGTTTCGGAGGAGAGGAAGTTGTAGAAGTTGTACGAGGCGAGGTTTGTTACTGTGCGACCGTTGCTGAGTTTGGGTTTGGGGCCGGTTGGTCTGTAAGGCTCAGGGTTAGCGGGGCGCGCTTTATGCAGGCTGGAGTGTACAGAAGGGAAGCGGGATGGCCGTACCCCACGATGATGGGCCTCTTCTCATTCTCTAGTTCTTCAAGGGGCGTAGACGGTGCGACGATGGGTTCTGGCGTCCAGTCGTCGACCAATTCATCAATCTCCTATCCCTCCACATTAGCCGTCTGTGCTTGTCGCCCGCTCTCTGCCGGCGCAAAACATACCGCATCCGTAAGTTGCACCTTCTTCTGCGTGCTGTACTTTGGCGCAAGCAGATATCTCACGGCAAACAAGAACAAGAACAACTCAATCGCGCTCCGGACCGGATCATTCTGGTAACTCGACTTGATGTAGCGAACGGCAATGGCGGAACCGGGGATACGATTGAGATGCGCATTGGCGTCAGTGAAGAAGCGCGCAGTCGCGTTCTGTACTTCGTTGAGGTCCATGGTCAGTGTTGGTCGCGTGATGGAGTGGTCGTGGAGACGATGTACACATTCGGGGGTTCCAGTCTCGGGGGTTGCGGCGAAGCGCGGAGGTGCAGACACATGTCAGCACCCAGCGCGCACATAATTTCACCACCTCACGTGTTTTGTCATTTCGCAAGCACTTCCGGATACGTTCGTGGAATGATAGGCTTTAATTTCCTCTCCCAAATACGGTCGCAGACTCGTCCGCGAGCAACATCAACATATTCACCAGAGTGTGAGAAGAATCCATTAGGCGTTAAGGCATCCATATATTTATCTGTAATGCAGTCACTCTCTAACCCTATTCGCCAACCCATGATGAAACAAACAGAACCCATCGTAGTATATGTGCAGCAAAGTCCGCCATTGAGGCAGACATCAGGTGTTCAAAAAGAGAGAAGACAGGGCGGATAGAGTATCTAGTCCCACCGCCCAACGCCGAAGAAAACGAATGAGATGATAGGCCGATTATTACAATCATTATGGGACCAAGCCCAAATCACCACGCTGCATGCTTCCGCCTATGTTGTACAATGCAATGTGTCGAAGCAACAAAGTCGTCAATACGCTTTTAATACGCCATGTAACGACGGAAACGACGAGAAGCGTCTTCGGTCGACTCGGCATCGTCTCCTGTGTCGGTCGTGTCGGCGTCATTGTCCCAAAGAGGGCACTTGCCCATAAGACACGTTCCAGTCGGCGTAGACTTGGTGTCGTTGTTGTTGAATCCAGTGGGCTGCAAGATCTCCATTGGTAAATTCGGTAGATCGAACTTGAACTTGGAGCCAGCAACGATCGGGCCAACAATCAAGACAAGGAAGATGATGAGGAGGAAAAAGTAGAGGATGGCGTAGCGGATCACCCTACGCTTACGAAGCTTGGTCTGCTTCAGGGAGTAGATTGGCGGGCGGATTTGACGACTAGTGAACGTTAGTTGTGATTTTCGAGTCAAAGGGCAGGAAAGCTTACCTAGGGCGAAGCCAGAACAACATAACAGAGTGGAACTTGTCCGCATAGGGCATCAACAAAATCGGAAGCATGAAGAATAGTAGGACATGTCCCAGAATGAAGTCGGCAGCGAACATGCCAAGCTCAGTGATCTTGCAGAGGAACTCGCGACCTGGCTGGGAAATGGTGTGCCAGCCCATGGTATACCATTTTCCAGTCCACCACGCAATGTTGGCAGTGTCGGCCTTGAACTCACGGGTCAAGGCGAGCGAGATGATGAGCTTGAAGATGAATCGCTGAATGGCAACGACCGCGATCATGCCAGACAATGCTCTGGCGAAGCTAAAGCCCTCGAGGAACATCATGATCACGAAGAAGATGAGAAGCATGATGACAGCAATTGCGTGAGCGATGGCAGCCAAAACAGCACCGAACTTCTTGCAGCACATGCTAAGTAGAGGTCCCGCGCAACAGGCTAGGGCGAAGAGGCCACCCAAGACACCAGCGTTGATAGCGATAGGGCCGAAAGCAATGATTGCAATACGGACTAATGCGCCGGAGGCCTTGGGTTTTCCGAGGTTCGCGGCCTCCTTGTCCTGATCACGGTCATCATTCACACCAGTCTGAGCATTGATGAAGAGGTAAGGAATGACGGTGATGGCGACCAAGACGAGAGGTCCCATGATCTCGCTCATGAAAATGTTGGTGAAGGCTGCACGAGGAACATCGCCGGAGAGTTTGGCAGTTGGGTCTCCAAGAATCTTGCGCTTGTAACCAGTAATACGCGTTCGCGACAGGCGGCAGTAACCGATCCAGGACGCACTGTGGGAGCGTGTATTACCGCGGGATAGCCAACGAAGATACTCCCTGTAGTCGATGAAGAAGTCGTCCCACGAGAACTGGTGCGGGTTGAAGAGGAAGGGCGCCAGGCAGAGAGACAACAGGGACAGCCAGAAGTAGACCAACCATGGTCCCCAGACAGTGATGGTAGCGAACAGGAGCATCATCAAAGCACGGGCGCCAAGGTAGATGGAAGGACCAGCGAATCGTGAGTACAAGATGCCGAACGGAATACGGGCAGTGGCAAAACCACGACCAGTACCGATGTAGCGAGCTCCACCGAAGGACAAGTTCGTCTGGAGAGAGTTGGCGTAGATTTGGGTGACAAAGACCTCGAAGAAGGGCGATCCAGAAGACAAGTGCTTAGCCATACGAGTCGCCGCACGCCAGAAACCACGCTCCGTCAACTCTTGAACCACAAGAGGAATGAAAGAGATGAAGAAGGCAATGAAGATCGACACGATACAACGCCAAACCCAATCGAAAACAGGAACCAAGTTGGCACAGCCATTAGGCCACTGCGGGTCCGTGATCGGGGTATTCTTGTTGAAGTGGCAGAGAATGGTCTCGTGGTGGAGTGCTCCGAGATGGAGAATGACGAACATGAAGCACTGCACAGACAACATGATGAACACGTTGTTGATGTGGAAGCCAGGATGAGCGTAGTAGAAGGACAAGAATCGGTCGAGAGGCAATTGAGTGCCCATGTAATAGTACTCACGAGACAACATCTGCTCGCCCATACCGGTACCGATCTTGGTGGTGAAGTTGAGAACTGAGCCGAAACCAAGATCACGACCCTTACCGCACTGATAGTACTCGCAATGCTTTATGCGACCACCTCGGAGAAGGGCGTTCATACCAGCGTAAATATCCTCGTTGAGATGCAGGCCCTTCTGTGCCTTGGATACACCACCGCGAGTGGTCATGAAAATACCGTTCAGGAAATCAGGATGACCGTAATGAAGCTTGCCACCGATCTGAGCCAGAGTACGGGCGAACATAGTACCGAACGTTTGTTCCTTTCCGGCGGCGATGTCACCAAGGATACCGATGTTCTCAGAGAAAATGTACTCGCGGGCTCCGAGAATGGCCACGGGGTTAAAGTTAGGGTTCGGGATACCTGGAGTATATGGCGAGACATTGTCCGTTGTCATCTCTTCGAATTCGGCCAGAACGCTTCGGATCTTCAGACATTCTTCAAGATAATTGTCCTGGTTGGCATCGATGAGTTGGATATATTCACCGCGGTAGAAGATGATGGAGTGGTTCTGGTTGTCAGACTTGCCGTCACCCAGGATAGGGTTTCCGGAAAGCTGGATGCGGAACTTGGGTCTACGCATGCCGTTGTCCATGATTTCAGAGTGTCCATCAATTAGAGCAGAGTAGATACGTGGCTCCTCGCCCTCAGCCAGAGGTGGCTCTTCATCCAAGTAGGCGATTTGCAAGTCAGGATAGGCACGGAGCAAGAACTCGGTGTTTTCGCGCTCTTCCTTGGTGAACTTTGCGTAACGTTGCATGGAAACACAGATCTTGTACTTCCGTCTAGCCATGCGCTCCAACTCACGCTCAAGCTTGTCAGAGTTACCGCCAAACATCTGGACGACCTCGGGATTCTCAACACGGTAAAGAAGCTTGATCGCACGGCTGTAGTTCATGAAACCAGAGATAGTGCGGTAGAGAGTCTGAGACCGAAGCGACGCCCAGATACGGGTTCGAAGAGTGTACTCAGGAGCCGCAGACTTGAAACCGATGCAGTAGAAGGGAAGATCATCAATCTTGCTCTTAGCGGTGTCCTTCTCGCCCTTTTCGTCGTCGCCGTTGAATTGAGAAGTCTCATCAGCGAGAATCTTGGTGTCCTTAACAAAGCAGTCCCACTCGTGGGGATGAAGCTGCTTAAGATACTCAAGAAGAGTGACACGAGAGTACGGCTCATCCTCACGAATGATTTCACGAAGCGAAAGAAGAATCTTCTCGCCGTAGTGAGGAATCAGGACCGTGAACGTGGGCATGTTGTCAACCGGCAGAGGCTCAGGGATGGGCGTAGACAAGGACTGAGCGAAGAAGGAGATACGACGCTCAGCCTCGCTCTGAGCGGGGAAGAACTCTGTCTTGAAAGAGTGATCTTCTTGAGACACAAAGAAGGTGGGAGCGCGCAGCGTGCGCTTGCCCTCCTGCTCGGAAGGAACCTGGTGGTATAGCAGCTTCTGGACATGGTCGATGGCAAGGAGATGCTCACGGTACATCGAGATAATGACCGCGTTCCAGATCTGGGAAATGAGAACCTTCGGCTTGTATTTAATCTCCATGTCGGTAGTGGCCAAGATCTTGGAGTAGATACGCTTCGGAAGACGAGAGAAGATGTTCCTCCATGGAGTCCAGATGGAGACTCCGAGGTAGAAGGATCTCGACACCGAGAACAACATGTTGGCGATAATATACCAGATGTACGAGTCCAAGAAGAAGAGGATAAGATCCATGAAGTACATCAGACCAAGTAGAATCCTAGGCTGGTACTTGCAGAGGATGTCGCCAAAAAGGGCATCACCCAAACAGACGGGCTTCTTCATGTGCGAAAGAATGCGGATGGGGTCCTTGATTGACAGCGTCAAGAAGAAGTAGGACTCGGAAAGCTTAGCAGCGAAGACGAGGACCCACAAACCGTACGACATCCACATATCGTTACCCTTCAGGCGAGGGTAGCTAGCTGTAAACGTTTGACTGGCGACGTACTTCCGCGAGTTCCGAGTCAGGTAGCTCCCAAAGAGGCCGCCAAGAGGCATGATCGAGAAGAAGACGAATGTAACCAAAGCGATGGCGAACTGGACACCTCCGAGAATGTTCGCGATAGTACCAGTGGTCTTGTCAAGACCAAATATGTACACACTGGGAGCGATGTTGACTGCAAAGACAGCGATGAGGAACAGCAGGCGCTTGGTCAAATGCTGAGCGCCTGCCCATTTGCGAGGAACATAAGCCCACTCTGCAAGGGTCGCGAAGATCTGGATCAATGAAGCAATGGTACCACCCAAGGCCACTGCAGAGAGTGTGGCAGCCCTGTCTGGACGTTGGTCGCGTTGTTGCTCGTAGTTCTTGGTGTAGATGGGCTGCGAGTTGTATGACGTGTAAAACCAGAAGGACGTAACGTGAATGACCCAGATACGGTTGAAGTTGACGAGCATGTGGAACCAGGATCGACGCTCGTAGTATGTCTTGAAAAACACCTTCTTCCAAAGGACATCCTTCAGCTTCGAATATCTCTCAGCTGGAGGTAAATCGACAATTCGGGACTTGTCCTCGAAAACGATGCGCTCAAGACCCTCAGGGTACCAGAAGAGCTGGTTGATATCATCATACCCGATAATTGCGGCGTGATCACGCTCTCGTCGGACGTATTTTCCGTCCTGGATTTCGTACCCTTGATCGCGGCAGTACTGGTAGAGAGGTGTAATAACGTCGTTGAGGTAGGTGAACTCCTCAATCGGCTCCGTCTGCGCTTGGCCTGCAGGCGAGTTCAGGTAGTCGTCGGCGCACTTGAAGATGAAGCAGAGAAGTTCGGGCATGAAACGGACCTGATTGGCCTCACCCCAGCAGAGGAGGTACAAGGCAATCTGGCGCACGCGGTCGTGTTGTGACATGCGGTTCATGCGAGTCTTCCAGCGGTATTCAGCCGCTTCTAAGCTGTTGTCACCCTCGTAAGCATCGAGAGTCTCCTGCTCGTTTGCTGGATTTTCTGAAGCCTTCTTCTTGGCCGCCTTACGAGCCTTACGCGTCCTACGGTTGGCCTTTCCAAGGTTCATGTTGGCAAAACCGACGGCATCGTCCAAATCGAGATGGGCAGCAAAGTACCAACGACGGTAGTTGGCGTTCTCGCCGCCGATGTAATCGGCATGCAGCGACAACAGGGCTTGGTTTGGCGACATGCGGGACGCTCGAGAGTCAAGGAGCGTCATGAAGTGGTCATACATGTTCCTCATGCTGTCACGCTGGAAGCCGAATTTCGCGGTGAGATCAAGGAAGATGTCCTCAATCTCCTCCTTGGTGCAAGGAATTTGTGCCTCGGAGGTCCAAGCAGGGTATGGCTCGCGCGAACGCTGACCAGCTGGGAGCGCGTTTGAGTAGTCCATGCCGTAGATGGGCGTAGAGGCACCCGAGGAGCGGTTGCCGCCATACGAGACCTGGGACGAAGGTGGTCGGTAGCCACGGTTGTTGCCGTCGGCGTAGCTGTTGTACCTTTCATCGCCACGGCCGTAGTAGTCCATATCGGTCGCACGAGCCATGTCGGAGCGCATCGTGAAATCGCTGAAGGTCTCAGAGTCTTCCTCGGAGTCGTGATTACGACGGCGGGGTTGCTGGCCACTGCGAAAGTCAGCAGAGAAGTGGAACACAGTGTAAGTGAAACGTACGCATAACCGTCCTGGGCACCTCCTTGGTCATAGTACTGATCGTTGTAATACTCGTCTTGGTATCCCTGTTGGCCGCGATCATCATAATAGCCGTTCTGTCCGTTCTGTTGATAGTGGCCACCCTGCTGGCCGTCATAATAGGCTCTGCGGCTAAGTTAGCAATTGATTCGGTGTAATCGTCAGGGGAGGGAAAACGCACGATTCGTCATAGTAGGCATCGCCATGCTGCTGGTCGTAGTGGCCTTGACCGGCGCGGGCATCGTCGTGGTACTGCCCGTACTGCTCGTCGTGATAGTACGAGTCTTGGCCCTGACCCTGGCCCTGAGCGGGACCCTGACGCTGGTCGTGGCCGTAGCCTTCGTCGTACTGCCCTCCCTGCTGATGTCCGGACATGGTGGGGAGTGATTAGAGTTGCGATGTAGAACCTGTGAGACAATCTGTCAATAAGCCGTTGCCAGGGTGGGGTACGGTCTGAAACGCCCGCAGTCGGAGGAGCGTACCTCAAACAATGGACATTAGGAGCGGCAGAGTGTAATGAATCGTGTTTCTGAGTGCCGCAGGATAAGGCGGGAGATAATTGCTGCGGCGGAGCGCGAGCGAGTGTGGTGGTGAACGAGTGTTGACGCGGGAGCGAGGGAGGCAATTGGCGAGCGGTGAAACGGACGCCAGCTATTTACCCCGGGGACGGCGATAATCGAGTAGCACACAGGATGCGCGGCTCGTGCCTGCTCGACGGTAGAGTGTCTTATGTTGTGGTTGTACTAGCGAGTGAATGGCGCTGGATGCAGCTGCAGTCGGTCGTGGTTGCCAGGAGAGACGCGCGGCGAGTCGGCGCTTCTGCTGCTGGGCGAGGTTGGGATTAGGTAGGTGGCGGTCGCGGCTCCCCTCTCACTGCTGGGACGGCTTCCGCAATAAATGATAACCTCCAAGTACGGAAACGAGAGGCTGGGTGAGAAAGAAATAGTAGATGAGGAGGAGGAGGAGGAGGAGGAGGGTTTGGGGAGAGTGAGGGACAGCGCGGAATGCGGATGGGCAGGCAAAGAGCTTTTGAGGAGTTCCCCTGAATGAGAGGGCCGCTACCAGACTAGGACTAACGCCGTCAGAGGCGCTGCGCATGGGTACCTTCGCTAGCTGGCATTCACGCCTGAATATTGAAGTTGCCACTTTAAATCCAGCAGGGGCTCAAATGGGCATTCAAAATGGGCATCGGGTGCCCTCCAGCAACTGATGCAGCAATCCTGTTCTCTGCCCTCTCCCGGTGAGCCGCAGCGCGTCGCGACGCACGCGAGCGGTGGCGGGAATGCTGGGGAGCAAGCAAAACATTGGAAGGGCAGCAGGCTCGCAAGAGACCAGTCGGCTGGGATCCGCGATCTGCCGCATATCGATAATCGTCGCCCCCCGAACCAAACTCCATGCCGACGAGTGACTTCACTTTGGCATGGGCCACAGTGCTCTCGAACGCTGGTTGCTGGCTGCTCAATCGAGCCTGGCGGTTGATCTGCCGTCCTAATATAGATTTTGCCTGCCGCTGGCTGTCCATCGTTGCCATTTCCTCACCATCCACGTCACGACCATGCAGCGTCCAACAGCAGGACCAACAGGTGACCAACCTGCCACAATCCCAGCCTACGGTGCGAAAGTGAAAAGTGAAAAGAACGGCGTTGATCAAGCCGAAACTAGCTGACCGGGATTAAGGAGTGGATTGGCTGCCCACTTCGCCCGGTTTGTCGACGGCGCGATAGCGATAGGGTTTTCTTATCGCACATCCAATAGACGTGGCGGCCTCCCGCCGAATCCTGGTCAAACCGTTGCTTTGTGTCGCAATACAAAGGGGGCTGATGGCTACCAGCGAATTGTTGAGCCTGGCGCCGCAGGGACGCCGGATGCTCCACGCCCGCCCAATCCTTCAAACCGCACCTGTCAGTCCTGATCCGAGTATGAAGCGCTGTCAGCGCGAAGATTACTCCCCTGAGACATGCATGTCGATAGATTGGAGGTGCTTCTTAACGGTATCGCAGCATGACGAAATTGCTATCAGAGACGACATGGGGCCTGGCCCTTAGCGAGCTATACTACACTGCCCGGTTTCTGCACGTTGACTTCTAGTAGTAGTATGGCCTCTACGAGCCTGTTACATGCGACAAGATGCCATCTAAAGCCGGTTGTTGGGATTACTCCTCATGATTGCGTTTGCAAGAAATCTGGGTGCATTCGTCTCACACTTAGTTCAACGCAAGCCCGTCGATTGTCTGTGCTCTCGCAGAGAATTATCAACACGCTCATAATCTCCGCCGTTTGTCCTCGGCGAATTGCTCTCTCTTCAGGCCCTCCTGCTTGAGGAGCCAAAGCCAACGCTGGCCCGAAGGATCTGCTCCCCACGTCTGTGACGTCCAACCACGCTCTGGAACCGAGCTCGCGACTGGTACAGCCCCACGGAAAATCTCGGCATACCATGGTATGCTTTCGATTCGCCTCCCCGAAGCACGCGGGCCCTCGCCACAGCTACGTTTCAGCTGCAGAGAACATCCAGGTACCGGTCTCTCCGCAAAAGACTCCACGAGGCTGTGTTTGAGAAGCCTGGGCGTTGCGCGCACTCCAGTGTACCCTAGTCCAGGACACCAGCTGCGCTCACCACCGTAGAATAGTCATGGAACCGGCACCCAAAAACGTGACATTGTCAAGAGGCATGTGCAAAATTGCAAAATTAGCAACCGCGATCCGCAGGCCGCAGTGGAGCAGCCGGCTCTTGGTGGGGTGCAGAGAAATTACGCGTTACGCGTCACGGTACCTGACATATACACTGAGCTACGCGTGAGCTACGAATAAACTAAGTCGCAATTGTCGACTGTTCTCAGTTCGCGGGACCGTGGGCTTCAGTGAGTCGCAAGTAAGTAACAACACCGTAATGACAGATATGGCATTTTGGAACGTGATGTTCAAGCAATCAGATGAAATGTCACTATGGAAGCTCGGGCCAGGACTTTCGAAACAGGACTAGCCAGGGGTCAAATATCATGGAACCCGTATTGATGTTGATCCCTCTTGGTAGAGCTTGCTTGACTTCACCCTCTTTCACTCTGCCTGCCGCAGAGTTGTTTTCACATTGATTCTTCCGTTTTACAGTCGGTCTCTACATCATTCGTTAATCGTTATTACTGCAAACAGCGCCGTTCGCTGTTGCATCACACTCTTTGACCGTGCCTCGCGCAAAACACTTTCCAAACACTCCTGAACCTCACTTCTCGGCGCCTCAACCCCGAGATCTTGCGAACACCATCTTCATCTTGGTCCATTTCTTGTAGTACTCTCGAACGATATGCGGGGTCTTATTGCTGTAACGGCGTTGCTCGCGGGCGTGCAAGCCGCGGTCGATCCAATCGTGATCAAGGTACGAGGTCGTACAGCAGATGCAATCCCGGGAAGCTGACAACATTCAGGGTTCAAAGTTCTTCTACAAGACTAATGGCACGCAATTGTAAGCGACCCGGTGCAATAACATGCAGGCCATAAACTGACGTGTCTCCAGCTTCATGAAGGGTGTTGCCTACCAACGTACGAACCTCATTCCCCGCACTATACGTGAACATAAGCTCACGCAAAGCAGAGGAGGTCAACTCGAACAGCTCGCAAACCGATACCGACGGCCTCAAGATCACCGATCCACTCGCTGATGAGACAACATGCAAGCGCGACATTGTGTACCTCAAGAAGCTCCAAACCAACACTATCCGCGTGTACGCCATCGACCCGACCAAAGATCATCAGGCGTGCATGGACGCATTGGCAGACGCGGGAATTTATGTCGTTGCGGATTTGTCCGAGCCAGGACTCTCGATCAACCGTGACGACCCGGGATGGACCGTAGAGCTCTATGAGCGCTACACCAATGTGGTTGATGAGTTGATGAAGTACAGCAACACGCTCGGTTTCTTCGCTGGTAACGAGGTCTCTAACCAGTTCAACAACACAGTCGCCAGCGCCTTCGTCAAAGCGGCTGTTCGTGACACAAAGGCCTACATCAAGAGCAAGAACTATCGCCCGGTTGGTGTTGGATACGCCACCAATGACGACGTCGACATCCGTGAGAACATGGCGAACTACTTTGACTGCGGCAATACCGAGGATTCCATCGACTTTTGGGGTTACAACATCTACTCATGGTGTGGTGATTCGTCCTTCACAGAGTCCCACTACGATACCCAGGTCAAGGCTTTCGAGAACTACAATGTCCCCGTCTTCTTCGCTGAGTATGGCTGCAACACGATCCGTCCTCGTCTGTTCACAGAAGTCGGTGCTCTCTACGGCGACAAAATGACTGGCGTCATGTCCGGTGGTATTGTTTACATGTACTTCGAGGAGGAGAACAAATACGGTGAGTCGTTCGCTTCTCTTGACACGAATGCACTGCTAACTCATGTTAGGTCTCGCTTCTATTGAGGACGGCGAGGTCAAGACCAACAAGGACTTTGAGAACCTGTCTAAGCAGATCGCCAAGGCTACTCCCAGCGGCGTCAAGATGGACTCTTACAACCCTAGCAATACCGCTGCTGCTTGCCCCAAGGTCACCTCAGGCAAGTGGGAGGCCGAGTCCGACCCCCTTCCTCCTACTGCCAACGCTCAGCTCTGCAGTTGCATGATGGAGACTTTGAGCTGTGCTGTTGCCGACAAGGTCAGCGAGGATGACTATGGTGACATGTTTGGTTTCATCTGTGGTGAGAAGGAGGGCACATACTGTGCAGGCATCAACAAGAACGCTACCTCCGGTCCATACGGCGCATATGGCATGTGCTCCAGCAAGGAGCAGCTCTCCTTTGCCGTCAACGCTTATGCCGACGCTGTCAAGGGTGGTTGCAGCTTCAAGGGCAAGGCGACTACCAAGTCGGCTGTTGCAAGCCCGACTGCATCTGGCTGCGACACCTTGCTCAAGCAGGCTGGCGCCGATGGCACTGGTACTGTCAGCTCCGGACCCAAGGCAACTGGCTCTGGCTCTACTTCTGGTAACGCTGCGGCAGGTCTTTCGATCTCGCACTTCAGCACTGGCTCCTTCGGTCTCGGCATGTACGTCGTTGCCGCAGTTGCATCCGGCATGGCCATGATCTTGCTGTAAATAGTCAGCATTTGAGTGTACATGTGGAAGCAGCGTTGGACTTGACTTTCTTGCATAGCTTGCGCGGTTGTTTGTGTTCCCCTGCTAGATCATTGCTTGACGGGATCTCTGAGGTGGAGATATTGGTTAATAATTGTTGTCGAATATGGATATAAACTGCACACTGAAATGCGAACTTGACTTCTCTAGAATCTCCACGCTGTCTATGTGATTGTCTCGTGGTCGTGCGGTATCTGTTTAAGCATGCTGGCGGCGTACTAATACCTCCAGGCACTACTACAGAACAAGAGCTATTTAATTACATCGAAGAGAGAAGGGGACGTATAGGCGTATCTCCCCGCGCGGAGCGTCAGGAAATATCTACGAGCACTTGAACTTTTCAAAACGTACCTTGGGTTTGTCCAACTAACCAAACGTTATCTTAAACATTACGGCCTACTACATATGTCATTCTATAATCAAATATATAAACCATAGTACTCTAAGTCAACAACCGACAGACTGTTGGACATGTTGATTCTAAACCGCGGCAATACAATCTACTACTATGGCCTGACGGTCGTGGATCACGAGTTGAGGAAGAGAGAGTTCTGTTAACCATTAGATGTAATGAAGGCATGTCTAGGATCTGATATGTCAAGTCGATTTTTCGTTATTAAATATAGTACAGTCTGTACAATACACTTAAGATGTTGAAGAAGCACATCAGTAAGCTACTAGGCGTACTCTTCTTTATTTTTTAGGGAATAGTAATTGCTCTGCTTGATTGCATTGTAGACACTGGTAGTTGTGTGCAACATGAATAATCTTGATGTTTTGTTTTATGACAATAGAATGCTCAGTTGATATATGACTTCACATCATAAAGCGGAAGCCCAGTCATACTGGTTCGACAGGAGCGAAAAGTTACTTCTTACGGTGATTTATGAATGATTGAATAAAGAAATCAAGCTAGGTGATGCGGCGACGGTCTTGGGAGCTTGGACTAAAATGTTTGATGTAAGCAAGGCATATACAACCAGGATTATATCTATCTGCTTCTTGAAGTCTATATCAGGTATATTCCAACTAATTTCTTGGTCTGTGTCGTTTGATATCTCCTTTCAGTGTTTCCAATCCACTGAAGACTACGGAGCAGAGCCAATATGATATCTACATGGTCTTAGCAACCGACCAGGCCTGTCCCGCATTAAGCGGGGTATGGGACATTTGGGTCAGGCGAGGGTACCTGATTAGCAAATCTAACTACTATAGCTATTCTTAATAATGGGTGTTAGTATCCAGTAGTCCAGTAGTGGGAAGTTATTGAGAGGTTTTATCATGAAGAAAAAGGTGCTTGAGGTCGAAGAGCGCGCAACCAGAAAGAGCTAATCGGAGCGCTCCAGGGCTGCTCCCCCCCACTTCATCTTCACCATCATTGGACGACCACGCCACCCTCACTCCCGACATCTACTCCAGAAGCGTGTTTCGACGATGATAAATTGCCTGGCTTTTACTCACCTGCCGAGAAGTTTTAGCTACTGCAACTGATCGCTTACAGGATCCGGACATCCGCTTGGACCCACGTCATCTGACCGACTTTGAAAATAGCTCAAATACTTCAGATTTGCAAAGAGAAGGAATACTAACAACACATTTTGTCTGTCGAGTTGGACAAAGCCTATTCATTGCAAGGCTTTGTTGCTCTTTCTCTTCAAGTCCATCACGTCTCGAAGATATTGCGTTGGCTCAAATTGCGCTGGATCTGGGCCGATATCAAGGAATCTCTGCAATACCCGGCGTGCATTTGACACCACCGTCCGAGTATCACAATAGGGCACACCATGTCTCTACCCAGACCTACTATGGATCAACTGCGACATGTCGCAAACAATTATCCCATCATCGACAACCACGCTCACAATCTGATCTTGCCCAAACACTCAGATACCATACCGTTCGAAACCATTACCACAGAAGCCCAAGGGCGAGCGTTGAGAGACACTTTCAAGTCTCTCCCTCACCTACGAGCAGCTAGACAACTACGCCAGCTTTACGAATGCGGCGAAGATGCGGATTGGGAGGACATCCTGGAGCAGAGAATGGAGTGGCTTCGAAGCGACCCGGAACGTCTCCATCATCGTTGTTTCGAAAACGTTCATGCTCTACTGATCGACGACGGCCTTGCTGGACCGGAAAAGGTATATCCTTATGATTACCATGATCGATATACAAAGGCACCCAGCAAACGTATTGTGCGGATCGAGACGGTCGCTGAACGCTTGATGGAGAGCATTGTTCGAGACGCCAATGAGGATGACTTGGGAGAAGTAAAGTTCCTGCCGGACACCTGGACAACTTTCACGGATGAGTTCGAGCGCGAGATTCAAGAAGCTATTCAAGATCACGACGTTGCTGGGTTCAAGAGCGTTATCTGCTACAGGACTGGACTTGATATCGAGCCTGACTACGCCCATGCCGCAAGAGCAGTCGGTCACCCCTTCGAGCGATATGTCAAGGCTTGTATACGGAAACGCGACTACAGGGTTGAGAAGAAAGCATTGAACGACTACCTGGTACTGCGGACATTGGAGATTTTGTCAGAGCGACTGCCGCACTCAGATTCTCTGTCTAAGCCGCTTCAACTCCATACAGGTCTTGGTGACAACGACATTAACCTCCTTGAATCGAATCCTGCGTATCTTCAGCCCCTTATCGAGAATTATCCGAGTGTACCGTTCGTGCTACTTCATTCAGCATATCCGTACACGCGCGAAGCGGGTTACCTTGCCACTGTGTATCGCCATGTGTACCTTGATGTGGGCGAAGTGTTTCCCATGGTCAGCAGGGATGGCCAACGTATAATCTTGCGTCATGCCATGGAGCTGGTCCCAGGAAGTAAGTTACTCTACTCGAGCGACGGCCATTGGTTTTCAGAGACGTACTGGTTGGCAAACTTGCAATTTCGCGAAGTGTGGCTTGAGGTAAGTCATTTCCTAACCTTGCCACAAAGTGGCATATTACTAACGACTCCAGGTACTCACGGAGTACGTGCAAAAAGGTGACCTCACCCCGCATCAGGCTATTGCTATGACAAAGGATATTCTGTTCAACAACTCAAACACACTATACGACTTGCGCTACGAGGCTGTGTTCGACGAGACGATTCAGGAAGCTCCCAAGCAGCTAACTTACAACCCGAAGCTTGATGCAGCATCGCCACATCTGTCACCGTCAATACACCCAGAGTTGCACCCAGGCCTAGCAAGCCGAGCCACAACCTTCGATATTTCTGCTGCTAGGTCTCCCTCTCCCTACTCCCCATCGTTTCCTCCTCCACCAAAGGTTCCTCAAGTCTATGATACGGAGATCTTTGACAAATTCACACAAGAGAATCAAGATGTGAAGTTCATTTATGTCCAATGGCTCGATTACATGGCAACAGTCCGTGCTCGAATCGTCCCAATCAAAGAGTTCTCACGTATGATCCACGAGGGTGAGCGCATCGGCATCTCACAAGGCAACACCGGCACATTGCAAAACGACACACTGACATCTGTCGTCAACACCACTGGGCAAATCTACGTCGAGCCAGATGTCCGGTCCCTCCGTCGAACACATAACAAGGACCCACTTCCTTCTGCAACAGTGCTGGGCTATTGGCGCGATGAGTCCGGAAAAGCCATTCGCGAATGCCCAAGGAACAATCTCGAAACTCTAATCAACGAACTACAGTACCATCACTCCACAACGCTCCTCATCGGGTTTGAAATCGAAGTCACATTCCTCTCCCGCAACCCCCTCAACCCAGAGCAGCCCTACACCCCATTAACTAAGACCCATGCCTGGGGAACCCTCACGCCCGAACAATGGCTCCAGCTCCCCTTCCTATCCGAAATCGTAATCGCGCTCGAACAAATGGGCATCGAAGTGCAGCAATTCCACGCCGAATCAGGCCAAGGACAGTACGAATTCGTCCTTCCGCCCCAACCACCTCTCCTCGCCGTCGACACGCTGATCCAAGCCCGACAAGTCCTTGCGCAAATTGCTTCGCTCCACGACCTCCGCGCGACTTTGCATCCGAAGCCCTTTGAAGGCATTGGCACCGCGGCACACGCGCACGTGTCGCTGCATCCTCCCGACCGCGACATGGCCTTCTTCGTCGGTGGCGTGCTGCAGCATCTGCCTGCTATCTGCGCTTTCAGCATGCCTGAAGCTGTGAGTTATGGGCGGGTCGTCGACGACCACTGGACGGGAGGGACGTGGGTTGCGTGGGGCACGCAGAACCGCGAGACGCCGCTGCGTCGTGTCAAGGATGGGCGCTGGGAGATTAGATGTCTGGATGGGTTGGCGAATATGTACTTTGCGCTCTCTGCGATTATTGCTGCGGGCTTGCTGGGTTTGGCTTCTTCTCCGCCGGCAGGGCATGTGGAGTTCCAGCAGAAAGATCTACCGGTTAATCCGTCGACGTTGGATGAGCAGGGCCGGCTGCAGTATGGTATTGTACAGAAGATGCCGGCGAGTGTTGGCGAAGCGGTGGCTGCGCTGAAGAATGATGGCGAGTTGAATGAGGCGTTGGCGCAGGGCTTGGTCCAGGATTATCTTCGTATGAAGGAAAGTGAGCAGAAGATGTTGGATGGGATGTCAGAGTCGGAGAGGAGAGTGTTTTTGATTGAGAGATACTAGGTAGGCTGAGGCTTGCTATGGAGAGAGGGGAAGGCTGGAGGATAGAGTGAACTGAGGGGGGTTTTCATTGGGTTGCATTCTATGTCTGCTATTTTATCTCTTCGTCTTGCAATGTTTGATGCAGTTACGACAGCGATGGATGAAGTTATGGTTATGATGATAAATTTCTATGAGTATATGCGTCACGATGAGCTTTGTTTTGCTGTCACGTTGACAGTTGTCATGGCAAGTGCATATGATATTATTGTATTTACATTTAAACGATAGTGGTACATCAAACAGTGTGTGCAACCCCATCGAAAAGTGTTCTATGCCTACCAAGACTTCCGTACCAATCTACAATCTCAAAGACACGCCCTAGCACTTAAGCACCGCTGGTCCAGGGATCTTGTACGGCGACCCATTGCCCTTAGGATTGCCCTTGGAATCATAGATGCTAACCAAAACACCAGGGTCATTCGCCGAATAAGCACCAGGAAAGCTAACCGTGGTGCCAGTCTTGGAGCCAGAGCTAGCGACGTTGATCTGCGCACAGCCCATGTAGAACTGGGCGCCTTGGGACTTGGTAGCAGAGTGCAGGGCGATGATCTCCGCACGGAGAAGGTACTGGCCTGGCGCGACGCAAGTGGGGAGCGTGAAGTCGACCCAGCCGTTGCCGGCGAGCATGCGGTCGACGCCCCATGAGCCGGAGCTGTCGAGGCCGTCTTCAGAGACTTTGAACCATTTCAGGCCGCTGGGTTGGGCGGTGGCGGCGTTGTCGACTTTGGCTCTTGGGGGGTGATTAGTATGAGGATCTTGTGAGGATATGTTGGTGAAGGGGGAGAGGATGGGAGGAGTATGCAGTGGGGAACGAGGATGAGGACGTACAGATAAAACATCGTAGGACCCTTGTGACTCTTCGCAATAGGATTGTCCACATCATTGGCAAACTGTGCACCGCCAATGACATGCCCCCACATGACACCAATCTTGTCGCCAGCCTTGACGTCGATGACCTTGGACGAAACTGGCGTCTTGAAGCCACTGTTGCAAGCCATGTTTGCGTCGTTCACGTTCGTGATGGGATTGTTGGAGGTGGGGACTCGGATACCGACGAGTTCGCCATTGTCGTTACCGTTGACGCGGACGCGTTGAGCGATGGTGTGGGCAGAGGAGAGAGCCGGAAGGCAGGCAACGGCTGCAGTGAAGAACCTCATCTTGACAGCGAAGTTGAAGAGCGATTGAATGGAAAGGTAGACCGAAGAAGCGAATGAAGCAATGCCGATGTGGATGAGGCGTCAATAACTGCCGTGTTGCTCTTACTTATATACTTGCCTCTTTCTCCTTGGCCACACCCTTCCGAGACCCCAGTTGCGGGCGCTACGTCGTTTCCCATTCTATCTCATGACTAGCCTTGGAGACGCAATATACCCACGCCATACATCAGTCGCGTCCATAGGGTCCCCAGCAACGGGCATGCACCCCGGATTCCTTCTTTGCGCCTCATCAGTGGGTGAACATGCCCGTAGTCTGCCAATTACGCAGGCTCGTATCCCACCTTTTCAGAGATATAACCAGGATGTGTCGATTTGGAAGGCATTGTTCGGCAGACAAATGTGTCGTTTCGAAATATATATGTTTTCCAATCAATTCGTAGGAGATCAGCAGCTTGGCGGCGGGTGTATGTGCAGCCGGGTAATATAAGTTCGGGGTCGAAGGCCCGTGAACAGGACTGAGAGACCGGTATCTGGAGGCGAGAAAACATAGCCCATGGTTCTATAGACCGTCGCATTACAAACGACCTGCACATAAGTGAGGGTAGCGGGTGGGTGGTGGTCGCATGAACGTGTGCCTCAAACAAACGACTGCGGGAATAATAAGTCTTGGAGGCTTTCTGTTTAGGTCATGCGTACCCGTCTCTTGTAAATGTGTTATATATTGGCGCCTGATCTTATACAACTTACTTGGCGGTGTAACAAGTCGCAAATTGACATGTGGTCGGGAGACGTCCATTTCTTGATGGTACGTCGGAGCGCACGCTGATTGCATGACGCGGTTGTCATCTTTTGGACTCTTGGTGTTGACTGAACGATGTACGATTTGATGTCCACGTGAGTTTGTTCGTAGATAGGTTGTTCCGCTCCAGTTGTTTGTCACATCCTGATATTGATATGCTTCTTTGGCCTGTAGATAATTGGTGTTCAGTAGGGAACTTGACCGAGCCACAGCCGTTTCTAAAGGTTTCTTGTTTATTCACTCTGAGATTAGAACTTGATATTAAGAGGCACTAAAGCTATTTGCATGCCTTTAGTAAACGGAAACGGCTGCTGTTTCGTTCTTATGCTCAATAGACGGCGGCTGTTCGAGAGGCATAGTTGCAGAGCATGGTGTTCGCGTCATCGTTGAGTGTTTAGTCGTGTAGGCCACGCTTGAGTACGGCATTTACAGTGTGGCGCAACAGGGCGCACTTGCCAATGAACCAGTATGGCGGGCCAATACTTGTTGTGAGGAGCGGTAGTCTACAAAGGGTCAGCCATTTTGCCAGACAGAGGAACCAACATACTCACCCCTGTGTGAAATGGTAGCTGTATTGAGCTCTCGAAAGCGCAACTACACATGACATCATCCGTAACCTGACATCTTACGTGGTACCTTTGATGACTGTCCGAGGGAATGAAAAGTCAGCTAGTCGACGTTACTATGTAGCAGTTTGGAAAGAATCAAGAAACAAGGCGGTTGGGCAGCTTCCGAAAGTGGCCCAGATGAAATTAAGGATCGCATTCGGGCATGTTGCTAACACATTCGATCTGCGAAAGGATGCAGACCAGCCGTGAACATGGCTACAATGGGTAAGTCGGGATGTCCGGCTGGTTTTCTCCCCACATCAAGGGTCTCCACGTGTTCGACTAGTTACGACGGGCTTGTTTGGTGCCGAGTATTTCTGAAATATGTGAGTTTTACTTCCTACGAGGGCGCTTCCTCTACGGTGTCGCGAAGCTGTAAAAGTGCACAGGATGCGCTTCTTGCACGACAGAAACAATTGTGTCAGGCGCGAGGACACTTGAGGTGATGGAGACGCGACGGGAGAAGGACTAGAGACAGGGGTTTGTAGGCCAAGGATGGGGCAGCCGTGTGATGGGAGCTAGGACTGACGCTGCACGATGACGATCATTGCCGTGGTGTTGAGCTCAAGGTGTCAAGCTATTGAAAAGGTGACATCACGGTTCAACGTCTCCAAGGCGCAAAGCAACCACAAAATCCACTGTTGAGCTTTGAATGTTTCGCCTTTACGTTTCAGCTCGACGCGCCACTGGCATACGCGCATTTTGCGAATTATTGTTTGTAAGTGCTGATCTACACACACCTGCCATGGTTTGCCAATCACCTGCGTCCAAACCCGCCGAGGTGATTCCGCCTAGCGCGACTTTGGCCCTCCACACGTCATCGCCAGCCACAACGGGACTGCACAGCACAGCACAGCACAGGGTTGCGTGCAGAAGTTCGGAGCTTCGTTTGCCTCTTACTACGAGCATCTTCTTACATATTTCCACCAGGATAATCCCACTGCAGCACTACGCATTCAGAGGAACAGGCACCCAGCCTGGCAAACACCACGGCCATGGCAGCTCAGCGCCCAGTGACCCCCGCAGCGTCCTACCACCCTGTCCCCGATATACTCGACCCCTCGCACCTGAGTAGAGGCTATGGCAACTCTTCACACACAGACATCGGTGTGACCGACTTCGCAGATACTCCTGACGATGCTCAGCATGAGCGCCGAGGCCGATTCGAGGAAGATTTTGACGCGCGCACACGAGGCTCGTCGGTGCTCGACGGAGACGTGCCTCAGCGGTCTGCTTCCCGAGCGTCCCGCGCTTCCACGCTCAACCAGGGCTCCACGCCTGCGCGCAGTGGCACGCTCAAGAAGAAGGGCTCCGTAAAGAGGAGCGGCAGTTTGAAGCGCAGTGGCAGCAGGAAAAGCATGCATGCTGGCAGCATTCGTGGTGTCACCATCGATGACCAGGAGCAAGGCTATGACCGAGAGAACAGCGTCTTCTACACGCCCGTGCCCACCAAAGGCTCTCCCACCGACATTCTGGCCGATCGCTTCCAGAGTAAGTTTGTTGCACGTGAAGCCTCTGCACAAGGACTGATGTTTGGCAGCCTGGCGCAAATTCCTGAAAGACCTCATCGCCTATTTTCGAGAGGTAGCTTCATCATACGAACACCGCGCCAAATCTCTCCTCAAAGTATCAAATGTGATCAACAACACCAATGCGCCCGCTGCGCTTCTGATTGAGGGCGGCCTAAACGATGCCAACCGCTTCCTCCGCGACTTTCACAAGCAGGCCGTCGTTGAGGCGAACAAGGCTAGAGATATCGAGGCCGATGTCATCAACCAGCTGAGCGGTCTTCGAGGAGATTTGGCGCAAAAGATCAAGGAGATCAAGTCTCTCTCGGGCGACTTCAAGAACAACGTCGAGAGAGAAAAGGAGACGACGCGGAAGTGCGTGACAGCGCTCGAGGAAGCACTCGCACTGGTCGACTCAGACCCCACCGCAGTTGCGGGCAAGGGCGACCCCTACGTAGTCCGATTGGGAGTGGAGCGCCAAGTAGAAAGGCAGATTGACGAAGAAAACTATCTTCACAGAGTAAGTCAGTGATTTAACCCTAACAAGGGCAGCGCTAATACGCTCAGGCCTACCTCAATCTCGAGAACTCTGGGCGTGAACTAGAGTCGATTGTCATCGGTGAGATCCAGAAATCTTACAACGCCCTTGCTAGCATCTTGAAGCGCGATGCGGATGAGATGTACAACACTGTCGAGAAGCTGCGCAATGGTCCCATAGCCATGCCCAGGGATCATGAATGGAGTAGGTTCGTGCGAAGCGACCCTCACTTTGTGAACCCCGACTTGCCATTACGGAGACTGGAGGAAATTGAATATCCTGGCAAGCACCATCCAGCCACCACCGAGGTCAGGGCGGGCATGCTCGAGAGAAAGAGCAAGTATCTAAAGAGCTACACACCCGGATGGTATGTCAGGTCTGCTCTAGTAACGCTTCATGACTAACACGATACAGGTATGTCTTGTCGCCGACTCACATCCACGAGTTCAAGTCGGCCGATCGCATCTACACTCAGCCTCCCGTCATGTCCCTGTATCTGCCGGATCAGAAGCTTGGCTCGCGTTCTCAGCCCGGAAGTTCTTCCCACAAGTTTGTAATCAAAGGCCGTCAGACCGGATCGATGCACCGTGGCCACACTTGGGTTTTCCGGGCCGAGTCGTATGAGACAATGCTGGCTTGGTACGACGACATCAAAACCCTGACAGAGAAGACCGGCGAGGAGCGGAATGCTTTCGTACGCCGACATGCGAGCGTCAGGAGCACCAGCGCAGGCAGTGCTCGCTCAGCAAGCTCCGACGGAGGTCTCGAGGAAGACGAGGCAGATGCGATTCCATACAGTGCCAACCAATCGATGAAGAACCAGGCCATAAGGGACGAGTCCCCGCAGCGGCCCTCTCGACCTTCTCCAGGTGGGCGCTTCCCATCCGATTTGGTGGTCCACCGTAACTTACAAGCACCTCTTTCGCCTTCTAGTGGATCTTCAGAGGTCGGCAATGATCTAACCACTGCAGCCGGTGGCCCACAACAGGATGCCGACCCAATGTATCTCGACGACACGACACCCTATGACCCTGTCGAATCCAATCAGCATCACGAGTCTATCCAATCTGTTCAGCCGTCGCAGGAGCTCCACGCTGCGTCGTACGTGAATCCTTATCCACCCACTCAGGAGGCCTACGCGACACAAGCATCCAACGCGGAGCCATACTCATCTACTTCGCAAACGTATGATCAGCAACCTTCGTATACCCAACAACACTACGAATCACAGCAACCCCAGCAATCACAGCAATCCTATCCTCAGCAGTCTTCCTATGCTCAACCTTCTTACGCACAGCCTTCTCACGCAAATCCTTCTCCCATCGAGCGTCATGACAGCTCCTATGGAAATTGGATGGCACCGGCCGCCGGTGGAGCCACTGCTGGAGTACTCGCCAGCGAGGCGTATCGCAGGAAGCAAATGGAACAGCACGAACCGGCCCAGCAACAAGCGTTAAACGAGCAGGCTCAGCTGCAGAATCAAGAACAGTACTATCCTGTCGAGCCGCCACGGAGCATGGAATTCTTGGACACTGCGCCAGCAATTCCCGAACGTGATCCGAACCACATCGCTCCTGATCAGATCGATGATACTGGCTATGTCGCCCAACATGAATCATACGCTCCAGCTGTTCCACCTACGGCAGTCCCTGCGTCTGTCGTTGCCCCTGCTCCGTCTTATAACCAGACGCAGCGCAGCGTCGATACTGGCCTTGCTACACCTGCAACCACTACAGAGTCTTTTTTAGAAGATTCTGAGGTGGGTACCAGCGCTCCCTTTGGAAAGACCGTCAACGGTGGACCAGTTCCTGTTGAGTTGGTCGAGACGGCGCAGGCAATGGCACACCCGGGTATGGCGAGACAGAACACGGACATCAGTGTTAGTGACCTGCATGTTCCTGGCGAGTACCCCAGGGTCCGAGTTGGTGGGTCGAGGGTGCCGATGATGTAAAGATTTGGACGATGTGTTAGGATCGTGGGAGGTGATATCTGTCTACATGTTTTGTTTGGACTGGGAAGAGGATATATCTGGGTCGTGTTTCTGCTGAACCTCTGCGATGCGTGTTGGTTATTATTGCCTGTCGAGTTTTCCCGCGTTTCTTTCCCTCGTTCAAATGAGAGCAAGCAATCATGCTCGCCATTTTCCTTTATCCCCCTTTGATACCCGCGATAACCACCCACAGGCGTATGTAGGTGGTCTTTACTGAATTCAACTCGTACCGCAACAAGATCTATTTCCCATTTTTGCAACGTTTCGCAATGCTATGCATAGATTCATGCATTTTACGTACATGTATGCATATGCACATGCTGTGTACCATTGTACAAACTGTGTTACCAGGAGGCCGTTTCAAAACAACTGTCTGTTTGTACTACATTCACCCACCTACCCAGCTCCTGTCACTCTCTCAGAGCGAATAGGCCTAGCCGGGAGGGAGACGGAAGCATCACTGAAAAGGTCTTTTTTAGGTACGAGGAGATACTACAAGTTTTGGTAGGCATGGATGGTAGATAATTCGCTAGATAGAGTACGGGGCATGTGGTGAAGATCCGGCTAATGGGGACAGAGCACACGAGGTAGGTAAGTAAGTCTAAGGAATGGCACGGACGAAGATTACCGTCCAAACAACAAGTATACAAGCAAAAAAGGAGTGACCGTGATGTGTGCCCGTGCGCCAAAATGTGAACTTTGTTAACAACCCATTTGATTTGCCGGTATCTAACACCCTTCAGACGCCAGATGTGATGGAAAAAGTCGGAGATATATAACACAGAAAAAGGAAAAGGCTTTCCACAACCCAAACCTTTCCTGTTCGACGGACCCGTGTCCGTCGTGTACTGAATAGGAACGGGCTAAAACGCAAGATGCTTCTTTCTTACTCTCGTCGTCAAGCGTAATCGCACACCATGGATGCGAGACATGAGGAGATGGGGAGATTTGGTGTGGGTGATGTCGGGGGTATTGAGGTTTCGTCAGAGAGGACTCCAGTCGTGAGAGGAGAAACGGTATGGCAAGGAGATTGGCAGATTACTGATGCCAGTTGCCACTGTTAATGCGCTCATGCGTTGGTAACCTGTGCAATATTAGCATGGCTATGCATGAATCACGTTTCGTTTATATGCATACCTTCAATATCCGCCTCGAGTAGTCCTCGTTGTCTGCAATGCTGCCATTGCTCTGCCTCCTGTCCATGAAGCTCGGGTCTATGCGCGAGTCGTTCATGGACGAGTTGCTGGTATGTAGCTTGCCGCCATTGACGAAAGCACTGACATTGGCAGCGTTGCGGCGGTAGTCCTCCTCAGCCTGGCGCTGGCGTCTCCGACGCAACAAGAACCAAACACCAAACAGGATAGCGGCAAGTCCAATTATGCCAACGACAACACCGACTGCGATGGCCACTGTGTTGGGTTTGCTGTCGCTTTGGGGGGCAGACGAGGGAGTGCTGGTCGCAGTGGCTATGACGGTGGATGTCCGAGCAGTAGCCGATGTCTGTGTTGCCAATGATGCTGGTGATGACGAAGAGCTAGACACGTTGGGGTCATAGTGCGGCACTTTGTTTCTGGTGTTGCCGGTGAGGGCGACCCATAGAACGTTTGGTCCACCACCTGCATTTTGTCAGTCCAGTTTGAGTAGATGTGGCAAAAACAACATACAGCCAACGGTCTTGTCTCCACTACATGTTGTGTCGCAAATGCTATCGTCAATTTGCCACTGTTCTGCGGGGATCTCGTCGCCACACCAGCAGTCCTCTCCGTCCGAGAGACCCATGACGTTCTTGTCCTCTTGCAGACAAATCAGTTGACAGTTGCCAGGACTCCGATAAAGATATGAGCCATGGTTCTCAAGCGGCGTGCCAGTCTCGAAGCATCCAATGTTGGTAATCTCACTCGCGGGTAGAGTGACGGTCGGTGTCTCGATGTGGTTTTTGATGGTTGTGGTGGGAGAGTCATCGGCAGCCGCCATCAGCAGCATCGATGCCGCGGCGATGGCGGATGCGAATCTGATGAGAACCATAGTGGTGAAGTGTATGAAGAAGGTGGTGGATGCGAGGTCCGATGGTAGATGGCAGATGCCTGCCTTGGGTACCAGCGAATGTGGACTGTTAGCGGTCAGCGGTGTGTCGATTGGCATTCACTGCGAGCGTGTCGCACCTTTGGCCTATACACAAGAGAGTGTAGACATGTAAGGCTTGCTCAGGTGTTCCCTTATTGGATTGCCCGAACTGGTGGTGACCTGGAGGGCGGCTCGCAGCGGGTATGGGTTTGCGGTGTGTAGGGGCCGGGACAATGGCCGTCGATATCGTGGAGTCGCAGGTGACAGCCGCGTTGCAGATGGGCAGTGGACTCGCTCAGCGATGCCCTCGACTGGCCGATGTGAAACGAAGCGCGTTGGGTCACGGCTCTGGGATGCCCGTGGAATGCAGTGTTTCGTGTTTCACCCCTTTCTCTCGTAGCGACGCAAAAGGAATGTATCGTCAGGGCGGGGCCGATGAGAACGAGTGTGTTATAACGTGGACGAGAAAGAAGGCTCCAGTAACGAATGTGGATGTCGACAAGGACAGACTCGGGTGGGTTGCAAAGCAGAGACGAGGAGAAGGCTTGGGAGTGGGTCGCTGGTGAAGAGGTGGAATCAGGAGGGACCCCAGTTGGGCAAGAGCGAAATTAGCCCACCCTAGTCGCGTCCTGATTGCCGCACCGCCAACTCCGAGGGCCCTGTGCCCGGCTGGATGACTTTTCTGCGTATATTGATTGCACTGTGCCTGGTGACAACATGGCCCTGCGTCTGTACTGCTGCACCAGATGGATGAGCTGTACAGCGAGCGCATAACCGCTCTCCAGCCTCGAGCGCGAAGAGCAACAGAAGCCCTTCACCATGCCCTGTCAAGCGGCCGAGGGCGACAGAGGATTCCTGGCTGGACAGGCACCAGGCACGCCGCGGCCAATCAGACGGCGGTGCCTGGCGTTAGCGGCAGCCGTGTCCCCGCCTTTAAGTGCGCCAGCGCCGCCATTCGTTTCACAACAGCCACAACCACACGCAGGGGGGTATGGCCAACCGCGCGGCCCACCGCTGTGTATTATGTATTATTGCTGCTAGCTGTGCTGTGCTGGCGTGCAAAGTATCGTCGCAGCACGATAGCTCTTCTGATGGTGGTTGAGCATCTTCTTGCCATGCAGCGCTTTGGTGTTGGATTGCGGGTCGTGTCTGAACGCGCCAAGGTGGGCATCGCAGCCTATAGCAGCATCGCGACGACAACGCCAGCTTACGCCTGCCGTGTGGGAACAGAATATTGATCAACATGTGAGCGGACGGAAGAGCGCGGCCAGCCGAGTCAGAAGAGCGACGCTGCGACGCCTACAACATCAAGATGACATACGCAGTGTGTTGCGTGTAATGCTCCAAATCACACGGCTCGGTCGAGGTCAGATTTCTGCTTCCTGATTTCTGATCATAGGCGTTGCGGAAGCTGTTAGTATACAATACAGTCAACAACGCGGTCCCTCTAGCCATCAATCTGCTGTCGCAGTTGGAGCGCACCGAAACCACGCCCTCAACTCAGACACAGGACACCAGTTCTTAGGCAACTTGAAACGGCATCGGATGCGAAACGCTGCTGTGCTCCCTTCACCCATGCTTCATGATCCCAGGTCTCGTGCGGCAGTTCGTCCAGCATCCAGATCACGTGCATCCAGTGTCCGTGCACTTCGCGTCCCAATTCGGCCAGCTGCAATCATGTCAAGCTTCAGCATGAAGCTCTTCAATGACCAACACCCCGCTTGATGCGCCGTCCGCCCATTGCCTGCCGCCGAGCAGTGCAATCCCTTCAGTCTCCCGTCCCGCAGCACGTCTGGATCTCTGACGACCTCCTCTCCGTTGCACTCAATCGATTTTTCCGCAGTACATGTCCACATCAAAAGCGGCATGGCAGCCATGTCCCGGGGCCATTGGAGGCCAGGCGGAGGGCAGCGAAGCGTCGAATGACTGTTTCGGCCAATTTCTATCCCCAGGACAGCTTTCCGCCCCCGTTCAGCCTGGGTGCGCTGTTTGGCTTTCGCAAAGACTCCCGGCCGTCGTGGAGATACGAGCCGCCGTCGCTACCGCAGACCGCGGAGCCATTGGACTTGCGTATGTCTTCAAGAGCTCTTAACAGATGTGTCGACGCCTCGCTAATGATCCGTAGTGCCTAGTATCCCAAGTCCATCGTTCCAATTTGATTCGATCCCTCAGGCCGAGTCCACTGCGCCAATAAGCAGGCCTTCCCCATACCGAGCTTCACCCTCCTTCTCGCAGACGAGCCCGACGATCCTAGGAAAACAAGAGACCGCAGTCGAACCGAGCGTAGAGAGTCTGCTTGAGAGTGTGAAGAGCACAACTAAGTCAAAGGATGTTGACTTCAAGATCTGCTTCGAGACATTCAAATCGCGCATCGCACACGCAGGGGACCTGTCAGAGCTTGATAGGAACAACCTCGTACGCAAAGCCTTCCGATCGTGTTGCCCTCCCCACTCGGAAGCTTGGATGTACAATGTCCTGGTGATCGAGCATTTGACTGAACTCATTTGGGATCCTGCACCGCTCATCGGCAAAAAAGCCTACTTGGCTGTCCCACCCACCTACACTGCACAAAGCTTGGAACTCCTGAATTGTATAGAGAAACTGTCGATACGCTTCCCGAGCCGCCTCCAACATTTCCATCGCCTAAATGTGAAGCTAGCCGAAGCAGCCGTACAAGCAGAGACCTCGAGAAGCTCTACACAGGATACCGAGCTCCTTTTTTTAATCCAACAACTATGGCAGTCTACTTACCCACAAATCGGGCATGTCAAGCGCTCAGCCATGGTCCTTCTGTGTGAAGTCGCAAGGAAGATCCGGGATCGTTACACAGCCCAAGCACTGCAGACTGTCCTCGCAGATATAGAGCATGGAATTACGCTTTTAACGATACGTGCTTCGGAGAGCCGGGACCGATACTTGGCTGCAGAACACATCTTGGCCTGTGTTCCACGACAACACTTGCTCAACTCTATCCCCTCGATCACCACAGACTTTGCCAAAGCAATCAAGAGCAAGACTCGACTCTCGAAAACAGTGTACACGAATCGTTTCAGCACTTGGCTGGAGCTTCTTCATCGCCTTGATTCTACTCTTGGTTTCGATCGATCTGGCGCGTCTGCCGTAGACAATGCTATTGCAACAACCGCAAAGCTCATCTTCGCTGACAGGACTTCAGCTCAAATTAGCCCGGAGACATTGCTCAACGCGTTAGTTTTCAAGTTGTCCCAACAAGATGCATCCTATGTCACTTTACATGAGAGGCTGTTGCACCTCATCAACCCCGTTGCTACCTCTACGCCGGAACGAGGTGCTGTTCCATTCGAGGATTGGCTTGGAGGAACATTCTCACGAATGCAAAGAGAGTCAATGCCATATGACGACTTGGCGAACATGATCGTAAACCTTCTCGTCCGGCACAACGACTTGGGGTTAGTGTTACGCTTTTTGACTGCAATGGAGAAGCAGAAGTTGAAGATCAGTGATGCCTCAGCTCTCAATAGGCTCATTGCGGAGAAGGCGGCCTTCCTCCAGCAGCCAAAAAGCTCGCAAACAGCAAAAGAACGTCAGCACAATGCCTTCGCGCTGACCACTTGTCAGCGGATCCTTGAACTGCTCAGCCGAATTACATTGTCACCTGCTGTGAGCTCACTGGCCACGAAGAGACGGGAGCTCAACGCACTGCAAGCCCAGCGCCAATTCCAAGAGATACTCGATCGCGCACAAGCCGCCGCCGTTCTTCCGCTTGCTTACCGCAATCTCACTGCAGATATCCCGCTCGAGAAACGCGGCTTGCTCATACATCAGCTCGTCCACCAGTACTCCCTCGACAACACGCGCTCCCAACGCCAAGTATGGCGCTCAATGTACTATCTCTACTGCTATCTGCAGCAATACTCTCTCCCCATTGGCCCGCTTTTCAGCAAAGCTGTTGTCCGTGTTGCCATCGCTCGACCACTGTCTGAAGATCGCTTCGTCAGCGCCCGCCGCTTGATCTGGGTATGTCAGCTTGTTGCACGTGTCGAGGGCGAGGAGGTGGCGAAGAAGATTGAGAACATATTTTGGCATTCGCGGGGTGATCTGATGAAGCATGCGAAGAGTGTGTATGTAAATGTCGGAGGAGACAAGAGGGGAAAGGCGCATCTGGGGACTATGAAGAAGCTGGGCTTGATATGACGGGCTGGAATGGGATAGTGGAAGTAGAAAGGCGCAGACACTGTTAACGTGTAAATAGTTGCTCGATTCGTATCGAATACATATGAGAGAAATGAAGAAATCTCAAACCATCGTACTAGGTAAACTCCATGTGGCATCATACTAGGAACGATACCTCTCACGCCGCCTCGGGGTCCTCAAGTTTTGAGTATTTCTAGAGTGCCTTCGCCGTAGGAGAATCTGATGAGCTACCGCTAGGTCTTTGGATGCACTTTTCTCGGTCCTTGGAGAAATTCAAAGCTCTTACCCGCATCTGAGGAGCTACTGATACCCCTGCCCTGCTCAACGTAACCTGCTCGACTTATCGACCATTACTCAAACAAGCCTTCCGCGCATCTACTTCCAAGACCTCGGTCGAGGGAAGGAGTCCTTCGTTCGCAGAGGCTCGCGTTGGCGTCTCCGGGTTAGTAGTCGTAGCCGTGGACTCGCTCGTCGTCGTCGTAGCCGATGGACTCGTCGCGTCCATGGCCGCTTGTTGCAGTTGCTGTAGCTGCGCTTGTTGTGCTACACATACACAGTCAGCTCAGCACCATTCAACTCCCTTTCCACTCCCATCCTGTCTATTTTCCAGCCCACATCACCCAAGCACCCTCCAATTACCCTCCAATTCACATCACGTCCTCACACGTACCTTTCACACCCCCCAGCCCCATCTGCATCCCCTCCCACAACATCTTAACCGCCAAGTCCAAACTCCTACACCTCACCCCCTCATACAGCACTGTCCACTTCGTGTCCATGCTGAGGTCCGGGTACAAGATTAGTGAGGCTTGGTAGCCGCCGTTGTGGCACGACGTCGTCATGTCCAAGGTAGATTTGTGCGACGTGTAGCCGTGGGTTGCGAAGAGGGCGCGGGCGTCGCCTGGGGGAGGGTGTTAGAGAGTGAGATAGGGACTGGATAGAAGGAGGGAGGGAAAGGGATGGGAAGGGGGAAAGGGAAAAGAGGACGGACTGAGTATCATGGCTTTTACGTCGCGGATGTAGGCGAGTTGGTCGCGGTGGTGTTGGAGGTCTTCGGGGGACATTTTGCGACGCGTGTCAGTAGTAGCACGCCAGTGCTTACTGTCGCTGGGGGCGCGCTGTGTGTTGGTAGGAATAAGATAGCGAGCTGCAGTATTTTTTTTAGCTTTTGAGTATATCTCGAGCGCCTTCGCCCCCAGGAGAACTCGATGAGCTGTCGCTGGTCTTTGGATATACTTCGAGACTCGCAAAATGGAGGGAGGGCGAGGAACTGTTTCTAGTCGAAGCTAGGAGAAAGAGGGTTTAGTGAGTGCGTAGAAGAAGTTGAAAATCAAAAATTGGTAGCCTTTACGGGTTTGAGTGTGCCACCGGGAAGGTGGCGGGAACAAATTTGGTGCCCGCGACATGATGTACGATAAGCTTTTTAAGACCGCTCCTCTAGGTTTGATTAGTTCGATAGCTGATCACAAGGGAGGCGATAAGACGAGATAGTGGGGTTCGAGGTAAAGAGGGATTTTTGTTGAGCGGTGGTGAAGGTGAAGGTGAAGTTGAGAACCGAAGGTTTCAGGGATATAACGAAGGGGAAAGTGCTACCCAACACTAACTACTAAGTAGGCTTTTTTCATCTGTCTAAGCAGATGTAATGAAGATAACATGAAGGAACACCGCTGAGACCGACGGCTCAGCGATCAAGATGGAGCAAGAGCTACGAGGCACTTCGCCGGCCTGTCGGGCTCTCGAAATTGAGAATACTCCGGCTGCCACCAATCTATTTGGGAGCCGTTTTCTTCACACCCACCCAGACTCGCTGCTCTTCATCGACTTTGAGGCTCTTCTCTCGCTCCTCATGGTCATCGCCGCGCGATTTGCGCTTCAAGTCTGATTCCGCCCCAGCAGCCCTGTCTTCAGTCTCAGGCTCATCAACCTTGTCTTTTGTGGCCGTCTTGTCACCGCTCTTACCTACACCGCTATAACCCATCCCATTTCGCTTCGGCGGTACAGTAGAAGCTGTGCCCTTGACGCCCGCCGCCCAGATATCTCCCTCCCCCATCGTCTCAAATACGGCATTCATGTCCTCCTCAATCCAGTACTTGACCTCGAACGCCGCATCCTCCACGGTCGGACAGGTATTACTCTTGTACAGCAGCCGCCAGTTGTGTGACTTGGGATCTGGATACACAATTAGCGCGGCGCGCCACTCTGTGCTGTCGAGACGGCCTGTAGGAGTGGTGGAGGAGGTAATTAGGTCGAAGCGCTCGGAATGCGGGTAATGGTGCGCGTAGTATGCATGGGCGTTGGACAGGATGTGCTTCTTTAACTCGAGAAAGCTCTCTTGACGGGCGTAGCCTTTGGTCTTGAACTTGGGAATTGGTTTGGTAGGCATTGTTGATTTCCTCTGGGAGCTTGTTCACTGTTCTGTTAGGCACTGCTGCAGTTACAGGATGCTGTCGGCTTGACCTACCTGATGAGTAGAGTCGCGTGGTTGAAGAGTTGAGGAAAGTGGACATTTGTGACTGTAAGAGGAAGGGGAGCCCGATGATATAATAAACCATAGGCAGCTGCCTTGCGGTCTGCCGAGGAAGTGAAAGGATTACAGCGCTTTCATCACTCGCAACAGTAGTGCAATATTCGAATTTCACTGGCAACTTCGACAACATATCAATGAGGCGTCCAACCCGCCCTGGGGTGTATGCTCGACGATCGTGACCAGCGACCGAAACCATGCGGTCGATGTTTTTGAAGTCTCGATATTGGTTGTTGTGGGTGTAGTTGCTTGGTGCCTACAATATAAGGGATCGAAGATGATACCTCGTTTCGTCCCCAATTCTTTCAAGTCTAGCATACAGCAGCTCACGGTCGTGCAATCAAAACACAATACTTCGCCAAGTTCTAGCAGCTCTCTCCTCATTCTCGATTCGCTCCGTCTCCGATTCGTCACCAGGTAATTTTAGGTCGCCCATGGACGCCAGAAGACGGTGTAGCCGCCGATCATTCGGCTGTTCGGAAATATGCTCGATATCAACAGGATACTCTCCTTGGACATGTTCCGTCATCAGCCTCTCCCTTTGCTCCTCATTCTTGATATGTGCCCAGTTGTCCAATATTTTAACATCCGCGTCACTCATCTCATCACGGAGAATGCGGAACACGCACTCAGAGAGATAAAAGTTGCGGCCTTGATCGCGCAGCCCTTTTGCACAAAGGATGAGTGTGGCTCTTATAGCTTTTATTGCTGCTGGAGAGTATTCCTCGTGTGCGTTGGGTTTCCGTAGTCGCCTCATAGCGTCGAACCCAAGCTGGACTAGTGCTTGGAGCAGGAATATGTAGTATGCGTCGAAGCCGTGTCTATGATAGAACATATGTAGAAGTGTCTCAAGACATACTCTCGATGAAGCGACAAGTCTAGCGGGACTGAAACCCATGGTGTCCTGGTACGAGCCGGTGTGGCCGAGTTTGTTCATTGTGGTTTCTGAACGGAGAAAGGGTAGGAAGGTCATAGTTACGAGGTTGTGGTATTGCATGCTGCGCCAAGGTAATCAGTACGTGTGTGATATCATAGTAAGCAACTTACTGAAGTTGGAGATGAGTAGGTAGCGCTATGTTCTTGGGCTGCAATGCCTCTGGTAATTCACGACGCCAGTTAGCAAGCATAGAATTAAAGTGCATTGCTTGTTCCAAAGTGAGGTTGTTGTGTCCACCTTCACCTGGAAGTGCTATAGCAGCTATGTCGTTCATAATGCATCTGAGACGGATCAGCGCAAGAAAGGTATGGCCTAAATGCATGGGGACCTGAAATAAGCGCCTAGGTTAGCAGAGTCGCAGGAGGTTTGTTCTTAGCAGAGTTGATCCAAAACAGACATGAGTTCGATCGTCATGGAACATACCAAGTGCTGTGCGAGCGGATATTTTATCCAGATCTCTCCGAAGAAGTTGGCCGCATTTTGATAATCTGGTAGGCCGTCCAGGGGCGGATGTCGAGCAAGTGGTGGCTTCATAAGGTAGAAACAAGAGAATCTGGATCTGCATTAGAGCTTACCGTTCATACATGACGTTAGCTATGTGGGGTTGGAGGTGTCGCACGATTGTTGGGAGAAGAAGCCCCAGGCAGTGATCATCCTGGAAACATGCTCTTTCCCGCCGAGGTTCTGCGGGTTCCCCGAGAACAAGTCTAGCTTTTCCGCTATGTCCAAAGCCTGAGTCCACACTTCCCATCCCACATTGTCCATACCGTTAGCAAAGTATATCCTACCAAGAATTGTGGCTGCCTGGGCGGTAGTAAGGCACGGCGCTTGCGTTGACTCTTGTTCCCAAAGTTTCTTGGACTCGACCATGAATCGATAGCCAAACGTCTTGGGGTTCCAGAACTCGCATCGATGATTTAGGCCGCTCAGGCCATGCTGTCGTCGTTGGTCACCATTGGCAGCAAAAGAAGAGGGCTAAACTACAAGGACTTACACACGCGGCTGCCAGAATCACGTTGACAAGAAAGGATGAACAATAGTCTTTACGTCCAGCAATCATGTCATCCAGGAAGACGTCCTTATGAACACAGGGCCAGAGCGGAAACTCGTAGAGGAAGTAGACCTCCAACAGACTAGTAAGAAAGGTGTCATCGGAGCTGACCGACGTCCATCTGGAGGGTTTCAAAGACGCGGGCGAGATGCGGGTGTCGTACACGCGAGCACCGGTAAAGGGGATATGGTAGATGGGTTCTCGAACAGGCCAGTAAGTGTCGGAACCTTGGAGCGCTGAAGTGCCCAGAGCAGTGTAGAGTTTGGAAGTGAGATACGGGTTGTCCGGGCCCTGGATGATGGGCAGCATGTCGGCGAGGTATGGCGAGGTAAATTGAAAAGAAACGTCGGGGACAAGCGACAGCTCTTGACGAAGATTGCCGTACTCAACAAAGCGAAGGATGGCATGCACGTCAGCGCCGCGGCGGATGCGGTGCAAGATCTCAAGAGCAGCATTCTCGGGCTGTGACTGCAGGAGACGGTAAATGTACTCGAGGGCGCTGCTGGACTGCGCTTGCAAGCGGCCAGATCTGCGTTTCGTGAGAGCCCTGTCTGGGCGCGTGTCTGGATAGACACATGGCGTCTGTCGACGACGGCATTCGTGACATTGCGGACGTTCACTAGAGCACTGCCATTCTCAATTAATACCCCCTGGATCTGGGATGGCAGCACATGTTTACCACAATACGGTACCTTGGTGATTCGCGCTCGACAGGCCGTACATGCTCCGCTGCCTACGATCTGGCTCAGCGATACGGCCGGCGGCTTGGTGAACGACGACGAGGGCATCAGAGTCAACGACGACGAAATACCATCTGCTTGTTTGCTTGTCCACTCTACGGCCCTTAAACAGTGGAAGCATCTCCGGAAGCAAGTGGTGGCGGGCCGTGGCGGCGGGAGAGCGATGATTGGCACCGCGGTGCAAAAGGGGCGTAGCCAATCACCGCCGCGCGCTCCCTATGCAATCGCCACTTGCTACCACTTCTTATTCCACAACAACCCCTCGTCACAATCACGATCCGCGTTTTGTCGCTTGCACGCCCGTTCCACACTCGGCCTTCTTTGCCGGTCCGCTCTCGTCAGCCCGTTCGTCTCCAAGCACACGGGCGCGGCAACGACAAGACTTATCACGTGAAGCTCCTTTCCCTGTCTCGTACTGCCAGCCACTCCTGCGTCCTGACTCCGTCGACGCGCAGGCGACGCCTTGTGCCATGGCAGATGACGTTCTGGGGCCTGCAGACTTCCAGTCGGCACCAGACGCCAAGGTCGCCATCCCCAGACTCAGGCGGCCTGACTATCACGTGGCCGCCACGACACGAACGCGTCGGGTTGCGGATGAGATCGCTGCTGTAGCAGTAAGTCGCTGTTGTAGAGTAGTGTTACTGGATCTCGGTGCTGATGTCCGCACAGTGTACACAGTGTCGGAAGCGGAGTGGGGCTCATCTCTGCTCATTGTGGTCACTCAGTGCTCGCGCTAACTTCGACCAGAAATCAAATGTTCTGGCGACAGACCGCGCTGTACCCTGTGCGAAAAGCAAGACATAGAGTGCCACTATGATCAAGAACGCAAGCATCGCCTGCGAGAGTGCGTGCATTTGCATCTCATCTCTGTTTCCCGTGTCTCATAGTGCCTAGTGCTCGCCAAAGAAACCATGCCCTGACCACACTGTTGAACGATATCAGCGTCCACCTCGACGAGACCAACAAGAGGAAAGTCGAGCATGTTCTCAAGACGCTCGACGATGGTGCCTCACCTCCCGCAACGCCCGCCATGTCCATCCAGCCATCAGGTAAGCGACCACGGACAGGTTCCTGGTCGGACATGCCGGATAACAGGAGTCTGTTCTCCGCAGACGCTGGAGAAGAAGCCGAAATCGCGGCGTCAGTCGGCTCGAATGAAGAATTGGATCTCTTAGAGGAGGACTTACTACAGAGCAAAGAGACAAGTATGACGGGCTACATGGGTCGCAACTCCCAGCTCCATTGGTTACGGGCACTTGAGGAGAAACTTGAAATGCCTGGCGAAACTGGTAGGCCACATGGGCCGCCAGGAGTTAGCAGCAAAGCTTTTGAAAAACGCGCCGAGACACTTCACAGACGTCGGACATCCGCGACTGCTGGGTACTTCACGGGGTATAACTTCTATCTTGACGACTCTGACATCTTCGTTGATATTGAGGACCCCGACATTGTCCCATCGCTGGAGACTGCCGAGCAGTTGTTCAGATTTTACCAATTGGCGGTTCACAATCCTTTCCGCATCCTTGACGATGGTTTTGGCGCCCAGCTACAGACGTACTACGAAGCCGTACAGGGCGGTAAACTTAACGTTGACACAACATGGAAGGCCATTCTGAACCTAGTCTTTGCGATTGGAGCACGTTATTCTCATCTTATTGGTGCCGATTGGGGAGCGGATGACCGCGATCACCTCGTGTACTTGTGGAGGGCGATACATCAATTAGAACTCAAGACCACGATGGCATTCATCTCCGCGCCCGACTTATCAATCATACAGGTCAGTCCTTTCTGTGATCTTGACGCCGTGGATCTGACCAACTCCAGGCCACAGGGCTTCTTTCGTTCTACTTTCTGGTTATCGGTCACGTCAGCAAGTAGGTCTTCATGTATAGGAGTCAGTGTAGTCATTATTTGTTCTTAGTGCTCGGCAACAGCTGTATTCGGCTGGAACACACCGCATCTGCCCAATCTGTACTGATATTGGTCTCACAGAGCTTGGTACATGATCGGGTTCTCGCTTCGCCACGCGCAAGCAGCTGGTCTGCATCTCCGGCAGGAGGATCCTACCGTCGCTCTTAGCAGAAAAATCGCATTAGCACGAACATGGTGGGGACTCTATTCACTCGAGAGCGCCATTACTTCTATAACTGGACGGCCTCGTGTTGTCGCGAGACAAGAGTGTACAGTACCACAACCGGGTGATATATCCGATGGGAAAAAAGAAATGACCACGCACACGCACACGCCATCAGGTTCTAAGAGACAGCTGGATCGGGCAGCGTCCGGCCCCTCCTCAGCCGCTCGCCAACTTCCTCCGCAAGTAGGCACCGATTTGGACTCATTCACGGACACGTACATAGAACTGGATCGCCTCATGCACGAAATTCTTGACAGCTTATATTCCCCAAGGCATGCTGCCCGTTCATGGCAGGATATGCAAAAAGAAATCTCATCTTTCCTCAAACAGTTAGAGGGTTGGGCTCTCCAAGCGCTCCCACACGGACCCTTTGGTGCGGCATCAACATCGGAGCCTGACTTAAGTCGGCAACAATTATTGCTCTATTTCTACTACAATAACGCAAAGATCTGCATAACTCGACCCTGTTTGTGCAGGCTTGATCAACGTATCAAGGGACAGAGTGAAGAGTCGGCGAACTTCAATAAGAAATCAGCCAAAGTTTGCGTCCAGGCCGCTTTGGATATCACATCCCTGTTGCCCGAGCCTCCTAATCCCCGGTGGTTTTACGAGAAGGGCCCGTGGTGGGAAACTGCACACATCAGTAAGGCTTCCTTCTACGTATCGCGCAGCCTAACTAACACGTCTTGTCCATTTCCAGTCATGCAGGCCCTAACTGTCCTGCTCCTCGAGTCCACTCAGGGAAATGTTCGCTTGGCTATCGACAAGTCGCAGATCAACCCATGCGTGGGGAAGCTCATCCGGTGGCTGCAGTCCATGATGGACAAAGACAGCGTTAGCGAACGCGCATACAGCATTGTTCGCAAAATACTGGACAAGCAGAATCCTGCTTCGCATGCAAACAAGCCTGCTCAGTCCGCGCAGATGGCCGGTTCAATGCAGGGACAACAACAACACCAACACGGCGAACAAGCCTTTGCACCTAACGTTGCGTCCCATGCAAACATGAACCCATTGGCGCAATCTCTAGAAGGTCTTTGGCCGAATAATGATATCGAAAGTAACGCCGACCTCTACTCGTCTGACATGGCGGGAAACTTCGAACCCCAGTACACGTCCGACTATCTCAACGATCCTTTAGCAGACTTCCAGTTCGGACAGCCGCAAATGCCCCTGTTCTACGGGGATCCGTACTCGACAAACTTCGATCAATCTATGGGGTCGTTTGTCCCTGAATTTAATAGCTGGACTGGGCTGGAGCAACAACAGTGGTCTGATCCACAGTGGCCAGATCAGCAAGAGCAGAACCCGCAGCAGCAGAATCAACAGCAGTAGTTCTTTACAAAGCGCATGTGCTCGTCGTGCCCGGCGCTATTCAATCACAAGCATAAATTAAAGCATGAAGGTAGCATTTGTATATCAAATTACAGCATCTTGCCGGCGGTGGCTGCATCTTGCCGGCGGTGACTGCATCTTGCCGGCGGTGACTGCATCTTGGCGGGAACACTATAATTATTCAGTAAGCTACTATGAACAACAGTAGTAGTATTTCACCGTCTCAACGATCTCAAACATTTTGCCTGCATCCTTGAGCCCTAAACTCCGCATTGTCTTTCCTTCCTCAGTCAAATCTGCTTCTTCACGAAACTTAATATCATTCCGAGGCAAGCTTCTGCTGCAGCGAATACCTGAACCTAACACTTCGCACAAAGATTCTGAGCAAAGGGAACACCATAGATATGGTTCGGACAAGGATTTTGAAACATAGGAATAGGGTATGATATAGCTGATGACCAAGGCTCAGGCGGGTTGGGGATGTGGCAGAAGAAAATGAACTGAGGGCACCGGCATAACAAGTAACTAACGATCACGAAGTACGAAGGGTGACCAGATGTTAACATGCTTCGAGAGTGGCGCATTGGGTATTTGTTGCGTGACTAGGTGCTTGTGGGTGGGCTTGGTGCTTGTGGGGTGATTAGGCGCGAGAGCTACAAGATGCGATGTATTTATGGAAAGATGGGGCCAGCTGTCTTGGAGATCCCTTACGATCAACCAGCACCGATATGTGCGATGAACTGACTCCAATCAGCCTCCTGGTAGACTTTGTCGGGGAGATAAGCGAGTCCTTTGAAGCTCTCCACGACCAAGTACACTCTTGCGACCCAGTAGCATATGAGCCAGTAGACGAAGACGATCTGGGGGATAAATCGGGGCAACTCGCTTACCAGGATCGCGATCAACTCGACTAGACTCTTAAAAGGCTCCCCTTCTCTTATTGGATCCCGTTCTCTTTCTGGCTCCTCAGCTTCCGCCACAAGCTGGGGCTCTTGGAACCATGATTGAGCCGACCACCTTTCTTGCCACCTTCGTACTCGTTTTGACTTGCGGCACATTGCCCACAGTATGGTCAGAAAGAAGGAGACCAGCGTGAATAGCAAGTACGCAACGATGACGACGGGGAAGGTGCCGGCGAGAAACAGTGCACATATTCGCCAGAATGTCTTCTCACCTGCACTTGAGAACGGACCATTCCACGCTAGGAGATGGCCACCGCCATAGAGACCGCCAGCGATGATCAAGCCCATGTAAAAGGACCAGGTTGAATCGTCGCTGTCACTAAACGGCCACTTCAGTGCCCATTTAGGTCTCTTCCGACCTGCGAATGTCCACTTTTTCAAGCTGTCATCTGTTGTTCTTCTTTTGGATGATTGGGATCTCGCCGAAGCAGCTGGTACGACCATATTTGCACTCGGGTCTGAGTAGTCCGAGAGCGGACCAAAGTGCCAACCCGATGTAAGGTGGTTTTCCTCTCGGAAGGCTCGAGCGAGTCGCAGGCACTCAACGTTCGCCGGAGATAGCTGTACATACGCATCATTGATCGGCCGTAACGAGGGAAGCGACGCTATGAGTCGGAAACCCAGAAACTCCTGGCCCGCATAAAGCTTCAGGCCCCCTTCATTACTCATGTTTGAGACAACCAATGGTGGAACCTCGTCATCGTAGACAACACTGTCAGCTCGGTGTTGACGGCGGTTGTGATTAGCTAGCCTGTCAAGTATAGCTTTGGCTTCGCTGACGCTCTCGTGTTCACGAGAACCTTGCAGCACGTCTTCTTCGTATACGAGATGGCAAAAACCATCTTCGTCAAAATGGATCCACCATGGTCTGTCCCACAATGTCGGGCGATTGCCAATGGCGCTTTGCATTACCATGAAAGAACAGATTTTCCGAGCAGGATCTTTAGAAGCGTCTATCAAGGACGGTTGTTCAATATCCAAAGGCTTGTTCCACCAGGCGCAGTAGATCGCTAGACAGCAAAGAGCATGAAGGAACGTATTCATTTCCAGTAAACTTATCGGCAATTTCGCGGCGAGTCGGCCTGCTACTTGGGCGATGAACCATAGAGCTTGAAGGCAGACTATAGCCTTGGCAAACCCGTCTGCTTTGCCTTTTTCACGTATATGTTCAGCTGAGATATCCGGAATTAGGTCTGGTTCATACAATGCGAGTTTGCGCAAGGCGGTTGATGTGAGTGTCAGTCGTGTTCGTCCTTCCGGTAGAAATTGAGTTGCCACCTTGCTCGTGTCGAATGCGAAGCCCCCCATGAGTGCGTAGTGAGCATGAAGCCGTGTCCAAGGGTGAATCCGTCTAGATCCAAGGGGTGCAGGGCTCTCTGACGAACCGTGGGCGCTCGACTCGTTCGACTTCGGCGAAAGTAGAGGGTCCAATGTGCATTTCATGTGGATCTCGAGGTTTCTCGCGAAAAACCATTGTCTGAGAGCCACAAACGCAACCTGATAAGACATTTAGTTGTGCCAGCGATGGACATTTGATAAGACCTACAAGTTCGGGGGCGAAAAGGCCCGGAAGTAACCAGAGCAATTTTCTCTTCAGTACTTGGGCCCAGTGTGTTTTACCGTGTTCTGGAATGTCCACATGAAGGCAGGTATAGACACACAAAATAAGGGTAATGAGACACGTTGACAAGATATTTAACGTGCCGCGGTCATTGGGGCCAGATCTCCACGAGGCGGTCGCGTTGGTAGATGGAGGGCCAAAAGGCTCCCACATTTTTGATGAGCAGGATATTAAAGTCGTAGGGGCTTGCGTCGTCAGTTTGTGGCCACTGTTCAGGCTGTCGTCAAGTCCTAGGCAAGGTAGCCTGGTGGTGTCCGAGGTACATTGTAATTGATTTGAGATCCAACCACTTATAGTAAAGTGACTTGAAGGTGTCAGAGCTGGAAATAGGACTCTTTGATGAGGGGAGTTGATACTGAAATCGATCAAAGATATAGCGTTCACCGCGCATGGGTATCATTGAAGGCTTTAATGTTTCAAGGATAAGCTGACGTTCGAGGCTGAGCCACCACGCGGTGCCAACAGGCAGTACGCCACATCGGCTTCCATTCGCCAGCCTCGTCCTCCATGAAGCAGGATCGTAAAGCTGATCTCAAACTGGTCAACTGCGGTGGGCTATGGCTGTCGCAATAGTGGCATTGCGTCTCGCCAGGCACTCACGATTGGTCGGGTAAGTAGGCTCGGTGCCTATCTAATCTCCACTCGAGACATGGGGGCTGTATTGCATGAGAATATGCTTGCTGAAGGCAGCAGACTGTCTGGGTAAGAAAGTGGAATGACTGAGGATTGGTGATGTTCCCGACAACCTAGTGTCACGACGTTGTGACCTGAAGATTGGGGCACATGTGCAGGAAGGAACGCCCTGGGTCTCATCACGTGTAAACCCATCAAGATCGACCTAACATCTATCCACTGAATTTAGTCGCGCTGTAATTTGTCAAAGCTAGTTGCCTCGTCATTGGCCTAGAGTGCGCAAAGCAGAAGAGCGAGGAAACTCACATGGTAATAGGTTAGTTTGTATCTTCTGTTACTTTCTATCGCCTGGGTATATACGTCCTATGAATACAAAGTCCCGCTCACGTTAAAAATCTTTAGAGATGCCCCGACACTTCCGAGTACGCTACCAAACAAAATGAGGGACCATGACAAACGGATATAGATCGAGGACCTAGCTCGCTTCACCGAAATCTGTGTGTCCCGTCTCAGATGCGTGCTGCACCGCCCCCTGTTCGCCTGCACCTTTCCATCCGCAGGTATTGCACTTGATGTCGAACTTCTGCGTGTCGGTGAAGTAATGTTGCTTCTTCAGCTCTCCACAGAGCTGTCTCGCTGCTTCAAGCATGACATCGTCCTTGGCATCGAAAAGCTTGATATCGTTCTCCGAGTCTAGTGGTGATACCCCGTGCGGAACGAAAGCAATAGTGTCATAATGAATACCAGAGTAGACAAGGATACAGCGCTTTGGTTTCCCTTCGTTGAACCGATCAACTCTCAAGTCCTGCACGTTGATGCTGGCGATCTCGATGTCAAACTCTTGCGAGAGGATGCTGAGCTCGATCCCACCGCCCCATGAGTCGGAGTAAGATATCCATTTGCAGTATTCGTCGGGTGATCGTTGTAAGATGGCCTCATTATAGTAGTCAGGATCCCGCTGGATAGCCTGTGCAACAAGCGAACGCAGTTCTGTCATGGAGTCGAGGGAGTCGGTGAGGACAGCGCTGCCAACAGCTCGAAACATGCAGGAGTTGTCGTCTGGCATTACTCGCAGTACAACAGTGCCGCCACGGTCGGGAACAGGGACCTCGGGCGTGTCCTTAAGTGCCGAGGCCTGCTTTCGCTGAAGTGACAGTGGCGCTGACTGAGACTGCGGCTGCTGGGATGCAGCCTGGGACTCCTCTTCGTGCCTCTGCTCGCTGGGATCTCCAGTAGCTTGCGCAATAACCATTATTTGGGCCCCATTGAGCTTGAGATCGGTGTCCTTGAGCAGTGTTGACAGGCCATAAAGTGAGGGATCGAGAGGTTGTGGCGGGAAGTTCCATTTCAGCTCGAACAACGGAAGATCTGTCGAATTGCTGATAGATGAGAGAAGGTCCGACACGGCCGCATCGTCGTCGAGGGAAAGCGTGTGCTGGCCATTCGGCGCTCGTAGCCGGATACGGATTGGCATTTTGCTGGTAAGATGATGAGGGGTAGCGATGAAGATGTGCGAGTATCGAGGCGGGTCGAAGGGAGGGAGCGGCGGGAAGGCGGTCGCGGCGTGAGGTAGGTGGGACCTTCTAGAAGTTGCGATCAGTGAGTCTATGAATGAAGAAGGCACACTTCACGCATGAGCACAGGAGCTGGGGAATTCTTGGGGCACAAGGATGGTTTGTCAGCTATGGAGACGAACTCGAAGGCGATTCATCGCGCGAACATGTGGCATGTGGCATGTCGCCAGTGAATGTCCTAGCGTCACAGGCCGAACGCGGCGCGGACTCCCGATGATCTGCAGCAGGGGCCGGAGGAAAGTGCAGCCGACGCAGGGGCCACGGGCCAGTCGCGACTTCTACATTCACGACGCGACAGCTCCAAGGTAGGCCCCATTGCGCATCTTCAACGACGCCATACGAGACACCGAGGAAAGCATCCCAACCATGGCGTCCGGACGTGCGCCCAGCTCGACACCTGTGCCGACGACCGAGACGGCTGAGTCTGCCGGCGCAACCTCGACCGTCACGGCCCGGGAATGGGAGGCCATGTCCAACTTCTTGAAGAATGTATACGACTACAGGATCGAAGAGTAAGCCTTGCGCAAGTATTACCAGTTGCGACGCAGGTGGATACTGACGCAACGACACAGTGGCTACGACCCCACCAAGCTCTTCCAGCGCAAGGTCAACAAGCGCGCGGTGCCCGACTACTACGACATCATCAAGGAGCCCATGGCTCTCAGCACAATAAAGGCCAAGGTCGCACAGAAAGAATACAAGAACTTCTCCGACTTTGTGCGCGACCTTGCGCTTATACCCCACAATGCGCAAGTCTACAATCGCCAGGATTCACAAGCCTATGTGGATGCGCTGGAAGTGAAGAAGGTCATCGAGCAGGAACTGAAGAGGCTGGTTGACGACAAGGTCATCACCGAGGCAGTTGCGACTCTGCCGTATCTCGGAGAGATACCGGAGCAAGACCCGCTGCTACCAGAGGAAGAGGAGGACGAGGACGAGGAAGATGACGAAGAGGAACTCGAGGTCGATGAAGAGGAAGACGACGATGAGGAAGACGAAGGCAAACGCAAGAGGAGGCGTGGTCCACGGTCCACGGCCGCCATAACTAAGCGTGAGAGCGGCTCGAGAGCAGCGAAAGAAGACATCAAAGCCGACGATCCAGAATCCCGAAAGAAGCGCGGACGGCCGCCGCGGGTTGACACCCCCATGGAAGCACGTATCAAGACCATCATGAAGGGCATTAGAAAGCCTCGGAATCAGCTCAACAAGCTTATGGTCAGTGCATTCGAGCGCGTTCCAGACAAGGCCGTCATGCCCGAGTACCACGCCGAGATTAAGAACCCCATGGCCATGGACATTCTCAAGCGGAAGCTGAAGCGGAAGAAGTACAACTCCGTCGACCACTTCATGGTAGATGTAGAGCTCATGTTCGAGAATGCGAAGCAATACAACGAGGAGGATAGCCAGATATACAAGGATGCCGTTCATCTGCAAAAGGAGTCGCGGAAGATCGCAAAGGCCGAGAAAGAGAAACCCGATACTGACTACGTTATGGAGGAGGGCCGCATACCCATGCCTAATGGCATCCTCCACAACGGCGAGCTCTGGAAAGTCGGCGACTGGGTGCACATACAAAATGCAAACGATCTCACAAAACCCATCGTGGCTCAAATTTACCGCACATGGCAAGATGCCGAAGGCGGGAAATGGGTAAACGCCTGTTGGTACTACCGGCCAGAGCAGACTGTCCACCGTTTCGATCGCCATTTCCTCGAGAATGAGGTGGTCAAGACTGGACAGTATCGCGATCATCGCATTGATGAGGTGGTGGACCGCTGTTTCGTTATGTTCGTAACGCGATACAACAAGGGCCGCCCTCGCGACTTCCCTCCAGATAAAGAGATTTACGTATGCGAGGCTCGTTACAACGAGGAAAACCATAAGTTGAACAAGATCAAGACGTGGGCCAGCTGTCTGCCTGATGAGGTTCGAGACAAGGACTACGTGATGGACTTGTTTGACGCGCCGAGGAAACTGAAGAAGCTGCCCAGTCCCATCGCCTACATGCTCAAAGATGAGCAGAAAGAGGACGATGATCTTCCGAAGCCGGAGTGGGGTGCTGAAAATGCTCCTCCTAAGATTGGCGCTGTTCATCGTCGCCCTCGCGACCCTAAGGTGAGTTTCCACTAGCTAATCTCACACACGATATCAATGCTGATAACACTCGTAGGACTCGCCACCGCCAGAGCCTACGCCTCCGCCTCCACCTACGCCTCCACCAGCACCCGTAATGCCTACACCAACTTTACCCACAGCTGTATCGCACGGCTACGAGTCGTCAAGAACCTACCCTATCGCGCAAGCACCAAGTCTAACGCCCATGCCTGCTCCAACACCCCAGCAACACCATGTTGCGCCCGCTTACACGCCTACACATGCAACGCACTACCATTCTCACTCACAATCACCTGCCCCACATATCCACCAACAAGCACCTGCAGCGCCCGCATATCAGCCCATAACACCTCACGTACCCTTCACCCCGCAGCCAACTGCTCCTATGCAGTCATTCCAGACTCCTCGTCCCGCGCCAGGCTATCAACAACCTTACCTTCAACAACTGCCGGCGGGATATAAGGCTCCTCAACCAGTCGAGGTCTATGTTCTCAATGATCACGCGAACAGTAGTATCCCGCAAGACATACGGGAGCAGTTCCAGCGCGATGAGAAGGGCCGTGTGCTCTTCTTCACCGCGCCCCCGCTCAACGTGGATCAGCCTTTGACAAAGGAGGGTCGCGCACTGGGCCACTCGGCACGCTATCTCGCCGCCAAAGCAAAGAAGGACGCATCGAAGGCTGCGAAGCGGAAGGCAGAGGAAGCTGGTGTTCATGAGCGCGAGGAGGCTGCTAAGAAGGCGAAGGTGGACGAGGAGAAGCGCCTCAAGCAAGCCGTGTCGGAGCTTGGCACCAAGGCTCTACAAGCCCTCGAGGATCAGCTCGCCATTGCTACGAAAACAGACTTGGAGGGACTGTTCAACGGGCAGACAAAGGAAGGGCTTGCGAAGGTACTCGATGAACTCACTGCGGTGCAGAAGGTGGTTATTCAAAAGAACCTGGAGCGTGACCTTCATATCAAAGAGCGTCAGACAGCAGCGAAATTCCCCGTCTCCGGTATGACTGCGCGGTTGGAAGAGAAGATCTAAGGTTGTTGTGGTTTGTGCATGGTGTTGTTATATCTCTACAAGACTGGCTTCCATGGCCTAGTGCACGGCGTTAAGGGGATGAGCTCCAATGCCTGCTGGAATATCCGAATATTGTTTTCAAAACTCAAATTTCAACTAGCAATCAAACGTGCATTTTGTATTTGGCCATTCTTCTTCCTCATAATCAGAAGACCACATGAGCCCAACTTGATCCAAGTGGTAATTCCTGCTCCTCATACCGTTTCCAAGTATCTTGATGCAACGCAACATCCTTCCCAAAGTGCTTTGCTTGCCGTAGCAGGAAATAAACATCCGGCCAGCTATTCTCCGCCACTCGAAGCGGCGATTTCCAGTCCCCGTGGATATCAGGATCAGCGCCATATTGGAGCAGAAAGCGTACTCCAGGGAGGCGATTAGTTCCGTAGCCGGCGAAACCTTCTTTTGCTGCGTGCCACAGCGCGGTTATGGGATCCCCGATCTTTGGCACACCATCCACTTGCGCTCCGTTTTGGAGGAGGACACGTGCGAGGTCGTAGCGGTGGTTGTGTATAGCCATTGTAAGCGGTGTTGTGTCGGCCCAATGGTTTGGATCGACGAAGCCGTCACGAAGAAGGGCGCGAAGGATGGAGCAGCTTCCACCTTGGAATAGGAGACGCATCTCCTCCGCTGTCAGGGTAATAGAGGCAGGGTCCTGCGGCGTCGTAGGAACAGTTGTTGTCATACCGTACGTCAGTATCTTGCCCAAAAGGCCTGTGTCTTGGTATCCCATACACCTCTTGAAATTGTGGGATGTGCGTATAAGGTATCTACGCAATCCACAGCGATAGTCGAAGATCAAGTCTGCGGTCTGTTTTTGGCTTTTCCGAATCGCAAAAGGGAGAGCATTTGTAGAGCAGTGACGCGTTGCATCCTGTATGTCGAAATCGGGTTCATTTGCGACATGCTCTAAAATCTTATGGGTAACTTCCTTTTGCCCACATGCTGCTGCCGCTTCCAAGGGGCTAGGGAGACACGAGCAAGTGTCTGTGAGATAGGTTTTACTTGTAGAAGTGAAGCCCTGTAGCAGCTTTATGTTACCGGTCGCGGCGAGGGCAGCGGGCAAATCATCTTGGATAGAAGGCGCTTGGATCTCAGAATAATCGCGCTGGAATAGTCGCCAACGAAGTTGTTTCCAGAAGACGCTAGACAGCGCGGTGCATATGTCGAAGGTATACTGCTTGCGCAGCTCATTCGTCGCGGAGCCTTTGAGACATAGAACAGCCTCTGTGAGATCCTTCAAGTATTCGATGATTGGGAGAGGGTCCTTCTGGCGACGGAAAACTTCGTGGGCTATGATGGTTCCGCCTTCTTGGGCGAACAACTTCTCGAACCGAGCATTGTCTACCGCAATCGCTATATGCACACCAGAACCCTGTGTCTGACGCTTCTCGCTCGAATACACCACAAGCGGCTGTCTTGTCAATATTTCCTTTTGTATCTCAACAGCGAACAGTTCTACATATGTGAGCTCTCATTTGGTGGTTTAGGTCGGATCGAGACATACTGCATATGAGCCGGTAATCTGCCGCATAGAGCGGGCCCACTTCTCCCACCAGGAAGCCAACAACGCGCAGGAACAACTCCGGTGGCAGATCAAAAAGCTCCATAGCAGCTTACGTTCTGGCGCTTGTGGGGTGTGGAAACGATGGGAAGGTAGGAATTTGGGTGGCGATGAGGGGTCCGTATCGATCGACCCGCCGGCACGTGTTTACTAACCGAAACTTTCGACTACACAACAATTGCTCCCAAGAATTAGATGGGTTTATAGCTCGTTTGAATTCTCAGCAAACCATATAAGCGGTGTTATAATTACAAACAGTAGCGATGGCAGGGGCGTTCTATAGAGCGACTACCTATGGTATGGAACTTCCTGCTGCCTGGGAGCGCTTCGATTTGTAGAAGAGCGCGCCAGCGGACAGATCACCCACGCCAACGACATCACTCATCTAAGCATGTTGTAAGCCCTCAAAATGGCGGTAACAAACTACTCGGAAAAATTCAGACTTTGTTGTCCGCGTGGCAATTCTAGCCACTTCCTAAAGGATGCCGTAGGGCGAGGCTTTGCATATTCAGTCTTCAGTCTTCGCTATCCGAGGATCGATGCTAAACAAACTTACTGCTACGGTAGATGCTCGCCATTGTCCAAGGCTAGGGCGAAAGCGAGGCCATGGACCCAGGATTATAAAGCGCTGAGAATCTACAGGAGCTATCTTGTTTAGCTAAGGAGGAACCTTCAAGGGGACCGAGCAAACGAGTGCGCAGATTCAGGCTCGTGTGGCTCGTAAGGGAATTGAATAGCACTAGAGTCTAAGACTTTCTTCGAAATCTTTGATATTCATTGAACTATTATACATGCTGAAAGGTTTGAATTTACCGGAATCAAACTGCGAGTTAAGTTCATTGTAGTATGAGAGAAAAAAGATGAAAGCAGCATTCACTGACTTTTTCTGAGGGCCTTTTGTGATCCATAATAAGCATTGCCAATGCCGAAAATATCAAGGTATACTTCTTTTTGGAAAGTGAACCACATGTCGCTAGAACTTCTGAGGATGGGCCTATAAAAAGCTAAGTGCCTCTTAATTGCCTCCCGGGTGTTATAAGCATGTCGGTTCAAATGTTCGCGGAGTGGTTCCAGCATCCGAGTTGCCCATGTTGTTCCTTCTTGTGATGTGCGTATATTAGACACTAGATCAATTTTAGCCTTCACTCGCGTAGAACTTGAAAGTAGTTTGTCACCCTCAGTACCCCCACGCCCAAAACTCATACCGATCGTCCATATAGGTCTCATAGCGCTTCCAGATATCAGGATGCAGTGCGGCTTCATGTCCTTCGCGAATAGCAGTTTCCAGCAGATACGTGCATTTGTTCCACGATGCCGCAGCAACAAGCGGAGATAGATGCCTGTGTTTCTTAGAGACAATAGGGTCCGCTTTATGGCTGAGCAGGAACTGAACACGTCTGAAATCTCCTTTGTCAGCGGCGTGCCAAAGTGCCGTTTTCCCGTCGCCTTTCTCGTGGCAACCGTTGATACGTATAGGTTGAGGAGTTTCGTTGACATTGGCACCATGAGCAAGGAGAACGCTTGCAACATCGTAACGATTGTTATCCAGGGCTACCAACAACGGTGTCTTCCTCGCAAGCGGCTGTTGGGCATATCCAGAATAGTAATTATTGTATTGCTTGAAGCAATTCGGGTCCAGGCGGCCGTCTTGCAGCAGATGGCGAAGCAAGCTTGGGTGGCCCATCCTGAAAAGAGTTTCCATCTCCACCTCAGTGAGCTGCAGATTCTTGGGGGGTACAGCATCTTTGGAAGTGTAACGACCAGTACGTTTATATTGTAGAGCTTTGTCAAAGAATGTAGTGTTGCCGTGACGCATGCAGTGCTTAAGAAGGTTATCTTGAAAGTATAGAGGCATAGATCGCTCTAAGGCGCGGAAGGTCGAAACGAAGTCGAGCATGACTGAAGCGGCTTGGTTCTTGTGTAGTCGGATGGCAACTCTCAAGGCATCGCTTAGCACTCGGGCCTGGCCTCGCATCTCGTCCCAGGAGCCGGAATCGCGTTTGTCCTTAACGTTCGTAGATATGAATTTCAGGATGAAGTCCAGTACCGCTGTCTGATCGGAAGCAACAGCGGCTTGCAAAGGGTTCGGGAAAAGCTCGCATCTCGGAGGAAGAAGATCTGGAAGAGTCAAGATATCTCCAAGAGTGTTTGTGTCTCCTATAGCAGCAGTGAGAGCAGGCTTAAGGTCTCTTATCGACCATTAATTCAACGCCTCTAGCTTCTCGTACCTGTAAGGTACTCTTGAAAATCTTTTGTATCTAATGCCATCATAGCATCGCAAACGTTGAATGCGTAAATGGAACGCAGCCTCGTGGTTTCTTGGGGCGGACCACGCTGCCATTTGAGGACGTGACGCACGAGAAATGCCACATATGAAACGACTGTTGTATGGCTTGTCTTCAAGAGACTTGGACGGAGCATGATTCTGCTCAGTATAGCGCCTCCATGATAATCGAAGATTTGTTTATATTCCGGATGCTCGAATAAGTTGGCGAATGTGAGCTTGGATGCAGCATCAAGATGATGTTCTAAAGTGTAGTTGTCGAAGGTTTCTACATGAGTCAGAGACAATTCAACGACTGGACGATAAGTCTGACATACTGCAGACTAGTCGGTAATTAAGAGAATGTCTGACGCCCGCTTCTTCGATCACGCTGGTGATAATGGGTTTGAAAAGCTCCGGCGGAAGATGGAGCAATGGCATCGTGAGTAAGTTTCGAATGTGGACACAGGATTCTTGATAGTAGGAGATGGAAGTGACAAGAGAGGTGGAGAGAGTAGAATGTGTGATCTTCTAAGTTCTAGCTCCACGGAGCGCCACGCCTCACACGGCCGGCTTCACCTTCACCTGTATAGACCGGGATAAACCAAAGGTAAAGCACTCTCACCTCAGTCGAGATTATTGTGCTACCATTCTAATGAAGAGATTCTCAATATCAACGAGTAATTGAGGAATGGTTTTCCCGTTCGACTAGAAATTCGGATTCAGAACGGGTTTTAGAGGGATAATGTGAGAGATGGTCTTGAAGATAATGAAGCGTAACCGACTTTCTTACATCCTATATGTTATATACCCGCTAGTCGTCAAGAAATGAAAGTGATGCTGTCCTGAATCTCTCGTTTGTAGTGCCGTGTACGAGTGCAGAGAACACCTTTGAGGATCAACACGGCTCCATTTACGAACCGAATTCAGCGCAGGCACGTTCCGCGTTGTTTAGGCGGTTTGGACTTCCGAGGCTGCTCTTCATTCATGCGCTTAAGCACAAGTTTCTCATAAAAAGTGACGCGCCACACCATCGGTTGACCTTTAGCCGTCTAAGGTTACGGTCTCTCTTCGTATCATAAAGCGCACCGCGTCTCCAAGGCCTAGAGCCATCCGTTGATTCTCTAGAGTATGCTGATTTACCGAGAAATTACTAGCTTGAATCAACAACGCGTGACCTGCAATTCAGCCGTGATGCCATCGAGATTCTTGCGGAAAACTTATTTCCACATTCCCAGTAGCATCATGTGCAGGAAATCGGATTTCTTAATGCTGCAAAGCCCGAGCGGTGCTGGGGAAAACCCGCAACCTGTCGTACTCGAAACTGAGATTTCGAGGCGTAACAAAATGTGGGCGATCAAGATATACAGTTCTGCGAGCGAGACAAATGAAAGAACTTGCAGACAGTTTTCAGGTACCTTACGAACCTCAGAATTTGAAAACCATTGACGCCGTGTACACGTCCTCTGGGGTACTACATTCAGTTGCTCCTGCTTTCGTCCTTGAAAAGCGCGCACGGATTGTTGCGGTACTATGGATTCACTGCAGGACGCTACAGTCATTGACTTCTTTGGGAGTCAATCTAACAATAAATCCGCTCTCAACTTGCTCAACTGTCTTATACTTTCAACTATTACGTAACGACCTTGGTCGAAACCGGAGCAGTCACCATGTCCATCTCAGGTGCATCAACCACGAAGCGTCCTGATGTAGCTGAATCTCGATACACGCCAAAGTAAGTCTTTAATCTTCCCTCTTCACGATTATTTGGACCATTTCCTAGCTAACTTTTCATAGCATTAGCGGAGACATTATCGACGTAAAAGTTGGTGGCACAAAGATCTTTCATGTCCACAAGGGAATACTAGCTAGTGCCCCCTTCTTCCAAACCGCCATGAAGCCCAAGAAAGCCCAAGCCCAGACGAAGAGGCCCATCGAGCTCGACGACGAGGATCCCGAGATATTCAAGTACTACCTCCAGTGGCTCTACTGTCGGAGCATCGCCGCAGACCTATCCTATATATTACTTGCCCGCCTCTATATTCTAGGCAATCACTCATGCACGATGAGTTTCAAGATGCTGTCATCGACGTTTTCATGACCCGCAGCATTGGTCCCAATTCCAAATTTCCGGGCGCCGGAGCGGTAAATGTCATTTACAATGGTACGAACGACGGCTCACCTGCTCGTCGCCTCATGGTCGACTTTGTCTGCTGGGCGGGACAGCCAAACTGGATTCATGAGGATGCTTCCGCCATTTACCACAAGGACTTCGTCAACGATGCGTTCTTCGCACTTCTAGCACATCGCGGGCTACCGGATCTGAAAACACGGCCTTGGCTGCTGAAGCCGGCTACATATCATTTGCACAACGGGAATAAGGGTGTGGAGGACAAGCATTAGCCATTTCGCATGTTAGGGGTGCCAATAGGAATGATGTTGCTTGAAAGTTCCGTTGACTGAGATGTGTATATTCCATAGCGGGAAAGATACACCTCCTCCATGAACAACTGAGACATTTCGGTTTGGAGACGGTTCATACTACCCAGTGCGCTTTAACAGATTGTTCAAAGAGGTTGGCTGTACCGAGGGCACTGTCATGGTCGGACTCATCCATGATATCGAAGGATTACCCAAATAGAATACATTCGCACGAATTTCGTTTTGTATCATCCTGAAAATCCCCTCACCACAGTTCCTCACTCCACTCACCAAAGAAAATTTCGTTCCAAGCTTTTAATTTTACTATGCTTTCGTGCTCGTCTCCAAAGCCCCCTGATATGATTTTCAGCTTCCTGTACATTCATGCCGTAGACAGTGCTGGGAGCTCGTGCAGCCAATTCTTCAGGTTTCCTGAAGCATACCCTCATAAAAATGGCGAAGCGAGTTAAAGCAATGAGACCGAGCATCATGATAGTGAATGATGGGGTTTTTAAAGGGTGGCGTCAGTCAACGGTCCGGGTTTTCATAGGCAGGCGACCTGAACATCGATTTTCGACGGCGGCATTCCGAATTACCAAAGGAATCCGACACTCGGTAGCTGTAGCAACGAACTTTATCCACTCCATACATTCTTTGGCTGCATTCCACTTAAAGGTTTTGTTCGGCGTGGTTATTGTCGAGGTCGTGGTGTCGGTAATGCAAGCTGGCTGTGCAGTCTCGGCATACCATGTACCTTGTCAAGAACCCTCCCATTTCTGGGTCCAGATATTTACAGTTTTTTTGACATTTTGCTCCCGCCCGGCTTGGTTTAGTCAGCGCATGACATAGCAAAAGTTTAGAGAATTACGTACCTTCAGCAGCGTAGGTATCTTCAATCATTCGTAGATCATTCTCAGTGATTCGAGTGTCCTCCTCCCCCGGGCCACGGCTCAAATCAGCGGGGAAGGTACCGTATGGGTAGAATGCCGGATGTGAGAAGGGTGGGTACTCTCGGAGGTTTATGTCTCGAGCGCCCTCGCCCCACGGAGAACCTGATGAGCTAGACTCTGATTTGAACCGAGCTTCAACCACTTTCGGTGCATTGTCTAGAAATTGTCGCAACCTGTACCGTAATTCCTTATACGTTCGGTCCTGCATGTTCTTGAACTTGACCATTGTTGAATGGTCCGCATTTATGTAGAACTTCGTTTCGTAAGCGTCGGGGAGTTGGAGGACGGCGGAGTTGTAATCCACGGCTATGGTATAGCTGCCCTTCCTCTTCATCTTTTTGCTCTCAGCATCCTGTGACCTTTCTGTCAGAGACTCTCTGCTGAAATGTTGTGCAAGATCATCGTACATATGCCAAACTTGGAGTGTCAAGTAACTCGTAGTAGCTGGCCACCTTGACATCGTGAGTATCGACGACATTGACAAACTTTGCGCTCTGTGACTTTAGGTAGTTTGAATCGGCGCTCAGGTCATCCAGTAATTTGTGCCGTGGATTGTCTGAATCAAGCATTTGTCGAACATCATCGAGTATGAGCCCTCTATGTGGGATTCCGAACAAGAACAAACCGTAGGTAGCTTTGCAGAGTGTGGCAACCGCTGGCCTTGCGTTCGACTTCACTTGCTGAGTCGCACTAACAAGGGACTGCGCTAGTACTTAGCATAATGCTTGTGGTATCACTTGAGTAGTTGACATACATCCACCAGAAAAACCCCACCAAAACTGTGAGCAATGAAGATGATTGGTCTTTCTCTCAGCTAACGAGAAGCAGCAGTTAGCTTTGTGCTCATGTTCTGCCATGGTAACAGTAGGCACTTACATCCTTTGTATCTCTAGCCTTCTCGAGTTCGCCTAAGAGGTCACGGCCATAATCAGCGATACTGTGATGTCCATGGTTCTGCAACTTTGCGTCATAACCATAGGTCATTGTGCGACAGTTTGGAAAGTGTTCCGCAAAATAGTGACGTAACCACATCGATCCGGTGTCAGAGCCGATGTCATCATCTTCCGTTAGCCATGAATCGTAGGCGTGACCATCAAGGCCTGCGATAGCGACTATACTGTTTCCTTTAGTTGAGCAAACATTCTCGATAAGAAGCGGAGGGACCATTAGTGGCCGGTCTCATAGTAACGAATGCGACTTACTCTGCGGAAACCTTTACCCCCGCGCTGAGAGCGTATAGTTGCGTGAGGCAGTGAAATTGACTATCCAACAAAAGGTTAGAATTGTCCATTATGATCTGCATTCCAACAGCGGAAGGCACTGCGCTCTCGAACTGTACTAGTGCGACCTTCTCTCTCTCTGCTTCATCTCGGCCGTTGTCATAGCAAGATGGTACAATCTCTATGTCGAAGGATGGCGGGGTTTCTTTTTTGGATCTGAATTTAGCTTGGATGGCAGGCCTCAGCTCGTTGCACAGCTGTTCATTGGTTTTGGAACCTGGTAGGCCTTCTACGCGGAAGAGGGGGCCTCTCTTCCTAGGGGGCATGTTGATTTGAGGAGTTCAGTTCAGGAAAGAAAACCGGTAGATTGCGGAGGAGTTGGTGGTAGGAAAAGGGCATCTCACTGGTATAAGTATCGAGGGCGGAAGGGACCAAGCTAGCGCGAACCGGATGAGGAGGACCCTCCAGTTGCTGGGGACACCCCCTCCTTTCCAAGCCGAAGCTGTAGCTACATTTGGCAATCAAGGGTCTTATGTGTTGCTTACTGGACAATGATCAATGGTGCAGCAAGCAGTGTTCCAGAAACGCGGATTTCGTGGTGCCACGCACTACCTGCAGAGATAAGTTCGGGCTGGGAAGAGACATGGCGGCGCATGTAGTACGACTAGTTGCGCGTTACCTGCATGCAGATGCAGGCCAAGACCTCTACGCGCCGTACCCCGTAGGCAGCGCAGCATAGACCACCACCGAACTGAGCGTCGAGCTGAACCTCTGCGGATACCAGTATCATTTTCCATGGACGGATTCAAAATACGGCTGATCGGACAAAAAAACTTGATATCGGCGCCACTCACTCCGCCCGTGTCCATGACAGGTCCGAAGAGGCTGCTCTCCACTGTACACATGCAAATACAAGGTCGCGCTCTCAGCAATAGTACTCGATTTTCACAAGCACAAGTGCCTCTTATGAAACAAAATCCCCCACGCCTATTGCTCACCTGGAAAATGCCCTAGGCAGCAACTTATACTTAGGTATCACGTGATGAGGCTGTTTGTGTAGTTCATCTACGATTATTTTGGAAGTACTTAATCAACAATTGTCGCACTTGCTACTACTACAGACTTATAAGAGCTGTAGGTGAGGATTAGATCGCTGTTCCTTTATCTCTTGAGCGCACTGGAAACACCGTGATGACGCCATTCACAGCCTTATCTGTGGCTCGCCAGAGGCCGGTGACCCGCGGACCTATTATGTCCATAGCCCGTTTCGAGGTTGTGACTGTTAAGCCATTACCATCCTTTTTTTGGCCGCTCTCATCTTGGAAAATTGCCATATTGCGATATTCTCCATCTACTCTCAGTGTTCTATTAGCCTGGCATTGTAGGATTTTGACGGATTTCACAGAGATGTTTTGGGTGTAACCCTGTTAATCTTATTAGTCACAGCAGGTACGAGCCACACTAGGCATTCGTGGTATTGATTTGCTTATCGGTACTACCTGCTATTAGTATAGATCAATGACGCAGCAGGGAATTGCACCATCTGGGACCTCCAAGTGCAGGTGTCCAAATTTTTGCTCATGAATCTCTCCAAACATGGGCGAGCAAAAGCAAATACATACTACTCACAATCTTCCACACATCGTCTCACTACCCTAGGGCTCCTATACCTTGGTATACTGACCCTAAGCTTCTATTACCACCACCTCTACCCGCCTCTTCTTTGCTAAAACCTTTCATTTCTAATTTATCACAAACGATACGCTTTGTTCTCATTAGATTGCAGGCGCGCACACAAAAGCCTTCTGCGTTTGCCTTCATAACAACTTCTATTCTTTTGTTCTATGCATACTTCTTGCTCATCTATCTCTCCTACCAGGCAGTCATAGTAAGAAAAATAAACGTGCACCGCAGCACTCTTGGGCATCATCCTAGAGAGGCACAGCGCCTCCTTTGTATCTAAAATGTTTACGCATGATCAAGCTAATTGAATCAATCTCCCCATGAAACAGCAGTCTCTAAAATATATACCATACATGCAAATAAACACAACTGTGTCTTACGACTTCGGGTTGCAATGTTGTTAAAACAACCACAACACCCATTTCGTACTCAAAAAAAAAAAAAAAACGTTTAACACACAGTCCTTATGCAGTGTCCAAGTGCGGAGTACGTACTCAATCGCGAACAAAGGGCCTCGCTCGAATGTTCATCTGTCTGCGAGACAAAGACTTTCGGCTAAGGCTAATTTGAACCGGAGCGCCTTGTCTACTTCTCGCCCCTTGCTGGGGACGACTTTGCACTGAAGAAGTGGAGCGGTGGCTTTGTACCTGAGTTTTGTGGCGCGCGTTTTCAGCTCAAAGGTCTTTTCTTTGTTTGATTGATGGGAAAGTGGGGCTGGGATGGAACTGCGCTGCTGTTCACGTTTGCATTGTTGACAAAACAAGAGTTAGTGAGGTTGTATGGTTTGTTGGGTGCGATGTATTGCTCTCACAGTGTCTGTGTACGTGAGATGTATTGTTGTCTGTGGTATGTTGGGTTAATGTGAGCGGAGATTAGGTGCGGTTGTAACGGGAATTTTGAGGCGTGGACAATGAGCCCGGTACATAAACCTGTTGAAAACAACTGAGGAATTGACATTACATACAATACAACCGTAGGACGTCTCCGTGGAGTCATCTGACATGTCGAGTCAAGACGATCAAGACACCACAAAGACTAGCGAAACAAGAAACAAAAAGAGACATATCCTAATACACCATGTGCCATTCCACAATACCTTACTCGTTCCACCCTAGCAACTGCTTCATTTACTAGCTACCCAACCCCCATCCAACCCCATTCCCAACCCTAAACATAGTTCACCGTGTCTTTCCTCCAACATGGACGTTCTCAAACACACCGAGAGGTTGACAATAATTCACCAGGTTTTCCTGAAGCGAAAGCTCTTTAGCGATCTGGATCAGAATCCTCCGGTGACCTAGGAACCTTTGGCTTCTTAACCTTCTTCTTGGAAGAAGAAGGAGTCTTTGTTTTTGAACTCGAGCTTTTCGCCGGACTGGGGGTTTCAGTCTTAGTCTTCTTCGCGGGGGTTGGTGTCTTCCTTGGAGGAGGAGGGGGCGTCTCGTCGTCCTCCGAGGATGTAGGACTAGTAGGAGCTGCCTTGGATTTCTTGCCAGTCTTCTTCGCTGCCGGGGGGACTTTTTTCTTCAGCGGCTTCTTCGTGTTGGCTGTGTGCTTCGTTACACGTCCACCTTGGGTTTTGTTGAGCGCGTCCTTGCCTGACTTCTTGGGAGCCGCCTTCTTCGAGGATGCCTTCTTTGGAGCGGCTTTCTTTGGAGCAGCGCGTTTCTTGATGGCAGCCTTCTTCGCAGGCTTCTTTGCAGGAGGTGCAGCAGCAGGGGTAGCGGCTTTCTTCTTCGGCTTGCTTGCTTTAGCCGCGCCCGTCTCACGATTGGCAGCAATGACTTGAGTCTCGTTCAAGTTGTCATACGCGGTTTTCCTATTCACGCGCCGCGGACGATCAGCAGCAGGCATGATGACGGTAGCCGTTATTGGGCTGGGGTTTGTATAGATAGGACGAGGGTCGATGACAAGACGATTGTTGCGTTTCTTAACCCTTCTGAATTGGCAAAAGTACAGGAAGAACGTCGTAGTTGTAAACCACTCTTGCGATGCGGGGAGTGACCTAAATACCCTTGTATCGAGTCAGAGTCCGTAACCGGATGCGGAAGGGGTGGCTTCGAACAAAGCCAAGTGAAAGAGGCGTTGGCATCACACAAAGGTAGACACATGACCAAATGGCCAATGCTTTGTCTTCGAAGGCATGAGGAGTTAGAAAGACTGCAGTATACTATGTCGATGAAATTACAGGCGCTTAATGAGTTGGCTTGGCAGTTCTTTGTCTTCAAAGGTTGGGTACTTCGAACATGTCCGGTATTCGTGGTCAGTGAGGGTGCGAGCGCAGTTGCACAGGCCGAGAGAAACAAATGGGTATTGATCATATACTAGCAGGTGAAGATACATAATGCAATGCTTCGTGTGCGCTTCCCTCCAATCGTCGTTGCTGTATAAATTGCACAACTATCCCAGTCGTGACATGAGCTTTTCAAACGCCATGAACACCTCGCCAGATTGTAAGCTCATAGTAGAAATATGTCGAAAGATATACAAGACTAAGCAATGTTAACCAGCAAAAGCAAATCGCGCAAGGCTGAACATGGGCTTGCGAGGCGAACACTCGCTCTCCGCCTCGCTATCGGGCACAAGCAAGTCTTCGCTTCCCTTCAGCGGCGATGTTCTCGTCTTCGTAGGCGTCATTGGAGGCGGCGAGCTGGCAGCAACGACGACCTCCGCTTCCATAGCTGCCCAAGCGGAGTCCTCCAGCTCTACTCGCTCGTCTGCGGGTGGAGGTGTTCCTGGGAGAGTTGGTTTGGCGAGGGTATCAGCCGAAGTCTTCGAGATTGAGTCCAGCGCAGGAGGTAAGGGTGCCCAGGCCTCAGTGTGCCGCCTGTGTAGAGCAGCCTTGGCTGTTCGTGGTGTAATCGACTGTGACGAAGTCACCGCTGCAGACTTGTATGTGAACTTTGAACGTAATTCGGTCATCTGAGATGAGATCGCAGTGCTGAACACCGTCTCGGGCTCTGGACTGCCGCGCGATGTAGCAGGTGTGAGTGTGCCAGCAGTCTCTTGGGACAGCTCGGTGGTACCTCTTGAGAACACTGTTGACTGGGATCCACCCTCCACACTTGTTTGTGTATCGCTGAAGATCCTCAACTTCTTCTTTGGCTGCGAGGCGGCTTCTTCCAAAGCTGCCACTTGTGTTAGGGCTTCCTCGATCGAATCATCGGAGTAGAGTTCGAAGTTTTGGCCCGTTTTCCTTCTACTATTCTTTCTTTGACGCAGCGATGGGCTTGGCTCAGGCACAGCAGATGTGAAAAACTGGCTTCGCACAACACCCTCTCCGCCCGCAGCTGGGGTGTCGAAAACAGAGTCAGAGCAGAGTCGTTGTCGCTTGGATGGGTTCGGAACGGATCGCCTGCCTCCAGCTGGGTCTGAAGTCGTCCGTCTCGCAGGTTGCGGTGCAGTACTTGGGAACGACGGTTGTTGTTGTAAACGGGAGAATGGCGCCGGCACCACTGCCCAGCCATTCGTTTCCCGCTGCTGTTCGATCAGCGCTTGTTGACTTGGCGATGGCGTGAAAATGTTGGGGTCTAGCTCGGCAAGTGGTGTGCGCTTTGGTTTGAAGAAAGAATCGATAGGCTTCGATCCTTTGAGATCAGGGGTTCGAGCAACTACAGAGGCCGTTCGAGATGAGACGAGCGGTTTGTCGCCTGGTCTGGGCTTGTGTGCGACAGTCATGGGAAGCTTCGTGCGGGGATAGAGATCGCCTCGCGCTACACCCATGGCAATATGTGCTGGAACTTCTTCTCCCAAGTACGGCATTTCGGAAATGTCGTGTCCATCCTCAAGGGGTGTCAAATTGACCAACTGTTTGCCGACTGGACAAAAGACCCATTGGTACAGAAACGTCTTCTCCGCTTGGTCAAAGGATGCCATGAAACCCGCGGGCACCTTCAGCTTGCCATCAAACTGAGCAGCCTTGACAAGACGGTCGACAGTTTTGTGCTTTCGTAGCATCCGGTGGGCGGTCTTCAGACCCAGGCCGCCGATGCCAGGTAGGTAGTCGCAACCACTAAGAATCGCCATTCTCCTGAAGTCGGTATCAGACCAGCCTACAAGACTGACCTCTCTGCAGGCAGTGAAGTGGTTTCGGTTCACTTCAATACAATCTCCGTACTTGTCGAGCTTTGTGATGAGGCACTTGACACCAAATACCAGAAGATCCGAATCCTCGGAGAGGACGCCGTTGATTATCCCTTTGCGCTCCAGGTAGCACAACTGTGAGTCGGCCTCGTATGGGGCGACGACGTATTGGATATTGTGGTGCTTCAGTTCCTCGATCACCATTCGTGCCATTTCCGGTGTGACATCCACAGACTTTTGGAGTTCGATATGCGCCTGAGCCGTCTTCCCAACTTTCAGCAACTCCAAGCCCAGCCTCTTGCCCTCCTTCCGTTTCTCTCGTCTCCCTTTCTCCGTACCAGCCTTGCTCGGTAAGTTGTCTCCATCGAAAACGAGGTAGGGTGTGACGCCGAAATGGATGAGCATGCGAACGCGGTTCATAACGAATTCGACGAATCTAGCAACATGTTAGCGGGATCCTCTGTATATTTGGCATATGGCAAGTTACTTCGTTGTCGGCTTGTCTAGCGCCAGGTCAATGGCACAGGCAGCCGTGCCTCGGTGTAGCCAGCCATAGGCGTCCACGCCAATTGTTTGGCCTGCGAATTTCTTCAGGTTACATGGCTTTTGGATCGATTTGAGTAGCGGTAGAAGTCCTTTCCTATAATTAGCTTTGAACTGAGTGCAGTGCTGGTATACGCACCAGTGATGCCCATCTTGTACACTTTGCCGCTCACGCGTCGGGCCCAAACAATGGCTGAGTTGGGGCTGCTATTGGGGCATAGTGGGTGGAAACGTCGGTGGGGATAGAGGAAAGGCTCCTCATATGCTCGTGTGAAGGAAATCCCGAAAGAACGCGACTGTGACAAGGTAACGCTCTCAAAGCCAGTGGAGCATGCGTCGCGATTCACGCAGACGGCAGGAACGCGCCCCGCTAACAGAAAGCCGCTAAGCCACGTCTATCCCTAGCGCCCAGAGCAAACCCCGACAGCCGACGAATATCTCAAAATTTCGTGCACGGAAACCACACCAACGTCTAACAAATCTTAGTCAAAATGGTCAGCAATCGCTTGAATAAGGTGCATAAGCAGATCACAAAGAAGAAGGGTAAAACCCCGAACCTGCACGAGAACAGTCGCGACACTCAGCGTCTACAACGAGCAGCCGGCAGAGACGACAAGATCAACCGCCTGGGAAAAGTAAGAGAGAAGCAAAATCGCACATATCGTATGGCTAAAAATCTGCCAACTTATGCAAACTCCTTACTAATCTGTGGCAGTCTTGAGAATAAAATCCTTTCAATCATTCACAACAGAGCATGAATCACCCCTCAGCATCTCGGAAATCCAGGCCATGATCGAGGACTATCTAGGTCGCGATGATGAAGAATTGGCGAAATTGAAAGCAGACCGCCGGACAGGAAGACCGCCAATGACCCGGCAAACTCTCTTGGAGCAGAACCAAGCGGTTGAGCAAGGCGAATATGCCTCCGGATTCTGGGTACCTGACCTCGAGGATGCTGAAAATTTACGCAAGCTGAAGGAATGGAATGGCCAATGGGCTAACTTGGCTACGCTCAAGTTTGCTAGAATCTCGAAGGAGGGGTTTAAGCGGGAGTCTAGCTTCCCGCCCAAGGGGATGTCGTAAGAGACGGAAATGTATGCTTGTATGAGCCAGCTGTTAGGAGTGAGCAGTCACAGCAAAGGAAATTGGATGATTGCGGGCATACCCACCGCATTTTTCCTTCTCCACCAACACGCTCAGTACATTATCACGATGACTCGCCTCTCCAAACAACAATTCAAGCGAAGCAACATTGCCAAGCAACTCATTAAGAGGTATGTGAAAAGTCCATGCCTTTGCCAAGTAGCTTACTGACCTTGCATAGAAGTTCAACCGCGCTATGAGGCTTCCAGAAGCGATAAACTAGGATAATGATATGTCATCGCGGCGTCCAAGCCGAACATAGAAGGCCGTAATTTCTGCCGCGGAAAGCTAGGCCTTTAATCACGACGATCCCAACGGACTTTGACGTTGCTCTGAGGAATGCGATCCAAGCGGACTGAGAAGAATCTGTGGAGCCTTGCACGCTATGGGGATAGTCTGAAAAACGCATCGCATACAGTCACAAGGTGTTCTTTGATATATATCATATAGACGAGCTAGCTGGAAAAATTGACTCTGCGTCATACGAGCTCTAACATTTCATCTTTATCCCTCTCCTCTTCTCATTCTCCCGCACCTCAAACATAACCTGTACAGCCATGAACAGCGCCGCACAACTCGTTGCTAGAAACGCCCATCCAGCCCAGGTCGCCATAATGCCCCTTACCAGCTCCCCCAGCCCGTCCAGGCCCAGCGCGAACCCCACCAGATTCGCGGTCATGAGCATCAGGATCTCGCCAACTGCGCCAACACCGCAGAGCCAGCGATACGCGTCGGGCCGATCTTTCCACTGGCGCGCAGGGAAAACGTACGAGGCGATGATCTCGGGAAGAACGAAGAGCGTGACGAGCCAGCCCCACATGAGGAGGCGGAGTTGGATGTCGTGCCATATGGCGATGAAGGTAAACACGACTAGAGAGTTGGTCACGGCCCGAGCCTTGCCCCAAACGCCCCGCCCTGCACTGCCTCCAAGCGGAATATACAAGTAGCGCAGACTCCACTTGTTGAAGCTGCGATGCCATCCGCGCCAGAACTGCATGACGCTGTAGTTGTCCGACATACAGCGCACCATGTTCTCCGGCGGGTCGATACCATCTAGCAGCGCCCAGAGGCGGAAGAAACGCCAAGGAATGAGGAGCTTGAGCCATATGTGCTTGAGGTTGAAGAAGCCGAGCATGCTGAGCTGCGCGGGAGTGTACTGGGACCAGTCGGGTTTGGCGTGAAAAATGGCCACCATGTACATGTAGTGGATCATGATTTCCATTGTTAGTAAAACGACGATGAAGCGTATGGCGTACAATGTTGTGCGTTTGCTAGTGATGCTGTGGGGGCGGTAGCGTTGCTGGGAGATGTAGTCGTTGAAGGTCACAACGGGCCCCGCGAGGTAGAGAGGAGAGTACAGAGTGTACGCGAAGTAGTTGCGGAAGGTGTAGTCGCTTGACTTGGCGGGGATAGTGACGCGGTCGCGTTCAGAGAGGTTAGAGGGGTCAAGTTGCTTCTTCTTGATGTTATTAGCACGATCGTCGAAAAGGGGGAGGGGGAAGTACTTCGAGAGGACTACTAGTTCGCGAATTGAGACTCCAGTAGTAGTCGAGATTGAAGCTGATGAGTCGTAGGATGTTGAATTTGAAGAGAACTTCCCAGCGAGGCATAATGCCGCCATAACTGTCAAGCGTGTGGCCAAAGTTCTGTGTCGGTTCTTCCTTCTCTGACAGCGAGGACGGGAGAAAGGTGCTGATGATGGTAGCATACGAGAACCCTCTACTGAACTCGTTGGCAAACAAAATACCAACATTGAATATCCATGTAGCGGCCGGGACATATTGCCTTGGCAACTTGGTCACCATACAGTAGTTGGCATACAATATGGCGACAATCTTGAATGTGGACAAACCATGCAGTACAGTAAGGAAAATGCCAGCAAACAGCACATCAAAAGAGATACGCTGGTTTAGACGGGCATCTGCTGCTGCCGAGGCAGTCAAGCCCATAGTAAGGCCTCCGTTTCCCGCAGATGGACGTACTTGCGTATACGTGTCCGCTCTCCAGAATGCATCATAGGCTTTCCGGAGTACTGGATGGAGTAGCACGACAAGGAAGAGGTACGGTATATTTTGTCGGAACCCAGAGTATTGAGCATCAGAGTTGTCCTAGGTGTTGTTAGCATATGACATGTGATAATAGAGGAGGGTGACATACGACTTTCCGACCAGGTATCCAGCCGTCATCTAGCAAATGCGAGAATTTGGAGTAGTTCGGATGTGACACTAGGCACCAATTAGCAAGTGATTCCATGAGTTTGTTGTGGGTTTAGACAAACCGTTCGATACATCAAGCACCGCCTTGAACATCAGGGCTAGGCATATAATAATGACCACGTAGTAGAAATAGAACTCTGGTGTAGTCCATCGTGGCGGCTGTACATTATCTCCCCCATCTTTGCTCTTTCCTCTTCCATTTTGCACCGGCAAGGGCGCTGCCGGATCGAGTTTCGCCTCCTCGAGAGCCTCCTTCGGGGGTGCGGTGGCCGGTACCACGAAGCGGGTGTCGAGGGTATCGAGAGAGTACAGCTGGCGCAGGAATCTGAGCGCCATTATTTCCAGGTCCTATCTCTTCATCTTCCAGACATGCAGCTTCTATATAGCGTACGAACGGGGTTGTGCGGAGAATGCGCGAGGCAGGTGCGGTGGTGAGGGAGAGCTCTCCGCAACCTCAACTTTACTTTTGAGGTTCGCGTCTTTGCGATAGCTTCCTCTCACACCCACGTCGACCCCACGTCAAGTCACCCAGGAGCACCTCACAGGCTCACGAATACGCGTCAATTGACTCACTAGATTACCGCCGGTCCATTGCGAAGCTTTGCGCATTGCGATAACGACGCGCGATGAACATTCCCAACTCGTCGTCTGCACCAGCTGCAGGAGAATACGCTGGAGGTATGTTTAGCTCTGAGGCGCTCCACCGTGCGCGCATACTGATTTCCATGCAGACGAGGTCTCCGCGATCGTTCTCGACCCTGGATACTCGACTGTACGCGCCGGGTTCGCGGGTGAAGACGTACCCAAATCAGTGTGCCCTTCCTTCTACGGGCAGACCGACTCGGGTGAATACCATTTCGGCGAAAACGCAATTCACTCGCCTGCCGGGAACCTCAGCATTAAGAATTACTGGGGCTCAGACGGCATAGTAGAGGACTGGGACACGGCGGCGAAGCTCTGGGAGTATGCCATCACGAGCCGGCTCACGGGCGCCAAACCAGGCGACCCCACGAAGAACGGGCTGAACGATGGCACCAATACGAATGGGGACGCCATGGACGTGGACATGGACGCATTAGAGAACAACGAGAAGCCGCTAGACGAAAGCCCGTTGCTCGTCACAGAGCCCGGCTGGAACAGCGCAAAGGCACGGGAGAAGTACATCGAGATCGCAATGGAGGACTGGGGCGCGCCCGCCTTCTTCCTACAAAAGACAGGCGTCCTGGCTGCGTTCGCTTCAGGCAAAGCATCTGGCATCATCATCGATGTCGGCGCATCACATACCAGCGTTACCCCAGTGCTGGACGGCATGGTCCTGCGCAAAGGCGTACAGAAATCCCCTCTAGCAGGAAACTTTGTCTCCTCCCAAATCCGGCACATCTTCAAGCAGTCTACGCCCGAGATCCCCTTGACACCACACTACCTCGTCAAGTCCAAAACCCAGGTCGACGCCGGCGCCCCCGCACAAGCATCATACAAGACCTTCGACAACCCCCCGTCCGACTCCTTCCGCCTCAACGAGGAAGACCGCATCCTGACCGAATTCAAAGAATCCGTCGTAGAAGTCTGGCCAGGACCCGGCCGCTTCACCAACGGCACAAACGAGGAGCTTGCTAAGAACACTCCTGGCCGACCGTTCGAGATGCCAGATGGCTGGAACCAAGTCTTCGGCGCCGAGCGCTTCCGCGCTGCAGAGGGGCTGTTCGATGCATCTGCCGCGCTGACGAGCGAAACGAGCCCGCGGCCAAAGGACGAGCAGACCATCCCGAGATTGGTGCAGGCGGCGGTGCAGCAAGTCGACGCAGACCAGCGGCCCATGTTGCTCTCCAACATCGTCGTCACCGGTGGAAGCACGCTGCTGTACAAGTTCAACGAGCGCTTGAACTACGAAATCAACAGTATATATCCGTCGACTAGGAACAAGCTGATCGCGCCCGGCAGTGTGGTGGAAAGGAAGTACGCAGCGTGGATTGGAGGTAGTATATTGGCTAGTTTGGGCAGTTTCCATCAGCTATGGATTTCAAAGAAGGAGTACGAGGAGCACGGTGCGGGGATTGTGGAGAAGCGGTGTCGGTAGAGAGTGACAGGTATTGCGAATGATGGGAAGGGGTGCGGCAAGGCTCTTCTTCACGGGTTGGAAAGGTGTATGAGCGTAAACTGGCGTCTTTTGGGTAAAAGCTATGTTCGATTAGAGACAGACTTTTGCGGGTTAGTAATGAAATCTATCAACTATGAGTATTTGGTTTGTTTAAGCCGCTTGGCTGATCAAGGGAGAAGATAAGTGTATCTCTTTGTGGTCATGATCGTGTTGCCTCTATCGATTCGGCTACCGTAGAAGGTCCTCTGGACCTCTAATCCGGGCTATAGTACATGTCTTCATGCCCGTAACGCCATGTTTATCTCCTCCACCCCTTCTTGCCCCGCTTACGTATCAATATCCATGGTCTCCGCCGTTGCCGTGACGCTGTCATCATTCAGCTCGTGTACTGTGACATACTTGCTAATCTCCTCCTTGGTGATGACCTTCTCATTCAGCACGGCCGTCGTGCCCCGCTGGAACCTGTAGTTCCGCTCCTTCGGTCGCCTTGTGTTGGGCGTCTTGTAGTTCCTCATGAGCGTCGTCTTCTCCTCCGTAATGACCGCGACATCGACATTGCTACCAGACCCCAGATCGTTCCAGATACCAGCCTCAATCGCATTCGCACACAGTGTGACCGCCTCATCCCGCGTCAAGTCGCCCTTCCACTGCGTCTCGAATACGGACATGGCAGCCAGGCTACCAGATCCCATAGTCACGTACGGAAGCTTGTCGGTGGAGCCGTGTGCGTGCACGGTGAAGAGATGCGCGCCCGTGGGGTCGACGCCGGCGACGACGAGGTAGGCGCCAATGTGGCCTTGGTGGCGGAAGAGGTGCTGCTTCAGCAGGGTCATGCAGGTTACGACGCGCGGCTTGCGGCCGGTGGAGAGGGCATGCAGTTCGAGGTTCGAGGAGATGATGGCGGTGGTGAATTCCGTGTCGGCGGCAGTACCGGCACCGGCGCACCAGATGTGGGGGGAGATGTAATGGAGTTTCTCGCAGTTCTACAAACGGTGTTAGACATGAACGGGTGGTGTTTCCTGCAGCTTCTCGGTGTCCATGGTGGGGACACTGTTGTTGGAGCGGCGTACCTTGTCTGCTACTATGGGACCGCTCGTAGCTCGTGTATCTGCTGCAATCACCACGCCGCCGTCAAAGAGACAGCCCACAATGGTGGTTCCCGTGCTTGTCGCCTTGGGTAGCGGGACCCCCTGGGCGTGGAGAGCCGCATTGCGGTTGTGGTTGGAGAAGTCGAAGCCGCCCATGATGATGCGGAGAGGTCTGTCTGTTGGTATGGGTTCTATGGTACGTGAATGACGGCTTCAAATGACGGCTGCAGCTTCTTCGGAACCGCAAAAGGCACTGTGAATGTTGACAGGGCGGTATTAGAGGTCGTCGTCGGCGGTGGTTGTGTTGCGTAGCTCTATTGCCTGGAGCTTCCACTAGCGCGCGCTTGGCGCCTGGAACTTTAATTGGGAGCTTTAACAAAGATCGCGTCCGCGTCGGTGAAAGCAACGGTCGCATGCTTGTCGCTCTGTGACATAAGAGCGCCAGGCTCCCGTACATTCTGCACCATTCTCCATAAAGCCCTCGACCTCTTCCGCCCCAGTCCACCGCGGGCTTCACGTTCTTTTTCCTCGACACCCTCGCCCATCCACTCGCGCCCAACCTCCGATGATATAGCAAAGACGCTCAACCGGCGAACATCCCAGCGCGACATCCGACCAAGCTTCCTCCGCGCAAGGACGTCGGCCGCCTTCAGCATGTCTGCGGACAACGCGCCTGCTGTTGAGGCTGGGCCAGAGGTCACCGAGGTGGAAACAGAGGTAGGCATCTTGCCGCTGCTCGCACGCGTGCACGGCACAGCGCTCACATATACACAGCATCTGGGCTTCAAGGCGCTGAGCCAGGGCGGAGCAGGGCCCAAGAAGGTCAAGCTCCTCCCCGAACCATGGCCAACCGACAGTGTGCCTCCCGCGTCGGCAACTCTCTTCTCCATAGCCTCCAAGCCCGGGTTCCTCGCGGCCGCTGGGCCTGCCACCCTCGTCGTAACGACCACGGAGAAGGTGCGCAAAGCCTTCGAACAACAGGCCGGCGAAGGGGACGTCGTCTCAGACTTCACGCCTGATGCTCAGCTGCCCGTCCCTAGACTTCGCCATGTCGTTTTCTCAACAGACGGAGACTTCCTGGTCATATCCGCTGAAGAGGTGGGAGGGCTCGCAGTATTCGATCCCGCAAAAGTCGTGAATGAGGGAATGAAGGAACCAGAGCGAAACATCGATACCGACCGGGTACCTCTTCGCGCACTACTACCCAACCCGGTGTCCACCTGGGCCCATTCCTTCGCCGTTGTTCTCGACTCAGGCAAGCTTCTGATAGCAGATGTTGCAAGAGACGCATCCATCACCATCAGGGCCGAGGCTGTCACTTGTGTGGCGTGGAGTAACAAGGGCAAGGCCATGGTTGCCGGTCTACAGGACGGAACATTAGCTATACACATGAGTAGTGGAGAGCTCAAGGGAATTGTTCCACGCCCTCCTGATGTCGACGAGAGCTTTACTGGTAAGCTATGCTTCGTGTCCCTCTTCGTCGATCGCCTTCGCTAACCGATGCAGTCTCCGGCGTGTCGTGGCTAAACACGGAGGAATTCCTTGTGGTACACTCTCCAAAGCACCCTGATCTACAAGGACCGCATGACAGCAAGTACAATGTTGTCAATAGTAACAAAGGCTGGACCTCATTCACCTTCCATCCATTTCCTTGGGACCCACTTCTCACTGCGCAAGAAGTACCACGTCGAGCGCTTCCTCCGCGCTTCTCAGCTACACGACTACGAAACTGGCAGCCAGATCTCACCGACATGCTCATTATGACCAATTCGCACACAGACACCATCGCCTTACTCACGACAACAAGCGCCAAGATTTCACCATATCAAGAGAAGCTCAATGAATTCATGTTGACTGCTATCGACGACTCGAGGACCGCTGCCGTTCCGCGGACATCTTACGGAGAAGACGCGGACAGCGTTTGTATTGGCGAGGCGCTGGATCTTTCCAGTACAGAAAAAATACTGCGCCCAGTCCCTGCGCTGGAAGAGGAAGGCATCAACGAAGCTCCATGGCCGCTACCTGCATACATGGCCCTTACTCACGAAGGACTGCTAGCAGCATGGTGGGTAGTTTGGAATCGATCCATCCAGGCTGGCACGCGATATCCTGGCCTTATCTTCGGTAGTGAAGATACCAACTCCGTACCATCATCAGGTACCGCGGTCGCTGTGTCTTCTCCGAAACCTCCTTCTTCTGCCTCTACGCAGGCTGGCTCCGTATTTGGACAGCCTCCGAACACGCCGTCGTCGAATGGGGCAACCGGCGTCTTTGGTAAGCCAGCAGCCACATTTGGGACTCCCGCCAATCCCCAATTCGGTAGTACCGGATTCGGCTCGCCAACTCCCGCTTTGATGAAGCCTACACCACCAGGCTTTGGTACACCTGGCTTTGGATCTACTAATACAAATATTGGGAAGCCTGCAGCACCAGCCTTTGGAGCTCCTTCTGCGATAGGCACTACTGGAGGTACCGGGTTTGGGTCTGCTTCAACCTTTGGGAAGCCTGCACAAACAGCATTTGGTGCTCCTTCTACAATAGGTACTGCAGGAGGTACTGGGTTTGGGGCAGCAGGTGGGTTGGGCAACAAACCTTCTGTCTGGGGCGCACCCTCGCAACCTTCCCAGGCTCAAGCGAACCCATTTTCTGCTGCTCCTGGTGGTACGTCAGGATTTGCAAAGTTCGGGCAACCTGGCGGCAGTTCCAGCTTTTCGAGTTTTGGTAGCAATAATGGTGCACCGTCAGGATTCGCATCACTCGGTCAGGGCCAACAAAAAGCGCCCTTTGGCGGCCTCAAGACCGAGCCGAGCTTTGGCTCTACAGTCACGGTAGGCTCGGGCACAGGATCCACGCTTCCATCATGGGCCAACACACCGGCGGAGCAGAGTGGCTCACTCTTAGGACAGAACAAGTCCTCTTTCAATACGTCCTCATTTGAGTCTAAAGAGTCCGACATGAGCGATGCAGAAGACGCAGAGAGACGGAAGAGGGACGAGGCCACACCAACACCCCAAGCTCCTCCACCACAACAATCACAAGGTCTCTTCGGTCTCGCAGGCGGCTTCAAGCTCGGCACCACTTTCTCGAGTGATGGCACAGCGAAGGACGACCCAGCAAAGCCTGCAGCCCCTGCAAACGGCTCGTTCTTTGGCAGTGACTTCGCAAACACCCTAGGCGCGTCAAGCTTGAAGGCGCCAACTACCCCTTCCAAGGAAGCGCCGCCAAATGTCTCAACCACTCCCGCGTCACCATCGAAGCAAAAACCACTGTTCCCAAGTGCGACTCCAGCGAAAGAGAGTGATACTCCGAAAGCAGCGCCACCAGCGAAGGAGAAGGCACCTCCACTGGATGACGCACCACTTCCTCCAGACTTCATAACAGCGAAACCATCAAAAGCTGACGATGCACCGCTTCACCCAAACTTCATTAATACAAATGTACCGAAGTCTACAGACGACGATATTCCTCCTCTCGCTGGTAGCCCAGGCATCAAGGTTGAGGCCCCCAGCTCTTCCGTCGAAGTATCCCCAATCGACGATGAGGACGGTGAGGACGAGGAAGACTTTTCCGACGAAGAGGATGACGGTGATGATGACGAAGAAGAAGCGGAAGAGCCCTCTCCCTCGGGTGCTGCCTCGAAACCACAACCATCGAAGTCCGGTGGTTGGAGTTTCCAAGACAGTGTCAATCAGTCCCCACGTGTCTTCCCTCCTGCACCAACCCCTCCGGCCATCAAGTCGGGCGCTACGTCGCAATCCGGGAGGAGCGCATCACCAGCTCAACCTTCGCTATTTGGCCAATCTGCCAAAGCAGCTAGTAGCCAGCCAGCGTATGCGGGCTCATCACTCTTCGGTTTCGGTGTGGGGAACAAAACAGATAACTCGACAACGGCAGCGAAACCAAATTTCCCACCACCGACGAATCGCGCACAGGACAGCTTGCGCTCCCCTAGTCCGATTCGTTCGGCATCCACTTCTGCCCTACGAGCTCGAAGAGAGCCGTTGGTCGCTCCCGGTGCACCACTGAGTGCGTCCATTCAGCAGTCGAAACCGCCAACACCGCAGCCACAAGTCTCTGATCTCGAAGACGCAGAGGATGAGCGCATGCGCGAGCAGCTTTCACGACCAATCGAGCCTAACCGAGTATTGGATGAGTTCGTGGCATACCAAAACTATACCGGCAGATCACCTTCGAAGACGGGCCATGCTGCTCAGATTGAGATGATCTATAAAGACATCAACGGCATGGTCGATGCACTAGGCTGGAACGCGCGCTCCATTAAGTCCTTCACCCAGTACCACAAGCAACCTCAGTCTGGCCATAATGTCGATCGACGTACCCTGGAGGATGTTGAGGATGAAGGTCAGGACGGGACCTGGTTCGAGAAGTTTAGCCTTTGCGAGATCGCTGCCCTGAAGGCTCTCGAAGACGAGCTTGAAGAAGAGCTAGATACAGGTCGAGTACAGGACGTGCTCGATAAGCTTGCTCAGCTTGCCCGTCTTCTGATTGAGAAAGCTAAGCTGATGACCCGACTCAACGACATCCGCCGCCAGATCATTAACCGCAAGGATCCCGACAAGGCCGAAGCGCTGCGCAAAGCGCCGTTACCAAAGGAACTCGCCGACGGACAGAAAACCTTGCGCAACCACTATGCGCAGCTGCTGACATCACTCAACAAAGCGGAAGAAGCTACTTCCATCCTGCGAACACGTGTCGCATCTCATAACGCTCAGAATGGCAAAATGGGCTCGGTACCTACTATGGATGCGGTGAAGAGGACGATCAACAAGATGACCACTATGATCGAGAAGAAGAACAATGACATCACGTTGCTCGAATCGCAGATGCGCAAGACTGGTCTCACGGACCAGAGTCGACCTTCTTCATCCTCCTCCCGCGCTCTCGGCACCCCCCGACGAGCAAGAGGTACTAGTCTGCGCAGTAGCGTCGCTGACTTGCCCCTCGCCACTCCGCCTACAAATCGCAGCAAGATGAGCCTCAGCGAGTTGAACCGCCGCGCCCTCACGCCAGAAGTTGAAGCCACCCCGACCCCTAGCAAGGGCTATGGTCTCTACTACACACCTCAGGGTAGCCCGTCGGCGGGCAACGAGCTTACGCGCTTGGGCGATCTCGTTGATGAGCAAATGGATGGGTTGAGGGAGAAGGCGAGGCGCCGGAAGCTGGTTGCTGTGGGGCTGAAGAAGGCGCTTGTTGAGCGGGGGGTTAGGAGTACGAATGTTGTTGGTTGAATTGAGTGATGGATGGATATGATGAGGATGAGAAATTTGAGTTTGGGATTACCATTGTGTATAATATGAGTCCTGTGGCGTTCTTTTGTACACGCACACACGCTGTTTTGAATAGCATGGCACATTTGATGATGAGATTGAACTTGAACAAGTAATATTTTGAGCGAGCATTAGTATGGCGGTCCGTCTGGAGCGTAAGACATGTAGTGCAGACTAAGATAGTTGTCGATAATACATTACCTTGAGCGATGTACAATCATCACATCTTTTCTATCATCAGAGTTTGGCTACACTGGTGTTTGCAGATGATGAACAACACGAAGGACAAGGCCCCGATTCTAGTCTCGCTAGCTTCTAAATAGCAACCTAGTGCAATATAGAGAGTAAGTCTATCACTGTGATGATCTTACCGACTCCACTTTATTTCACAACTTCGCATCTCCTTCCATCATTTTGCCCCACCTTTTCCCCATCTAAAGCTTGCTCATCCGGAAGTAAGTTGATGGTAGGATACCTCAGCACAACGTTAAATAATGATAAATTCCATTTGTATCTAGGGAATAATTTATAATAAGAAGCTATAGAAGGCCTAAATATATATAAAGGTAGTTAAGTTTTAAAATAATCAATATAATAGCTTGAAAAGCTGTATTTAATAGTTATAACGGTTTTGGCCTTACTTCCGGACTTTTCCCCGGCGCTAGAGGTGGGGTTTACGAAGGAGCTCGTTCTTAGTGAGTAATCAATTTCGCATTGGACGGAAATATAGAGGAGAACATTCGGACATCTTCAACTCTTAATCGATCTTGCCTTCATCGATGTGCAGACAAATCATCCTCCCCACCTACAAGCCTAACATCGGAATTAAGCTAGTAAATGCTCACTAGCTCCCCATCTACAAGCCTGAAATCGGAATTAAGAGTCCCGTGCATGAGTAAGCCCGGGCCATAGAAATACACCGTACATTCGGTTCCCACATTCCACATTAAACTACTATATGCTCACTAATTGCACGTTGCCAAGGTGCTTAGACAACGTTCAGTAAACCGATTGCATCCGAAAGAGAAAAGTACATATATTTATAAGAAGTAAGGGACACCTCCAACCTCAGCTGGATTGAACACGCATTGAGCAGCTTTACTATACATCCCCTCAAGTCAATCCTTCAGAACACACTTCTACGCACTACGCTAGCGCTTTCCTCAAACGCTACTACCTTCAACAATGGCAGAGCAAGTTACGGAAATCGCCTACATCCCGCTGAAGGCCGGGCTAGACCTAGAGTCGGGCGAGGGGAAGAGTGTGTGGGAGTCGGCCCTTGCGACGATAGCCAAGCAGCCAGGAGCGAAGAAGTTATATTGGGGCAAGCAGATCGAGAGTCCCGATGTGCTGCAGTTGGTCGTCGGTACGTTCATGTTCTCGGATTCCTACTTGCCCAAAGTCTCAGGAGCAGCCTCCTCTCTTCACGGCTTCGATTCAAACTCCGTCGTAAAGACGAGTATAAATCCTATCTCCATGACTCCTTGAAATATCAAACGCACAGACTAAAACAACGTACCTTTTAACTATCTGCTAACCACCGCCCACAGAATGGGAAGCCTTTGACAATTACAAGGCCTTCACAATTACACCAGACTACCCACCCTTTATCGAGGCTCTCGTCGCGCACATCTTCCGCCCCGACGCCCCATTGACCATGATGCACGCAAAGATCCCCCCAGCCTCCGACTCTTCAGCACCCAACCCCCTCACCGCGCCCGTGACAGAATGCATCAACGCCTACTTCCCCGCCTCGCAGTCGGAAGCAGAGTACAACGAAAACTTCGCCGCCTTCCACGCTAAAGCCACCAAAATCCCTAACAGTGAGGCCAAGGGGCTGACGGGAGGTTGGTCGATTAAGCCGCACCAGCATGAGAGTCTCGGCGAAGGGGTCGAGGGCAAGATGTTTGCCGCGTTTATTGGCTGGCCAAGTGTTGAGGCGCATATGGCGTTTCGTAAGACGGAGGAGTTTGGGACTGTTGTTCCGTTGTTGAGGGGTGGGACGAAGGCGATTAAGGCGCACCATGTGAAGTTTACGCAGTATAAGTAAGTACGCAACGATGGAAGGAGTAGTCGAAGTTGTTGGACCTATGGCAGGAGTGACAGGAGCGGTGAGATAAGAAATTGTAAAGCGCCGATGAAATAAAGTTGAAATCCTATCATCTGGAACAAGCAAAGTAACATTTCATAAAAAATTTCGTTTCGTTATGCGTGGGTGGGTATATATGCGTTTTGCCCTTTCCCCTTTCGTTTCTAATGTACAGCTTTAAACCCTAGCCACCCTACTCTGTTGTTGTTGCCGTTCAAGCCCCTGATGTTCCAACGGTACAATGGTCCCATTGATCCTCTCAAGATACGGACGACATCTCTGCCATTTCGCATCGAGCTTGCGTAGAGCGTCTTTCAGACTATGGTCGTTACTGTGGCTAGTTGGAGACCTTATCGGGGACGTCCTTGCCGGTTGCTTTTTCAAACATGCCGCGTGCGCCATCGGTCTATCGTAGTAAAACAACTTCGTTAGCACAGAACACACTGGATCGTTTGAGGAAAACATACAATCTTCTCATTAACACCGCGATTCTTCTCCGTGTTTGCGCCCTGAGCGCCGCCAAACTTCTTCTCCGCGGAGTCGAGGCCCTTGTCAAGGTAGTCTTCTTTCCCGGCGCTGGGTTGCTGCGAAGCATTGTTGGGGATGGAGCTCATCGTGAGTTTATATAGCGGGATAGGACGGAATGGAGGGAGTAAGGGTAAGTGGTTGAGCTGTTTCAAGTGTCAGCAGGTGTGTGTGTGTGTGTGTTTCGTACGAGTTACGCTTCCGAACTTCTTACGCACGTGTGTTTGAATAGGATAATTTCGGAAGTGTGTAAGAGCAGTGTGATGCGAGGTAAGCAACGCAACTGCCCTGGGAGCTTTCCTTTTCAAGTAGTCTTTTGCTCCTTATCGTAGTTTTACCCCTCGTTTGCAAGGGTGGGATTATATGAGCTTCGTCGAGATTGCATCACAGCTCACTATGTAGGGTCTCAGGGCATCCTACTCGTTGCTAGGCTCTCTAGCCTTGTCCACATGTTCGAATGAGCCGTTGAGCGTGGTCAAAACTTGGCTTTCGGGCGCTTGGAAACTTGGCTTCTGGACTTGCATGCCGCGGGTATAACGGCTTCTAGATCATAGCTTAGACCTATAGGCTTCTTTGTTGGTTCTTGCTCCCTAACTACATCCACAATGCGCGTCGAGTTGCGTGCTCAGCGATGCGATCCGCGACCCCTGACGTCACACTTCATCGATAAGCCTGCCAAAGCATGGGATGACGCAGCACGGGCCTAACGGCTGGTGGACCTGAACGTGAGATCTCGATGAGGCGACAGACGGATCCATGGGTTTGTTTGACGCGGCCTCGTGCGAAGCTTTACGAAGTGTGAACCTTGAAGCCTGCTTGCCGCGCGGTGCCAAGTGGCTTGCCAAGAATAGCCTGTAGAGAAGGTTCTCGGGCACCACCGCCGAAGCATAAAGTCACAACATGCTCATTAAGGTCTCATCTCCAAATAGATACATAGAACAAAAGCAGGTAGCCCCTCCATTCATTAGTGATTAAGCTCGTGCATAAAGTATAAAAGCTGCACAACTGTTCAGCCTCCCACGTGGCATCCCGCGCTAGCAGCACACACCACGTTTGCTCATCTGAGTCGTCTGCTTTAGGAACGCATCTGCCTTGTGCGAGCAGAGTTTTCTATTGAATGTCTGAGGCTCAGGGCTCAGCCTTGAGGATTGTGTACTTATCACTTAACTTCCAACACTGCTCAATGCCACCTGATGGTGGTATAAATTCCTCAAGTACCATGTTGGTTCCGCACTTTCAGTCAAGTCCGCAGTACTCGCGGGGACGAAATCAAACAGCAATACGAGCGAGCACCTCACTAATCACTCGGTATTACATAAAGGGTTGTAACTTGAGTTAACATCGTACATATTCTAGGTTACGGGCAAGCTAGAATGCAAGCACCTATCCATCGGGACCGTTACTATCATTCGGATCCATATCGTCGCCAGCGGCCGTCAGAGTCGTAAGATTCTCTCTCACTAGTGAAATACCCCATGCCAAACGCCGGTAATCAGACTCGAATCCACCAATCTATGTGTACTACTCAATACCAACAGGCAAGGGTATCTCGGAACGGGTATAAAGCTACGCCTGCTACAACAATGCAACAAAGCGAGTGCTACTGTAAGTAGACTAGGAGAGAATCTTGGAAAGAGAAGGAAACCACCCTAACACCAGTGCTAGAACGCACTGTAAACGGAACAAAGAAACGCTGAAATGCAAGACAAGAACAACATTGGTAGAAAATACAAGATAGAGAATGGAAACGTATAGGGTGGCAAGAAAGCTTGTCGAGGGCTGGTCATCCATACTGCTTGATGAGGTAGTGCAGAAGACCGCAGAAAAGGGTGTGCAGCTCCACGAAGAAGTTCTCCTGGCCAACAATCTCAGCTAAGCTCTTGGCCTTCATCACATCGCGGGATACACGAGGGAAACCGTCAGGATCGACCTTCTTGGCGGACAAGAAGGATGATACTGGAGTGATATTGCGAGTAGGCGAGCTGGCCGTCGAGGAGAAGTGTCGCTCTTTCTGTGGTGACATGAACGATGGCGGCATTGATGACGCTGAAGTTCCAAGAGGAGGGGTGCTGGGTATGGCAGTCATGGGCCTTGATAGGGCTTGCGACGCAGCGCTCTCACGCTCTAGAACCCTCTCGGCCAGTGCTACGATACGGTTGGCGATGCCTTCGAATACTTCGGTTATCTTTACCATGGCTTTGGTGGCTCTTCGACAGTCGCGACCAGCCATTGCGATCAGCGCGTATGTGCGCTTCGCTCCGCGAGATCGAGGATCTTGAAGGCGGAAAACGTAGGCGATGGTGTATCCAGCGACGGAATCTCCAAACATGATGGGTCCAGAAGGTTTGCTTAGAGGGAGGACCTCTGTGGACAGTGTGCGAATGCATGTGCGACGCAGCAAGGAATATGTGGTAGGTGACTGAGGCTGACTTGTGGAGATGTAGTTCAGTGTGTGCGTATGCATGCCTCTCGAGACCAGCAGTGGTGAAGCAGGGATGGAATCCGGGTATGAGCCTGACTTGGCGCTCTCGAACGAGGCGGACTGCTCAGTGTCTGACACATCAGACGAGTCTGTGCTGCTAACATTGCCACGGGAGACAGGCCGGCGCACTGGGTAGTTTTGGGAACTTCGTAGCACGGGACTGCCGTTCCTGCCACGTCCGTCCTTGGAAGGACTCCCAGGGGCGCCATTTGGAAGTTTGTCCCTGTACTTCTTGGGGACTTCCATTTGGCAGTTCTCGCATACATCAGGGTCAGAGTCATAAGTGCTACTCGGTCTCCTTCCACCAAAGCTACTACCAGATGTCGATGATGGGAAGCTGGGGAAGTAGGGGTTGTGTGTAGGTGAGCGTGGGCTTGTGGGTGGGGTTTCGAAGGGTGAAGTGAGCTGTGGCAGTCGGCCGCCCAGCTTCAACGACGTAGGTTGGTCATACAGGCCATTGTAAGAGTATGCCGAGTGTGGGTCTTCGGATGGTGGCGTAACACATGGGTTACAGGAGCCACAGGGCGACGTCGAGGCTTGGGTGCAGATGATAGACGTAGGGCCGTGGACCTCGCAGAAGTGTGCCAGCGAGATCTACACACTCTAGTTAGCCATGGGACTCGCAGTAGTAGTCAGACGGCGCAGAGGGCATGATGCGGAGACGAAGGCGTCCCAAAGCTTGAATGCGCCGCCGAGAGGACTAAGCGCGCGGATGCTTACTGTGAAGTCCATTTTCCTCCGGTGTCTTATCTCTAGGGCCTCATGGTGCTCTCGTGTGTGTAGTGGTGGGTCGAGATGGGTAGCTCAGCTGACAATCCAGCGCCCCTGCTCGCTCAGAGGGGTGTAGTCGCCGCGCTGCACTGGCGCGCGGAGCGTGGTGGTGTGGTGCGGGTGTCGCTGTGAGTGGTGAATGTGCAGATAATCGCCAGGCACCGCTCCACACGTCTCAGAAGTAGAGAGGGGCAGCGAGGTCGCGTGGTGGTGGTGGTGGTGGTGGTGGAAGTGGAAGTCGGTGTGGCACTCGGATGGGGAATCTTGGTGTTGGCCGCAAACGGTGGGCCGGGTTCAGAGGAATATATGGCTTACTGCACCCGCGCTAGAGCGGAACTCCAAGCCTACAGGACAGAAGGGCACAGAGAAGCTGCAGCACCATGCCGAGGGAAAGGGAGCGGCGGGACTTAGCTTCCATGATGGCTTTGGGTGCAATTAGCGGAGCATCATGGAGCGGCGACGCTACTGTGACAGTGGCCAGGGGTTACACGGGCTCTTGTTGCGGTCAGTATCACCGACGCCCCCATTGGCCGGGGAAGCAGCCGTTGCACAGCAGGCCACCGACACTTTGACATGTGGGAAAGAGAGGACAGACAGATGCAGACTCGGTGCGACTGCGGCTACGCACCTCTTCTCGAACAATGCATCGCGACCATCTGGCGTCGTCGCTTCCCCAGGCGCCCCCTTGCACCGCGTCGTGAGGCCGTGTGCCACCTCTGATGCGCGGCCCCATCTGGCGACCCAAGGCACACGACCACATCTTCGATCCATATCCCTCCATGGATACATGCCAGCAGCGCTTGGTTGGCAGTCCCTGCACCCGAGCCCAAGTTGCATCTGGGAATGCACTACTTCCCGATCTAGACGGCTGCGACCACTGCGGCTGCCCTCTTTGGTCGCAGATCTGCGTCGTGGACGTTGGCCTCATCGGTCTATCGCTCAATCATAGTCTCTCGCCCCTGATTCACATGGAACGTCATTCCTCTTCCGCTCCGGAATCTGAATATCCCACACCGAAACAGATGCCCATTGCACCTAGTACAACAATTCACCCGCAGTCCGCATCGTGTTTCGGCTGAAAGCACCGCTCTGTCAGGCCGACCTCGCACACTCTCTCCTGCAGCTGCAAACTTGGGCAAGCGTCCATCCTCCGCGCAATAGTGCCATCAGGCGGCGCGCGACTTTCTGAATAATGGCTTCATTCTCTATTGCTGCGGTGAATCGCCGGTGATTGCCGGTGAGGCAGCTCGCAATGAGTCGGCCTAGTCCCTTCAACGCTCCACTTTATTACAAAGGTCATGGTTTCCAGAAGCAGCGCACGAGCAACCATGGAATCGACCAAGCGGGTCACCCAAGCCACGCAGAACGACGACACATAGTCAGCTCGCCGCTCTGCTCCGCTGGCACCGGCAACAACCATTTCAGGGTCTTCGGCTTCGTTCAAGACTTCATTCCTTCGACGTCGTGCTTCGTCTGCCACCGCTTACCAGGGCGCCGGAAGAATGCGGCAGATCTGGGGAACGCGAGGACCACCAATCTACAAGCCTGCCAATGGAGAATTGTGCCAGCATCATCAGACACACTGCATATGGAAGAAGAAGCAACAGGCCTGAGGGTTGGGTTAAGGGTCCAGAACAAAGTGGGTGCTCTTACTTCCTCCAGTTAAGGTCAAGGACGATATGATTGCTACGTTAAGCGTTTTGCTAGCCGCGAAGGAAGCTGGTCGTATGCATAGCACGTGGACCCAAGGATCAGTAGTTGCCGTCGTTTCCATGGTCTACTAACAAATGTAGCGCGCTACGCGACCGAGCCAGTACGTAATGTAGAAGAGTGGGTTGCCTTGAAAGCAGAAACTAATCCAGACCCGTAGTTACAAGTCCCAACAACACGAAAAACAAAGGAAAAAGCCGCTCAGTCAACATGTACACAACAACACATGTGATCAGTAACCGCCGAAGGACACATCCCCACGGAGTAGTCGAATATCATCAATTACATGGTACAGTACTAGCCTACATTTGCTCATGCTCATGCTCATGCTCGTTATCGTCGTCATAAACGTCGTCGTTGGAAGCGCGACCATCGGCTGTTCGGCCTTGCAAAATGTCATAACCCATGATTTCGTTAATGAACTTCTTCGACATCCTGAGTTCTTCATAGCGGAGCTGCTCCTGCTCAGTAAAGTCCCTTCTTCCAGGTCCCATCATTTGCACTATCAGCGGCTCCCAGATCTGGTCGAGCTGCGTAACACCAATCCGTGCGCACGGAATATCGTCCAATAACGCAGGCGAGATCACACCAATATCCCTCCAGTGTCTTCTCCAGCATCTGCTGGTATGCGGCGACAGGTGCGTTCTGTACGCATGGAGGTACCTTCGGCGCTCGCCATAAGTTGGACAGGCGAGCAATTTGGCAATCTGGCCAATGCCCCCAAGGATTAGGAAGAATGCAATGTCTTCTGCGCAAGGAGGCTGACTGGCCCATCCTCGCCGTAACTTTTCCACTGTACCCGTATGACATGAAGGCCGCAGCTTCCGTCTTAGTACTTGCACGATGAAGCAGTACATGTAAAAGTACTGTAACCTCAGTGGAGGGTCCAGTTTCTTCATGATCTTGCTCTCCTGGCTCGTGATACCAGGAGTGGTACAAATGAGGTACCCGATGTGCGAGCGCGGCCGTATCCGTCCAAGGTCTCTGTCCAGAAGCACTCGTCGGTGCTCGTCGAGGAAGTATCCAACCCCAAAAACCAACGGCATCATCCTCTCGTACGCAGATGTCCACAACTGTCTCTGCCGCGGACACATCTGCTCCAGTGGGTCACCAACAAGGATGTCAGCTAGCTGCCGGGTCAACCTAATAGAAGCTATGTGTCGTCGCCTCATGGCTAGGAGGAACGGAAAGTCCGCTGCATTAGGCCTTGGAACAGGATACAGGCGGAGATGGAGGTTACCCATACGGTGCCGCATCCAGTAACGCACAAGGGCAGGTGCATTGTTTGTGATGAGTTCATTCAGGATGCGGGAAGTCCTTCTCAACGCGAGCACATCAGCTACGCACAGCTCGCGTAGGATAAGGATATGAAGCTCATCTGGCAGCCGGAACAGTGCTTCCAGAAAGGGACTGTGCAATGTTTAGTACGCTGTCAGAACTTGAATTGCAGATCGCAGTACCTCAACAAACTCGGGGCAAGCTCCTCGCCTGCACTCCGTCTCCCAACCCTCAGCGACGCAAGGAACCTGCTCTGGAAGCGCCCAGCTGCGTTCCCCAAGCTCGGTCTTTTTTTCGCAATTGCTTTTTCTCCCGGAGCACCCGCAAATCCACTCCTCGCACGCTCTGACGTCGAGTTGCCTCGCCGAAATCTTTCCATCGACATGTTGGCACTCGTGCGCGATGCCGAACCTCACCGGCCAATGCAGATGCAGCCTCGCGGAATTGCAGCGCTCAGCGCGCGTTCTCGTTGCGTAACCTCGGCTCCAGATCCCTCATTATCGCAACAAAACCCGCGGCATTTTGATCGAAGTCGCACAGAGATGAAGGGGCCGGAGATGGGGAGGATGTTGCAGAAGTTGATCGGACGACATGCGCATAATGAGGTGTAAGAGCCCGGGGATCGGTACACACGACAGGCCAAGCAGGGTTCGGGGGCCGATCCAGCCACAAGGCCGCAATCCGAAACATCAGATTTGCCGGCCCTCCCTAGGGTTATGTGGTGGCCAGTTAGACGTGTGCGATTTGGCGGAGGCGCACGGCCGCGTGAGTTGCGCGATTCAAGATTCAAGGGGACTGCTTGGTTTAATTATGGAACAGCATCTAGCAGGGCCAATTCCATGCGACATGTTGACTGTGCATTCAGTTGCGAAATGCTTAGCAGCTCAATAATGCAATGCAGAATCACAGAGTCGAGGTCTTGATGTTGGAGGCTCAAGGTTCAGCGCACCGTTGAAAGCCGGTGGGTGCATCGCGTGGCAGCCCGCATAAACTTTTGACAACGAACCGTGCACTAACGTCACTCACACCCACACACCTCTATTGCCCTCCCTGCAATTCTCGATCACACCGCTGTCCACTATCAACAACTCCCATGCATCCCGGAAGCTGTGTTACTGCGACTGAGATCTGCACATTGACCGCATGAGCAGAGGTGCCTGATGAACCCGCGACTGCTGTTAGCAAGGTTGACCGTTCAGAAAGCTAGGACGATGTTCGTATCCGATTCCTAAGAAATGCAAGGCACCGCTGTTATAGCCTAAATAATGTGGATCTTCACTATCTAAGTTCGCATATGGAAGGCCTTTCCTTTCATGATATGCCACTGACGTTGCGGTCGTTCATAGAGCGTTCCCGGACGAAGAATGGGGGAACTTGATGTGTTGATCATCTCTGTATAAGTAGTGTGATGATGTAACTTCTCTAAGCCAGCCTCCATCGATATTACAACAAGATTCAGTGATTCGAGAGAGCACATTGGCTCACCAGAACATCTTAGGTCTACGTATCATGTGATTCGTCAGTCGCGGCAGTGCATCTCAAGAATCGTGACTATCAAGTCAGGACGCAACAGCTGTCGACCTTGGCCCACCAATCTCAGCAATGTGCTCTTGCCGTGCAAGCAATACCCTGTCTCGCAGCTCTGCATGCATAGTGCACAGTCGATCACAGACGCCTGACATATTCTAGATGCAGGTTCGGGAGGGAAGTAAGTGTAACTATAGCGTTTCGATAAATAGGGCGGTGCCATGTGTGCTTGATCGCGACACGACAGCTCTACGACCGATTTTGACATGCTGCTATGTATGTAGTGTAGAATGCAACGCAATGCAGAGACAGCGTGAAACATTTCGATAGTTTGTCTGCGTGTTGGTAACTTGACGATGCTTGACCATGAGATGCGTTCTTCTGCGGGCAAGATGTACAGTATGGTAGGTAGGAGTGCCGGAACGCAGATCTGCACTATTGGGATCAACCAGATACTCACTATCGACCTTGATGCTCTCTCCAGGCCCGCTCTTGACTCGAACACCCCCTTCCTCCTAAGTTCTGCCCAAGCAGCCTCGACTCCACGCCTACTAGGACATGGTTCACAAATCAACAAGCCATGGCACAACACGTCTTACGCACGTCCATGTGTGCAGGACAAGCCATTCTCTTCCGCTCTGCCGCAACGTCGTACACCCGCAGGCATGAAGACGGGATCTACGGTGTCAAGGTGTACCCTTACATGTTCACGCAACCTACACGGCATAGTGACACGGCATCTAACCGAGCTATCAAATCTGTTATCCAAGGCGCTAATGCAAGTGTGGAGGGGTGGAAGGGTTCGTAGAAATTGGTACAGAGGAGATCGGAATGTTGGGAACGGAGAGCTAACTGGAGACTTCTCTAGGTGACATGTCATGTCAAGCAAGCCTCAAGCTGGGGGATACTCTTAAGTAAATAGGAAAGAATCTTAGCTGTGACTTTGTTATATCGAATTCGAATGACCATGTTGATGCTGGCTGAGTCGGTATGGACTATTTTTAAACTGGAACGGAAGCAGCGCGGTGATAGAAGGAAAAGACTTGGAGGTAATGGAAATAGAACCTATATTGAAACATTTACATGTAATCCAGTTCTTCCCTAGAAAAAGGGAACACTTAATTGTAATGCAGTGTTCATGTGCCCTGCAAGGAGAGGTCATCAAGGCGTGACTTGGGGAGCGGGGCACATGTCCCACACAGTCAAACCTCGCCGCGTACTTGAGTGCGGGGCAGGATACATCTCTTACCTTCTACATCAGCTTTGAGTACTCACCGAGTTTCCCTTGGGCAGCAGTCTAAGGAAAGAGCGAAGAATTTACCAAAGATACCGAGTGCAGGTTCGTAGCGCAGTATTTCACGATTCAAACACCACCAGAAACCAAGTCGCGCATCCCAACCCATACCGCACGGTCACCGCGCTCTTGCCACCAACACAGATTACGCAAAGTCGCGCTCAGCAAAATTTGTCGCACAGACCCTCGTTTAGCGCAACGCACACGCCAACGCCTCATTTCCGTCACCGCGCCCTGATCACCATTATTTTGATTGTGTATATATACCTTACATTCCGGAAGTTCCATTGTGCAGTGCGAGGATTTGTACGAACTCATTTCTTGCCTTTTACCAGAAGTGACCGCGAGTCCCGCACAACACTGCACTTACTCAATCTTTGGAAACCTTTCACCCGTCGTGGGTTCGAAACTTTGTTTTTGCAAATCTTTTTGCTCTTTTTGTTTTTCTTGACTGCAACATGTCGCCAACTTGATAACTACGATATAACAACAGTTTCCGATACTGCGCATACAGTGTTTCTAGTCCTCTCAATTTGCTGAGTATCCGGATAAGGAAGCCTATAGCGTCCAGTTCCGATGTTAATGTCTAGCATACGCTTTATAGGAGCGGACAAGCTGCTACAGGTAGCTCACCGATGTCGTCGTTACCAGCATTACCCCCACGGGTCCTAAACAAATAAGTTGAGTATGCGAAGTTAGATATAGCGGAAGTGGTAGCCATAATGAGTATTGCTATAGTCTTCCAAGTATGCAGCATCTACACTGTTCGTTATCCGTTACGAAGAAATAGAAGCTATACACGTAGATAACCATCGCATTCCATCACTCATGCTCTTTCATAAAAAATTAGTATACAATACACATCCTCCACACCCAATGCGGAAAGACTTGGCTCGGGTAATTGCGCCGCGAGCCTTTCAGTCTTTGGCGATCTAGACGACGGATTAGTCTGCAAGCAGCCTAGTCGACATGATGATAAAGAATCAAGGGCTGTGTACAGCTGTGTATCCACCCTATCAATGACGTGTGATACAGCTGCTGTCTCTCACCGTTGGTTCTGCGCTGCCTGCTGCGGCTGCGGTGCGTTGCGTGCGTTTTGTCATAAAGAGACTTACCTCCCCCCTCTAACCGGCCCTCACTCCGTCACTTCTGCTATCCACACCAGATTATATCCCCAAATCTTTCGACGACACAGAATAATAGTAGTTCCAGAACTACCCCAACGCAAGCAAATATGAACAACAACCAAGGCGCAGCCGGCGGCCAGAAAGACTACCTCGACAAGGGCCTCGAAGCCGCGCAGAGGAAGTTCGGCGGTGCGCAGGGCCAGAAGATGGCGAATAACCGGAATATGAATGAGAAGATCGTAAGTTTTTCGCTGCTTATCTTATCTCAAATCTCCATAACAACAATCATTAAACTTTGCCTTGCGACTCAAGGCCGGGTTCAATAGTTAATCAAGTCCATTGCTAATACATGTATTTTACTAGACCGACGGCGCGCGCAAACTCTTCGAGAAGTTCACGGGCAAGAAGGTGAACTCAAAGTTCTCCAACTAAGCCCTCCTACGAGCTGTGGATGGGGATGAGGATGGGAACGCTTGTGCGCCGACTGGATCAAACTCAGGGTTACTTTTATGACGACATGGACTACAGCACTTTGAGTGTGGGAGTTTTGTCTGAATGGGAGGTGCGTTGAGACTGGTAGCGGTTGGCAAGGAGACAGATATTGCAGATGCGGAATGCACGATCCTTTTACGATGGGAAAGGTGCAAGGCAGAGGATGTAGTTGATTTTTCAATGATACCCCACAGACCTACGGTCTATAAGAATATGTGTCTTGTGACGATGCTGTCCTCCTTTTGCGGCGTGTCTTGATCAAGGAGATGCGGTGTGATTACCTCCTGCATTAGCCGTGTTGCTGCACGATGAGCAGATCTGAGAAACATGCAATCGACGTCGTAATATAGAATTTTGACCACATGCAGAATCATCGTCTGATCTGAGCGTGATGAACTTGCGAGAGATCTGCAATCGTACGATGCCAGCCCGTCACTCTGGACACATGCACATCTCACTGCTCCGGCATGCTAACCCGCCAACTCGACCCGTCGTCTCAGCAGCGCCCTCGCCTCTGTCTCGCTCAACACCTCCAACCCTAACTCCTCCAGGACATCCCTCGCGCTTTGGTTGTCCGCAAAGAGGCGCCTCTCGACTTCCCACAAGCCGAGGTCCACATCCCCAGGCGTTGTGTCACCAATGTTTTCTTTTTGCGGCACATGCGCGCCATCGTCCCCGTCCCCGTCCGCACCGCCCCAGGCTTCCCAGTCCTCCTCGCCGCCATCGCCACCGTCTTCCGTAGACGAGGTCCTCGCTGCCTGATCTTTGCCACCTTTGACAGGCAGCCTAACGAGCTGCGCGCCCTCGAGACATTTTCGCAGGCCGGTTTCCGCAACACCAGGACCCACCGCCTTATTCACGACGCGACATATCGCCTCCAGATCGGCGTGCAGCTGTGCCGCACCTGCAGTCGAAAAACGGTAGCGGCTAAGCACGTTGTCCCAAAACGTACTTGAGATGGTGGCAAGCACCGTTCTGGTAATGCGGCGCAGCGGCGCAGAGGCAAGTGCGCGGGATAGGAAGGTCAGAGTACTAGTTAGGTAGGTGAGAAGTGGGTCGATCTCAGCTGTAGGCGAGAGATTTGTGGCTGAAGCCGATGAAGATCCACCAAGAGTCGCCCAGGGATTGCTGGCATGAAAAGTAAGTATGGTTCAACGCTGCGACTTCCCTACTGGGACTGGACACGTACATATGTCGATATGGCCCCAGCGCCTCCCGTACATTATTGCTCAACGTGTCGATGATAATCTTCGCGCTGCGTTCGCGGAGTTGTGCATACCAACCTGCCGTTTCATCAAAGAGCGACCCGCCATCACTGTCTCCTTCTACAGACTTTGAGGTGCGTTCAGCGACGTCAGCAACGCTCATGCTACCAATGTTGTTGGCTTGTCTTGCACGATCTTGCAGCTCCTCGTAAATGTCTAGGAAGAACTGCATGTGGTCAGTGCTGGTCGTACCTGAGATACCGCCTTGGCATGCAGTGACAGCTTACCACGTCGTCGCTCCAGTCCCGCATGGCCTTTTCGAGATAGTCTGCACTGCCATACGTTTTGCAAAGGCGCTCAAGTCCCTCGACGCCAAGCAATTTGTCCTGTTCTTCTTTCGTTACGCCGGCCATGGTACGTCCCGCGAACGTGGTCATTGTGCGGTAGGCGTCTAGATTGCCCGAAAGCCTCTCATGGAGTTTGTCGAAAATGGCAATCTGTATGTCTATCAAAAAGGTAAGTTTCTGACTGAAGGAAGTCAATGGTCTGTATCGATCTGCGCGTGTTGATCAGCAATGCAAGTGAAGTGTTCCCGGAAGCCGAGACCAACCAGTGATTGTTTCGAGTAGGTCGTTGACGCGGATCGCTCCCTTGGTTGGCTTGGTGGCTTTAGGATCGACGGACTCGTAATCGAGATCTCCGAAATCTGGATTCTCTACGATGTTTTGGTAGCGGGATAATGCGACTGCATGCACATTAGTCTCAGGTAAATATTCCCTTTCATGGTTGTTGGGAATTCGCACAGTCTTTTTCAACCTGCAGCCATCGGCCGAACCAATCACCCTGCACGAGGAACTCCCATGAGAGACCTTTCCACCCGTCAATCCCGTAGCCGCCATCATAGCCCCACGTATCTCTGATAGTAGTGTCAAAGCTCATGACCTCGTGCATAAGGTGGCTGAGAAGCTGGGGTTGACCGGCAACCTTGGGCAACAAGGAGCTAATCTTGGCCCTAAGCATTGGCAGAAGAGCGGTGATGAGCGCAGACATGGCATCAATGTAGACAGGGTTAAGCGCCAAGTCAGTGCCGCGAAAATGCTTGAGCAGGACAGGTTGCAAGTGGTCCCCTACGAATGCACTGTAGTCGTTCAAAAGCGTGGTAATGTGAGAGAGGAAGTATTCGGGCCTGTCAATTCGGTTCGTGGGCTTGTCACCGTCAAAGTGGTAGCGGAAGCGCATCTCCAAGGGTTGTACGAGCACCTCGAGAGGAAAGAGCACTGGAGGCAGCTTGACCTTGTCCACGGGCCCGCTGGCGTAGTTTGCACCTTCCAACTCGGGCATCTGCAGGTCCAACAGCTTTACAATTGCCGTCTCCCATTCTTCGCGCAGATGAGTCGCTATGTTTGCTTTGGGCGTGGGCCAGTGTATCTTCTTGAGGACCTTGTCCAGGTCGGACGAGAAGGCATCGAGGATCTTTGTGCGCAGGACCTGCGTGATCTTGTTGACGTGGTGGAGCAACTGCGGGGCGGCACCCTCTGCGTCGTCTTGCAGGTTGATCAGGCGCGTGTGGAGGGCGCGTAGTTGCTTGTACGGCTGCAGGGCGGCTTCATTGGACGTCTGGAGCTGTGCCTGAGCCTGCTTGCTATACGAATATCAGCCGATTGCAGCCTCGTAGGCGAGCTCTGTCCTACCTGAGGACGTCGACCTCGCTCAGCAGCTCGACGTATCCGTTGGCCACGTCCAGGCGGTGCAGCGTGTCGAGCACGGCTTCGAAGCGGGGAACCGCCTCGTCACTTGTCTCGGAGGCAGTAATCACCTGGAGGCGGCGGTCAATGTCGGCCTGCTCGTGTCTGAAGACGTCGGCGCGCTGCTTGAGCTGGGCGTGGTGGGCGTGGGCCGACTGCTTCGCTTCGTGGAGGTCCCGCTGGGCATCGTCGAGCTGCTGCTTGAGCAAGCCATGCTGGGTGGTAATGTTGGCCAGGAGGGCGTCGAGCGAGTCCAGATCGCTGATGGTCTGAAGCTTGTCGTCGAGGTAGTCGGCTACGCGAGCCTGGCTGTCGTCCATGACACGGGCTCTCGTACGATGCTTGCTGCGAGAAGTCGCCGTCAACGCTGCAGCAGCGGGCCAGCAGTGTGTACTAGTTAGTAGCACGAGGTGTCTGCGGGCGCCCAACGCTTCGTGGCGCCGTGGCGTGTGGCGCCCCTGCTAGGCCGCATCGGCGCGCAGATCGATCTGCGATGCCAGGACTGCAAGCGAGGCATCGGCCTTCGTCAGACCACTTGTGGCCCAGAGGTGAAAACATCCTTAATGCATGCTGTTGGCGTGCCGCAAGCTCTCTAAAAGCTCTGCGCCTGCTAGCTCAGGCCCGGGTCGAGGCTGCTCCATTTATATCAGCTGCTTCGCCCTTTGCTTGCCGTCTTCTCTCCCAGAGCACTCGTCCCCGCCTGCGAACGGTTAGCCGACAACTTTTTGTGTTCTGCAGATTCCTCGGCCGCCTCGCCGGGACGCCGCCATGCCCAAGGAACACAAAAAACGCGGCCGCCGCGAGGAGCAGAAGAAGCGCAAGCGCGATGGCGACGACGACTCGAGTTCCAAGCGACACAAGCAAGAAGACGTCGAGCAGGTCCCAGAGAGCGAACCATTCCAGCAGGAAGCCACCGATGGCGTCACTCCCGCTCCCCTCCCGTTCTATGGCATGCTCGACGAAGACGAGCAGGAGTATTTCAAGCGTGCAGACGAGATGCTCGAACTCAACCAATTCGAGGATGCAGAGGCGCGCAATCTCTTTCTCGAGAGCGTATACAAGGAAGCAGACGGGAAAGAGCTCAAGATTGCAAACAGCCAGTCATGCTCGCGCCTGCTGGAGCGACTGATCCTGCTCTCTACCCCAGACCAGCTGAAGGGACTGTTCCAGAAGTTTAGTGGACAGTGAGTGCACCAGGTGCGCCTTCCGTCTGTAACATGCTAACCAGTCGCAGCTTCCTCAACCTCGTACAGCACCGATTCGCCTCGCACTGCTGCGAAGCCCTCTTCATACACGCCGCGCCCGTCGTCACCCAAGAACTTACCAAATCCGAGCCTTTGAAAACCCCTCCATCGTCTGACCCGGACCAAGTCTTCGTCTCCATGGAGAACCTGTTCCTCTATACCTTGAACGAGCTGGAAGGATACGTGGGTTTCCTCATGACGGATCGCTTTGCCTCGCATGTACTACGAGTGCTACTGGTCATCTTCTCCGGGGCGCCACTGGAGAAACAGAACAAGTCAGTGTTGCAGAGCAAGAGGAAAGAGAAGGTTGGCATCTCGGGCTCTGAGAAGGCACAGGAAGTGGTACTAGAGAAGCGGGCCGTTCCGAACTCCTTTCTAGAAGCCCTTGAAAAGGTCATCAACGACAGCGTGTCAGGGTTTGAGCCACACTACCTGCGCTCGCTTTCTACACATCCGTTGGGAAACCCGACTCTGCAGCTGCTCCTCAAACTAGAGCTATCGCATTTCGGCAAGTCAAGAGCCAAGGATGAGAAGTCAATCATCCACAGGCTGTTACCCGATGACCCAATTGCGGAAGGAACGGAGAGCGCCTCATTCATCAACGGACTCGTCTACGACCCCATCGGTTCGCGGCTGCTGGAAACGATCATCGAGAACGCACCCGGCAAGCTGTTCAAGTCCATTTATGGAGAATTCTTTAAGGAACGAATGGGAAGTCTGGCGCGCAACGAAATCGCTGGATACGTGGCCGGCAAGATCCTCGAGAGACTTGGCAAAGATGACCTTGAAGAGGCCATGCGTCAAGTAGTGGACCAGATCCCAAGCTTAGTCGAGCGTAACAGAACGGCCATCATCAAGACGCTTATCGAACGATGCGTAGCTCGGCAAGTGGACACGTCTCCGATCAAGGCACAACTTGAGACCGCGTACGGTGGCTCCAACGGCTTCGAGGTCACGCGAATACTCAAACTCAGTGAAGAAGACGGAAAGCCCAATGGCAAACAAGAATACTCGCCAGAAAAGGTTCACGGCTCTCTGCTGGCACAGACCATGATGTCAGTAGGAGGACCCCTGGGCGACCTTGTCTTTGACTCTCTCGCCAAGTTATCACCAGAGCTTTTGATTCAAATAGCTCGCGATCCCACAGCATCACGTACACTCCAAGCAGCACTGACCTCCCGGCACGCCTCAATCATCTTCCGTCGGAAATTGATTCAGCAGTTCTATGGCAAGGTCGGTGAGCTCGCACTTGATCCCTCCGCATCCCGCGTCATCGACGCAATATGGGACGGCACGCACGGTCTAGCCTTCATCCGCGAACGCGTGGCTGAAGAGCTTGCCGAGAACGAGAATTCACTGCGCGAGTCCTTCGTCGGCCGTGCTGTCTGGCGAAACTGGCAGATGGATCTCTACAAGCGTAGGCGACACGATTGGGTCAAGCAATCACGCTATACAGCTGGAAACGACGGATTTCAGTCTTTCCCTGAAAATGGCGATGCGACATCTCCGCAGAAGCATCACAGCCATAAAACTGGCAAACATATGACGGCCATCGAACTGGCCAGGCAAAGACACGCCGCGTCAAAAGCCGCAGGAGCAAAGAGCAAGGACGCCCAAGCGAAGAAAGACATCAGAATGGATGGATAAAGAGGTGTATGACGAGCAGAACAAGTATCGGGAGCAGTAACGGCATGGAAAAAGCAAGTCTTGTGGCGCAATAATGGGCGTGCATCGCGTGTAGGGATTTCTAAGGCGTTGCGGATTCAATGGGTGGGTCCCTGCAAAACTTCTGATTCGTTGAACAAGATACCTTTAGTGCATTTGCATGAGAACTTTGCGAAAGCGAACAATTACCTTCTACAAACATGACATGGTCCTAGTGCGGACTACTATTTTCCCTACTTAGTGGTTTGTTTTCATTCCTGTATCTTCCTCGACAATTGGACTATTGACCATTCATCTCGCATACGATCCTGCAGCATGTCCGCCACTAACGGTGACACGGAGGGACCCCTCAATCGCGCAAATGAGGTCAAAGATGTAAGTGCAACCGGAATCTCCTCCCGACTAATCCGACATGACTACCAGCCGCCATCCACCTTCCCTGACACTACTGACTTGCGCCTTTCTCCGTCCACGCGGCGTTGCTCGGCGAGTCAACGTTATCAAGAAACAATGCCATATACTAAGCTCCCCAACAGTTACTCACTGCCATCACCGACTTGATCGTTCCTTTTGTGGCGGCCGCAGACCAAGACGCGGTCACCAAGCACACTGGTAACGGACTTCGTACTGTTGAAGGCGGAGCGCCGAGAACAACGCTTGTTGAACAGCTCCCACCGAAGAAGTTGGAAGGCATTCTGCAGAAAGAGCTGGAGATCAAGGAGAATGCAATCGGAAGAGATGATCTCGTCGCGCTGGTGGAGAGTATCCTGAAGTACTCGGTCAACACTTGGGATCAAGGGTTTCTGGATAAGCTGTATGCGAGTACTAATGCAGTGGGCTTGGTGAGCGAGCTGTTGCTTGCTGCACTGAACACGAATGTACGTATCCACCTCCTCCACTACATTCATCACATCCCGTGACATCTACCTTTATACTTCAAATATACCTTAACCCGACCTAACTCTCACTCACGCAACACACAGGCCCACGTCTACCAAGTCTCCCCGGTACTAACCCTCGTCGAAAAACGCACAACCAAGTACCTCGCCTCGCTCTTCCACCTGCCCGCAGCCACATCCGGCGGCATCTCTCAACCGGGCGGCTCCGCCTCCAACAGCACCGCCATCGTCGTCGCGCGAAACACCCTGTACCCCGAGACCAAAACCGACGGCAACGGCGCGTACAAATTCACAATCTTCACCTCCGCCCACGGCCACTACTCTGTCGAAAAAGCAGCAAATCTCTTCGGCCTGGGATCCAAAAACGTCATTTCCGTCCCCGTCGACGACGCGGGACGCATCATTCCGGAGGATTTTGAGCGCCTCGTCACGGAGAGTAAAAAAAGGGGTGAGACCCCGTTACTTCTGAATGCAACGGCGGGAACTACAGTACATGGCTCTTTCGACCCCTTCGCCGAACTAGCAGCTATCTGCAAAAAACATAACCTGTGGTTCCACATCGACGGCTCCTGGGGTGGCAGTGTGATTTTCTCCGCAAAACACGCTGCCACGCGCCTCGCGGGCGCTGAACTAGCGGATAGTATCACTATCAACCCGCACAAAATGCTCGGCGTGCCCGTGACGTGCTCGTTCCTGCTCGGCCGCGATATGAATAAGTTTTACCGCGCGCTGACGTTGCCGGCGGGCTATCTATTTCACAACGCGCCGGGCTCGAGTGTGGATGATATCTACGACCTTGCGGATCTCACGCCGCAGTGTGGCCGACGTGCGGATAGTCTCAAGTTCTTTCTTGCGCTGCAGTATTATGGCGCGCGGCACTTCTCTGAGCTCGTGGCGAGGGGATATGACAATGCGGGGTATTTGCTTGCTCTGCTAAAGCGCAAGGAGGATTTTGTCACGATTAGTCCTGAGCCGTTGCCGTGTCTGCAGGTGTGCTTTTACTATGCCAAGGGAAGGGCGCTGGGAGATGATGCTGAGGGGAATGGTAAGGTGACGGCGGAGATTGCTAATAAGCTGATTGGGAGAGGGTTTATGATTGATTTTGCGCCGGGGGAGAAGGGCAAGTTCTTTAGGGTGGTTGTGAATGGGAATACGAGGAAGGGCACGCTGGATGGGTTGGTCAAGGCGATTGAGGAAACCGCCGAGGAGTTAGGTTACTAACTGTTCAAATAAATAAGAAGCTGAGCACCTGCAAGATATTGCAGCTATCGCCATCACTAGAGGGAATGACCAAAGAGATCGTGATTGTAACACACATGCATTCATTCATCTGAGATTTGATATCTATACTACATAATCCATGTCCCCATTGAGCATATCCTCATGACCCATGATAGCGCCAAAAATGACTTCCGCAGGCTTACGCAACCCTCGGCCGCAGATTTGCATGATGCGAGATGGAGAAAGTGATAGCAGTCCTAGCTGCATGCCGCAAGACGGAATTCGAAAAATGCATGTCATGAGGGTGCACTTGAAATCGTGCTTCCAACAAAGTGTGTGACATGTTCCTACACGACGGGCCATCTATTGGATGACGCCCCAGAAACGCTCAGCATTGAACGTAGTTGCCCCATCTGATTTCCAAGTGTCGTCGAAGGCGTTGTGGATGAACATGTCCTGGTTAAAGTTGCTGCGGATAGACTCAAGAGCCTTGCGCTGGTTCTCGAGGGACGGGACAGCTTCACCATTGGCACTGCCCTGGTGAGGCCAGCCGGACTCTGTGACGACTACACGCTTGGAGTTACAGGCCGACTTGACGCGCTCAACCTGGGATTTAACAAAAGTCCCGGCATCTGCAGCCTGTGTATTGGGGTCAAAGAAGGCGTGGCAGTTGACCATGACCACATCGGAAGCCTCGCAGATGGCAGGGTTATCGATGGTGGCGGGAACGGTCTCGACAGCACCGACAGGGCCATTGTATCCAACGCCTCGAAGCTGATCGCGGCCACGGTTGATGGCATCCACAACGTCGGAAGCGGTCATATCGTGATCATTGACCCGCTCGTTCTCTACGGAGAATAGCTGAATGACATCCCATTTGCCCCCAGCGTACTGGTCGATAGCATCTTTCAGAGTCTTGATGACCGTGCTGAGGTCTTCGCCGTCGCCGCTCTTGCTCAGGTAAGCGCCAGCCATGAGCCTCTGGCCGTTCTTAATGGTATTCTTCACAGCGAGTGGAATGATGTTGCAGCCCATGCCGTAGATGCGAATGACTTTGTAGTCCGTCATCCTATCGAACTCACTAGCAATCTCATCGTCGGTCTTGCACCGAGAGCTACCTCCAGAGCCGGTGAAGGGATCGTACGTCAAGCCCATGCCGAGGCTGGCACCAGAGTCACTCTGCTTCGCAGGGACATCCGGGGGTGGAGACGAGGACTGTGGGGATGTAGGAGGTTGAGCAGACGGGGCAGGCTCATTCGACGTGCTAGGGGCTGCGGTGGTTGCTGGAGGCGGAGGCGCCGCGTAAGATGATTCTTGGGGAGTGTCCTGTTCGCTTTTCACAGCGGTAGGCTCGGCTGAGGGCGTAAGGACAACGAATGACGGTAGCTCTGGCGCCGGCGGCGAGGGAGGTGGAGCAGGGGCAGCCGACGAGGGGACTTGAGGCGCTGAAGACGGCTCAAAAGTTGGCTGAACAATCTCGGACGTCGTCGAAGGCACAACAACAGAGGTGGCGACGCTAGGAGTCTCTCCCACAGTAGTGGTTGAGTATGGCACACCGTTCTCATCCACGTAGACAGTAACATCAGCAGTCGTGGCAGTGACAAAAACAACCTTGGTAACGAGTGCGCGCTTGACGTCTATAGATGTTAGGCTGGAGTACGGCAGCAATTCAAGCGGAGCACTTACTGAGAGGGCGTCCGCTCGCAGTGCCCAGAACCATGCTCGCTGCCAGAGCGCTCGCCAAAACGATGAACTTCATGGTGGTGATGAAGCGAATGTTATGGAATGCTGTGTGAGAAAATGCAACGTAAAGGTGCTAGTTGGGTAGATGCAGATGAGGCTTTGGTTGGAGCGCAGTGAGTGCAGCGCAAGCGAAAGTAGATGTGCCTCGTTCAAGTAATGAGTGCTTGACTGCCGCCCGCAGCTTGAGAAAGGAAGGAGAGTCGGGCTGAGCCGAGTTGAGAAGCTTCGAACAAAAGGAAACGGTAGAGACTGTAAAAAGAGGTTGGTCGAGAGGGAGTGGAAGCAAGGGATGTTGACAATAGCCCTATGCTGTTGTGGTACATGTGCCTGACATGAGGGCGTGCCTGCCCAGGAAACGCTTTAGCGTCTTGGCGCCGGCGCCGTTTGGCAACCGCGACGTCACTGTGAAGGAAAGTGTTGTCGAGGCTTTCGTTTTCGGAGGTCGTGATCGGCTTAAATGAGAACGTGTGGGGTGAAACGCGAAGGAGTTGCTAATATGAGGATCAAGGAACTGAAACACCAAGGTGCCTCAGGCACAGAAACGCGGAAATAAGATGAGGAAACCCATCTCGGGGCTAGAACGGAACCGAATCGAGGCAAACGATCCAAGGTGGAAAGACACCACACTCCATTACAGGAGCGGCGGCGCTTTTGCTAAATCGCTCGTGGATGATGCCTTCCGACCAAGCAAGCCGTTGCCACGAGCAGTCACCTGTATGATTCACAAGAGACTTGACAAAGCGAAAGTTGCCTCAAGCAGTGAAGATCTGATGAAACCGGGTCGATCCGTAGGGACGCTCACTACAAACCGAGTGACCAGCCTTAACCACGCACGCCCACTGTTTGAGGTCTGCCATTGCATCGAGTACATATTTGAAGGATTGCAATCAGACAGATCTCCAGAGCATTATGCTATTGGTAGGGTGCTTGAATCGAGAAGGCGAGACAAATGCTCGTGATAGGATTGGCGAGCACGAGCCCTTGACTCATAAACAGGACAGCGAAGAGGGAGAAAGAGACGAGCTAGAGAGCCCAAAGCTTGACGTATTAAAAAGAGACTGCAAAAAAATAAAAATGCGCGGTTCTTCTGTCCTAAACAATGCCATCGAAGAACGCCGTGGTGCAACGCAGGAGAGATCTTCTGAAACGTTAGAGCCTGTCTTTCATCGCAATGCAGTGTAACAACAAGATCACTATGGATAAGTTTTCTTTCGGAGATTGAGCAGCTTTTGCCGTAGAAAGAATTTGAAGCTCAGGTACGGAAGAAGTTGACGGAGATGCATAGAGGTACCAAAAGAGAAGAGAGCGCATGGAAACGGGAAGATGAGGAGATAAAGCAGCTTGCGATAGCCCGCAACGCATAAAGGATAAGGTACGCGTGGAAGAAGGGATGGCAGCGCTAGATGATTGCGCGTATATAGCGTTTAATGCAATTAGACAGACAGTGGTGTGAGGGATGATGGGATGGAGGCTAGATGTGGCCAGAAATGAACTCAAATGGTGCGACGCTTGAAGCGGGGACGTGCGCCTAGATTTCCACACCCAAAGCATCCCCGTTCAGCCGCCCTTTCGGTGCTTCAACCGAATCTATGCAAGCAAATGGTACATGGCTGTGATCTTATCCACAAATGTGCACAATATTGCATATCATCCACTATGATCTGTATATACTCAAGTAAATCATCACAAAAAACATGCTCTCAAAGTGCACTACAAAGTTCAGCGAGAACAGCTTATTCACGGGCTCACGCGCAAAGATCTGTACTCAAATCCTCGTAACCCGGAACTTCTAAGCAACATCAACAACGATCTTCCCCCGGACCCTCCCCCCAACCATATACTCCTTAACCTTCTCCCACGCGTCTTTATACCCCTCCTCACTCAAGATTCCCTTGACGACATCCTGAACAACAACCTCCACGTCTCCCTTTTCCGCTAGCTGCGTAGCCTGTTCCAGCAACTCGCTCTTCTGGTACAACTGGACGTTTGCGTAGCGTGGGCCGAACAGGTAGCCGCGAATGTGGCGGAGGACTTGCGAAGGATAAGTGAAGTATGTTGCAGGGCCACCCATGGCTGTGCGGGAAGTTTTGTCACCAACGATGGTTATGTATGCGCCGGAGGTGTGGAGGAGGTCGTACTGTGTTGAGTGTCAGAACGGGATGATTTCAAGAGTGAGTGGATGTTGGACGACTTACCCAATGGTTAAATATCTCAGTACCTCCTACGCAGTCGATGTAAAGGTCATACTTCTTCCCTCCCGGTCTACCATCCAACAGTGTCCTCGCAACATCTTGTTTACTATAGTCGATAACTTCATCCGCACCTAGGCCCTTCACAAACTCGGCATTTTTTCCAGAGCAGATACCGATAACGTGGCAGTCATACAACTTCTTTGCAAGCTGCACACACCATCCTCCCACTCCACCGCTTGCCCCGGAAACGATGACCCGACGCTTTGAGTTTGGACTCTGACTTTCGGATGGGAGCCAATCGAGGCATGCAAATGCCGTGAGAACGACCAGAGGAACAGCGGCAGCTTCGTGGTGCCTCAGAGTCGAGGGTTTCTTAGCAATAGGTTCGCCAGGTTGGACGCTTAGGTATTGAGCGAATGTACCTTCTCCAGTCTAGTCATACGTCAGTAGTTCTCTCGCAGCCCCCACACATTTAGAAAGCCCCTCCATAATTCCACCACCCAGCTACTTTGACATGAGATTGAGAAATGCTGCTTACCGCTCGAAAACACAGCCCATAGACCTCATCCCCTACCTGCCATTTCCCACTCTTCTTCAATTCCTCGCCAATTGCGACTACTTCACCCGAGTAATCCCTTCCAATGCCTTTCTCTTTCTTGCCAGCTAGCCAGCCAACAACTGGGTTACCCCACAACTGGATATCAACAGGATTGATTGCTGCAGCCTTGATTTGGACTAGTAGTTCGTTTGGTTTAGGAGATTCGAGGGGAGCGTGTCTGAGATGTGGTTGCGTGGAAGGTTGTGTGTAGGTTAGTGAGGTGTTGGACCCTGGGAGATTCGAGGAAGCCATCGTGCAAGCTTGTTGTGTTGTATATGCACTGGATTGACTTGTGGAAAATATCAGTATCAGTACACAGTTTGAAATTAATGTTTCACGTGCAGACTGGTGATGACGTCGGATTTGAAATGTCCCTAGCGAATATAAGGTTAGTCGAGGGTGTGCATGTGGGGTTAGCGGAGTATGATCCGAGGTACCTAGTACCCGGACTGCGAGTCAGGCAATAGTGACATTAGATTATATCCTAATCATGATCTTGTTGTATAATGATCAGGTAGCGTTCTAAGCTAGAAAGATGTGATGTCTTCCCCACATACCAGAAGGCCATCTAATCTTGAACCATACCATAAGTATTGTCCACTTTTATAGCTTGACTGTACTTTTTGCCCTGATCCTTTCGCCATACTTGATGAACAAGAACGGTATTGGGACTAGTCCAACCGAGATAAAGGCCAGCAGCGAGTTCCCCCATCCATACCCCAACTGTGCATACATAGTCTGACTACTTAACGGGATGACGGCCGCCATCAGCGATCTAAGCACTGTACTCGCCGCCATCGCACTCGCAGCATGCACTGTGAAAACATCCACCAAATATGTTGTGGCCGGCATGAAGATCAGCAGCAAACCAACTCCAATAATGCCAGTGGCGACAATGGGAACCATGTAGTGTGTCTGGTATTGAACTGACCAGCCGTACATGAAGAGACCAAGAGGCATAATGATGCCGCCACCGGTCATCAAATAAAGTCGATGCTCGGGTTGGAAGTCGCCGCGTTCCATGTGCTTGTGTACGATCTTATTGCCAAAGTGTATGTAGAGGAATTGCCCGATGAGCGAGCCGACGCCGATTCCGAGGAATGAAAGACCTGCAACGCCGCCGTGCCAACCGTACTGGTTCGTGAAGACGGCCGTGAAGGTCGTGAACAAAATGTATAAATACGAGTAGGTGACGCCGATGTATAGCGATATGGCGAAACATATCATTGAGAGGAAGAGCATCTTAGCAGGTCGGACGATGGAAAACTTGAATAGAACTGTGGGCGATAGACCCTTGTCGAGTTTAGAACGTAGCTTCGTGTTCCCGGTTTCAGTACGGAGGCGGTTGGTTTTGCGCTGCAAGATAATGAGTCCGGATGTCTCGCTCATGAGCAGCAGAGACATGATGAAGAATGCCCCGGCCTGGCTTGTCAGTCTATACTTGATAGTAGCGGGAATGCATACGTACTACTATAGCCAAGAAGTAGAAGTTCCATCTCCACCCCTTCGCTACTGTGAGGAAACCTCCGATAATGGGTCCTATGCATGGTCCAATAGCTACAAAGCATCAGCCGAATCCTACAAAGAATATCGAATACATACTTGGGCCCATCATCCACAGGGACATTGCAGTACCACGTTGCTCACGGGGTATCAAATCGGCAATTGTCCCACCTCCAAGGACCATGGGTGCTCCTCCAAAGCAGCCCATGAGAAATCTAAAGGCAATAAACATGCCCATATTCTTCGCAACAGCCGCCGCAATCGTGAAGATGATGAAGAAAAAGTTGCAGCTGTGGTACAGCGGCAGCCTTCCATACATTTCCGATAACGGCGCAATGATTAACGGCCCAAAAGCGAAACCCAACACATATACCGAGACCATGAAGCCCTCGAGCATTTCGTCCGTCGAATGGAATTCTTCCATAACTTCTGATACTCCAGGTGCAAATTCCGAGCTCGCGAGAGGTGTCAAAAAGGTGATTGCCGAAATTAATGCTACCATGCCCCATTTTTTCGAGGCCTTCCAGTTCATTGGATTCTCGGGGTCCTCAGGACCATCGAAGTCGACAATGTTCGGATTGTTTTCGGACTCTTCTTCCGGCTCATCTTCACTGGATATCGAACCGGGCCCGGCGTTCTTCTCGATGTCTCTATCCCTGGCTGCGTGGTGATCGTCCTTTTCGTCTAACGAGATTGATGGCCGTGTGGAGGTGTGACGATGCTCGTGCTGTATCGAACCGAGGTTGCTTGGAATATCTGCATCGTGACCTTCAGCTGCGGCAAGATCGATGATCTCGCTTCTCGTTGGGTGCCGGTAAAGTTTTGGTGCTGCCATGCTGACATATCAGGAATACGCTGTCGGCCGAGGTAAACTCAGACAGTTTGTCTCGGTGCCATATGCTATGTCAAGCTCGGCATGGGTTGACGTGATTGCGAGAAGGTAATTACTGTAAATCCTTAACAGGGTCGGCACGCGATTGAGAATTCGATGATTAAAGCAGTGATGATCGTCCTGGGACGGAAACACGTTGTAAGGGTGATTCAAGCGCGCAAAGCGGTAGCAAGGAAGGGCTGCGAGAAACTGCCATTTAGGAAAGGGTAGCGGAATAACGTTATTTATAATGCGAGGAAAGCAGCTAGAGGGGCAGCTTGCAGCAGAAGGATTATAGGGTTAAGGTCTGTCTGCCGGCTGCCTTTCCGCACTTATGGTCATTAAACCCGCGTACCCGCGTACCCGCGCACGCCCTAACTGCGCCTTTTGGTGGCCGGTTTAGGTTCACACGTTTTCCCCTTTCACGCGACAATATTAAGTTGAAGATGGAAAGGGAACACAAGAGATTGGATTGCTGCAGTCAAGTCGTCAAAGTCGATTGCCGCACGCTTAGGGCGTAACGCGGTGGGATTTGGGTGCACGTTAGTTCCTCTCTTTGCGCATGTTTAAGTCAGAGAAGACGCGTCCCGGAAATAATGGGGAGAAGTGTGACGGAATGACGCCCGTAGGTTGTGAGTGATCGCCTCGATCTCTATCATTCGGTGCTGAGCGTCCTGCCAAAGAAAGGCTAACTCAATCTTTCCGACATTAGGGTCTTGTATTTTGAGATTCGGGACCATGGCTGCGGGAGTTCCAACCTGCGGGCTCTTGCCGAAGTAGCGCACCTTCCCCTCTTTGACAGAGCTTGGTTCGAAAACAAGCTTTCTTCCTCCCGCAACCTTCAACTTTACTAAAAGACGTCTTCATAACGGCCTCTTGCAATCCACCTAACGTTTCAAAAATAATCATGAGGGTTCTTCACCGGCTCTACTCATCGACATCAGTAATCTACTTTTATTGTCTGACTTCTCCACACCGACATACCTTCATGTGGATTAGCCTTCCCAGCCTCGGCCGAGCTCTTTGCCCTGTATCCTGGGGTAGGTCACACCATGCCGCATGGAGAGAGGGGAGACCTTAGCTTAAACCCCGCGGTCAATCATACATACCGAAACCGACGCTGTCCCGCTGTAAGCCGGTTCGATGGCGCGTCCTCGTTCGACGTGAAAGCTTACTGCATTTGTTCAATTATCCTCACGTCGCAGACTTAGTCACAGCTGATATATAACCTGCAGTGATGACTGAACTTCTGATTGCTCATGTCTCACCATGTTGTCACAAACGTAAGACGGCCCGCACCTTAGCGATATTGCTGATAGAGGTTGTTCTGACGACCCTCAAGTGACGGAATTCCACCTTCGGCCTTCGACCTATGCTCAAACATGTAGTCGTCGTTGGACATCGATTGCGCCGTACACGGCTGATGCTTTTGAGGCGTCTTTGAACCTTTCCACCAATTTCCGTCAAAGAGCTCACTCCGATCCTTTATTCTCCATGTAGCTTTTGCTTGAAAGACGACTTCGGCTCTCACTTCTTCTTGATCGCCAGCCGAGTCGTTCAATCTTGCAATACGTCTCCTGCAGTTGCTCTGTGAAACCATTCGTCATCATTACTGCAACACCGCTTCTACCATGTACTGATAGCTCTGGTGAGCTAGAGAAACCATTGTTTTTTCTCACTCTCTCCTGCAACTTAGCTCATGCCTTGTGTAGCTACTAGTAGTGGATTGATATTAAAGCGACCGAATCATTGTCAATATGTTTTACACGCTGTAGAGATGGGAAAATGGAAGCCTTTGCCAATGGAAATGCGATTGTAATGCTCAGCTTGGTCTTTTGATGGAGTTTTCCCTTCAAAAGTTATATCATCGCACCATGCCTATAACTCGGCTGCGGTAAAGGATCCGAAATGCCATAATGTCCATAAAAATCCACGTTACTCCTCCTTCTCATCCTCATTGCATCCTCTAAATCCTGGCTGACGAAAATCTCTATGCCACCACTCTGCCCCGTGGCCTTGTTCTCACTGGATAGCTTGTATCCCACTCCCGCCGATGGGTTTGGCGACATCACAGATGATGACTTGTTCTTGTGGAGAAGAGTAAGCCAGCGCTGCTCCGCATACCGCTTGAAGACGTCTTCGAGGTCGAAGAGGTCTTGCATGGAGAGGCTGTATGTTTTGCCAGAACGATATTTCCAGAAGAACAGAATGGACAGTTCGATTGTTTCGATCGCTTGGAGAGGGTAGATAATTGCGTCCATGGCTTTTAACAGATCATCGGTCATGCGTACTTGGTCTTTAAGTCGTTCCTCTTTGATGACGTGCTTCGTTATTGTGTAGTTCCACTCTACGTAGAAGCGGATGTGAGTCACATGCTTCAGCATGGACAACTGCAGGATGTGTGGGGAGTAGTTGAAGTGATCGTTGTTTGCTATATTGTTCCGCAATTCCGCGTGTAGCGTCAGCTTGCTACGGCGGAAGTAGTTTTGCAGCAGCTCTTCACGGATTTGTTTGTTGATAAGCAGCAGTTCGGGACGCAGTCGGCTAGCGTTAGCTACTGAAGCTCCATAGCCGTAGATGTCGTGTCTCCAGGGCTCCCCTTGAACCATGTCGCTTCCCCAAAGGCATGTATGCAACTCTGGGCGACTGTCAACGACAGTTTCGGGTAATACATAGTCGAAGATTTGATCTCGAAGCTCTCTAGGTAGAGCTAGAAGGTAAGAGCTGAAAGTGCTTGGCGTGAGCTCCAGCAAAAGTTCAAGATCTCTGAAAAGCTGACTTTGGCGGTGGGTACAGAGTTCATCCAGGCTACCATTGGACGCGACCGATAGCTTCTTGCTCTGCCTCTGAATCGTCGCCATGGTGTTGGGTTATGGCGAGTTCCAGGAAAATGTTAGATCAGGTTCGGAATCCAGCTACGGCAAGTCGTAATTCAGCTGGAGCTGAGAGCAACGCATGCAAGCTGCTTCACAGATGAGATTGGGTCAGAGGATGGGTAAAATGCAATTGGGCACAACGTGTCCTAATACCAGCTGGCAGTCACATCGTCGTTTCGCAAAAAGGATAGTTCGCCGTGCGATCCTGTGGGATGCAGCCGTACATATGGTTTCGCAGCACGGGTTAGATGCAGGTCCCGCTCGATCAAATTGGGAAAGGGTGGAGACGTCGGGTGGGTGTGACATTTTATAGCGCCACCTGGCCCTTACCCCACGTTTCAGCTTGGCGCTTCAAACGTCTTCGTCTTCGGTATCTTGACGCATGACCAACTTCAAACGCTCCTGGATCCATTTTAGCATAGAAGAGGGGTGATTCCATCAAAAGTCCGCTGACTGGGCTGAAAGCTTCTGTTACGGAGTGCCTGACGCAGGGCGACTTGCGACACGTCGAACAATTGCTCCTGCGAGCACCAGTGGTTGGTGGCGCAACAACAATCGCTTGCTGTATATTCACAAATGTTCGTTATTAGTCTATCAAGCTGCCGAAATCCTGTGCAAATTGCGCTTCGCCATTGAAGGTTTTGGGGTATCCACGATATCCTTAGTCGAAACATTGACAATCCCCGATATCGCCACCGATTCTCCATCCACTCACCAACGATGGACATTTCCACGCAACATCCATATCATTACATTGGAACACTAGATTCCACATCCTCTCCATTGTATATCCGAACCATGGCGCGCTCATAGAGTCCTTTCGCCCGCGGAGGTAATGCTCCTGGTGCGCCCAGCTCCGCTCATCGACAAAAGCTTGCCGAAGATCATGGTAGATGGACTTATCGATGCCTCGAATACGTGCAGCCGAGACTACAAATTGGCCTTTGTAGCTGAGCAGGACGCTGCGACAGGCGGACGAGTTGTTGATCCGGGATTGGATGGCGGGTAAGAGATGTGTCTCGTCGCGCCAGAAGAATTTATCGCCACATGAGTCGCAGTCGCATACGCCCCCAGACCAACCAAGGCTGAGGAAACCTGTTCGATTTAGACTGAAGTACTTCTTGAGGTGAGGATAGAATTCTCGGGCGTTGTGGACGTCAGCCTGTAGGAAAAGTGTCTGCTTGGCAAGATTATTCCATTGGCTGAGGATGTGGTTGAGGTACGTTTCGCCCTCTCGTCCGATGTTGGGAAGCAAGGTGACACTATCTGCTCCCGTTTGCTGCTTTATTTTGTCTCTATCTGCTTCACTGTTCTTGATGTAGATCGTGAACACAGCATCTGAGAGTGTCGGCATGCTTTTAATGTTTGATATGAGCTCAGCAACGTCATCAACCGGCTCTTTGTACATGCTAAGGACCACCTCTAGAGGCACTTCGGGTTTGTATCCCCAATCAAGAGCGGTGTTTATACGGGGACCTACCCTTTCAGTGAAATTCAGAAGCAGATACGTCGTCCATAGCACTACTATTGTGGTGCTTAGCAGGAATAACTGGCAGCTAATGCCTCGAGGCTCGGTCGGTGGTGTTCGTGACTGAGATGAGGTGGACTCATCGAAGAGGGCCGTCGCTTCGCTGTTGTTTGACGGTAGCAATGCAGCATTTGTGACGATTTCGTAGCGTCTGTGGGTATTTCTTCTACGTTCCCACGTACTCCACACCGCATCGTAGGCGGCTGTGCTACCGATGCAGAAGATAGCGAGAATGAAGCAGCACAGTTGATACCAACTTGTGTACGAGCGGCGTATTGAGAGAGTCGAGTAACATCCCACGATCCCGATGAGAGTCAAGAGTGTTAAGGTGTCGCGGGTGATGCGGTGCAATTGCACATCAGCAGTCGCCGATGGTTGGCCACCAGTTTGGGAGTCCATCGGAAAGAAGATTGAGCCTCCCATCAACATGGCTGCCGCACTGAAGCCGGCGTTGACGGCGAGTAGCGGTAAACTTCTCATGTCGAACGTTATTGTATGCTCTCTAAACACGACAACCCAAATCGTCGCGACTAGAATTCCCATACCAATATGCCATCTATGCCCCACATTGCTTTCAGTCATGTCGCCTGGATAGTATTTGAAGGCAAGCTTTCTGAGCGCACTTGCGATCCCGGCGAACAGCATTGCTGGGATAGCTAGCGCCAGACCTTGTACACCCAGTCGATAATCTGCGATTAAGATGCCAGCGCACGCGGGAAGGAGCAGGCTAAGGCGAACGACTTCCACTCGTGAGTGAGGCGTGGAGCCAGCGATCGAGAGTATCAAACCTTCCGCGAAGAAGGCTATTGTCTGGCAGTGTCAGCTTCATGTGGAAGGAAACGTGGCAAAGGCACCCACGGTCAAAAACACTAGTACTGGCAGGTTTGCGAAATGCAAGATGGCCTGCATTGCGCAGCTCATCGACAGTGCTACCAAGCATTGCGCCCCGGCAACCATTAATGTTCCTTGCACCGTTGTATTCTTTCTTCGTTTTGGCTCGCTTGCCTCCTGAGTCCTTCGTCTCCATGGATGTAGACATAAGACTATGATAGCCGCCGCGGCGACTTGGTTGATGTATAGTTGCACTGGGAAGTGCACGTTCTGTTCGACCAACAAGTGCCTTGCGCTCAACAAAGAGACAGAAGCGCATACTAGCCAGAAAGAACGATGATGCTGTCGGATTACTTTCTGTATAGTGTTGCGACACTCGTGAGATGATCCTCCATCAGCTCCGTCGAGCCTGCAACGCGAGGTTGTGATGTTCATGTCGGTTCGGCTCTTTGCGTTCGGAAAAGGGGCGACGGGATGAAGGTGAGGTCAGTGGTGCGATGCATGCCTTCGTCCAGAGTCCACTCTGTTCAAGTGACGAGACTCGGAACACTGCCTCAAGAACACATGTAGACTCCCAGGGGGCGGTGCACAGTTATGATGCTGATACCCTGCGCTAACGCGGCGAGGACCTGAGCTCGGGAGGGTGAAGGCACTGGCAGATCATTCGTAGTGGCTTTATGGAAGCCGTCCAATTGAGAATACGACAAGATGAGCCAAGTGATGAGACTAAGTATTTGGCAAACCCCTAATTCTGTTTCAACAGCTAGAATCCATCGGATTCAAGCAAGAGCCTGTTTGGGCTAAGTATGTAATACTAAACTAGAAACCACTAGCCTGTTTAGTAAGTATAGAGACTTCTAAGTAATAACTACAGGTATAGTTTTATTAGCGCAGCTACCTAATTTTATACCTTGCTTAGTGCTTATATGACCTAGGAACTTCCTAAGAGAGTGAACTGAGAGCTCCAGAACTGCGCAGGTGGTAGCAACCACCAGCGCGACGCTGGAGGCTCCGTTCTGGGCACGTGATTGATCGCGATATTGAGGTTGGTGTTGAGAGCTCGATACCAAACAGCCTCTCATATCGATATACCGTTTCCATCCCAACTCATTTAGGCTGGTATCAGCGCTAAAACAGCCACCCGCGGGAAACGGAGCTCGCAAAACGGAGTATTGAAAACGGATACCAAACAGGCCCCAAATAAAGTCATATCTTTCTTCGTAAGATAGTGCTCATCGCTCCCATCGAGTACATAGGCATGATTCGATCCAGAATGTGGTTCAAAGGATCTCTAGCGACGCACAGAACCCACCTGGGTGGCGACAGTAGCAAGTTTGGCGCATTGCCTGAGGCTAGGCTCCGTGCGAGGCAGACAGACAGATTATACGACACGTCCAATCTCGTTGCTTGACGACCGAGGACCTATGCATCATATGAGATGACAGTCTTGTCTCTCCCTGGGGTATTGCGTTAAGAGTCTAGATTGGTCACCGGAATCGCAAAGGTTATTAACTCTTTCTCAAGCACCCGGTCGGAGGAAAACTTTGGGGAGATTGATAAGGCAGTAATTCAAAAGTAGCTGACCTTTTCCTGTGACAGAGGTTTAGATATTCAAGCAAAACCCCTGTAGGGTGGGCAGTGTTTAGAGGGCACCGCCTTCGTATGCATGGTGCCTCCAGCCACCGAACTCGGGTCCTACCAAGTAGATACCATACTTGCCGAGAATCATATAAGTATTCATCTCCCGAACTCGGGTCCGGCCAGGTCAGTACTTGCCAAGAACCATACGGGCATTATTTGATTTTTTTTTTCTTTTTTTTGAATTATGAACTAATTAATACTCTTCAAGTTTTCTCTATCATGAAAGCTGTCGAGTGCTCAAATTTGGGTATATTCTTCGACCCTCGCTTTTGATACTCAGTCTGCGACCATATTTAGATTCCAGTCGCTTATGCACACGATTTGAAGTTGAGGAGCTTGATGATTGGATCGCTTTCATTAGTTGGTACCGAAGATGCAATGCCTTTACAACCCATGACGAATGGAGGAAAAAAGGGGAGTAAGTCAACCACCTCGTTGCAGGAAAAGTTCGGGCAGCTTTTAGCTTGTCCCGAGAAAAGTGTCCGAAGTTTTCCGGCAACCGCGTGCTACGGCTCTAAGCTCGGCACTACGCCGCAATATAACAAAGAAAAATTGTAGTTGTACTGAAGCCTAGGAACCATATGTGTAGCACAGACAAGCCATACTTCATCCGCTCTAATCATTGCACCTAAACATATCAACCGAAGTAACGTCAGCACAAGGTCGGACGCCAGGCAACCTTTACAATTTCGATGCATCGGCATCTTCGTCTCTCACTCACTTCGTAGGATAAACCTTTAAAGTGTCGTGCTTACTGAAAGGTAATATTGCGGTTGAAGAGTACGCGTCCTTTACATTGCCACCTCCTTCGAGACGAGTCACCGATTACGAAACCGGGGACAAGGATGGCGCCGTAACAACCCAGCAATTCATAGCACTCGACCTTCTCTTGAGTCCAGTAGTGTCTATCTGATAATTTTCGCCTAGCGCCTGCTTCGTGGTATCACCCACCTCCCTTGCCAGGGCAACGCCAACAATGCAACTCGAAAAAACTCAGATTCTTCCAGGTCAGTACTGTACAGTCCAATCGCGACCGTCTTATGGACCCACCCATACACGAGACTGCCGTGATTAGGCAACCCAACGAGCAAGGATGTACAGTGATCTACACTTCAAGGCCACCAACCATATAAAACAGAATATACGCTTCTGCAGCGAGCACCTCTGCTTCGCTGACAAGCACGACTTTGCTATCGTCGAACATGAACCAATCGTTCCCTTCCCTTGAATATGAGACATAATGTCCGGAGTCAATCTTGCCCTTATGCACAATGACGGACGAGAGTTCATAAATCAGGCTATTCGCGGGCGAGTTCATGTTTTGGTTCGAAACTGTGCTAGAGGCCTTCGCAACTTTCAGCTGCGTTTTGTGCTGGGTCGTGTACGGGTGGATGTCCAGTTTCACCGGGAACCGAACGGGTGTCTCGATCTTGGAGGACGTGGATTTTGTGTGCTCGAAGCGCTGTTCGCGTCAGTTATCAGCCAGCCTAGATCTATCAAGGGCGAGAGCTCGTACCTTTAGATGTATGGAGAGAACCGGCGGTAGTCTTTTTATGCTCAACTGCTTTGTTGCGTTCTGCGGGCTATCACACCTTCTACATGTGTACTCGGCAGAGCCCAGCTTCTCCTTGACGGTGAACCTCTCGAGGCAATCCCTGAGATCTAGAGCTGGCGCCTCCTCACCACTGTTGCTAGCATTGATCTTCCGCTTCTTGCTCTGACTCCGAACGTCGAGGCTAAGGTCCATGTACGGGTCCAGCGCCGTTGTAACGTTCCGGCAGTTATCACATGTTACCGTACTCGACAGCTTCCCGCAAAACGTTTGATGGACCACACATCTGCAGTCCTCAGAGTCATCGTCAGTGTTGCCGCCGTTCGCGAGATGCAGTGTGTTCAGGATGAACTGCATATACTCGTGCGCATCCTGCTGCTGGTAACCTGCAAGTGCCTCTCCAGCTAGCCAACTGCCCATGAGCATCTGCACAGCACCGAATCCTTCCGTCTTCTCTGCAGAATGAAATTCAACAAACATCTCATCCAGAGCGCAGGAAACGCATGCCTCTTTCTCGCACTCCGTCTGCTTATGCCCTTCCGAGAGATAGAAGTTCCGTATGAAGGGGTTGTGGACGAGGGTTTGTAGTATGACGCTCATGAAACATGTCTGCCCCATGTTGTACAGCCCACGGAGGCCGATAGCGCGGCAGGGGAGGAAGGTAGAGTTGCTCACGACGAGCTTGTGGTCGTCGGTGGTGGTGGTGTCTTCGTATTTGCGCTTTTTGCCTGTACGTATTGTCAGCTTGTCTCTAAAAAGTAAAGATGGTGGGTAGGCAGCGACCTTTCTGTAGTCTCAAGACCTCCAAAGCAGGATCGTAAATGAAGTCCTGGCAATTCCCGCAGTATATGTTCCCGTCCCTTGATTCCACCGCTGCTTCCCATTAGCCTCTCTGCACTAGCGCGTAACTATCCTATCCAACAACATACAAAAGCAATGGCTCTTGGTCTCGAAGTGTAAATCCCTATCCCTCTCTGTCATAATGCTTGGACACTGCAAGCACAGAAATAGCGGCCTGAGGCTGACAACATGATGCCCATCATTCGCCGCCGAATCGTTATACGTCTGCGCTATTATGCTCGGCTTCTCGTGGATATTCTGGAGGATGAGCCGATAGTGCTGGAGGGTCTGCTTGCGTGCATTTTCGAACATTTCGCCCATGTGCTCTGTTCTCAGAGTTAGCAGAGGGCCTGTGTAGAGGGGGATGGGCGAGGACATACCACAGCCGTAGGCGATATGTGCCATCTGGCTGCTGGGGACGATGTTGCCTTTGGCATTCTTAACGATCTTGGGCGATGCCAACGATGCGCCTTTGGGGGCTGCTATTGTCTCCATGGTGCCTGTGTGAAGCAGAGACCTTCAACACTAGTGGTTTCGTGTCGCTCTCGTCTTCATGGCGCGAGCGAAGAGAAGAGAAAGGGTTAGAGGTATGCCACCAAGAAAAGTTAAGCAACAGCAGCAAGCCCAACACCTCGAGTTCGCGCTCACGCTGCACCGTTGCTCATGGAGTTATGGAGTTATTCCGGGGTTGTCAATGTCGGACCTGCATGAAGCCAATGATGTTGCCGGATAAAGTGCGCCATTGCGGCGATCCCGCCCCACCCTGTCCCGAGATAGCGCGCCGAAAGAGTGGCCGGATAAGCACGTGCCTTTCAATATTGTGGCTGTGGGACTCTAGCTGAGACCGCCCCGCTGTGATGGCGTTTTACTGTAGGAGAGTGGATTTACTTTCTGACTAGTAATAATGAACAAAAGCTGCTAAAATTTTTACTTAGAATATAGATTATCTTGTCAGAAAATTTATCCATAAACGAATAAGACAACGTGCCAGAGTGGTTAATGGGTATGACTCGAACGAGTTCATCTACTAGATATCATATGCCTTCGGGCGCGCAGGTTCGAATCCTGCCGTTGTCGGTCACGTGACTATTATTTTTGTCTCTTTTTTTGTTTTTTGGTCACGTGAAATCTACTTTTGGATGTTTTGGTTTCGTGAGTGTTTCGGGCGTATTGTGTAGAGTTCAAGGCCTGTCACGCAAGCGTAAAAGACTTTTTTGTTTCGTTTATTTCATTTAAAGTAACTCAATAACGCACGGATCTTCGAACGTCACATATCGCACGCCGAGCTCCGGAATAGGAATCATTATGCTCTCTGGTATTGAGTACACACACTGCTCTTCAAATGACGTTTGCAAGAGGCTGGCCACATCCGCGCCCCGAGGAGAAAGTCTCCCATCATTCAAGCAGTTCCCTCGCGAAACGTAGGCAAGAGCAACCTTGTTGGAGATGATCGTGAGCTGCTCATATTATTATGTGACATTAGCAATTCGCGGCACCGTCTCAACCCCTCAGCTTGCTAAGTTAATTTCTGGGCGATCGATATCTGCTCTCTGGCATTCCCTAGTATACCATCCGCTTAGTCGAGTTAGTAATTCATTTCGAACTTGCAGGGCGATTCGGTCTACAAACTGCTCGTAGTGTTCTTTGTACAAGCCCCGATTTAACATCCATCCCGCTTTCAGCTGCCAATGCTAGCAAGAGGTCCCTATAGGTACCATCGGAAGAATCTCATAGACTAGAACCTTTCCTCCTCCTGCAACATATATTTTCGAGAGCGGCCCATCAGCAACGCCTCTGGTGTATGTTACGAGTGAAAAGGTCCATTCATCACGTATCAAATCAAACACGTCTTCGCCCTCAATACACCGGCGGCAGTCCACACCGTGTAGCTTGGTGATTATTAGCAAATACACTGGGTATTAGAGAGGAACAGAGTTCAGAGTAGTCGAAAGAGAAGCGGGGTGTTCTAAATTGTTGCCGACAATAACGGAAGGCGCAATGGTGCGGTAACCGTTAGTTCCTCGGCTTTGTAACATGACTTGGGCTCGACATTCAGGATTAGACAGCAAGGCGACGTTGAAGTAGAATAAGAATAGCGTGTGAAATAGAAGAGGAGTGTGTAGCAAAGAAGAAGAGCATCTATTTAGAGACCTTCAACTTACAGCATATGCGAAGTCGAAAACGAAGAGGTAGTAAGAAACACCCTACTCCTCCCTACCAACTCGATTAACAAAGCCGAAACAACAATGGTAGCTATCAAAAGAAGACATCTGTTGTTAGGGTAAGTCCGACGAAACAACCGGTGCACGTTGGAGGGAGCGACAGCACCAGTGTTCAGTCGGATGGCTCTTTCGGCGAGAGCATGTTGCTCCTTAACATACCACGGACCTTTGTGTGAACGAAGTAAAATGTGGCCCTACAACGACTCTTGTCGTACTTGCAATGAACCGGTTGATATGGTGTTGTCAATATATACGCCCATGTTCAGAAGTCCACACTACTAATTCTCTTATCAATTTTATTGTATCGATCACAAATTCAGTCCATTGCTTGTATGTGAGCGTTATTAGTAATCTCATTCCAAGACGATGGCTTGGCAAAGTGTGCCCATGACGGAGAAATTCGATGCTAGATTCAGACCGAGAACGACGACAGGATTCTAGTGAGACTTCAACACCGCCTTCCTGTGTATAAGAGTAGGTCTCTCGTACACGTATGTGTTACCGTGGCTTGCATGCTCCAGCCTCCACTCTGTCGAATATGATGGGCTGATAATAGGTGAGCTGACGTTGTCAGTAGCCTATTTGCATATCCGATGTCAGCTTGTACCAGATTTTCTCTGAGACTCTTCCGCTTTCATCAGCTGGTGTCGGTGGCCTGGTGGCGGAGTCGCGTACAGGGTGAGGTCAAAAACAATGAGTTGAGAAGGAGCGAACCTCGGTAGATCGCTTACACGTCAAAGTCGGGGAACCCTGTACATCGCGCTACAGCTGTAACTCACCTTTCCCATCTCATCACGCGCGCCGATGAGACCAACCGCTTTGTTGCAAGCAATAACAGCTCCGCACTCACAAGCCTCGCAATTTGTACCTGTCCAGGCTCAGCCGCCCTATGGCCCGCATATCCAGCCACGTATTAAACCTATTCAGCGCGGGTCCGCGCGGACGAATCGAATCTCCAACTAGTCGCCGAGGCTTCTGCCGCATGACGCACTCTTGGTGTACTTGCGTGCGGAAAACGGCAGCGCGCGGGCGTAACTACTGCGCACTGCTATATGTATGATGGCTTGCTAACGTGGATTGGGGTCAGCCCCTTGCGGCCTAATTGGTTCTGCGCGATTAGACCTGAATATGGAAGGAGCACGTATTAAAGCAAGACCCATACCTGGTTGTTGGCAGTCCTTGGTCGTTTGCATACAGATTTCTGCCTTGGTTACCAGGCTTGCGGACCGCGTAAAGAGTCGAGAAACAGCTGCTCGGATTCCTTCGTGGGTCAATCATCAACTCTGTCGATAAAATGTTGAGGGTTTTTGGAGTAGCAGCCCTTCTGGGAGCCGCGTATGCGCAGAACTCGACCTTACCGACGGTGGATCTGGGATATGAAATCTACCGGGCTGCCGGCTTCAATGTTTGTTTGTCTTGAAACCGTTGACTTCGACTTCAATGCTAATACAAACCTAGAGCACCGGTAATTTTTACAACTTCAGCAACATCCGCTTTGCGCAACCCCCTGTTGGTGACCTAAGGTTCGCACCTCCCGAAGCTCCCTTCGAGAACAGATCAGCTATCAACAACGGCGATGTCTCAAGGTACGCAACGAAACCACTCTCCAGCCAAGCAGACACATCCTAACATGCCTAGGATATGCCCTCAAGCCGGGCCCTTATGGGGTCAATCAGCCACCAAATTCCTGACCAGCTTGGTCCTAGGATTGCCCGCTCCCAACGAAACATTCGTAGTGCCCGGTGCAAATTCCAGTAGCCCAGTTCCGCCGCGGGACCCTCGCGAGTCCGAAGACTGCCTCTTCCTGGATGTTTTCGTCCCGGAGGATGTTCTCAGCAAGGCAGGCAAAGGCTATGGGGCTGCAGTCTTGGTCTGGATCTACGGCGGAGGCTATACCGGTGGCAACAAAAACCAGAACCCCGCTGGGCTGATTGCTGCCTCTGGGAATGTCTCGAACGGCGACGTTATTTACGTCTCGATGAATTATCGGCTCGGTGCGCTCGGGTGGCAAGCAGGCCCATCGTACCAGGCCGAAGGTGGTGTTAGCAACCTTGGCTTGTACGACCAACGCTTTGCACTTGAATGGGTGCAGAAGTACATCCACCTTTTTGGAGGCGATAAGAACCGCGTCACCGTTTTCGGAGAAAGTGCTGGTGGTGGTAGCATTATGCACCAGATTACTGCATATGGCGGCCTCAAGGGTAAGGCTCCCTTCCAGCAAGCCGTGCCGCAGAGCCCAGGTTGGCAACCAGTTCAGTCGAACGTTCAGCAAGAGGATACATATCGCAAGTTCCTCAACCTAACGAACACCTCATCGCTAGCCGAACTGCGCGCCCTGCCATCCGAAGACATTATGCGCGCCAACTTTCAACAGGTTACCTACGACTCAGCGTGGGGGTCGTTCATCTACGGGCCCGTGGTGGACGGGAACTTTGCACCTCAGCAGCCTGGGCAGCTTCTTGCTCAGGGGCGTTTCGACAAGGATGTTCGAGTCCTTGTAGGCCATAACGCGAATGAAGGAACGTACTTCACAGCACCTTCGATTCGATCGGAAGAAGCTCTCGTTGCTCAGCTGAAGGGCGCGTACCCATACGCGCCGCAGCAGTCCATTGATGAAATCACGCAGACTCTGTACCCACCAGTTTTCGATGGCTCGTATGGTTATACAAATCAGTACTCGCGCGCCAGCCTCATCATCTCAGAAAGCGTCTTCACGTGCAACACCAACTATCTGTCGACGGCGTTGAACAACGAGACCTACTCATACCTGTTCGCGGTTCCGCCCGCTTTCCACGGCTTCGATGTCCCTTATACATACTACGATGGTGGAGGTCTGTCACTCTCTGTGATGAACCGAACGGTTGCTATTGCGCTCCAACAATTTATTGCGAGCTTTGCGGAAACCGGTGCGCCAGAGGCGGGCGGCATCACGCAATTCAATATGTACGGGCCAGATGCTAGTGTGTTGAAGCTTAACGTGACCGGTATTGAAGAAGTGCGCGATAGCAATGCGAATGCTAGGTGCGCGTGGTGGCAGAAGGCGTTGTACTAGAGTCAAGTCAAGATGTACCTAATGTTAACGGCCGATAAAGAGCATGAAAGATGCAGAAGCTTTCAATAATGGAATTACACATGTAAAAAAACATTGCATGTGCGCAGATCCTGGTCAACATCGAGATGGGAGCTATGGCCACTCATCGATTGGTAGCTGATCATAGCTACGTCATTGCCCTGCCCAACGCCGAAAGCCCTGACACCTCCGCTTCCTTTAAAGCTCACTTCCGCTGCCCAGAATACATCATCTTCAAGAATTCCATCACCAATCATCATCTCCTCGAACGACCTCTCGTCAATTCCAATAAAATAGTCTCTTACCGCAGCACGATTCTACACAACCCATCACAATGTTCCGCCAACAGCTTGCCCGCCAGGTCCGCCTATTCAGCACCACCCCAATCGCGCGCAAGAGCCCCGTAGATACCGTCAAGGATGCCGCCAAGGTTATTGACAGAACAATCTCAGACGCTGCCGTAAAGGGCATCGAGAAGGGCGGTATGTAACAGCTCCCATTCTTCGCCATCACGTCTGATGTTCTGCGCCTGCTTGCAGCGTCAAACATGACAAACATGTTTGACACTTATGGTGCACATACACTATTGAATATCGGAGATGGTTGCTGACAGTTCTGAACAGAGCAAGCCGCCGCCAAGGTACAGGAAGTCATCCCTGAGACCAAGGGAGAGGCCAAGGGTCAAGCCCATGAGGTCGCCGGAGAAGCAAAGGGCAAGGCACAGGAGCTCAAGGGTGAGGCTAAGGGCAAGGCACAGGAGCTCAAGGGCGAGGCCAACGCGAAGTTGTAAAGGTGCAGGGACACAAATGTTGGGGGTTGGGAGCGTATGGACTGAGCGTTACTCGAATCGAGTGCTCAACCGAGGGGAGACATAATGATAATCGACCACTTGGTGCATGAATGAATGAATGCATGCATGATCACTTGTATCATCACCGTTCGCTTTCACAAATCGGGCTTTCACATCTTTGCAGGCGAGACATTTTCAATAACCGCTACCTCTATGGTTAGCATCGCCATATATTTAACGTACCTTCACTAATTATTGTTCAGATATTTCACGCACAATCGAGTAGGTGCCGCTTCGGCAACCATCTTCAAGTCCTATGGTGCTCACAATGCGGCGCATACCCACTTGGAAGAGAGTCGCAATACAGTATCAATCACTCACCCCTGCACTGAACCTCTTATACACGCCGTGGACTGGAACCGTGACCCCACGGATCTGAAATAGGCTGGGCCCGGGGATTTCTCGCAACTATGCCACTCTCAGCTCCAAGAGATATGCGGTGTCAAGCCGAGAGACAGAAGAGAATGGGAGTTTCCGCCTCGTATAGATATTGAACACCGAGGATCTACTCTATCATGTGATCCCTAGCCTCCTCGATAGTTACTTTTTAATCAAATCCTTCAACCTTTCAGATCCTCATGTTCAATAAAAGAATCCTTCGGTTACACCGCTCGAAGCCGCATCGTCATCATCGGCGATAAATGCGAGTCCATCTTCAATGACGTGGATTACCAAGCCCAGCGATGCATACAAGCGATGTAGAGTAGTTAGCATCGTCTCTGTCAGCACTAGCAGGATCAATAGCTAGACGCTCAGGTAAGTGACACAAAGTCTATCTTTCGCAGAATGGCTCCTTCCCTTTCTTTCTCTTCTTGCGTCCATTCTCTTCAAGCATACCATCCCGCTTTATACTATCAACAATGCCGTGCCGCCACCAAAGGCCGTCATTGATATGACTGTAGTCTCTTAAATTAAACCTAAAGATAGGCGACGGCTCATCAGGTTCTCAAAGCTTAAGGGTGTTACTTGCTATACCTTCAATGTCCTCGTAGCTGTCCCCTGCCCTGCAAACATCTCTCTTATCCTATATTGCTTGCTATGTGAAGGTATTAAACAATGCCAAGGAATTAGCAACCATCAGCACCATTCGCCCATTCTCGCAACTTCGATAACACTATCCCGCTCTACTTTCCCTCGCTTTCTCTCTCTCTCTCTCTTCTGCGACAGAGAATACATAATCTCGCTCTCACGCTTTCACGCGCTCTCGCTCTCTTCCTAGATCTCACAATGTCAGCTGTTGCAGGCGTCTTGCGGGAGGACGACGTGATCCAACAGACGATGCACCCAAAACGAGTCAATCGGGCGCAGCCACCGCTCGTCTACGTGTGTAGCTCAGACATCCTTGCCCTATCAGAAGCAGGCGCTATTGCGTGGGAGGTCAAGCTCCTGTGTCGGCAACGAAAAGACCTGTTACGTATGTTGGTGGCGTAGAAGGCATCTTCTCTGTCAACGGCCTCGGTGACGACATCGCAGCCATCGGTAAGTTTGCTTTCTCTTCTTGCTGCCTAGTATAGTCTAACATAAGCAGTGAGTGCGTGAACGTCTCTGTCCCAAAAGGACTTCGAAGCCGTCGACACCCACCTCTCGCCCGCTGCCGAAACATATTACATCCTCCTCCAAGCTGATTCTCCAAGCATCCGCATACGTCCGTTTTACGATCAGACTATGCTCATAGTTCTTGAGTATGCTGGAAAGGGCGGTGTACACGCTCTCGTTATGAAGATGCAGCGCCTGGTGTATCTGCCAAACAGCCAGCCTCGGCCATGGTGGGAGCAGCCTCCGGCCGTATACGTTCTCCGTAAGGTAGCCGACCTCGCTGTACTAGTAAACGATATTCGAGCAGGTGCTTCGCCTTCGTTCGAGACACTATCGGTTGCTGGAGCTCTCTCTATGGAATTCAATCTGCCGCCCCTCCAGTGCCTGCCTCCAGCGCCACTCCGACAGCGAGCTCGATGCCGCCTTCCATGGATACCACTTCAGACTCTGCCGCCCCTTCAGTCCCTGCCTCCAGCGCTACTCCGGCACCCACACACCCCTCCACCACCAGTGTCCCTCCGCATTTACGCCCTGGGTTCAATCCACTGGTTACTGCCTCTACGCCCATTTTATCTCCATCGCATATCTCCAATCTCGTGTTCAGATACCTTTTTCTTTGGAAGAAGATCACAGAGCAGCAAGTCGACTTCCCGTCTCTAGTCGACAAAGAGGTTATCCTACTTCTCTCAGGGCCCATCTTTCGGGATGCAGTAGACGTGGAATACAAAAAGCTCAAATTCAGCCTCTCCGACTACACACTGATGAAAGAGCTTCTGCGGAAGGCGGTTGACAGTATCTTCTGCCGTCTGTCGCACGGTGTCCGCGATCCTTTTCAGCGGGCGACCAAGGACATGACGACTGGGATAGGAGGGATCGTCGGTGTAGTACGACGTGCTACCATACTAAGGGATGGAAGCTCGAGCAGAGTGTATCGACGAGTAGGAGGTAATACTTGGAGAGCGTTCTTGACATTTACGATTTATACTGGAGGTGAGTTTCGCATCGACCCATCATGAACCTTCATGGCCAGATTAGGCCTTCGTCGTGGATGCCTCTAGACCTCTATCCGCCTGTCGCGGCCTTCAGCCAGGATAACCTCAAGTCGTTCAAGGATCACGAGAAGTCTCACTATCACTTGCCTATGCAGCCCGTGCCACCTAACGAGCCGAGGTACATCTCGCAAAAGTCTCTCTATCGCCACGGAAGCCTCCACGATGATCGGAACAATCGCTCAGATTTTGATGAGCATTTGAAGCACATCGGGCTCCTCTATCGTAATCTGTTCGGTTACAGCATACTGCTTTTGTAATCTTCAAACCGGATCGCTTTTTGATCAGATGTCATGCGCCCGACTCTTCCTGAAGGCTTTTAATATATACTGGCCTGCACGACGCCTGTGAATGTCACTTCCTGATCTCAGTCCGCCTGTCACAGCCTTCAGTAAGGTTAGTCTCAAGGCATTCAATTACTACGAGAAGTCTCAGTACAAGACTGCCCCATCTTCCAAGAGCGGCTACGCACTCATGAAGCCTACACCACCTCCTGCTTTCCACAACTTCCGCACTGCTAAGGAGCTCGTCCGCAAGCCGCACATGGTCACCACCCAACTTCTAGACGACGCGCACGTCGAGAAGCTCCTCAATTCCGGCAGCTTCACCACTGGCAGCGCCCCCTCACCGACCCCGCCATCCCACCCGACACAATCTACGACTTCCACCAGCCTCACGATGAGCGTGGCCATGATCCCAGCCTTCGAAACCCACCCCGCCCTCGCTCTCGATCCGTCGATGCCTATCACATCAAGGTCCAGCGTCACGCCCTCACCAAAGAGCTGAAGGTAACCGCCAACAAGCACTTGGTAGAGAAGGTCCGCGAGCTTCCCAATCAAGTCATGTATCAGCCTGAGGATGGAGACATTATCCATGAGCTCCATGTTGTTATGCAGCGCAAAGTCGAATACAAGACGATGTCTCGCAGGAAGCCGCACTTCTTCCGCCTCCATCTCCGCTATCGACTCAATTGGGTTATCAGCTACGGCAAGCTCGAGCGAATCGTCTATGGCAAGCACAAGGTCATTTCCATGGGAGCTACACCTGTCGCGCTGGAGGACTTGGCCGAAGACATGAACGCCGAGGCTGAACAAGAGAAGCTTCGCAAACTCCCCACGCTGGAGGAGCGTTCCAAGTCCGAAGAAGACCTTACGGAGGAACAGAAGAAGGATAAGCGTGTGAAGGAGCGTCGCGAGAGGGCTGCGAGGTTCAAGCGTATCAACGCTCCACCAGAGACTATCCACTCCATGCTTGAGAATCCCAAAGAGGTCAGGCAGAATCAAGACACCATGGTTCGCATGTCGATGGTGGAAGACCCGAATATCAGGTCCTTTACTCGCTTTCGCACGCAGTTCAACTACCTAGACCCCTCGCGGCCTAAGACCCAGCCTCGTCATGTCGCCGACGTCAACCTCACGTACCGCAACTGTCGTGAGAAGGGCGACATTCCTACTCAAGACAGCGAGGAACCCGACACATACTTTCCATCGCATCGCGTCGATAATGTCTCCAACCCCTCATGGATCAGTACCTTGAAGAAGATCTTCCCGCATGCCACTAGCATTGACAAGAAGTACTGGAAGGGTCTGTACAATAGCTTGCAGGCCGGCAACAAGCTCTACTTGTTCCAGCTTCGTCACAACGAACAGCCGTGCACGTTGAACCTATTCACGGGTCGCGAGAACATGCCCGTCAATTATGAGGACCTGCGTATCGTCATACCATCTTCGTCCTCATCCGTGGCTCAGACCTTCTAGAGAGAAGCTTCAATCAATGATGGAGCGATACCAAGACCTCGCACTCTATGATCCCCTGTCAAGGTTCTTCAATGATGCCAGTCAGCCCTACACCAACAATAAGGGCCTCAAGGAGACGGCACAGCTTCCAAAGTTCACTACTCCGGCTGTGCACGGCTTTGAGACGTTCGAAGAATTCGTACGTCATGCTGGAATCGGCACGATCATCGAACAGCATTTCGCAACCGGTAAACGTATACACCGGCAAGACTTCAATAGTTCCAATTCCTACATAGTACAATCGGACAACTCGGCTGAACATGCCCTATGTCCTGTCACTCTCGGAGGACCGCCGCGACGGCAATACCCCAGCTCTCCCCGACGGCGACAGTGTATTCGTCGACTTTGGAAAGCCCAATGCTGCTACAGCCTCACCACATGCATGGCGCGGCCGAGTCACCCCCGCCACAGAAGCCACCAGCCTCAGTCAGGTCACTATCGTTATCGACCGATCCTTCGACAAGAAGACTTCCGAAATCCTTGACCTTAAGAAGTATGTTTTAATGTCCAACCGCCACCGTCCATCTCCGCCTGTAATATTCCTAAGGACAGTAGCGGTGTGATTGTCACGAGTATTGGCTATGGCGGTGAGGGAACGCCAGACGACGGAGGAGATCGATGAGTGTATACTTGACGGAATAACTTGTGTACGTCGAGGGAAGGACGGCGCCAGGGTCAATGCGGAATGCTCGCTGAGCAAAAGCACGTTCCCGCTCATTGATATATTTTCGTACCTCTAAGTAGACGAGGGAGCGTATTAGAGCACCTTAAGAGGCCATGAATCTCGCGGAATCGCTTGTCGCGAATGCCACCATACTCAGATCCACGGTACTGTCGAAGGTAATGCTCTAACAAGCTCTTGTTCAGTTTGCTGTTGAGCGACTTGTCTTCGCTCAGGAAAAAGGGACTGTCGACGGATTGATAGTCAAAGGCTGGATTGATCATAACCATGACAGCTTTGATCTCGGACTCCTTGATATGAACTCGAAGCACCATCACTGGATCAATCTCCATGGCTTTGGAGAACTGCCCGATCATGACCCGAGCCTACGTATAGTTCTCGTCGACCGTCTCGTTCTGCATGGCGCAGAGAGTGACACGAGACCCTTCTCGCGTGCGAAGGTTGGCTGGACTAGTGCGGGTTCTTCGACAGGCTTGTTGGGTGCGTTGTGGTGGACTGGTCTGCGTTGGATTCATCGTTCTCATCCTCTGTTGTACTGGACTTGTCGTTTTGATCTTTAGGCGACGAGCCACAGTCATTCTGTGCTGGTTTTCCCCACGTATTCGTGTCGTTGCCCCACGTATTTGTGTCCTCGGCGCCAGTGTTCCCAAGGTCGGGGCCATCGGTAGTAGTGGGTTTCTTCAATTGGAAGAAGGTTGCTTGCTCTGAGGCTTGCATTGAGATGGTTGAGAGTGGAACTTTGACGTCTAGAGTGTACGCAATAAGGGCGACAAAAGCTGTGAATGATTTGCCGGAACCAGAGGGCCGCCGAGCATTGCGGTGGCCACTTCTCAATAACGGCAACTTGATAGTCGCGAAGGAAGGCCATCAAATTGGGTCGAGCTTGTGCGAGGTCGTTTTCGTCGATGTCTTTGAAGAACGGGGAGGATGGTACTTCTCGTGGTCGGTGCATTGCGTAAGCAGACGGAGATGCGAGAGAACAGCGTCTCTCTCGCGGAATTCGGGCAAGAGCTTGCGCGGAATGCTCATCCGCTCCAGGGCCGGGATTGATTCGGAAGGCTCGCTAAGCAAGGACAGATTGTCGCTCGTTGACATACCCAGATACCTCTTCGTGGACGAGAGGGTGGAGGTCTGGACGAACGTTGATCCCATAACGGTAACGGTCGGCTACTCGGAAAAGAAACCCAGGTAGCATCTCTTCTGTAATCATGTAGACTCTCGCCTTCGTGATCCAGTTCGCAAGAGCTGAAGGGTAGTTAGCAGTGTTAGTATATCAACATGCTCCCACCACTACTAACCTGGATCAAGTGGGATGTCTCCTGCTGCGCCATCCTTGTATGCATTCCAGATGTCTAGAACACAGACACAGATCTTCTCTAGGTGACGACTAAGCGCCACGAAGGATGATTCGCCATAGGGTTCGAAGGCGGGTGTTAGGGATCTTGGGTTCCGCCAAGGCGCTAGCCCTTGGCGGAGGGCTATATAGGCCTGCTTACAGGCACTAGCTAGATCCTTGGAGAATACACCCCCATACCAGATCCTCTCATGAGTCTCATATCAGCGGGCCCGTTCTCTTCAGTCATCATGGGGGGAGGGGGGAGGTCTGGCATGACGTGCTGCGTCGCAGCAGCGATAACTGCAGTCATATCGACGACGCATTTCGGCGGCGGTACGGCGTCGTTGACGGTATATAGCGGGATAGAAAGCTCGAAGAGAATAGATGCGGGGTCTAAGAGAAAGAAAGGTAAGGAGCCATTTATGCAAAGGACAGACCTCTTGTTACTTACTTGAGCGTCTAGCTATTAATCCTGCTAGTTCTGACGGTGAGGCGATGCCAACCACTCCACATCTCTTGTATACCTCGCTTGACTTGGTGATGTCTACGTCGTTGAGGATAGACTCGCACTCGTCACCGATAAGGACGACGCGGCTTTGAGCTGTGTAGCTGAATGGCTCTTTGTGAGGCGGGAACTGCCATCCTTTTCGGTCTCGCGGCCTAACACCGCAGATCTCTTGAAGCTGAGAGTGGCATAGCTGAGAGAATCCCCAGTATATGTCAGGCTCACGCGAGCGACGAATGTAACCGAACTTGCGTTGGTGGTTGTCCATAGTAGATGGGGGAAGTGCTTGATTGAAGTAGCGGTAAGTGAAGATTGAAGAAAGGTTGAAATAGAGTGAGATTTCAAGCTGGTTGAGAGTGAGAAAGTGAGGTAAGGTTGAAGGTGCAGGTGCAGAGGTGCAGTTGCCCAAATACTACTCAGCGACGCCTGCACGTGACTACAAGGGGGCCAGTGCTCACTTCGCTCTAGTTTACCTAATGCCTCAATTGAACACTTTGCTGAGCTGCTGGACGATGTTTTCTCACGTACCTTTGTCTCCAGGAGAATCTAAGAAGCTTTCGGTGGTGTTTGAAAGTGCTTTAGGAGCGGTGGAGTTTCTTGTCACGTTACAGCTCCAGCGATTCAGGGTTCTAACAAGCTGAGCATTCTTGAGTGCCTTCGCTTCTAGGAGAACCTAATGATCTCTTGTTGGCCTTTGAATGTGCTTTGGGAGCGGTGATGTTTGTAGTTACGTTACAGCTCCAGCGACTCAAGTTGCAGAAGGTTAAAAAGAGAGCACCAGAGATGACTGTGATTGTAGTTCCACTAAGTGCACCTACACCCTAATGCATTAAACTGCTTATCTATAAAAGCACAAAGGTGGAAGAAGTGTAGGATGGTTCCCAGAGCCTCGAGCGCTAGCCAATGGTCCATATGCCAATCTGAGAACCTATGCAAGCGTGTTCTGGTGTGAGCGGCCATTCCGTCCCGGCCATGGGCGAGATATTCCTCGCGTCTCTCTGTGTTGTCGTCTCGTCCCGCCCTGTACTTAGCGTCATACCCCCGAAGTTTGGCAAGGTGTTCCTCACGTAACACTGGATTCTCGTCTCTCTTCTTCTTGTACTTTTTCTTCCTCTCGGCGACTTGAGCATTCGTGTGAAGCTTCCGCCTCTCTCGTTCCCCCTTCTCGAATTCGGCCACTCTTAGCCGCTCGGCGTCTCGTCTTGACTGCAATGGAATGACATATCGCTCGGACATAAGTCGGTACGTGAGGGAATAGGAAGCATACTCTTGTCGTATAGCGGGGAGGTCCCAGTACTGCGGTGCGTCTTCGGGCTTCACGTTGACCTTCGTTCGGATGGCGTAGAGCTTGTCTTTCTTCGTGGACAACAGCACATACCTTGCGGGGGGAATTGGTTCATGTTAGAGAGCTGAAGTGTCGGCCGGGAAAGAGGAGCAGACAAAGTATCGTTGTCCTTGTCGTATGAGCAGGCAGCCATGGATAGTGTCCGGTGAGCATTCATATTTGCTGGCGGTAAGAAGTTCGCCTGACCCACGATGCTGGTATCTGTATACATAGCTTTATTGGCAGTGTTGCTAGCTTTCTTGGACCTGCGGTAGCGTATGCTGTTATCTGCTGCTGCTATAGGAAGCCATGATGCGCTTGTTAACGGGTGTGGAGGGGGCCCAATGCTGTCTAGCTTCGAGTTTGTGATAGCTTTCTGCAGGTTTGCACCGTCTGCCTGTTTGAGCCTGCCGCCACAAGCTGCATCCTTGCGAGTGGGTTAGCGAGGCACGACAAGAGCATGGGAGGACGTCACTCGCTATTCTTGCTGTACTAGAGACTGGTGCTTCGCCGTCTCAACTTGTGGCACTTGCTTTGTCGGGGACCTCCTCCGAACGAGGCTGGATAGTAGGGCCGGCTGTATAAGCCTTGGTCGCTTTGGCGAGGGAGGCAGGCATGCCTCGTTGTCGTAGTCATCGTCATCGTCGTAGTCGGTGTTGCAGAATGTCGTCGCCGTCGCCGGTGCCGCAAACTACGAATCGACGACGAGTAGCCCGCGTAGGCATAACGTTGGTGCTGGATAGAGGAGATTGGACGATACCGTGCCGGTGAGACTTGAAGTAGCAGCTGAGGGACGGCTAATGTAGACGAGGAGCAGAGAACGAAAGTCGAGTTACTGGAGCAGACGGAGAGGTTTTCATATGTAAGCGGTGGTAAGGATGGACGCTTAATTATCATAGCTGTTGTTCGGTTTGTTGTATCGAGAGAGTAAGAGCACCTAGAGCACGCTCTTAGAGAAGCCACCCTGGAGCGCGGCCTCGCGCAGAAGCTGGCACAGGCTAACATGGAAAGAGAACGATTGTGGTCTGTGTAACATGTTCGATTTTGCAGCACCGTGCGGGTACGGAGGTGTAAGCAAGAGTTGATTCGTTCTAATCCATCCTTGCTCCTGTAGGAGAATGGCGATGTATTTTCGCCTTCTCAATTTTCTTCTTCTGGGATGAGCCTGACCCAGTAGTCGTAGGATGGGGTCCTATAATAGCTGTTGTTGGACCACAATTGCATGAGACTTGACGAGGAGGTATCGCGGGGTACGATGTGTTCTATCTTGCAGAATTGTGGGGGGTACGGAGCCTAACCTAGCTTTTGAGTATTTTCCGAGCGCATTCGCCTCCAGGAGAACCTGATGAGCTGTCCCTTTTTTTTTTTGGATATACTTTGAGAATGGTGATGTTTGTGATGACGTACGTTGCGGCTTCCGGATAGGCTGGCTGCTCTGACGATGAGATTCGGGCACGTCGATCATTTCATCATTGCCAACTTACCATAACTATGGTAGGTATGCATTCCTTTGCTATCTTGTCTTTTCATAGGTTGCATTTTCTTTAACTACATTATCTGTTTGTCTCAAAATAGATTCAAGGACCAGCGACGATTCATCAGGACTCCTGCGGGCGAAGGCGGTCAGGAAATACCTATGGTACGCATTATTTGTTTATGGTGCTTATCTAGGTCGGTACTTGTGTGTCCAATATCCTTATTTTTATGCATCAAACTTTCCTTTGTCCTCCGTTCCCCTACCACTGATGTCGGCACATGGTACCTTTCTGATGCGCTGCGACTGCTCTAGCCGTCTTTCGATGGTTGCGCCTACCTCTCTGTGAGCTATCACCCGCGCAAGTGCCGTTGACTGTTCCCTATGTCTACGCTTACCTTAGTATATTATGCCTTCGAAGCCTCATCCGCTTCTCTCTTCCATCCCCTATCCCCCATCTTCCGTCTCCCTTTCTTGGCTATCCTCTTCCTGTACCTTTCCCAGCAACACCATCTTCACTTTTACTGAATTGGCTACCACAGCTACGCTCCTTGCCTACGCTCGCTGCAACCCTTGTCTGGGTTTGCCGCAATCAGCGATATGGCACCACCCAGTCTCCGTCGGCGATCTTACAGCATCGGAGACGACGACGCCGCCGAGCACCGGCCTTCAACGTCGAAGCGACCTAGACCTGTCCAGCCAAACATCATGTCAGGGTCTGGTTAGATGTGGGCGTCACTCGATTCAACGTCGAAGGTTAGCACCGCGAGGCTTCAGTCCCTCGCCACAATTGAGACGGTAAGCCGGCTGCATCTTGCAGTAGTACAACCTGTATGCTAACCAGCTTTTAAAGGTGCACTTCACCGTCGTGCGCTGGAGCAAGAGGATGACGCCAAATTTCAGAGGGCGATCCCATATTCCAAGCTCGACAACGCTACACATCCCTTGGACCAGTCAGTGAGTACACTGTCGCCTTGTGGTACCGCAGATGTTAACATTTAACAGTGCCATTCCCTTCAGAGAGACAACAGTGTCATTGAGCAAGCGGCGTATGTGACCACCACCGCAACTTCGCACACAGTCGCGGTGTCGAGCTACTTCCACATGGCCTAACAATGGAAAGGAAGTCGTTAGTGAAGCCGGTCGGATCCTTTGATGCTCCGTTGCTTGTCGTGTCGTCGGACCCAACGAAAAACCGGAGGAGCACAATACTTCAACGACATGTCCAACATATGCATTTTCACCTTATATGCCAAGCTTGGCTTCAACAAGACCACCATTCGATCGTCTGGTATGTTCCACGTTGACATATTCCCACGGCGACTCGACCTGAACTTGCCACTGGGTCAGGTATTCATATCCTGCAGAAGATGCCACGCGAGCTGCGAGATTATTGGAAAAACCATGCTTTCGAATGTATATCTCGTTCCAAGGCCTGTGTTGCTATTGTCGCAGATTTTTCGGCGGCTCGCATATATCAGGCAAGCCTTGCTCATTGAGGGGTTCATTATACGGCTGTTTGGATCAATGGAACTCGGCGGCACAAAGACGCGATTCCGTGCGCATGGCTTGAGTTCTAATGATCTGAGACGAACGCCAATCTTTCTCACGTCGCGTTTTGTGTATATCACTCAGAGGATTTCTTGCGTAGCAACGCTATCATTCCTAGCTACCTTCAGCGAAATTTGGCCTTTGTGTGTTTTTCTATGGCGAATTACACCTACCAGCATTCCTGTCTACGGGCGAATACTATTGGCAAATGTCAACAGGCATTATTGTTCTGATTGCCATCGCGGCTGTAGCAGACGCCAATACGACCTCTACGAACACAATTGCCATTCTCGTGCACTCCATGGCAACGTCTTTGGAGACCATGGCGACTGGCGTGCATACCATCGCAACGTCTATAACCGCCGTGCTTCCACGAACGGGCTTGCCATCTCCTCCCGCCACAATGGATGCTATCACAGCCTCTATTAGTACCATCGCAACGAGCACGTCAAGCATCCAAAGAAAGGCGACAGCTCATCAAGTTTTCCTAAGGGCGGAGGCGCTCGAGAAATACTCAAAAGAGCACGTCAAGCCTCTCGTCGCCCACTACTATAGATACCGCCAGCGAAGACCAGTCTCTCAATGAAGACGTCGACTATAACCTTCCAAACGACAATGACTTAGAAACCAATATGCAGACCGCAACTCGCTTCGTAGTTTGGCAGACGCGCAAGAGACAAATCACTGACGGACTTCTCGCTTCCTTCTTGCCTGCCCTTCTCGACAATCTCAGCATCCTATTCTCTTCTGGTCACATGCAGGTTAGTCGCGACCCCAATACTGGTAGTCCCTTGAATGGCAATGCTCATTGTCATCGCCAAGAAGATATTAGGCCAGCCCCGTTGGCTTCGATCGACGACAACTCGTGCATGTTTTTTTACAAGCCTAGCAGTGAATTGGTAGCCTTGTACCCAGGTGTATAGATCAGATAGCAAATAAACACAATTGCTAGTACGTGCAAACCTTCCTTCTTAATTGTCAATTGTTAGGAACTAGAGACTATATTACGCATGGAAGAATTTCAGCATCTCAGTTTCAGGATCGTTATTTTTGCTTTATACACCACTAGAACTTAAGTACTGTTTACTCTTCAGCTCACATTTTGAGTGAAATCTGCATTTCTCACTAGAGAAAATGGCGCCCACATTAACCCTCGTCTTCTTCCTTGAACTTGCGCTGTTGCGAGATCAACCATGTAGCTGATTTTCCCTCCAGCAACCTATCCTCCTGATCTGCTATAGCAGCCTCACGCCGTGTAAGCTCAGCAAGAAGGCGCTCGTCCTCCTCTTCCTGGCGCCTCCTTTCCTCCTGACGTCGATAAATCCGGGCTTGCTCATTCGCGTACTTGGCACGCTTTGCCTCCAACTTTTGGATTTCGGTATATCTGGCATCGTCGCCGAGGTCTGCGGATCGCTTTCCATTCGCGTTGAAAGCAGGTGCGGGTGTTAGGGACATGCGGCTCATGCCACGCTCGAGTGCTGGAGCGGGACTCGGTGTCTCAGCATCGATCGCTTGAATAGGCTTGCTAGTCTGCTTGGTGCGCTTGGTCTTGGAAGCGGCTTGTCGAGGAGCATTCTGAGTAGCGTCATGGGCAAGCTCTTCAGGGAGCTTGGACGGGGTCTGGGAGTTGATCAAACTCTCCGGATCTATAAAGAGTCAGAGATCAAAGCGTGAGTGCCCCTTTGAAAGAGATTTACCTCCTCCAACGCGGTCAATGGCTCTCTGGAGAGCGTTCAAGGCGATCTTGAAGATTCTCATAGCGTTGTCAGTGAACGGTCTGTCGACATGCCCTGCTTCTCTGAAGACATAGCGGACCAGGATGGTCACGCCGTGCTTAGAATTCTCCGTCTTTTTTCCATGCGCGATATCGAACGGGTATAGTTGGATGGGCAAAGTCCTGATGTCGCGGACCATTCGACCCTTCCCAGTATGGACGTTGATGACAATGTACTCAACCACATCCGGCTTATTCGGGAACTCCTTCACCCGTGCCCAGACCTGGTTAGTTTTGTCCTCTCCCAGAAAGAGCATCTTCTTGTTTCCGTACACGGGCTTCGGATCGATCGAGTCTACGAAGGTGTATGCGTCTAGCTCAGGGAGACGATAGAGCGTGGGTGTAAGTCCTTCTTCCTCGACAAAAGTATGGATGTCTTGAAGGTGTTTGGATTCTTTGGGAAGGCTCTCTAGCTCTACGGAACCTCCATCGCTATATGCACGATCTAATGTACGCGCAGGATCAGCATGTGTTCTGAATGTTCAAGAATGGGATCAACATACCATGACCCAGAGTAATCCGTTCGGCGTCATCCCTTTCAGCGTCAGAGCCGTCGTCCGCTTTACCAGCTATGAGTATGTCAGTCGAATAATGTGTGCGAAAATATGGGAACGGGGATGTACTTTGCACTTGGCGCACGGGTTTTCGACCCATCGCAGGCAGACGAGGCTCCATTCCCTCGAAAGTGGCACGAGGACCTTTGCTATGGCCAGACATAACTATAGAAACTCGGTATCACGAGAGAAGAGCTTGAAAGTGAGCTCAAGGGCAAGCTTGTTGTCGAAGGTCGCGGAGGTGGTGGGTGTCGGTGGTGGAAGCGGGCGAGCTTGACAAGCATGCTTGTGGAGGATCATCCTCAAGCATGCTTATGAGCTCTGTGTGCCCGGAGGAAACTTCGGCCCGGCGTGAAGGCGACGAGATGCAAACGAAAGGCAAGATTAGACGGCGCTGAAGTGAAAGGCCAACTTCTGTTTGTCATAAACTCGAATCCGTCCGCGAACCTGACCCGATCAACTGTACAAAGGCCACTGATCCATCCAGCTCGCATTTCACTGCTGCTTCGGTTCAACAAAAGGTTCTAGCCCCCTGGCTGCTTAAATTCTTCTCGTCGGTTTCCTCGCTCTCCATTCTACACACACTGCTCTCACCGCCCCACCACCACTTTACCTTGAGTAACAGTTTCGACGAATTACGAGTTAAAATTACAGGACATCTACAACCATCCAGCACGTACTCAGACTCTCGTCAAAATGACTAGGACTCGAACACTGCCCGAGTGAGAAAATCCACATCCCCTAAACCTTGACTGTACTGACTCGAAATGTATTAGTATCACAGGAGAAACTGTCGACATCCTCGTTGGCCAAAAGACCTTCCACGTCCACACCGCTGTGCTTATCCGCAGCTCCCAATTCTTCAAGAAGACGATGAAACCAGAATGGCGGAGTGATCCATCAAAGCCCATCGACCTATCTTCCGAGAAGTCAGCACACTTCGAGAAGTACTGTCAATGGCTATACTCTGGCTCAAATCTCAGTAGCGAGATGCCCGAGTGCAGACACGACGAGTTGGCACATCTATACGTCTTTGGCGAGCAAATCATGGACACATCGTTCCAAGAAGCCATCTTGACCGCCGTAATCGACCGCAGTACCTCCGGCACATTCCCATGCGATCTGGCCGTCCAGATCATCTACCAAGGCACCACGGCACAATCACCGGCACGGCGGCTCATGGTAGACTTTTGGGCGTACAATGCGTCGCCGGGGTGGGTTGAAGTCAAAGATCTGACGGCATCGACGTGCGCGGAGTTTGTGAACGATTTGGTGAATGCTCTGCTGCAGCTTCGTGCGAAGCCGACAGCCAATGTGAAGAGACCGTGGGTGGCGCGTCCTGAGTCTTATAGGACTAGTGACAGCGATAGAAGAGAGGGCGCTGCGGGAGGGAGGGAAACCGGTGAGGTGACTGAGACTGTCATCTCTGAAGATATTGTAGTCCTCTAAGTAGTCTTTTGTGAGGCTCCTCTACTATCTCTTCAGGTATTGTAGGACCCGCGGTGGGCCAAGACACGAAGACTACTACAGTGAAATAAGTACGTCGAGGAAATAAGTTAGGCAGATGTAGTTTACTTTATTGCTGATTGATTCAAAGTCAAGCTATTGGGAGCTATACTAACTACACTAAGCGGCCTAAAGCCATGATATTATATACACGAAAACGCCTAGAAATGCCTCTAATCCATAGCCACGTTCTTTGCTCCAAACTCCAATGTACCATAACATCATAACACACAAACTTAAAAGCCAAAGCCACCAGGAAAGCCCTGGAATCCACCCCCACCTTGCTGGAATTTGAAATTACCACCAGGGAAGCCACCTTGCTTGAACATGAACTGTTGGCCACCAAACGGCGAGCCCTGGAACGGATTGCCCTGCTGTTCGTTGCTGTTTGGATCATCGCCACGATCAAATCGCTCCTTCAACTCTGGATCTGAAAGAACCTCGTACGCCTCATTCACCGCCGCCATCTTCTTCTGCGCCTCCTCGGGTGTGATACCCTGGCCCGAAGCTTTATCCGGATGGTAGATCTTGGTCAACTTGCGGTACGCCTTTTTGATCTCGCGCTCGTCGGCATCGCGGGTTACACCAAGGACTTTGTAGTAGTCCTTTGTTTTCGAGCGCTTGAGGAGCGTGTGGGCTTTGTGGTGGAGCTCGTCGAGCTTTTGGTGCTGGTGGTGCTCCTTTGCGAGGTCGAGGGTGCGGACGCAGTCTTCGAAGTCGTCAGCTTCGAGTTGCTGTTGCGCTTTGTGGAGGAGGCCGTGGAGTGAGTGGGGGTTTAGTTGAAGGGCTTCCATGCAGTAGGGTGTGCCCTTTTTGAGGTTGTTCATTTCGACGTAGGCTTCGCAGGTCATTTCGACAAGGGTCTGGTATAGGCCTTGTGGCGAGTTCTTGTAGATGTAGCCGGTGTTGATGTAGTCTTGGAAGTCTTCCTTGACCTCCTTGAGCAGGCCGGGGTCTTCTTCGCCGCGGTCGATGAGGAGTTTTGATGCGGTGGCGAACTGGCGCTTTTCGAAGTAGGAGCGCACTTTCTTGAGGTCCTTTTCGAGGTTTTTCTCTCGTCGTCGTAGCTTCATGCAGGCCTTGGAGTCGGGGTCTGACTGCAGACATTGTGCGATGTGCTTGAGACCTTTGTCGGTCTCGCCCAAGGAGTAGAAGGCCATGGCGGAGCTCTGGAGGTGGGGCTCAATGTCGCCCGTGTTGATTTGCAGAAGGTGCTGAAGGTCGCTGATGCCTTCGACGACCTCGCCCTTCTCGAAGCGACACCGGGCTCTGGTCTTGCGGATGTCGTATGCGCCGCCAGCTACCACGATGGCAGTTCCTGCATGGCTAATGCACGAGTCCCAGTCGCCCTTGTCTGCCGCCTCCTGGGCCAGAACAGCAGCGCCTTGCGCCTCCTCCAGCTGTGCGATGTCATCGACCTTGCCTGCTGCCTCATAGTCCTTGCGCGCGGCTGCCCAGTCGGCTTTCCGGGCTCGTATCTTCGCTCTCTGCACTAGCGCGCCCTCGAAGCCCGGTTTGAGCTCCAGGACCTTGTCGAAGTCGTGCTGGGCCTGCACCGTCCTTCCGAGCGAGAGGTAGGCGGCGCCGCGCCTGAAGAAGGTGAGGTAGTTCTGCGGATCGCGCGAGATGGCCACGTCGAAGTAAGTGAGGGCATCTTGTGCATCTCCGGTGGCGAGCTTCACGCTGGCATCCTTGATGAGCTGCGACACGGGAGTATCCGCTGGTATGTCCGAGGGAGAGAGTGCGCTCGCGAGCGGGCTTGCGGAGAGGAGCCCGAGGGCGATGGATGATAGCCGGAGTATCATGTTGTGTTATGATATGGGCGTATGCGAGTGAATGAGTGACTGCAGGTTGGTTGAGTGAGCGCCGAAGAGAAGGAGCGGCGGCAGGAGTGATCAGAACATGGAAGGCGCGGGTGGTGAGGTTTATATTTGGCCTTCCGGCTTCGACAGTTGAAAGTTGTCCTTTCAGCAGCCACCTCTCCAACTCGGCGCAGGGGCCACCGTGCATATGCACCCCGGTACGCTACTGCGCTTGACGGTCATGACATGCGACCGCCGCCTCCAAGAGGTGCTAACAAGTCCGCCATATTCCCTGCCCTTTAGCCTTGCTTTCCTATCTTTCGGTCTCCCATTTCTACTCTCTTTATAGTCTCCCACTCGCCTGTAAATATGTCGCCTATCAGGCTACGCATAGACGGACGTACCTTCCGAGATGCCGATTCAAGAGAGGTCGTACTCCACGGAATAAACGCCGCTGCAGATGCCAAGTTCCCTGCGACTCCCAACCAGCCCTCACACGTCTCCGACAACTTCTTCGACGGCGACAACGTCTCCTTCGTAAACCGACCGTTTTCGGTAGACGACGCTGCGACACACTTCTCCCGACTCCGAAGTTGGGGGTACAACACCATACGATACATCTTCACCTGGGAAGCCATAGAGCATGCAGGGCCGGGCAAGTACGACGAGGAGTGGATCGACCACACAATTGCCCTACTACGAAAGGCGAAGGAGTATGGCTTCTACATCTTCATGGATCCTCACCAGGATGTGGTATGTAAGCCCTCAATACGTGGACATGCTCAAGTCTGATACATCTCAAAGTGGTCGCGATTCTCGGGAGGCTCAGGAGCACCATTGTGGACCCTCTATGCCTGCGGACTGGATCCAGAGTACTTCGCCGTTACCGAAGCCGCCATCGTACAAAATACATACCCCGACCCGGCGACCTTCCCCAAGATGATCTGGGCCACCAACTACACACGGATGGCCTGTCAGGTCATGTTCACACTCTTCTTTGGCGGCAAAGACTTTGCCCCAAAGGCTATCATAGACGGCAAGAACATCCAAGACTATCTGCAAGACCACTATATCGGAGCATGCGAGCATCTTGCGAAGCGCATACATCAGGCCGGCGACCTATGGCACGATCCAATAGTGGGATGGGAGAGCATGAACGAACCCAATAGAGGCTTGATTAGTTTCCAGGACATTACCGCAATACCGAGCGAACAGAAGCTTCAGAAGGGTACTTCACCGACGGCGTGGCAAGCAATACTTACCGGATCGGGTAGAGCTTGCGAGATCGCAACTTGGGACTTTGGCGGCATGGGACCCTACAAGAGTGGCACAGCCCTGATCGATCCAGAAGGCAAGACTGCATGGCTGTCTCCCGATTACGATGACACCAAATACGGCTGGAAACGCGACCCCGGGTGGCAACTGGGCGAGTGCTTATGGGCGCAGCATGGCGTATGGGACCCAGCTACGGATACCTGCCTGAAGAAGGACTACTTCGGAAAAGACCCCAAGAATGGTGCGACGATCGACTATGAGTACTTCACAAACCACTACTGGCTAGCACATTATCGGAGTTATAGCAAGATGGTCAAATCGATATTTCCAGACTCGTTGATGTTCTTTCAGCCCCCGGTATTGGAGATACCACCGAGAATCAAGGGAACCGAGGACGATGACCCAAATATCATTTTCTCGCCGCACTTTTATGATGGTATTACACTTTTGACCAAGAAATGGTACGTCTTGACTCCTACCTAAAAGCTTCCCTACTTATACATTCAGGAACCGTGTATGGAATATTGATGTCTTTGGCGTTCTGCGGGGGAAGTATTTGACACCAGCATTTGCTATCAAGATTGGCGAGAATGCTATCAGAAATTGCTTTGCACATCAGCTTAGGGCGATTCGGGAAGAAGGCACAGAATACACTGGTGTCCACCCGTGCATCTTCACCGAGATCGGCATCCCCTACGACATGGACGATAAATACGCCTACAAGACGGGTAACTACAGTAGCCAAATTGCAGCGTTGGATGCCAATCATTTTGCGCTTGAAGAGAGCGCGGCCAACGGTTTCACGTTGTGGACTTACGTCGCCACTGTGAGTTAACAAGTCAACCATCGAGATAAAGCTGATAGTATCTAGAATAACCATTACTGGGGCGACAATTGGAATGGTGAGGACCTTTCTATCTTCTCGGTAGACGACAAAGCAGTGCCAGCAGGCGCTTTCTCTCCCGCCGATTCCCGCCTATCGCTTGATGTGGAATCACCCTCCTTTTCAAGAGCTCACTCAACCGACGCCAACAGCATCACCCCCTCGAATCTGCAGAAAACAATCACACAAGAGCGCATGACATCAAGCAGAAGAGATGACGACGTTCGCGGTCTCCGCGCAGCTGAAGCTTTTATTCGACCTACACCTGTCGCTGTGCACGGTGACATATCCTCATACGGCTTTGACTTGAGGAACTGCACGTTTAAGCTCGCGCTTTCCGCACCGAGCTCGACGACAGAGGACCTGCCCACAGTCTGCTACCTTCCAGAATTCCACTTCCCATCAGGACAGACCAATGTCGAGGTTAGCGGTGGGAAGTGGACGATCAGCTCGGAAGAGACGAATGGCGCGTTACAACAGATCCTGCGGTGGTGGCACGCCGAAGGAGACCAGACCATCACCGTGAAAGGCGTAGTCCGCAAGCCAGGCAGCGCCATAGGCACTGAGGAGGACGAGGGGTACTTGCAGCAGTGTCAGAAGCAGAATTGCGCGGTCATGTAAGACTGTGAGTGTGACGATATTGAAGCGTATTGTTGAAGTCTGGACTGCATGTGGTCAATGCACGGTGATGCCAATGTCATGCGATGCTCAGGTCACGCAGTCAGCATTTTTGGCGCGCATGTTATTTGCTTGTAGAATTAGCCAACCCGAGGATCTTCTGTATTTGCGGCGACGTGGCGAGCATGTTGATGAGCGTTTTAAGTGTACATAGGAGCATTTGCAGGAGTTTCTCAAGGCAGCAGCGATCTCCATGCCCGACAGCCGAGCAGCTGACAGCGCGTCGCTGGAACGCGCCGGGCCTTCTGCGCGAGACAGCAGCCTGGCAGGCGCGTTTGTGGTACCTGAGACGTGAATAGTGAATTGTTTGAAACATTACTCCTTCACAGCCACGATTGCATCGTGTTTTGGCAGCCCAGAGCTAGTGATCCTGCGGTTATCCTCTCCACCGCCAACCTTTTGGTTCCCAGACATTGGGCGCCAAAGCTTCTCGAACCTTACCTTGTCCCTCCACCATTCCCGCTTGCGGCTATTCACGCCCAAAATTTCTATAAACTTGCACGACAGCACCGCGGCACGACCATCGCCCCCGATAGCTTCCGCGCGCATATCACCCTCTTAGCTTAAGGCTTTCGAGGCCCAGGCTCAAGCAGCCGCCTCCATCATGAACGCTGGGCGAGACAAAACCCCGCAAGCAGCCTTCACCAATGGCGGCGGCGAAGCGCAGCAATCGCAGCTCAACGGCAATGCGCACTCGGACCTCTCGCAGGTCTTGGAAGCACTGCAGGCCATCTACGCAACCCACTCGAGCAACGACACGCGCCGGCAAGCCACCGAATACCTCGAGCAAGCGAAACGGCATCCCGAAGCTCCCTCGCATGGACACACTCTCGCGCTCTCGCGCTCACAGCCCGCCCAGCTCCGCCACTATGGCCTCACCATGCTGGAGTACTCGATCAAATACAGCTGGGAAGATTTTACGGTAGAGCAAGGGACGGCGCTGCGAGGCTATGTGGTTGAGCTGGCACAAAACATTTCAGAAAACGACCCGGTGTATTTGAGGAACAAGGTCGCGCAGCTATGGACAGAAATCGCGAAGCGGAGTTGGGGCGCCGAATGGCTCAATATGGACGAGCAGCTCGTCTCGCTCTGGACCAGCTCATTGCACCACCAAGCCGTCGTTCTGTATGTCCTAGAAACGCTATCCGAGGAAGTCTTCAACCGCGAGGATGCTACTGCAGGCTTGCGCGGCAGCGACCTGGGACGCGCATGTGTTGAGATCTTCACGCCGATGGTGGTACTACACGAGCAGCTTCCTACGCGAGACAAGAGCCTGGACGTACGGTGCGGTGATGAGGGGTGGTTGAAGAGGTTATGCGACAACCTGGGCTGGTGTCTGGGACAGGACTTTCAAAACCAGGAGGCTGTCAGGACGTGTGCAGTCAAGACAATGAATGCACTCAGGGCGGCCATGCCATGGATCATCCCGAAGGCGATTGCTGCAACCCAGGTTATAGAGGCTGTCTGCAAAGCGCTGGCGGTGCCTGTCGTGGAGATGCAGCTGGTAGGTCTTGACTCCAGAAAGCTGGGAAATTATCAACTGACCGAAGCTAGGCCGCCATCGAAGTCCTCCAAGCCATCTACAGCCGACACCACCTCCACGATGACGAGTTCGTCGAGCTAGTGTGCCCCATGTTCACACCAGGAAGCGTATCGTTGCTGCGAGAAGTGTACAACTGGACATTGGCGGACATGAACGTCAACGACATAGATGACCAAAAGTACATGTTGTGCAAGAAGCTATCCGAGGTAATATAATCCCTGCAAACACCCTCTGACCCCTGGAATCTGACTAATAGCAACAGTTGGCTAACAGCCTCGGGCTCTTCATCGAGCAGAAGCCTCAGTCCATTCCTGAGGGCAGCGACCTCGCCGGCGTCTTCGGCTTCTTATACGACATCATGCGCAATCCAAGCCTTGTCGTTTCAATACCCGTGCTCCATTGCTGGACTAAGCTACTGCGATCGCGTGTTGTCGTCAGCTCAGACGTCGTGAACTCAATGGTCGGCGGACTCCTCGAGACATGTTGTGCGCGGTTAATTCGGTATGAATCGTTGCCTGAAGATACCGAAGATGTCACACTGCAATTTCTGAACGAAGACATCGATACCGTACCAGAAAGACACGCTTTCTTAGGTAACTACCGGAGATTCTGTGCAGACGTCATCGAAGTTCTTGTCCGACGAACGCCGGTTGAAGCTATGGAGCACATTCTCGGCCAAGCCACGAACATGCTACAAAATCTATACCGCGACCAGCCTCCGTTTCGACCCGAAAATTTCTCGAAGCACTCACCTCCTGTTCTCCAGGTCGACGCTCAAGTCACCGTCATTGAAGCTGCGGTGAAGGGTTTTATGAAGTGGATACAAGCACAAGGAGAGGATGCGCAAGATGACGAGCGAAAACGAAACACTGTCGAGAACTCATTAGAGGAGTGGGGGCGACAGACCCTACAAGCACGGTTCGACGACCCAGAGATAGCGAGAAAGGTCATCTCGCTGATGTCGACACTGTCGACGAAAGCCCTTGGCGACCGGCCTGGGTTTGCACTTACCTTCCTTGAATACATGCTCACCATCCGGCTAGCAGACAATACTGGCTTCCCACAATACTCTGATGCAGTCAAAGATCTTGAGCGCATATGTAGTTTGGAGATGCAAAAATTAGCGATGAAGTTCGCCGATGACTTTATGAATGTCTACGACCAACTAGAGGGCAAGGTCAACGAGATGATCAATGACCCCACGACTGATGAACGCCAACGAATGGCATACTCCGCTTTCCTATTTATCATTATTCATAGATGTACAACGCTAGAGCGCTCCACACAAGAGGAACGCATGAGGCAGATGCTGAACCAAGTCAAAGATGCGTGGCGTAACGACGAGTTCACCAAGGCAATTTCTTCCTTTCAGTCTTTTTGTGGCATTCTGGGCATGGGACAATTACCAGATTTTCTGGCTGCGAACAATTTCCGCGGCGTACAGGACTGGTCTGAGCAACCACTTCCCAGCGATGGTCAGGCTTTGCAGGCTTCGATCCTTGAGCGGTCTCAGCATCTTCCGCTACGACTTACAAAGACGCTACTTGCGGCCTCGACAGAGAAGTTGCGAGACGGATCTGCAGCATACGAGACTGCCGCGATACTGTGGGCTGAGGCGATCCCTGTCCTCCTTCCCAACCTTTTGCAGCTTGTAAGCCATGCGCAAGCATTCAATGACATTGACAGCAACTGGTCACATCTACCAGTAGAACTGCAACAGGTCATCCGGAGGGTGCTGACAGACCGCTTCTGGCAAGCTGGAATATCGACAGAGAGCCGAGACGACTTCTTCGCTCGGGTCAGCGGGTCGAAGTCTACATACGAAGGATTTGCGTCGACGGTACGAGGCACGGTACGACAGATTAGGGAGAGCTCGTACTACATCCTCTACTCGCTGACACGGTTTCGGGACTTCTTTTATGGCATACAAGACCTGCCAGGACCGTTGAGCCAGGCACTGTTCGGCCACGCCGGCGCTTTGACGGCACACCATCTTTCTGTATTGCTGACTGTATCAACACACCTGATCGAGGGATGTCCATCACAGCTTCGACCGCACTTCTTACCGCCTATGATTCAAGGTCTTTTTAGGGAGCTGGACCGGAAGATATCCGCAGAGTGGAACGAGGTTGCCCGTCAAGTGGCGGAGTCGGGGGACAACGACAACTTGACAGACGAGATGAAAACGGAGAGCATACTGCGGCAGCTCACGTATTCGTCCGTCTCGCTTGTCGCTGTCCTGCTCGACTCGAGGCAGGGTGAGTTTTGTAATCTCCGTCTTTTCCGTCTTTTTCACTGGGACTTATTCCATGGACGCTGGACCCGGGATAATTCTGTTTTTCGTACCTAGCCTCCCCGTTGCATTTTTGCTCAAAGATCAGGCTAACGTTACAACAGAATTCGCCCGACAAGATGAGCACACCCGTCGGGACGCCAACAGCCCGCCAATGTGCGACTTCATCCTCTCCACGCCCTCGGTCCTCGAACCCATCCTCCTCTTCTGCAACTCCACCATCCGCGTCCGCGACACGCGGTCCGTCGTAACCATTGTCCGCGTCCTGCGCACTCTCCTTCCGCGCTTCAAAGACCCATCCCCCATCCGCGACTACTTCTGCAACGACATCCTCAAGTCCGCAATCACTTCTCTCCACGAACCCTACTTTGTAGACTGCCAAAAGGAGCTCGCATCCCTCATCGCAGGCATCATCCACCTCGACGAAGACACTCCGCGCAGTATCATACTGAGCTTACCTGGCATGGGCGACCAATACCGCGTTGATCGTCGGCTAGCCAAGCTGAGGGGCGCAAATCGGCAGGATGAAAGGATGCAAAGGAGTATCGTGCTCGATCTGCTGAGTAGTATCAAGGGCGTTAGTATCCATGAGCAGGGCAAGATTGTCAGACCGGCGCCGAAGAAGAAATCTGCTATGATGGAGCAGTATATGAGTGTTGACCAGCAGCCCGCTATTGTGCGCGGTACGAGTCCGGGGTTGGCGGGCGTGGCGGATATGTTTGGGGAGTCATGAGTGCATGGGGACTGAGATGACGTCGTATGGATGATGAGGAGGCGGTGCAATCGAGGTGGCTATAGAAGGTGGTGCAGTGTGCTTTTTTTTTCTCAAGAAGGTGGCTCAGTGCGTTCGTCAGTTCAATCGTTTTTTCAAACTTGCATAGCAGTAGCATTCGGCGGCAAATGGGGTTTCGATTTCTTTTTTGTTTGGGTGGTATTCGTCTACTCGTAACTCTTTCAAATAGAACTTTTATCATTTTCCATTACTCTCGGTTCGACTTCAGTGCTCACCGTCTTGTCGGCTCTTGAACTTGAACTTGTGGGAACATCATGATTTGGGGCCTTGGCGAGGAGTATCTATCTTGAAGGTGGAGGACCGCTGACAGCCAACGTTCTGTATACAGTACATGTACATCGCCATCGTCTTCATTTATTCCTTACATGCTCCAGCCAATCCTCCTAAGCGCCCTTCACAGACTCCACCAAGCCGCTCCACCCCTCCTTACACCAAGGGGCCAGCACAATCGCTCTCTGCGCGTCTCCAACATCTCCACTCCCCGCCATCGCGCCAGCAAGACCAACAGCACCCAGCGCACCATTCGGCGGAGCATTCCTCATCGCCGTCTCTTTCGCAAGCGTGCTAGCAAACACATCGCCACCCGCAGCATCAGCGAGCTCAGCCCATCCTGTATGTTTCCACGGTGCGAGCATAACACTGCGTCTCGCTTCGTCCAGCTCTTGCTCTTCGCCACCCAAACTGATCGATATGGCTTCGATGATCTTCTCCACACGAGCGAGCTGCTGGTCATTGAGATCCTTGTTTGTGCGTAGACGATCTAAGTCGTCTTTGATGGCTTCCATGGTCTCTAGATCATCGTCGAGCACTGTCATGGCACCGATGAGTGTCAATAGACCGACGTGACCCTCGTGCTTCTCAATGGCCGTGAAAAGTTGGTCGCGAGCGACTTGTTTCTCGTTTTCCCCGCCTTTGGCCCATAGGACTTCGGCGAGAAGACAGATAATATCTGGGTCGGAGCCTGTAGCCTCCAGCGAGGTGCGGAAGTAAGGTATCGCTGCGTCTAGAGCTCCGCTGAAGTAGTGTGCCAGACCAGCTGTGAGACGGGCTGATAGTTTGACCTTTGCTAGCTGTTCTGCGGATAGTGTGGACTGGTTCGCATCGCTGTCCAGTTCAGAGAGCAGATCAAGCGCTGTTTCGGCCTCCTCGACTGCCGTGTCATTCGAGCCAATAGCAAGTAGATTGCGGGCAAGGTCAGTCTTAGCTTGCGCAACTCGAGCAAGTGACAACAATGATTCAGACTTTTCGTACTCCTGTTCTACTGCCTCGGTCACAGTTTGTAGTGCAGACACTGCTGCGTCGTAGTTACCGACACGCTCCAAGTAGAGTGCAGCGAGGTGCTTGTGTGGGACATCGTATGGTGCCTGAAGGTTGAGCTGCTGAAGTGCGAATAGTGGCTGAATAAGGTTGGTGATGTTGCTCGATGACGAAGAAGACGAAACGAGGAAGTCGAAGGCTGACACCGCATATTGCCGCTTTGTTAGGAGCAGAGATGACTCTGACAGCTCGAAAGCATGAGTAAAGTGGGAGAGGGCCTCGGTGGAGTCGCCAGTCACGAGTGCAACTATGCCTTCGCCAACCCACGCGAGAGAATAATCAGGATCCTGAGATTGTGCACGCGAGAATGCCGTGTGCGCCAGCTCGAGGTCATTCTGCAGTAGGTATAACGCACCGAGATTGGTCCATGTATGTACGCTTCGCTCATTCAGATGCAGAGACCGGACGAAAGCGTGCTGGGCAACCTTTGGACTAAGCGTAGTGGTGATGACGCCGAGTGAGTTCCAGAACTCGGCGTTCCCGGCTTCAAGCTCGATGGCGCGTTTGAAACACCTCATGGCTGCTCGAAGGAACGTAGTGAGCTTCTGCTCATCATCTCCTTCTTGCTCTAGGCATACGTGAGCTCGATACTCGGTCCAGCCGAGATTGTACCATGCCACGGCTTGTGCATGGAAATCATGTGCGCAGCTAGATATCGCTCGTTTCTGGGCGAGGATAGAAGCTTTCAGGACTTTCGTGAGGGTGGAACTTTGTTCTCCGGATAATGAAGCGAGGGTGTCTTTTCCGATCCCATCAAGATCCTGTTCCGCGTCATAGTCAACACCGACTTCGGACTTGCTGCGGAGCAATTGCTGGATACTCTCTGCCGGAAATTGGTCGAGTTTCTCCTGCACCCAGCTGAATAGACTGCAGGCGTCCCCTACGGCCTTCCATAGGTTGAAAGCGTCGGGCTTGTACTCGGTAATGGATGCAGCGACTTTGATTGCCCGATTCGCACTGTCTATCGCCTCCCCAAAGAACCCAGTCTCAATGCATCGCCAGCCCTTCTCCGCCAGCGTCTGAAGAAGCGCGATGGAGACACCAAACTCTTTTGGTCGACCTAGCAAAACTGCCTCGTAACCCTTAAGAGCCTCATCAAACTCGCTTAGTTCGCGATTGACATTGGCCAACATGTATTTTGTGAACCAGCTCTCATCATCAGTCCTCTTCAGAACTACACCATCCGTAGGGTTCTCAGCATAGTTGAAAGCGCGTGATGCAGAGTTATACCGTCCAGAGTTGTGATAGCTTTCGCCGAGACCAACGTACGAGTAGTAATCATCCGGGCTAATGCGGAGTGCCGACAAGAACGAGACGACACTTTTCTGGTACTCTTGTTTGTTCATTTGAACAACGCCAAGTGCCGAATATGGCCAGCTGACACCTTTCTTCTTCGAGCCAGGTACCTGTCGCGCTTTGCCTGAGTCAACGACTCGTTGCGAGACCACCTCGACGATGTCCCATTCGCCTTGATTAGCGAACAGCCGAGCGAGGCGCTCAGCTGCAACGATCTCGGAAGGTGATAATTCGAAAGCCTTCTGGAAGCATTGCCTCGCTCGCTTGCGGTCCTTGTTATAGTCCTCGTAGAAGATGCCGAGTAGCGTATATGCTGGTGCATAGTTCGGGTTCGCCTTGATTGCTGCGAGTAGCTTTGCGTACGCGCCATTGCGGTCTCTCCGGGCAGTCTTCGAAGGGTCGAGCTCCCATATACAGACACCTATTCTATAGAGTGTCTGCGCACGAAGTTCTCGACCGCGTGGTTTCGAGGCGTCCAGCTGCGGGTAGTCCAGGTACTCTTGGAGTCTCTCTAAACCAGTCTTATAATCGCCAGCGAGTGCCTGACACCAGGCCGACTCAGCACCGATGCGGCCATTTGATGGGTCTTGCTTCAGGGCTTGCTCAAGGAATTGAAAGGCTTGCTTGTACTCTTCTTCTTCCTCTAACACCAGCCCAATACCGATGAGGGCAGAGGTGAACTGAGGCTTACGCTTGAGGATTGACTGAAAGATCTCTTTGGCTTCGGCATGGTTCCTAGGCGCTTGATAGTAGACGAGAGCCGTAGCAAGGGTGCTACTCAAAGCATCGCGAGTTCTATAGATATCAGCATCGTGTCAGGTCTCTTATCAGGGTGATCACTAACTTTTGAAGAGACAGATCGGTTTTCCTGGCTTCAGCCGCAGCGTACTTCAAACCCCTCCGTGTGCTTTCGACAGCACTCTCATACTCTTCCAATGAGAGATAGTAGTCTCCGAGTAAGCAATGTGCAAGAGGTGACTTTTCAGCCTCTGATATGCCTTCCGTCATCAAGACCAAACAGTCCTCTTGTGAAACGGGCACATCTTGAGTAAGAGACACCCCGCCTTCGCTCAAATCTGGTCCATCCCTTGAGTCTCCATCTTCCGTCAGCGGATACTTCGATATGCCACTACTCAAGTAGCCCGTGATGACTTTCGACAGGCCCTCAGTCGGGAAAAGCTCGACGAATTGCCGTAATGTCGATATATCGAGATCTAGTAAGTCATGTGCACTGTCCGCGTGTGACGCCATGATGAGGAAGAAACTTTTTGATCCGTTCCGAAGGCTATGCAAACTCCCAGAAATGCCTATGGACGAAAGAAAAGAGGTACAAGAAGCGTGCAAAACTGCAAAGAGTGACAATACCCGAGCTGGGGCGGACGGATATGGTCGACGTTGGGTGTTTGTGTCTTCTGGAGGCTGAAGGTTAGATTCCACGCTAGCGCAACGTCATTGCCTGTGTTTCGATATCCCACCAGACCCCACCGAAACCTCTATTCACCCTCTAATGGCACATTCATAACCCACATTGCGCCGCAGTGACGGCTCAGACATTCCTAATCAAGCCCCCTCCGCTACGATGTCTACTAAAACCGCGCTCAAGGCTGCGAAATCCGCTATTGACGCGAAGAAATGGGACGAAGCCAAGGACCACGCGAACACGGTGCTCGAGAAGGACCCGCACAATTACTTCGCAAAACTATTTCTAGGCCGCGCCAATGATGGGCTCAGCAGGTTCGACGATGCAGCGAGAGCATACAACGACGCTGCAAAGATCAAGCCAGACGATGCGCAAGCATGGTTGGGGCTGAGAGGCATGTATGAGGGGCTGGGGCCATCGAAGGTGGAAGAGAACACCGAGGTTGGCCTCAAATTGGCTGAGATTTATATGAATCTGTATGCGATCGCAAGCGTTACTAGGAGGATTCGGCGGCTAACGAGAATAGCGACGATGCTCATCGCTCTCAGTCTGCCATCGACAAGCTCGTAGACCACGCGCGCAAACACGGCACAAAGACGCAGTACGCGCAGGCACTTGCGACGCAACTCCCAACCTCACCCGTCTACTCCTACCTCGAAGGCCGCCTACCAGACCCATCCAAGACATACACGCGCATCGCAGAGATCCACGAGACGCAAGAAGCGCAAACGATCAAGAAGCTCATTGACGAACGCAAAACGCGACTCGGTGCGACGCTCGAAAGCACTACAAACTCTGTCAAGAATGAGATATACGCCAAGAGCCCGCTCGAAGGCATATACGAGGAGATCATCAACTGGACAAACGATGATGAGCTGAGACGAGAGTACGAGGAGAAGCTACTTGGGCGCGCGTATGATACCTTGCTCGTCTTACCGGCGGGCGAGAAGGCCGACAAGAGGGACAAGGTGATGAAATTGGCTCATGACATGGTGGTCATCAAACACCCTTACCTACTCGCGTGGGAGATTGAGCTGGAGTGGCGATCAGGGCTGGAGGTGGAGGCGTATTGAGCTTTCATATCATATTGGGTTCCATTGCATGGCGTTTTGGATACAGGGAGAATGGTCAGGCAGACAATATCCACGGATTGGTATCAACAGCTTCATTCATAGCTTTATACTTCAAACGACGACACATCGCGCGTCTACTACTCCCATTAAACATCGAATCCTCAAACTCCAAAACGCTAGCCATGCTAGTTTCCTCGTCGAACTAAGCGGTCCTACCGCCCCACAGCCCCCACAACCCTTCTCTTCTCCTCCGCACTAAACAAACTCCCCCCCTGCTTCAACGCATGAATCAACATCGGCACACTACTCGCCTTGAAATCCGGTGCTTCGCGCACTTTGTCCAGATCATCTGCGAGCTCGGTCGTGATTTTGCGCAGGTAGATGGCGTTGAAGTCTTCATTCGCTTGCGTGTTGGAGAGCGTGTTGGAAGTTGAAGGGGCCTTGGGAACTGGGACCTCTGTCATAGTGGTGTCTTCGTCGTCATCCTCTTCTTGTGTGGGTTCGGGAGGTGCTTTGGACTTCTTCTTTTTGCTCTCCTTCTTGGTAGATTTTGGTAAACTAGCTACTGGCGGTGTTGAGTTCTGATTCAATTTAGCTTGGAAGTTATGATTGATCAAAATGATTGTACATGAACTTCGTCTTCTACCGGACTAGCCGTTGATTTCGTCTGCTTCTGAGGCTTGACATCGCTGTCGCTGTCGCTGTCGCTTTCGCTTGAGGATGAGACTGCGCAATATGTAAGTCACCAAATCATGAGCCTTTTACCAAGGACCGCACGCACCTTCGAGTCTGGCCTTCCTCTTTTTCGACTTCCGCTTCTTTTCTATGCCGCTTTGTGTCTTGTATGCCGCCATTGTTGCGTTATGGATGCGTTGGAAAAAGTTCGAGATGTGAATGCAGGCTTATCTTATCGGCACGTGTACGCTAAAGTGGTGTTAGCTTACTTTTCACGCGTTTCACTCGAGGTCGTGTCGCTTATTCGCGTTCTACGATCTTTATCGGTGTATGGGTACAACACGCGTCACGTCGACATGTCAGAAGTGTCGGACGTCACTTATTCAGCGTTTGAGACTCGAGCGTCAAATTACACCATCCTCGCTGCCTTATTTTGGCTTCGAAGCCGCATTCGCCTCTGTCGCCTCTGCCGCCTCTGCGACTGGAGTAATGGCTTCGTGGTAGTGCGACGCTGCTTGGACCATTGTTGGCACCTGTTTCCATCCCGCCTTAGGACACTTCTTGAATAAGGCTGAAGCGACGTCCAAAACGAAGTCCATTGGGAACACCCCGCCCTCCTTTTGCAGCCAGCTCTCATGACCCTCGTCAGCAAAGTAATCAGCCACGAATTCTCGGGCCTTGCTTCCTTCTGGAGTGCCTTCATACAGCACCGTGATCGACTTCAGGCCCAATGAAGGCTTGTCTGGTTTGTACTCCTTCAGAAGTGTATGCATGGCGTCCATGATGCAGTTCTTCGAGCGTACGTCTTGCAGTACCTCGGCTAGGACGTACATTTGGCATAGCATTATCCATTCCTTGGTCGCTATCTGCTTGGTGTACACCAGATTCAGATATAGGCGAAAAACATCGGGCTTATCCTCTGGCAACGTGACTAGGCGCTCGTCTGATTCGAGCCACTTGCCGTTGGTGGCTCGCTTGAAGAACTCTGATCGCGACGTTAGGATGTCTTGGTGGACCCAGAAGGTTTGTTCGTTGCCCTCTTCGCCGACCTTAAATTGAATGACCGAGCCGGCGAAGCTGCATAAAGTCAGAACTGCCCTCTGAAATGAAGCACACGGTGATGTGCGCGGGACAAAACTGACTCGAGGATCTCCATCGGATGTATGGCTCTCACCGAAGAATGGCTGGGCGTTGATGGTGGGCGCAAGGCTTATTCTAAACACCAGGTCTTGTGCAGGTGCTGATATCCTGTATGGATAGGAGGAGCCTCATGATTCTGCGGACGAGACACACCAACACCGACACTAACATATATAGGACGAAACTCGCCACATGATGCACCTTCGTGCATGGGCGCTTAGGGCCAAAACCCCGGTCATCGCACATAGCCCGCGGCGTCCGACTTCAACAAATCAACGCTCAAGTGAAACTGTCGAGCCATCTTTCACGAGCAATTATGGACTGCCACAGGTTCTCACAATATTGGTGGCTGTTTGCGCTGGGCAACGTCGTTGCTCGGCGATAATGACACTCCTGCAAGACCGTAAAGTGATAGCTCATTATGTCCGGTGGCGCATGCACCTTGAGTAAGCTACATATCTATAAGCGAGTGGAGGACGCGGGCCGTATAAGTGTCGTCTCACCACCGATAGGTTATCTCCTCGTGATCACTACCCGTTCATCGTTGCAAACGCCGCTTTTAGGATATGATTAGGGGAGGTTTAAACTTCTTCTTCGCTAAGGGTACCTCTACGACGCCATTCTAAAGCAAACATCCGTACAACACCGCCTCGACTACACTGCACTTCAACTTACTAAGTAACTGGCACAACACCCGTCTTCTTGACCCGTAGCACCATCTCAACATGTTTACGCAAGTGGCACTTTCTTCTGCTTCGCGAAAAGCCGCGCCGTCTTTACGATGTTCTTGATCTGCCGTCCATTGAAGTTTATACCACCTAGCCTCTGTAGCTCTTACTCACTCAGATCACTCGCATACTGCGTTGCAGATCCTTGCGAGCTGGTGAACGTCCGCCATGTATGGAAGGGCCCTTGGAAGTCCAGAGCTGGATAGTCGATCGAGAGTTGAATGCGAGACTCGAGTGCTGTATCGATGCTCGAAACACGATTGGTGGTTAGGAACATGACACCGCGGTAGTATTCGAGCTGTCGGAGGAAGACTGGGTAATGGGTAAGCAACAGAGCGATAGTAAGCTTATTACTTTTTTTTTGACTACGCTCACTTGAGACCAACCTGGTTCGCTGACTGTGCACCACGTGCGGTGTTCGTGGAAGATATCATATTCATCGAGAAGCAGAATCGCTCCCCATTTAGCAGTCAGGTTGAGTATAGTCTCGAGTGACTCTTGTGGTAAAGAGATTTACGCATCTCTTCAGTGACTATATCATGTGAGTATCAACTAAGTAGGGATATCGCGACGACCTATCTGATTCCGCTGTGAGGGTCTTCCCTACTCCAGGTTCTCCACTGAGCAACATGACGAATCCCTGACCTTTCGTAGGAGTTATGTTTCAACATCATCTCGCAGGTATGCGTCACTGTATGGGCACGAGTCCCAGCCCCGACCCTTCCGCAATGTCGATCACCGAGATAATTGGTCTTCACCGAAACAAATTACTTGTGGCTATGATAGGGCTTCTACTCCAAAACATGATGGACTTGTTTCTGACAACCTACACAACTCATCCTACTCAGGCACAAGCCTCCCACTTCAGACTATCGACCGCTCGTGCCCTGCAGACGATGTTCTTTAGCATAGTTCAGGAGAATGAAACCGTCGACCAGTTAGCATCACTACGTGGTCAATGCGCTGTCTTTGACCTCAATGGGACTGCCGATCATCAAATTTTGTACTGACTGGTTTTCAATTTCCATTACAGGCTGTTGTCGTTCCTTTTCAAGATATTTGAGTATTTCGCGACTCGTTCAAAAAATCGGCGGACCGAGGTATGCAAAGTATGAGACGCTTCGAACAAAACTGATGGTCAAGGGCATGTGGCAGGGGATGCTGTATCCTGGTGGCCGGTATGTTCTTACATAGCCTGGCGGAGTTTCCTATGTTTAGACGGGCACCTTTCCTTAATCGCATTCTTTTGAGTGGCGTACACCCTGGCATTATGATGTTAATTCCTCTAGCGATAATCGCATGAATCTCACGACAAGCTTTTCGTCCGACAATTCTGCCTCGTGAGCAGGAGGCTTTGCCCAAAATTGAAAAGGTGCCCAACTCGATGTCACTGTCGTGCTACAACGCGAAAATGCCTCTCACGCCCAGCTTTTGAGTACAAGTCTAAGTGATGCGTGTTAGTACGCCGGCTCTCGCGCGTATAAGGCAAAGGTAATCGAAGAGTCTCCTCTATCACGACGCGCGACAATACCGCACCATAAACGTCGCGTTGCACCACTCAATCGCTTTTCAACAAGCATAATGTTGTTTTGTATCATAGCGTCGCTTTCTGCACAATACCTGCAGTGCCACCCTTGGCGCAGCCAACCTGATGCTTGATTGCGGGTTTCGAGTTTCAGCCTCCACATCCTGCTTATACCGATGTCAGCCCTAGCCGAAGAGTTCTTTAGGAACGCTCGCACACTTAACTTCGGGTGCAGTCAACATGCCTCTTCCGTTGCGTTTTCCAAGGTCGCTCAAGAAGGAGGATGTTTCCTATACCGCAGTTGAGGTGGGCCCGACGAGCCGATCGGATACTAATGTTTCGGATATGCAACTCAAGGTCGCTGGCTGGCCCACCGCGCCCCGGCGCATATCGAATGCTCCGATTTGGATAATTGGCGATTTGATATTGTTGCTGATGCCGATTGCTTTTATTGGTAGGGACCGCTTCTCAAACGAATGGAGTTTTGCAACTCACATGATTTTTAGCCCTGGCTGGCCTGGCGTACAAGCTGGACCAGACGCCTCTCTCGCCTCATGGAAAACAGATCCAACATGTGATATTGCTTGGCCCAACCCTCTTTCCTCTTGCGTTCGCGGCCTTGGGTGGGAGGAGTCTCAAGAAGATAGCGCTGTGGAAAGCGGAGAGAGGAACAACACTTGGAGTAAGCCGCGACCTGCTTTCGCTAATACAGGATTGTTGTACTGATTTATCTGTAGGCACTCGAGCACATCATTGGTAGCCAAAGCCTTGTTGCAGCAGTGGGACACGCGATAACCCTCCACTCTTTGAACATTCTCACGCTTCTCCTACTCATCTTCTGGGCTCTCTCACCGCTTGGAGGACAGAGTGCTCTACGACTCGTGCATGAGACAAATTCTACAATCTCTGACGTTCGCCCAATATATTATGCAAACGTCGATGCCGCCAGTGACTTTCCGCTGGAATCTTACAATGTGGATGCGCTGAATCGTGTGAATGCGGTTCTTTCCACAAGCCTGATGACGGCGGATACATTAGAGTTCGCTTCAACCGATACTTGGGGCCACCCAAAGATCCCGCGAATCGAAGCACTCGAGCAAGACGAAGCCAGGAACTCCAGTGATCTTCGATGGTTCAACGTTGAGAAAAAAGTGAATCAGACCTATGCATCGCTCACCGGAGTAGATGTTTTGAACCTGGTAGAAGGCACTGACGCCAACTTTACCATTCCTTACGAGTACATGCATTTCGACTGCGCGATGCATCCAAGCACCAACGCATCCTCCAACGTGGGAGTGATGAAATATCTGAATGATCTGCAAAAGGTCCGTCTTCTAGAATCAGGTAATATCTTCACGGAAAACATGTCGTTCACAACCGTCATGGAAAGAGGCTTCTTCATCTACGGCATCAGCAACGGGACTACTCCGCAAAAGCTGCTATACGGTAGCCAATTCCTCTCTGGAAGCATGTATCTGTTCGAGTGTTCGATGAATAGCGTGCTGGTCGAGGCCAATGTTTCATGCACCTCGAATACCTGCGAAACTCGATCCCTAAGACGTCTTGGGACACCTCGAAAGGAAAGATACCAATCATATCTTCCCTATGACGTGGTACATGATGAATACACCTTCAGATACTTCATCGTCCACCTGGCTGGCATTGGAGGGAACACGTCGATATATAGACCTAACCCCATCGATGATTACGTCTACGGCGTTACTCCGTGGGGCGAAGATGCGACAGGACAGGCGGTGAGACACAATTGGACAGAATATATCGAAGCGCCCGAGAAATCTGTCGACATGTCGTACCGGTTGACCAAAATGTTGAATACGTTCTGGGATGCCTCTCGTTGGCCTTTGGCTGTCACTCGGAACGATCCTTATGCACGGTCGTCGCTAAACGCAACCAGTGGAGAGCCAACCTCGAACCTCAGGATGAACAAGACTGAAGCTATCATCACGCGACAAGTCCTTATCTACAAGGCTGACGTATCTTGGGTCGTTTCGTTAGTGATCTGTTCCAGCGTTCTGTTCATTCTCGGTCTTGTCAGCTTCCTTCTATGGTTGGTGAATGCTGCGCCCGATATCTTTGACTACGTGTCATCCTTTACCCGCGACAATCCATATATCAATGCGCCAAAAGGCGGCTCCAGTCTTGATGGCGCGGAGCGCGCGCGCCTGCTTAGGAAGATGAAGGTGCAGTTGGGTGATGTAAATCCGACTTCGGATGTCGGATACATTGCGATGAAGAGTATGGAGAGTGATAAGGACTGTCAGCAGAACAGAATCAGAAGAGAGAGGATGTACCGCTGAGCGACGAGATCATGTGAAGCGAGTGCGTAGATATGAGACATCAATCAAGATGACTTGAACAGATGATTTAGAGCTCCGAACACATGTCTTGGTTCTCACTTCCGGTTGTTGCTTTCTTGATAGTGATGTTGGTTCTGTAAAGACGTGGAATGAGGTTCATTCGGTTGGTAATGAGGCCCACTTCAGATCCTAGTGCTGGACACTGTAGTCTCTCCACGAGCTTTAGATACCGTCGCCGTTCTTAGGACCAGACCAATGCTTAGCGAGTCATTACAGGCCATGGGTATATATATCTCATGTTCGACATATTGTACTGGTTTGGACCTATATACCTGCCTTCATTTACAGACTATTCTCGATCTCGGCTAGTCCATCCATTGCACCTTTCACACTCGTCTTGATGGCCTCGCTGACCGGTAAATACGGTCGACGGGGCTTCAATTTGTCCTCTGCACCCTCGATTCCGGCAGCCTTCGCGCTATACTGACTGACAGCGTGCTTCGTAGGCGCGATTCCGGCTTTAATGGGGCTTTCGGCTAGTGCGGCCTTCCGATGCAATTCCAGCGCCTCCTTTGTCTTGCCGCTCGTGTATAGCTCATAAACCTTTGAGCATACCTTGGGGAAAACGTTGCTGAATGCTGAGACGCAACCTGCGCTTCCGACTGCCAACCCCGCGACTAACCAATCTGCCTGCCCAGCATACACTGAGAAAGAATCTGATGGCAGCTCTGCGCACAAGCGTGTGATTTTGGCTACACTCCCACACGTCAGCTTGACACCAACGATCTTCCCCGGATTCCGTTTTGCGAGGTCGGCGATAGTGACGGAATCGAGGTCCACGCCGTTGCAGATACCCGGGAAGTTGTAAATCACAATAGGCAACTCGCTCTTCTTCGCGACCTCGTCATAAAAACCATGCACAACCTCCTTACTCGTCGCAGCCCCATAGTACGCCGCCGGCAAAAGTAGGCCATAGTTCGCACCCGCAGCCACCGCATCCTGGATGTTTTCCAACACCTGGGGAACACTAAATCCACTCACGCCCACCATCAACGGGTAGTCAGGTCCGACAGCCTCCCTGGCCGTTTTGACTAGCGCAATTTTCTCATCGCGTGTCAAGAGGAAGGCTTCGGCGTTAGATCCCAGAATCACGAGACCGGTCAACCCAGATTTAGAAAGATAAGTGAAGTATTGCTTTTGAGCGGCGAGGTCCAGGTGGGAGGTGCTGGAGGAATAGAAGGTTACGGCAGGGCACCATACGCCGGGTGCTGGAATAGGACCCATACTGATACCGATGGTTGCTGATAGTCGTGTTACGAGGGTGTGGTAGCGTGAGGTTGCGAAATGATGGTTATCAGTGAAAGTGGGCCCTTAATGGCGGGGTAGTAACGAAGGGAAAGGTTTGGTAGGTGAGCTAAGGTGTTTGAGGCACTAACACTGTTGCTTGCGTCTAGGTGTGAATTAGGATGAGGAAAGGTGTAGAAAGCAAAAAGACTGCACCAAGAAGAGTAGTGGCATATTATTCACGATCGGAAGCTGTCCCGGTCCTTCAATAGCCGACCGCAGTTATTCCGGGTGTTCCGATCTAGGTTCCGAGAAGCTGCTAAGACGTCTATCTTCAGCACCCTCCTCATTTTGACTCATACGCTTGAGAACTTAACTAATGTGTTCGAACGGTCCCTCTCGATCGAATTGAGTTGGCGTGCAGTGGTACCCCAGGGCGAGACCTTGTCTCCGTGTTCTGCCAGTGGGCCGCACCTGTGAATCACGACTGTGCAAGATAATACCTTCGTCAACAACAACTTCACGTATCCTAAGATGGTCCCAGGCTCATAGAGACGTCATCTGCCTCAGTCAAGACAAGAACGCTGAAAATCGCCAACAAAGCACCGATAGTAAACCCAAAGCTGGATAGCTGCCACGAATATCTGACGTTGAACGCAACAGAAAGCCTTCACAGAATCCAATCTTGAAAACGAGTCGATGCCATAACTTTTCCGGCGGATCATCGGAGGCATATTCGAGGATAGGCTCTCCAAAGACGCCTCCACGGTCAGCACGTTGGAAGGTCAACGTCCTCGCATGCGGCTGAATTATCCAAAAACGTGGACGCCGCCCTGCACGAGCTAACGTTCGAGCGGGATTGTTCGTAGAACTTGTTCGGGCTATACAACATCCTGTGATGACAGAAATGGTTAATAGAAGCTAAAAGGAGATCAAGCTACTGGAGGATTTACTTCCTCGATTTCCGGAGCTGCTGTTGCTACCAGTCCATGCAGCCTTCTATAGTGCTTCTAGACTTCAACAATCAAGTCTTGCTACCACGCGATTAGAGAGCTGCAGAAGGACGTCGACAACTGTATCATTGCTTCAAACGTCGTCATTGAGCATGCTACCTGCACTAGCGGCATACTCGGACCGTTGGAGAACCCAGGGTTAAACCCACCGACCCACTTGTCGCCCACACTAACAGATGTAAGCAGATTGTGACCGTGGGGTATAAGTTTCTGGGCCATGATCTGAACTTCGAGAGCCCAAAGGGAGGCCAGATAATGAGTAGGGCTGGGGAGACGGAGGCTCATGCTAGCTAACAGCTCCACACCTCGGGTAAGCCGACTACGCCCCATCTAACACGCAGTGCCATCTCGGAATCTTCCAAGGTTGCTATCGCCTACGCACTGTGTCGATACGCAGTAATCGATACTGTCACCTGCTCTTCGCAAAAACTCCACTTCCCCACAAAACAACTGGCGGAATCTGACACGACAGTGGAACTAGCTAACCGCTAGCACTCTCCGCTGCAGTTGTCATGATACGTAAGTGGTGGTGTTCGAGGCATGCGAATAAGATAAACACAAACTTTGTAAAGAATGTGGGGAGAGGACGATCAAGGGAGCAACGAAAAGATGGCCAACGTTCTGGACGACGATATCATCGCGCGATCATCGATACCGGAGTTGGAGATTAAATTAAAGGCCACTATGCACGGTCCAACTTATAATTGTTTAAATAGCCGCTACAGGGGTCCAAAACCGCCGTGTGAACTTCACAACGAGAAGCGGAATAGGGTTCGCGCAACGCAGATTCTTCTACCCAAGCTTGGGCAGGTACCTCCAATCTCCGTCGTGTCTAGGTAGGGTGGTCCTAACTATTGGGACTAGCATACTTTACGAAGTGGAATTTTAAGTAGACCAATCAGTGTTACCGTTGGATAGGGGCGCCAACAGGGCGGACGAGTGATCCCAGCGCAGATTACCCACATGGCGTTTACAAGAGTCTCATGTCTACATTTGAACACAGCCTCTTTGGTGTGTACGGTACCTAGCTACAAGTCCTCGATTATGCAGAACCATATGCTCCCCGCGTCACGTGGATCCATGGGTCTGACACGTTGAATTGCCGAGATCGATTAATTGCGCGGCATATTGCTCGCAAGCACTTCAGCCTACAGGGTCACATTTTCCCCTATGGCATATCCTTTCAATATTTCCCAAGGCGAAGACTTCTCAGTTTCATTATCGGTACCACATAGAGGCTGCACCGATAATGAAGGGACCTTGGTATGGCTTTTTTGTCGGCAGAGTTACAAAGTGAGGGCAAGAGATATGTGACCTGACGGAAGTTCCTACGTCAGTTTAACGAAGCGATGTTCTAGAATGAAGCTAGAAGGGATGCGGAGGTCATGTATGAGATTCTTCCGCTTCCTAGTGGGGGTGATTGTTAGGCTGTGGAAGACAAGGAGTAGGTATCGAGAAAGGTAGCGATATTCGCAGTCGAAAACTCTCAGATAGCAAATGTGGGGGCCATGCAGAGTCGCTTAAGCATGAGTACCCCACCATTTGCTCCAGTTCTACATACCTTTTGCCTAACAAGCTGGGTCAGTAATATGCAATAGGGTGCGTCCGGTTCAGAGCGGAACCGGATCAAGGCTCTCTCTGAAACCAATGGTGAATGTATACGATGACATCATATCATACACCACTGGCTTCAGACTCCGTGGCATAATCATTGAGAATGAAGCCTTGCCCTACATCTGCAGCTGCATGCACCAAATTGCCATCAGCCCTGAAGGATCTCGATGCGTCACTACCGAAAGTCCTGATTGAGCTCTGCCGTGCGTTCGCTGGACCTGAAAAGAGTAGTATTTTGATTGACAATGTATGCATGGACGTCGACTGATGCCCGATTAAATACAGCACTAATTCACTGCGAGAACTTATCAGTGCCTCATCAAACCAGGCGCGCGCACCTAGCGGCTAGACGGAAAGGTTCCTGCCGTGGTCATTGGACTGTTTCAATGGTTGCTTTACACACTTCCGTCGTATCATTTGAGCTCTGCTCTTGGGTAGACAGCTAGGAAAATATTTAGTAGCGATTCGACTCAACTAGTATCCTAGCAAATATGCTTCTCCAAGTGGTATTCCTTGCGTTGCGTAGATATGAGGCGGACTTTTTGTTTCTCTCAACTAATCCCGGACTAAGTGCTCCAGACACGTTTGATATCGCACGCTTTAGCGTAGTTAGATTGCAACCCCCATGTTTCGTGTTTCAGATGGTAATGTATTAAAAACGTTCTATCGTAAAGTAAGGTGCGACCGTGGTAATATCCAATTGGACACTGGTGTGCCTTTGCGAATATTCTGGAACAGGCGAAACCGCCAAGACCAATACCGGGTCTCGAATTTCTTGATCATATATATAGATTGTCAAGTCTCTGCTTTCATATCAACACCCAATCCAGTTACCTCCATGTACTGTATCATGAGATCATGCCGAGTAGGCACGATACAAGACGACAGCCCAGCAGATTGGCGCACAGGCATTACAGTTACATCCCAGGAAATGCGCGGGCCTCAGTCGAGGCTGGGCCGTATCGGTATTCTCGGGTGTGGCAGGCATCTCCTCCCATGCGCCGCTGAAGTAGATCAAGGCTGAGAAAGTCATGTTTCCTTACAGGTTTTTTTTTTATCCAGATTAACCCCAGATTCTGGATGCTGCACCTTGACGTCAGGACACGTGGAAAAGCAAACGATCAAAGTCGGACATCGGACCTGGGGATGTACCTATGGTAAAGTCCCAATATCCCTGGATGAATCCATCATCCCTTGTGGCACATCCCAATTACCAGGCTATGGGACGTGTTTCGACGCGTTTGGGACGTGATATGAGGCTCATCTTAGACGATGGTACTTTTCTCCGCTGGTCCTTGAGTTACACAGCATGCGATCTCGGCAGTTGACATCCAGATGCCTGCTTCTCCGTTGTAGTCATCAACGTTCATCCGGCAGTGGGGCCTCCTTCACACGAGCACCACCGATGAGGCTGTGAAGAAGCGGTACCGTCGAGATCAATATCGCATCTTAAATTGCCCCGACGAACTAGACTGCACTGCTCCCCATGATAAGGGTCAGCACGGACGGCAACTACCCTTGTGCCACTCGACTGCGCACAGCTGCCCTAATAGTGAGTTCCACCCGCTCGCGGCAAATTCGGCTAGCCCAGTCTACAAAATCTATCTGGCGATGATGCTTTATTCGCCTTCCTCATGTTGTTGGTACGCCGAAATGGTGGGGCTTGGCCTCCAAATGCTGATTAAAACTCGTGCTCTGGCACCCTGCGGGTGACTTCCCCATTCCAAGTCACCCCTGCTGCTTCTTTCAGTATTTCTCAGCATCTGTGTCTCGAAGCCTCGAGGGGGCGTCCGCTCACCATGGTAGTCTCACCACCAAGTCACGTTTTCGATGGCCGTAGTCACGACTCTTACGACGATGCTGAGAAAGGAATGCATGACAAGACACTGGAATTGACAGCGCCTCCGCCATTCGTCTACACAGGTCTGAGACCGCCACAGTACTCCAACGCTCTGCTTTCTCCCCTTTCGCCAGTCCATGAAGGCATCACACCTTTCTCTAGTGTACCGGAGCTGTCGTTATCATGGCCGGCAGGGCGGCGCGCTACTGACGCCAGCGCCCTCGAAGCGACTGTCAAGAAACCCGCACCAGCAAAACCAAAGATTAGTCGATGGATCCTGTTCGACCTATGGTTCAACACATATCGGAAGTTCTTCACGTTCATCACGTTGCTGAATCTGGCTGGTATCATCATGACTGCACTTGGTCGGTTTCCTTATGCTGAGAACCATCTTGGCGCATTGGTACTAGGCAACCTCCTCTGCGCGATCTTGATGCGGAACGAGCTGTGGTTCCGTTTCCTGTACATTGTTGCCATATATGGCCTGCGAACTGTACGTACCATTCTTCGCTAGTCCTAACACAGCGGCTAACAAAATACTTATTAGTGGGCCCCCTTGCGCATTAAGCTAGCAGTAACGTCAGCTCTGCAACATGCTGGAGGCATTCATTCGGGCTGCGCTATCTCCGGTGCTGCGTAAGACACCTATTCATCCTAATGGCGAACGAGGCTGATGATCTCTAGCTGGCTTATATTCAAGATCGTAGACATCATACGATACCGCGCGCGTCAGCACAGTGCTGTGATTGCCAGTGGCATCATAACAAATGTTTTTATCATCATTTCCGTCCTGAGCGCTTTTCCATGGGTTCGCAAGTGAGTGTCACCTCGGAGTTTAATCTTCAAATGTTAGTACTAATGCCTCTCTTAGCACTTATCATAATGTATTCGAAAAGCATCATCGGTTCATTGGTTGGCTTGGCCTCGCGGTTTGTAACTTCCTTCCTATTCAACGCCTGGATTATCGCTGACGTATACTAGACGACCTGGGTTTTTGTCGTTATGGGCAACACTTATGACATCAAACGTGGGGAGTGGAACAGTGACGCCCATACTCTGCTTAGTGCCCAAGAACTGTGGTTTGCTGTGTTTATGACGGTCTTGTAAGTTGTTTCCTACCGATTCTCTACTTAGTACTTACCATACATAGCGTTCTCATTCCTTGGGTTACGCTTCGAGAGGTCCCTGTCGAAGTTGAAATTCCCTCTCCTAAAGTTGCGGTTCTTCGTTTTGAGCGTGGAATGCAACAAGGTCTTTTAGGAAGAATCAGCCGTACATCAATCATGGAGTATCACGCCTTCGGAATCATCAGCGAAGGCCGGAAGTCAACGCATCACTACATGATTTGCGGTGTTCAAGGTGACTTCACAAAAACTCTTGTTGACAATCCACCCAAGACAGTGTGGACGAGAGAGCTGAAATTCGGTATGTTGTTCCTCCCATTCTCGCCGTCACTATACACTGACACGTCATAGCCGGCGTTGGGCATGCTTCCGCAATGTTCAAGAGAGGAATTCGTATCTGCACCGGAACCGGTATCGGGGCAGCGCTATCCACCTGCATTCAAAGCCCAAATTGGTTCCTCATTTGGATTGGCTCCGATCAAGAGCGGACTTTCGGACCAACAATCACAGGTCTGATCAAAAAGCACATTGAGCCCGAGCGAATGATTCTCTGGGATTCAAAGAAGCGAGGCGGACGTCCCGATACCATGGAACTTCTAAAAGACACGTGGACAAGATTTGGAGCCGAGGTTATCTTTATTACCTCTAACATGCAGGGGAACGATGAGATGATGCAAGGTTGCCGTGTAGCCGGACTGCACGCGTTTGGCACTCTGTGGGACTTTTAAGCATACATCTTCAGCATATCGCGTTTATTTGTTCATGGGCATGCATAGTAGAGGGTGATCATAGATTCGGTTGTCATGACATCGGAGCGGAGTGCATTATAGTAACATCAGAATTGGAATAGTCAAAAGGACTAAGAGATATCATTTATTGTTTTCCGCCACCTGACATCAAGCCATAGACAGGAGTCACAGGACTCGTCGTTCTTTCTTGACACCAACTTATACGATGCGCGCAGTGACTCGAACTGTGGATACATATCTAGCGGGCACCCCGAAAAATGAGGGACTTGTAGATATGTTGTCTGATCGTGTGGCCACTTTTGACAAGACTAGGCTCCGACATTCTCTGCATGATGTAACCCCATTTCCGACAGTTCCCCTGTGGTGAAGATTTGGTGTCCGAGTGACTTCTGGGGACGGTCAATAATATAAGATTACAGCGAGGTTTACAAGCGCCGTTTTGTTAATCTTCTGTAATAGGCTCAACAAAGGCAACTATCGGGTTCTTGCGGATCAAAGCAGCATCTGCGTCCGACAGATCTAGATACTGGCAAGACACCCAGGGGACATACGAATCGGCCATGATGTCGCCTTTCTTGTCATGAAGGGGTGGCTGGCCAGCAAAGGCCTCGAATGCTTCTTGGGTAATACCGTCCACGGTGCTGACGAGATATGGCCTGCACGTGTTTTCGTCTCTCTCCACTTTGGCGGCGATAGTCTTCATCTCAGTTGGATCTGGAAGCTTGCCTAGTTTTGGAACGGCCTCGATCGTATCTTCATGGTCGCAAGAAGGAGCAGCGCAATTGCCTCTTGTTCCGCAACAATGGAGAGGTACGATGATGTCAGATTTCTTGGGTTTGCTTTTATCGGGATCGCCAACTTTGACGCATTGTTGGTCCATCTGTCCGGTAGCGACAAAGTCGTGTAGGGTCGTTGAGCTAATGGGCCAATATCTGCTCTTGTTGACTTTCGTTCTTAGCGGAGGTGGAAAATGCGCTCGATTCGAGTGTCTCCACTAGAGATATGTATAAGGGAGACTGCGATCGCTACAAGAGTGCTAAGTGAGACGTAAGGCATATCGAACAGCTTGGCAAAGTGGGGGAGATCTGTAACGAATTGAATAATACCATTAGCGGCACCTTTGCATTTCTTTTTCCTACCTATGGTACTACTGTTTTATCACTCCACTGCTCCAAGCAGAGTACAAGGCCAACCTGTGATACTAGAGGCTAGAGCTATAAGTCTCTCAGAGACTGATGATTCTTTATAAATGTGTTCTCTGAAAGCGTCTTGGAGGGAGTCTGAAAAGGGCTTGGGCAGCTGCATTAGCCCGACACTTGCACTTCTGGCACTGAAGATCACACAAGTTGTTACAATCGGTATGTTCGATACTGTGCCTGCATGCGAGAAGTAGGACATAATGCCCCTAAGACCGCCCATCGAAACATTATATGGGAATTGGGCATATTAGCTTGCGAGTGTTGAGGAGGTGCACACCCTGTAGATGGCTCTGCTTGGGTATCACACCAAAGACGTAATGCTATTAGTATTCCTTATGCGTTATGATACACTTAAAACCCCAGTTAAGCTCCGATCTCCGCATTATTCGGACTAAAAATTAGCAAAAGATTTCCGCATTCATGTATAGCTGCAGTATTTGATGTGTAAATAATTTTCCAGCTTCGCTTTTACGAACTCGTCCTGTCGGACAAAATTTATAACGGACAATTAGTACTGTTGAACAGAATGTGTTTATACATTTTATACTAAGATGAATTGGATACACGGTTCTTCTGGTCTGTCTGATATCTATGCTACGGAAACTTCTGACTTTGCCTCTCCAACTGCCTTGGGATATGTATTATTCAACTTCATCCTTACATGTTCACCCGCAGTAATAGGCTTATACTTGACTGGGCGCATCTCATCAATACAGCTAGGCAACGTCTCCATCACAGCATCGTAGTCGGCACCAAAGAAAAACGGCACCGAGTACCGCACTTTGCCTTCTTTGTTGTAGGCTCGGTGAATAGTGCTGAGGAATAGATCGTTTGTCCACATACTCATGGCATCGCCGATATTAACGACGAAAGTTCCAGGTATCGGATCCGCTGGGATCCAATGCCCGTCTTTGGAAAGCACTTCGAGAGACTTGACGTCGTCTTGAAGAAGGATGGTGAAGCCTGCTACAGTAAGCCTAATGACCTATAAGACGTAGCCAGAAACCAGAGGTTGTCTTACTCTCGAGATCGCTGTGCGCATGAATACCTGCGCTATCTGAGGTATCTGGGACTGCGGCTGGATAGTGATTGAGCTTGAGAAGCACGCCCGGCTTCTTGCAAAACTTGTCGAAGAAAGTTTCCTCAAGTTGGAGCGACAATGCGAACAGATGCAGAAGCTGTCTTGACAATCCCATCACAGCTGAATAGTATTGTCCAACGTTGGCCTTGAAATCGGGCAGTTTTTTCTCAGGTGGCCAGAAGTTAGGGCCGTTGTCCTCGGAGGTGCTCGCACCAGGATCCATTGACGGTTCGTAACCGAAGTTGATAGACTCGAACATGCCTGTTCATAGTAGTGAGCAAAGAGCTGCATGGTTCGAACCTGAAGCAACCGACTTACGGGTTTTTGATCTTCCATTCTCCAACTTTTGCTTGATAGGAGCGTACCCATAGAACTCTGTATTCTTGCTGATGTCTAGCTCCATCTTATCCTCCTCAGAAAGTTCATGGAAGAAGCGTTTTGCTTCATGCTTCACGCTTGCGATTGCCTCGTCTGGCACACCATGGTTCTTGATATAGAAGAAACCGACGTTGACACAAGCCTCGTATATCTCCTGCGCGACCTTCTTGCGGGCATCCAACGAGGGTGATGTCGCGTCTGTCAAGTCGATGATTGGAATCGAAGAAAACGTGCCCGAGGAAGGCTTCCCGGACGAGTTGACTTTTCGGGTACCGCCAATACCGGTGTCGATATGATCACCCTTATCGTACATACCCGAGTAAGACATGGTGGCGCTAATGTGGAAGAGGCGAGATATGAGAACTGTTCAAAAAGATAGTCGATGCAGATTGGTCGTTAAGCGGTTTCTGGTACAGGTAAGCGTATCTTCCAGCTATCAGTCTACTATTATATTCTAGAGGTGCAAAGTCGATTGGAGAGCAACCCCACTCTCTTAATACACCAGCACCACTTTCGAAGTTCCAAGGCGGCCATGGCGGAGGATGCGGGCGTTGCAGGAGTCTCGGATGTGCAACCGAATGACAGGTCGGTTAGAGGGCTTGTTGGTATACTAATCCGGGGTGCGCGGCGCGATATGCGCTATCTCTTGGCGAAGATAACCACCCTTACCCCATGGCTTCTCGTCTCTGATAACGTGAACGTCACATTGGAGGGTATTATCTTCGGAAATAATATGGCCGAGGCGATCTTCGTACTGCCAAGTGGTAGACCTGTGGCTAACCTCCTTGGCATGTGACAAGGGGAGTGTGATTGCTGGCTCCCTTTTATGTCTCATGTGAAGTTCTACCGCCATAAACGCCGTCCGTTATTGCAACATCGTTTCTATGATTGACAACTACTACAGGTGTGGTTTCCACCCCTCTTCTTTCTTCCCATTAACACGTCCAGCCTGTGGATCATCGGGAGTTACCTACCATAGGTAGGCTGCCATGCTCCAGAAAGTGCTAGCGCACATGGGCACCTTGATTTATTGTGGTCAATGCGATGTCCCATATCTACTCCATTGCTATCAAATTCTAGTGGTACACTTACCCCACCCCTAGGACTTCGTGCGCCGTCGGCATCTAGCAGAGCAGTGTTCCTCCATTCACGCGCTTAGTGATATTCCTTCGAGCAAAAGCCCATGCCCAGTCCAAGCCGCTAGTACCCCGCAAGCGATATCCCACCCTTGAGACGATGGTCCGCTGACACGTGCTACCTGGAAGAACAGTGGAGTGCAGGATTGGAAGACTAGGAACATCGAGAATAAAGTCAGTCGTGGATTCACGATGTAAATCTTTCTTGCCAGCTCGACCATTCATCTTCATTGTTTTGTCTTTCCTCTTTCTACAATTTGTCGAGAGATTACTGGTCATGATGGGCAGCCCCAAAAACACAGAGACTAGCGGTGATGGAAGGAATATCTCCATCGAAGTCCAGCGCGCCGGTGCCGACAATGCCAGCATGAACAAAGGAGAGATTTCGGACACCCTCTATCTTGATCCTGTAGCGGAGAGGTCGTATGTGAGGAAGTTGGACATGTGGCTACTTCCTGTTCTAGCCATCATGTAAGTCACCTTCACCCGTCCATCAAACTCCTGGACTAAACAACCAAGGTACTTTTGCCGTTATACCACCGGTGGCAATATTGGCAACGCGAAGACGGACGGAATGGACAAGCAGCTGGGACTCAAAGGAGAGGAATACAGTATCATGATGACGGTCATCAACATCCCATTTGTGCTGTTGGAACCAGTCCAGACCATGATGGTTAAACGCTATGGAGGACGTCGAGTGATTCCTTTCTTGCTCTTCGGATGGTACACATCTCCTCCTAGAAGCTTTCATTGCTCCACATACGATACTGACACCGTCGACTTTTAGGGGCATCGTATCCCTTTGTCAGGCTACAGTCAAGAACTACGCAGGCATCCTCACTTGCCGTATTCTGATCGCTTGTTTCCAATCCGGTTTCTTCTCAGGCTGCATCTTCTACCTCACGCTCTTCTATAAACGCGATGAGCTCGCATTCCGTACCGCTATCTTTTACGGAACAGCTACTATCGCCGGCGCGTTTACAGGACTTATCTCCTACGGCGTCTTCCGCATCGACAGCCACATCGCGGGTTGGAAAATCCTTTTCCTAATCGAAGGTGCGATGACCGTTATATGGGGCGCCGTGTCCTTCTGGCTTATCCCAAGCACCCCGGCGGACTGCAAGTGGCTCACTCCAGCCGAGAAAGAAGCTGCCCGTACCCGTCTCATGCTTGACTCGACGGCAGTCGTGAACGGCAAATACAGCACAAAAGCAGGTTTGAAGGCGCTGCGAGATCCCATCATGTGGCCGTTCATGCTACTATGTATCAGCTACGGTGTGGCTACCAAGTCTACAGGGACTTTCCTCCCACAGATCGTGGCCCGCCTTGGATATAGCACAATCAAGACAAACCTGTATACGGTCGCGCCGAACCTGGTTGGATGCGTCTTCACGCTTCTTATCACTTTTAGTAGTGATAGGTTCCAGGAACGTACCATGCATTTGTGCCTTGGACTGAGTTTTACCATGGTCGGGTATCTGATGTTGGCTGGTCTTGACCCGCTCACGAGTCCTGGTGCTAGTTATGCGGGGACCTTTTTCTTGAGTATGGGAACTTATATTCCATCTTGCCTTGTCCATTCCTGGCATAACAATATCAAGACAGACGAAAACTCGCGAGGTAAGCGCCACATCACTTTTCAATTCCATGAATCCTCCTAACGCTTGTGTCGTAGCTATGATCACTGGTGTTATGGTCGGGTTCTCCTCTGTTGGTACCATTATTTCCGCACAGCTCTTCCGCGAAGCATGGGCCCCGAAATACACCCAGGCGCTGGCGGGCACTGGCAGCTTCCAAGGCCTCGCCATCATCATCACCGCATGCCTAGGTCTATACATGCGACGAGAGAACAAGAGAAGAGATAGAGTCATGGGCGTTGAGCAACCCATGAAGCCTGGTGACATTCCCATGTGCGACTTGAAGGACGGGCAGAAGGACATCAGGTTCCGCTATTGGACTTGATACGGTATAGCTGTGGCAAATAGACATAACGTCATTGGTATTGGTGCAGTATGGCTGGACACATAGGCTGTCGAACATTCTTGTATTGACTCGCAGGGTTGGACATAGACAACAAGACAGGATCTTTTGAATTGCTATAATCTTTCTCGCGCAATGTGTGAGAAAACAGATTCGTCTAGGAATGTTTGCACTCTAAGCGGCCAAAAGCGTGCTGCTAATCTTTTTAGTGGGGCGTCTACTTCGCGATTTTCTGTTCGGCGAAGAGTTGGAGATCTCACTTTCCGTTCGGGACCTTTAAGTCATGCCGTTCGAAGGAGCTCGTATTTGTTGGATTTGGGGCTAGACCCAGGGCCCAAAACTCAATAAAATACAAGCTCCTTCGTAAGGCTCAGCCAGCCACGGAGATGGTCCAGTCATATTATTTCTAGAATGGTCCTAGTTGCTCCCCAGAAGATTTAGTACAATGACGCTTGTCCCTAATGCTTGTTTCAATGATCGCGGCCAGTGGCCGATCTACTTAACCGAGGACATCTCTAGAGCCGGGGTCAACGCTCAAACCCTAATACATTTCTCTTCTTGGGCGCGTCCAAATAAAAGCTCGGCGTTCCCGTCGCAATAGACACCCGGCTCTAAGGGCCTGGAACTTTTTTCACTCCAAATGGCCTGCTTAGTACCAATTTTGAAAATAAGAAACCACTCAGAGTCCTCTTGTCGCGCGCCGCTATAACTTTGTTTCACTGCTCAATGTCTTGAGCAGCAGGAGAAAGACAGAATTTCTTTTTGTCTGTGCCGTCTTAAAGGGGTCTGTTACGCTAGTACGGATCAAAATTTCCAGGTTGATGATGTACGCTAAGACTGCCTTTGTCTAGTCAGGGCCCGAACAGGCCCGATTTACCTTTTCGATTGGACCTAGTCCTCCTTTCACGTCTTCACTAAGCCTCTTCAGTAATTGCGGCTTGAGCCCGTCAAGGCTATGCAAGGCTGGAAGCCTCATCATTTCGTCTGTCTGGGGACAAGGCTGTAGCATCATTGCGATGGAAAATCCCAAGCCAGTGCTGCAAGCTATGGAAAGAGGCTTTCCGTAGCTCCCTCGCTTCGAAAATGGAAAGAATTCTTAAGAGGGCGTATCGCCCATTCAGCCATTTCGTCCTGCGCACTTTACCATAGCTACCTCACTCACTTTTATTTCTAGCTATAGTCGTCGTGGCTTCGTTTGTACGCACGCTGAGCTGCCACACTCGCCTTCTGTTTTGATTGCCATACTACTTCATACAAAATTAATTGTTTAATCTGAGCATCTTATATCACAACAACATGCGCGCAGCCTTCCTCTGGGCCCTCACGGCCCTTACCAGTGCGACCGTTATTGCCGCGAAAGTCAGTGACACTGGCCGTTGTGGTACCGCACACAATGGTCTTGTTTGTACAGGATCCTCTTACGGTAACTGCTGCTCCGGGTGAGTGTCTGTTGAGCTGAATTTAGTACCCATTACTCAAACTGGTGCTGACTTTGAACTCCTAGATACGGTTACTGTGGTAGTACGGCAGGTTAGTTATGGCTCAATCAACTTGCCCGCTTATTATTAACAACTTACAGATCACTGCGGAAAGAACTGCGATTCTGCGTACGGTAGCTGCACAGGGCAATCGAAAACCGTCTCTACAGACGGATCTTGTGGTGGTACTAAGGGATATACTTGCCAGGGCTCGACATTTGGTAACTGCTGTTCACAGTATGGATACTGGTATGGCCCAATGCTATTGATTACTGAAAAAATGACCTGGTAACATTATGCAGTGGCTCAACTTCAGCCTACTGCAGCACTGGTTGTAACTCGGGCTTCGGTACTTGCAGCAACGCGCAGTCTTCTTTGACTCTTCGTACCTCTACACGCTCATCATCGACTCTTGCTACCTCGACTCGCTCATCTTCGACCATTCGAACTACCACGCGTTCATCGTCCGTCGCCACTGCTGCTTCCCCTTCGTCCTCAGTCAAGGTCTCTACAAATGCCCGTTGTGGTAACATCAACGGTGCAACTGGTGGCTTCAGCTGTCTAGGGTCTCAGTGGGGAGATTGTTGCTCTCAGTATAACTACTGGTATGAGTCCAACTCTCATTGCAATACCTGAGAACATGTGGCTAACAGCTTACAGCGGCTCGACTTCAGCCTACTGCGATACAGGTTGCCAACCAGAATTTGGAAACTGCGTTTCCTCCTCGTCTTCGAGTATCCGCTTATCGACTTCATCAACACGACTATCATCCTCAAGCTCCGTAGGGTCATCGAGTTCTTCGTCGGCCATTATTGCGTCATCTAGCGCTTTCTCCTCGACATTTTCGTCCTCGTCATCCCAGGCTTCATCCATCCAAAGCACCTCATCTTCCTCTAGTGCGGCTGCTTCCTCTTCATCGATCGCGTCCTCTTCTATCGCTAGCACCTCCGCTTCAAGCAGTGTCGTGTCCTCAAGCATCACATCTTCCACCGCGCCTTCCGTAGCGTCCACTACGGTTCAAAGCTCTTCGTCTCCTGCCTCGTCTACGCCTGAAGTCTCATCCTCCGTTGCTTCCTCCACACCTGAAATCTCGTCCTCCGTTGCTTCGTCTACTTCCATCAGCTCAACATCATTGGAGTCTTCTAGCCAGATCATATCCTCGACTTCCAGCGACATCGCATCATCCAGTGCAGCAGTCTCTGTTACACCTATCCCTTCGTCGACGCCAACTCCGACCCCCAGTGAAAGCTGCATCCCTACTCCTACCAATTATGTCACCAATGGCGGCTTGGAAAGTGGGGATAGTACTGGATTCACCTTGACCTCATCTGGTAACCCAGGCATCTCTTTTGTCTCTCCTGGCTATACTGGAAATTACCTTGCTCGTCTTACTGCCACCCAGTCGACATCACCTTCTATCTTGATATTTACACAGTCGAATATCGCTATTCCCGCCGGTACTACGGTGAACATATTCGTCAATGTCAGGTCGTTACGCTCAGCCGTCACAGGCACTAAGACATTCAGGCTTTATTTTGACAACGCCCTAATAGCGACTGTGGTTCCTACCACCGATAACTGGGTTCAACTCGCAGCCAATGGGATTACGGTTACGGGCAATACCCACACGTTTTATCTTCGTGCGTACAGCGAGAATTATATTGGTGCTTTCCAGGAGTTCGACGACATCTCCATTATTCCCGTGAGCCCACCTGCTGGCAGCTCATTTTGCTAGCTGGGTGGCTTATCGCCTTCAATTACTCCATTGAGTACCTCCCAGGGCCAACAACTTCGGACGTATCTTTTAAATCATATACTTTAGCTATACTCTTGGAGTAACCTATAATTTATTGTGAAGATCCTCCAGTAGGGATGGCGTCGGACGCAATTATCTCTTAAAGTTTTGTGTGACTTCTACGACTGTTTCCACTATCACTACCTGCACAAGGGTTACACAATTTCTTGATGCCACGACAGATACCACACCCTGGAAATCCTAATGAAGATACGTATAGAAGGTGCTTTCTTGGTACTACATAAGAGCTGTTGTCTATGCCCATGAACACCTGCCACTTAGACGCACGTACGACATTATGGTAGTATACGCGTTTATTATTGTATTGCGCAACATATACGCTAATGCAGTTGCGACCGGCGTTACCTTGCTTTTGTACGAAGCTACGGTCGCGGGTCCGGCGCTATATGACTGTGAGCCACTCCTGAATCCGGTGCCCCGCGAAAGATCCACGGACCCAGATGGCGCACTAATAGGCAAGTAGCCAATACCCTCACACCTCGAATAGTAGACTTTCTTAGTTCGTAGTAGGTGGCATCGATTTATAAGATAATAATTACCGTGTAAGCAAAGAGAGGTTAGACGTTCTGCACACCTAGCCTAGGAAGTCGGGCACGACTTACCCAATTAAGGCATTTATCGCACCATCAATACCAGATCGGCTACGCAACCGACGTGGCCATCAGTTCCTATATAAACCAAATTATATCCTGTGTAGGTGCCATCCATACTCTTTCTAGTTCAACTTTAGTCTTTTCAGAAAGGGAAGTTGAAACTCAAGAGTAAGTCAAATCTCCGTTGTCCTACGTCATTGACATCACTTCTTAGTATCGCTGATTCCCATCATTCTTTAGTGTCCGCGAATTTAGTCCCTCTCACTGTCATCAAGGGTGCGGGAAACGAGTTTATTCCTCTTCCACAGGGCGAGAATGCGACCGTCGCCGACTTTCACTCGTAAGACCTCTAGTCGATTCTATTCTTTAAGCATTATCTCAATCTCTTGTAGCATTCGGACCCAGACCACAGACTCGCCATCTTACCTCACCTCGGGTTTCTACAAGATCGAGGCTGGGCCAGCTCGTCTCGCGCACTACACGTTCGAGGAGACCAAGTATGTGCTGAGTGGGCAGATTGATATTTTGGACGAGGCGACCGGAATTACCCATCACCTGGTACCTGGAGACTTTGCTTTCTTCCACGTCGGATCTAGGGTTAAGTTCGCCACCAGGTCAAAGGGTCTCGCTTTCTACGCCGTTACCAGGCCGGTTAGGACACCCCATCCTAATCTGCAGGGTCGGGAGGAGGATGTTGTGGCCAAGTCCAGGTTGTAGAAGATTGGCGTAAGCATGATGTTAGATGTTTCGCAAAATCATTCAATCCACCCTTTTGAATTGGTTCCACCTTCTCGGAAACATCGTCGTCTCCTTCAAAAATCTAGCGCTTTCAAGCAAAAGACTTTTACTGTAGTCGAGAAGGGGCCTCGGATATAGGCGCATCATTAGTTCACAGTCAATACGGATGAAGTAACCGGCTTGCTTGTTGTTGTAATACTACGTCTTACAGGATTTCTGTTGTTGTCAGTGCGCGCCTCGCACATTCTACTTTTACAGTTATCGTCCAGTATAGTCGCAATCGTGAAACCTGTCTAGCGATTATCGTCGTGTCCACGAAAGGTCTAGGTGCTGTTCTCTTTGTCTATATTACTTTTATGAGCGCGTCGGTATTCTCAAGATGAGTAAAGATTTGTTAGAGCCAAAAGGGACCGTGAAGGCCCTTCAGCGAGATGGAAGGGGTGCGTGCGGTCTCTCAGTATACGCACCTCCCTCTTAGACTGGAATTTGGACCGGATCAGCGCCGAAGACTCCCGAGGTTGGATCGCTGAAAACATTTGCAGGCCACCCAACCTGAGCTGAATATGGTAGTACAATTACGAGGTTGAAATCGATCCAGCGAGTCGAATATGAGTTTGAGAGATATACCGTTGCAAAAATTCGCAGTTCGCTTTGAAGATTGCTGTCACACGATACGTGGAAGTTTGCAAGGTCTGTGCTTCGGTCAAAAGTAGCCGAGTGGGATGACGCGAACCTGGTGAGCGGATCCTCTCCTAGCCTCTTACCTTCCGTATTCCCTGAAATGATGCATGGTACCTGGACGATTGCAACATCGCGATGTCGGCAGATTAACCCGTGTAGGTGCGATGTTCGTTGTTCCTGGCATGTTCGCGAACGAGGAAACCTGGTCATGGACCGGCTCGGGGCAACTAGGTCCTGGAGACAAAATCACCAACAGACGGCGACATATATAAGTCGAAGAATGTGCACAATGCTAAATAACGGTGTTCATCAAGTCAATCCGCTTGGCAACTCATAAGCACAGTACGCCGTCTGTGTTCATTGCGCTGTTTCCAGAGCACCAACCAAAACCTTGAGATCTTCCTTTCATCATGCGCTGGCCAATATTGTCCATCCTCTCGGTCATGGCGCCGGCGGTCGCATCGGAGACGTTGATCTACCGGAACACTTTCAACAGTAGCGACGCCATAGCAGGTTGGATCGCCGAAGGCCCTCTTAAAGCATCCATCTCCAATAACACTCTCGAGCTATCAGGCGCTGGCGGACCGGACGATTATTTCGTATACTGGCTCCCAGAAATTTTCCCTGACCGCATTCGCATCACATGGTGAGCAACATCCATGTATGAACTGCATGTGAGACATATACTGACTTAGCACCTCGACGTTATAGGGAGTTCTCGCCAATCCAGGAGCCAGGCCTTGCAATGTTCTTCTTCGGCGCCACCTCAGTGGCAGGTGGCAGTATCTTCGACAAAGGCCTAAAACCTCGGAATGGATCATATCCGCAATACCATTCTAGCGATATCCGCCTCCTTCACGCATCGTATTTTCGCCGTCGTTGGCCCGAGGAGCGAGCTTTCCATCTCGCGAATCTGCGAAAGTCCCCCGGCTTCAATCTCGTTGCGCAAGGTGCTGACCCGCTGCCACCTGTACCTGATGCCAATGGCGCCTTCTACAAAGTGGAAGTGATCAAGGACAAGCGCGAAGTGAGCTTCTCCATCAACGGACTGCTTCTCTTTTCGTTCGATGACTCTAAGACCAATACGGGCCCGGTAGTTCGTGAGGGTCGTATCGCCCTCCGCCAAATGCAGCCTCTCATTGCGAGATATCGCAATCTCGAGGTTTGGAAGCTGTAGGAGAAACAGGAGTACCGGGGTTTGTAGAACATTCACTCTATCCCCATCCAAGCTCTTCCCATTTAGAAATAGCTTTCCCTGTACATGATTAGATATGTCCTTCTATCTGGCCCTTTTGTTAGTCGCTGGAAAATGACGATAATTGACATCCTATCCTTATCGTTGCGAAAGCATTCACGTAGAAAGCGCAACGGTGTTGAACAATCCTGCCCGTACAACGGCGCGCATACGACCTAATTGGTCAACAAGAGCTTAATGAAGAGGGGCAAGTTCATACTGAAGCGAATTTTGCAGAGAAAGGACACGGACGTACGGAATTTGGCTGTTCAGTGGGATTGTGCTGACGGTACCTAGACATGCACGTAGACGGTAAGCACTAACCCGCCACGCTATGTGTTCCCTTGCCGTGTCGCGTAACTTAAACACTACATTTCATCTGATAGTTTCATTTGCGCGCTCACACCATCACGCACATATCGCAAGCCCCTAACTTCGCACTACATTAGTCTTACTTAGTCGCAACTCAAATTGAACCTCCGGATCCCAGCCTCCCGAGCCAACAAATATGCCTTTCACAGTCAACCACATCCCCACGCTCTTCGTAGCATCAGCCCTAACATTCGGCGGCGTGATCCCAATCTTCAACGCCGAATACGCCATTCGTGAAATGGGTATCCCACAACGCATCGCCAGATCAAAGGAAGCCCAGACTATTATGATTCTCGGCATGGGTCGCACAACTACCATTGGCCTCGCCTTGTGGACATTCTACCTACAAGGCAAGCTAGAAGTAGTGGATACGCTGATGCTATTATTGGGCGCTTATATTGGTGCAATTGATGCATATGTGTGCTGGAAGGAAGGTGTACCGGGGAAGGCGTGGTTTCGGGGTTTGTCAGGGTTGGCGATTGCGACTTATGGGTGGTTTGGGATGACGGCTTGGGCATGAGAACATTAAAGGAGAAGGGTAGGCGCTTGAGATGTTGAAGTCATGCACTTCTGATGTACTGTGAGGATGAATGTATTGAGGGGTCGCGCGTTAGTCACTAGCGCGTTTTAGTCAACAACCCTTTCACGCTTTTCCCAGCGTTACGTGCATAATAAACATCGTTAAAGCAGAATTCAATTTACCAGAACCCTGTGTATTCATTTATATCCTGTTCATGATTCGACTTGTCTTGGAACGGAACACAACAACAACGCGTACAAGATACCTCGGCTAACTATTACGAATAGTGGATGAGTTCCCAATCGTGCTCCAAGACAACCAGAGTGCGCAAGGAAACCACATAGCCTCTTTCGCATGTGATGAAGGAATGCCGCAAACAGAGGGAGAACGAGATGCATTCATACGTATGGAGCCCTGCGGGTTTCAGATCCGACATCCGCCACCACCACACGAGCTCGACGACTACATCACACCTGATAATCAAGTATTCCATACAATGCACATGGGCGTTGCCATGATTGACAACTCACGATATCAACTTGTTATTGATGGCCTTGTGGACCGCCCTTTTGCCGTAAGCCTCGACCAGCTCAAGGAACTACCTCAGATATCCATCACTGCATTTCACGAATGCTACGGAAGCCCTCTGAAGCCACCAACCGAGGCGTTATGGCGTGTAGGGAATGTAAAGTGGACGGGTGTACGACTCTCCTATTTACTCGGCATAGCAGGCCTCGTGTCGGCGAATGAGGAACGCTTCGTCTGGTCTGAGGGTCTTGATAGAGGTGTCTTCGCTGGTGTTGAAGCAGACCGGTACCGAAAAGATCTTCCGTTGCAGAAGGCAATGCGTTCAGAAGTTCTAGTAGCTTATGCAATGAATGGCGAATCATTGACCCGAGAGCGTGGTGGACCAGTGAGACTTGTGGTGCCCGGGTACTTCGGAACGAATTCGACAAAGTGGTTGTGCAAACTGTCAGTGCATAAAGAACGGGCAAAAGGTCCGTATACGACGCGTTTCTACAATGAAATTGACCCCGGAGACCGAGAGCAGACAAGGAAGAGACCTGTGTGGAACGTGGAGGTCAATTCGATGATTACAACACCGAAGCCAAATGCTATCTTGTCAGGTTCCGAGATCGTCGCGTCAGGCTGGGCCTGGAGCGATGTCGGCGTGGAGACGGTGGAATTGAGCTGTGACGAAGGCCGGACCTGGATCAAAGCTAATGTGCAAACGAGATACGAATACGGATGGCAGCACTTCAATGCAAGGATAGAACTGGCACCTAGACGCTATACGATTATCGTAAGAGCGACGTCAGTTTCGGGCGAACAGCAACCGCTGATGGGTCGGAGAAACAATGTTCATCGCATTAGCATCACCATCGTTTCAAGTTGATGCTTCAATATTATTCGCTCAAGTAGTGGAACAGAAACCATGCATAACGCTCTTACAAGCACATATTCCATTGCATACGAGCAGCAATCCTAGGATCCTCGAAAGATACAATCAATACAATCATTGCACTGGTCTTCGGTCCGAACTGTAGACTTCTCCCAATTCGGAGCCTTGCTCGGTGCGATCTACCTAACAGCTAACAGCATCTAGCTGAACCACGCATTCGTGCTCTTCCAGTTTACATACTCCGGCCCGATCTTCTTGATATCAGCCACACCAAGATTCGCTGCATCATTCGCCATCTCGTACTTCAGCATCTCAACTGCCCTCGCCACGCCCTCCGCGCCATATATATTGGCATACATGAAAGGACGGCCTAGACCAACAGCTTTGACACCAAGCGATAGCAACTTCAAAACATCGGCGCCGTAACGCACGCCACCGTCGGCGAAGACTTCGACCTGTTGGAAGATTTCGGGGTCCTCGTTGTAAATCTCCAATGCGACCTCGAGAGCAGATGGTGACGAGTCGAGTTGGCGGCCGCCGTGGTTGGAGAGGAAGATAGCTTTTACGCCTTGGTTGACAGCTTCACGAGCATCCTCGACGGTCTGGATACCCTTGGGTATGATGGGTAGAGACGTCATGTTCGAGAGTTGGTGGTACAGATCCCAAGTAAGCAAGCTGTACTCTGTGTTTGCCGAGCCAACACTATACCGGGCAGCTCGGTGCCTGATACCATCGCCAGGAGAGTCGACCGTGAGAATGATAGCCTTCGCGCCCCCTGCTTCAATAGCGCGGAATAACTGCTGCGTTTCGTTCAAGCCGCCGTCAAGATACACTTGCTGGAAGAGAACCTGATCGGAGTTGTTGCCTCTGGCAGCATAGATTTCATTCATCTTCTTGGACGAGTAGAGTGCGGGCATGTACAGGATGTTACCCTCTGCTGCACCTTTGACGAGACCAAGCTCGCCATCGGGATGCGCATAGCCGCCGCGAGCGCACGGCGAAATGAAGAATGGGGCCGAAAAGTTGTAACCCAGTATGGTGGTCGGCAGAGACTCTTCGATTTTGGTGATATCGCGTAGGACTCGAGGTCGAAGGCGAAAGCGCTGGAAGACTTCGAGGTTGTTACGGTACGACCATTCGCCTGCTGCGCCGTTACGGTAATAGGTGTATGCGGAAATGTTCATGTAGTGGCGAGCAGCCCACTGAAAGTCCGGAAGCCCAACAAGCGACTTGAGAGGCGCGAGTGAGCCGTTGGCAACTATGTTGCCCAGCTGGTCATCAATACCAGTGTCTGGTTCGTCAAGGAATGGACGGGCTGCAAGAGCCGCAGAAGCCAATGTAAATGCTGCTAAGAAGCGCATGTTGAAAGATCGACTAAGTTAAACGACAAAGAGTGAATGCAAAGCGTGAGAATGGAGTGGATGGGATCGTTGTTGAGTATTATACTGTGGAAAGTGCGTTTACTTTCACTGCCGAAACAAGGAACAAAGCGTTTCGAAACCGTTGGCGCGGTCACCTGCCCATTGCGGCGGAGCTTTTTAATCTATTCCATTGCCCAGGCACTTGGAAAACAGACTCTATCATTTCCCTCAGCATCGCCAAGACGCAAACGTTCCTTCCTCGGTGAGACGTTGTTTCGGCTGGATTAAAACCCCGGGGGCAGAGATTCGGACCGAACTAGTTGATGAAAAATCTGGTACTCTAGTCTAGACGCTGGGAGAACTCCACATCGAAGTGCATCTTGAATGGTTTGTTGCGAAAGTCTGATTGGTGGTAGGATCAATTTCTGAGGTTCCTGGATTGTCACCGTGACAGGGCCGAAACATGGAAGGATCTTTCATGCATGGCAATTGTTTGCCAGGGTGCTTCGACATGGCAGCCCAAGTCCGCAACTGGGTACGAACACCCTCGTAACTGATCCTTAATACGCGAAGTCAAACTTTTGGCCGTTCATCGGCACCGTCGTACACAGTGGCTTTGTAATGAATAACGGTCCTTTCCGCGATCCTATCTAGCACTAGCAAGTCTCTTGGTAGACCTTGTACAGCAGTCCACATGAGATACCATTCGTGGGTGGTACACAATCTGCAGATAACTTCCCAACTTGCAGGCGGAAAGTTTGGTAGGTGTTACCTTCTGGATGCGCTTAGTGCGTTTGTCATCTTGCGGCTGTTCTCTTGACCGATTTTGGGTGCGAAAGGCGGCCGTTGTCCCAGCGAGTTGGTAACACAGTTTTGATGTCATCGGGCCAACCCCGAACAGGATGCCCACTTTGGGGACTACAGATGCAGTTGATTCGGCGATTTAACTGAGGTGGCTGCGTATACACTTGGCGTTCCGGATTCGTCATACCAAGCAAGCTGCCTGAAGGAATCGAAGAGCCAGCCTGCCAGCGAAGATTGCGCCTACACAACGCGTCATCGCCACTGACAAGAAGCTAACCAACTCTTGAACTTTAAAGATGTCTCGGCTTGAAGAGGAGGCTGTGTCTGAGAAAGACCGGGCTGATTATGTGGTACGTAGGTGGTACTACGACATGTCAAGAGCTGACCGACGAAGGTAATTTTGTAGCATGGGCTTGGGCGCGCCATCGTCGTCATTTTCTGCGAGCTTAGTAGATGTTATGGTACTGCATGTTGGAGAGGAGTCGAAGTAGATAAATGGGCGTGGGAGGAAAAGAAACGTGCTTAATATGTGCACGAAGCGTGGGGGGCTCCCCACCATACTTCAGCAGACGCGGGGCCGCGACTTCCCCACAGACAGCTCTCCCGGCCACTACAAACCTCGAGAAGCTGGAGCAATGGCAAACCTCATCCGTGTAGCAGCTTGCCATGCCTCACCCGTCTTTCTCAATGCACGCCGCACGACAGACAAGGCTATCAACCTGATCAAACAAGCTGCTTCCAAGGAAGCCAACATTGTGGTGTTCCCTGAGACATTCATCTCCGCCTGGTACCAAAGTCCTACCACAAATACTATTCAAATGTTTGCTAACATACAAATAGTAAGTAACGTATCTTTTTAAGATACTATTTTAAGAGTGTTTACATAGTATGTATATTCCCCTATTTAGAATAGTGCTAATTATGCCGTCACCTCTAGTCCCTATATGGAGCGCCGTGCGGCCGCCAACTGAGAATCACGCACTGTTCCAACACATGGTACACGAGTCTATCTATGCCGACGGTGAAGAGATAGAAGGTGTTCGTGAAGCGGCACGGTCGACAGGCACTCTTGTCAGCATTGGCTTCAGCGAACGATCACGCCATAGCAACGGCTGCCTGTACAACTCCAACCTCATCATTGGACCCGAAGGCGAAGTACTAGTCCACCATCGCAAATTAGTCCCAACTTTCTTCGAGAAGCTCACTTGGAGTCCTGGAGACGGCCATGGACTACGTGTCGCTGAGACGCGCTTTGGGCGCATTGCCGCGCTCATTTGTGGCGAGAACACGAATGCACTCGCACGCTATGGTTTGATAGCACAGGCCGAGCAGGTGCATATCTCAACGTGGCCAGCGATTTGGCCAACGAGAGTACCGCAGAAGAAGCAAGAAAACGAGCCTGTTGGTTCTGGATTGAACAGCCCTCGTGGGGCTAATTACGACAACCTTGCCGCTAACCGAACTCGCGCAGCCGCGCATTGTTTCGAAGCAAAGTGCTTTGGTGTGGCATGTTCTGGGCACCTGAAAGAAGACGCGATTGAGGCTATTGTTGATGGTGCAAGTCAGCCAGACGTTGTGGACGCAACGTTACAAGCTATGCCCCGTGCTGCGACATTCTTCCTTGATCCATCGGGAGCTCCACTTCCCAGCTTTACTTTCAAATTCAAGTACGCGGAAAAGGAATATGTGGATTCTTTACAAGATCATGAAGGTATACTATACGCTGACATGAATCTTAACGATTGCATCGAGGGCAAGCAGTACCACGATGTAGTGGGAGGCTACCAGAGGCTGGACGTCTTTGATTTGAAGGTAGACCGTTCGAGGAAAGATCCTATTCGTTTCGTATAGGAAGCTACGATACAATCGAAGGCATCGTCATATGGCAGATTTACTTGTCCCAACTAAGACTCGGTGTTACCTTAACGAAACCTGTGGTATACTTAGTGCTCTCTTGACCAACTCCAACTAATTCAGGCCAGATAATCTACAACTTTTGACTCCTAAATACGTTACGTCACAGCTTAGCCCGGCATCAAAAGTGATCACAAGCAAACACACACGGAGGCTCGCGAATTGAGAGAAAGATCTTCTTGTCAGTTGCAAACTACCGTAAGATCTCAAAACTCCTAAACCCTCCTCTTGCCATTTTGTCCTAGCCTTCATCCCTCCTATCCGACGTCCCATTCCTCCCCTTCTCTTTTGCATCTCTCTAACCAAACAAATCCATTCCCATATCACTATCAGAGTCTGCGTCGATATCGATCCCCTCATCATCATCCTTTCCGTCCGAGCCGGAAACTCCATCATTGCGGTCATCCGTCTTTCCGCTACCAGGTGTCTCGCCACCGACCGCAGGCTCAGAGCCCGCGACGGTGGTGAGGATGTCCTTGACGTCCTTGTCCTTGAGCGCGTTGGCAAAGAGAGTGGTCCAGATAGGTTCGACGTCCTCGATACCAGCCGCTTTGAGCAGTGCTTGAAGTTTCTCGGGTGTGATGGCAATGGAGTCGTCGGCAAGGATCAAGGCGGCAAGTGCGACGGCTTGCTCGGCTTTGTTGGTGGACATTGAGGTTGCTTGCTTGTATTGGGTAAGATGTTTGCGTAGGAGGGACTCGGTGAGCTGATGACGATAAAGTAGGGGCGTGCCGAATGGAATTGGGGAGAGTTTCGACTTTAATCCTGTTATAGGATCTCGATCAGAACGTGATGTGATCTCGATGAAGAGATGGAAAGAGTCGAATTCAACTTGCTTTCATAGCGCGCATGAGCGCGCTGCACACACTCGAATCACATCTCGACCAAATTACGGTGGAACATTGTGGTCGATGCTTTTAGTTGTGAGTCAGGAAAAGGGCGCTGTGTTGCCTGCAATTTGTTGAGTGGTTCGCCTCGTCGCCTGGTGAGTCACGACCAACGATACCACTCGAGCGAACTTGAAACAGTAAATAGTCATGAAAACGAAATGAGGGAATATTACTTCTGCAATAAAATATTTATTGAGCCTCTTTGGGAACATGCATTTGATTGAACATTTGAGCAACACATTTTTTGAAGTTTAGAGGTGTTTAGATTCCAAAGTATTTAGTAAAAGAAGTGAAGGGAGAGTACTAGTTACGATTTTTCTCCTGCTATTGAATGTTTTCCATATAAAGAGAAAGTAGAAAAGACAGTATGAAAGATGGGGAATTCATAGGCTTTTAAGTAAGTGATTGAGTACTACACTCACTCATAATGCACTAATGCAGACTATGGACGGTAAGACATTATGGAGGATGCAGAACCAGGGGGTTCCAACCTGCTTGAGGAAAAATACTGAGGAAAAATACAAACTTTTGCAAGGTCGCAAAGGCCTTCAGGGTATCATAGGGAATAAAGCACCCGTCGCACCGAAACTAACATAAACACCAGACCGTTGTGTCAACGTCAATCCCACATGCCTGTAAAATACAGAAAGACTTTCGTTGCCGTTTCCTTCAACCTAGAGTACCTGCATACGGTTACCGTCCGAGATCCTAGTTGATGACTGGGCCGCGGCCATGAGGTTGCCGGGTTTGATTGGCATGTTGATGTCAAATCGTTAGAGGAATTGGTAGACGGTAAGAAAGTAAGTTAAATGTGCTGTAATATTACATAACTTGGTAGTCTGCAGGGTATAGGACATGTTGAACAATAATCGTCGTTTTAGTAGTAGTAGGTTATCGCATAGGAGCGTGCCCTTGATCACGGCGTTCCGAGCTCAGTGCTTTGGCTTGAACGGAATGGGAATAGAAAGATAGAGGGAGTGAAGAACAAGATAAGATGGAAGTATGAACAGGTTAATGACTTGTGACTAGAGAAACTGATGATGCAGTTGGATGAAGAGGGCTATGACGAAAGTGTGGGAGGTGTTGAAGATAGCGAGTGGGCTGCTTCGACAAGGCGTCAGTTAGCAAGAAAAGTTGCGCTAATGGTGAGTGTTGACTTCGGACGATGTGGTGAAGGTGCAAAGAAAGGTGCACTGTTTCAGCTCTGGTACGCCTGATGACATTTCGTGATGATACTTCGCTACAGATGATGGTGTTGCAGTCGACGAGCTGATGTCAACCATGTAGTCCCAACCAATGAGAGACGCCAAAAAAAGCATAGGTCATCCGCCTCTTGGCGTTCTGTCGATGATCCGCGAACTTGACGACCGCCACCTCTACCAACGACAACGCCCGCTCGCCGGTCCCCAGGGCATCAATTGCACGAGAGCAAACACATACAGTGCCCACGATGCTCGCACGACACGCTCCCACGCCGTCGACGCTCAACGCAGCCGCCCACCGAGCTCTGCCCGCAGCTTCGGCAGCTTCTCGCCTTTCGGTCGCCGGCACCCCGTCACGAACACAGACAAGGAATTTGGCGACAGTGCAGGATACGCCGCCCAAGAGAACGTATGGTGGTTTGAAGGATCAGGACCGCATCTTCCAGAATCTCTATGGACACCATGGCGCAGATCTGAAGAGCGCTCAGAAGTACGGCGACTGGCACAAGACGAAGGAGATTCTACTCAAGGGGCACGATTGGGTGCGTATAGCTGGGAACATAGAAACGAACTCTGGCTAACGCTAAACAGATCATCTCTGAGATCAAGGCTTCCGGTCTGCGCGGCCGCGGTGGTGCTGGTTTCCCCTCTGGTCTGAAATGGGTACGCGATATCTGAGCTACTGAGATATGTGGAGATTACACTAACCATCGTAGTCATTCATGAACTTCAAGGACTGGGAAAAGGACAGCAAGCCCCGCTATCTGGTCGTCAATGCCGATGAGGGTGAACCCGGAACCTGCAAGGACCGCGAGATCATGCGCAAGGACCCCCACAAGCTCATCGAGGGCTGTCTTGTCGCGGGCCGTGCCATGAATGCGACCGCTGCCTACATTTACATTCGCGGAGAGTTCTACCACGAGGCTACCGTGCTCGAGCGCGCTATCCAGGAGGCATACCAGGCGGGTCTCATTGGCAAGAACGCCTGCGGTTCCGGCTACGACTTCGATGTCTACGTCCACCGCGGAATGGGCGCCTACGTCTGCGGTGAGGAAACCTCGCTCATCGAGTCATTGGAGGGCAAGCCCGGCAAGCCCCGTTTGAAGCCCCCGTTCCCCGCTGCCGTCGGTCTTTTCGGATGCCCGTCGACTGTCGCCAATGTCGAGACAATCGCCGTGGCACCCACCATCTGCCGACGAGGAGGCAACTGGTTCGCCAGCTTTGGTCGCGAGCGCAACCAAGGCACCAAGCTCTTTGCCATCTCCGGTCACGTCAACCACCCTTGCACTGTCGAGGAAGAAATGTCCATCCCCCTCCGCGAGCTCATCGACAAGCACTGCGGTGGTGTCATTGGCGGCTGGGATAACCTCAAGGCCGTCATCCCTGGTGGTTCCTCGACCCCCATCCTCCCCAAGCACGTCTGCGACGACCAACTCATGGACTTTGACGCCCTCAAGGATTCACAGTCCGGTTTTGGAACTGCCGCCGTCATTGTCATGGATAAATCAACCGACGTCGTCCGCGCCATCACACGCCTCGCCAAATTCTACCACCACGAATCTTGCGGCCAGTGCACGCCCTGCCGCGAGGGATCAAAGTGGACCCACCAGATCATGGACCGGTTTTACAAGGGCCAGGCCCGTGAGCGTGAGATTGATATGCTGCAGGAGCTGACGAAGCAGGTTGAGGGCCACACTATCTGCGCGTTGGGAGAGGCGTTTGCATGGCCACTGCAGGGTCTTATTAGGCATTTCAGGCCAGAGCTCGAGGCAAGGATAAAGGATTATGGGCTCAAGAACGGTGGAGAGGCGTTGGCTGGTGGATGGGCACACGATGCTGCGAAGAAGGGGCACTTGATTGCTCCGGGTCAGTAAGCGTTTGATGACTAGGGAGATGGGAAGATCGGAGGGCATCCTGTACAATGCATGTTCCTTTTGTTTTAGCTTTTCTTTGGCGAGCACGAGTTGAGAGCTGAGCTGTAAATAGTTCCTCGGCAAATGAAGAAGATTGAAATTGACTTGAACGTATGGTATCCCATAGTGACTTCTCTTTACATCCAAAAAGTGAACCACCAAGTATACGCCGACCACTCCTGAACGCCCTTGCCTTGAGCTGCGAACTCTAGCCCAAGCAGATGTTGATGAACTCGTCCCGACTAATTGCATTGTCTCCATCCATATCAAACTCCTCAATCATTGCTACAAGCTCATCGTGAGACAACCCCTCGCCCAGTTCTCTCGCCACACGCGTGAGGTCCTGCAATGTAATCTTGCCCTTGCCCCCATCATCAAACAGCTCAAACGCGCGTATGATTTCTTCCTGGGGATTCCGACTCAATATCCTCTGCGCCATGAGCGTCTGAAATGCCTGAAAGCTCAACAACTGCCGTGGAGGAGCCTGGTACTGTTCCCTCGCCGCCTGCCTCGCCTGGCCCACAGGTTGTTTCTGGGCGCCGGGAGCCGGCACGCCATGTGTCTGCAGTATGCCCAAGATCTCGTTTTTCGGCAGATCAAACCCCAGCGCCTTCATCGCGACTTTCAACTCATGGTAGTCGATGTGCAAATCTTTGTCCAGGTCGAAGAGATTGAACGCCTCGCCTATTTCCTCTCTTTGCTCCTCGCTCAGCTCCGCCAGGCTGTTTTGGCCCGCGGCGTCCATTCTCTCGCGCTCTTCGCGGGCTTTGCGGTCGCGCTCGAGGCGCTCTGATTCGAGGCGTTGGGCGTTTTTTGGGTTGGTGCTCGGGAAGGCGGGTGTGCTGAAGGTGGTTTGGGCGGGGTTGGTGGTAGCGTTTGGGTTGTTGTTTGGGCGGCCGAGACCGTAGCGCGTACCGGGACCGAGGGGGTTGGAGGATGTTGCCATGTGTTGGATGTGGTGGAGTTGAGAATGTAGAGAATGGATGTGGGGTGTGCGCGGGTTGGTGGTGGTGCAGGCGCGCAATCGCAGTTGGAGGGGAAGGTGGTGCACGATTGGATGGGGAGCGTGAAGGCGTTTGGGCTAATCGGACTGCGTTTATGACCGCGATAATATGAGTTCGTTGTTCTGGTTTCCTTTGTTTGGAGGTTCGATTCGGGTATACAGTGTTTAGGACGCGGTCGCGTCAGGCCTGTGAAAGCCTAGTGGTTACTAGCGCGATTTGGTGAACATGGCATCGGGCAGGGCTATTGTCATTGTCTGTTAGACAACGGCGAGAGCTTCGCATATAGCCGGCTTGAAAAGCTACTGTACTCTGTCTCAAGTTTTTGGATGTCTCTGGGATTCTGCACATATTTGTGTAGTCAGGTAGTCAATGGCATTACAGGGTGAGATGCGGAAGATGTTCAAGTCGATGTGTTACAAAGGATCAAGAGATGCTAGCAGAACAACAAAATTCCTGCGAACGCTGGACAATGGCAAGAGGGGCACCTCAGGGTAGCACGCGCAAACTCTCATGCGAAAGAGACTCTGAACCCAAGCAACAAGCTGATCATGGTCGTCATGTAAAGTTCACTCTTCGCGTAAACTTGACTCTCACGAACATTCGGGCTCGACTATCTTTGGCTAGAGCGGTCTTTTGAGCTGTGAAATGTTTCAGACTCGTTCCTCGGCGGCGAACTCTGTGGCGGAGTAGCCTCAGTCCTCCAGGCAGCCGTAGGTAGCAAGTGGAAATTCTGTAGGCAGCCCCAAGGTGGTAGCATGCCTACTAGTCGTCATGTGCTATTCGCCAATGGCCATCTTGCTTTGTCAGGTCTGCAGTGCTTGTTCCGGATCCAGCAGGTGCTGCCGCGATATGAGTTGTGAATGGCCCACGTGATCTCCTTTGGCGTGTTCTTTAGCGCACTTTATGCCCTCCTCCTAAACGGACCTCACCTCGCTGCTCGTCCTGCTAGCCACACGTTCCCGTCGCTCCTTCCTTCCATGACGGCCATTTCACTACTTAATCTGCTCGCTTTCTGAGCTTCTTTCGCTCTTTATCTCCTCACTTGCCCACAGCAGGCCCCCGGCGCTTGCTCCCCGTCCTTGGCGCGTTTTCCGCGAAGCTCTTTAGCAACGCCTGCACCCACTTCACCTGCTCCACAACCGATTTCTATCAACTCAACCGCGCATTGCTAGCCAACTAGGATACTACACACGCGCGACCCGTCGGACAAGCTCAATATGTCCTTCGGCGGTGCCTTCGGGGGCTTTGGCTCCAACAACAATCAATCCAGCGGCTTCGGTGGGTTTGGAGCAAGCAACAACAATAACAACAATACTGGTAAGTCTTATATTTTGTATTCATGCTGGCGACCTTCCTTTTTGCGACTGCCGCGATGCGCCCACGACGAGCGCCACGGCCTTCTCGACAGATGGTGTCTAACTCGCCTTCCGCCTCAGGCTTCGGCTCCAACACGAACACCGGCACCAGTATATTCGGCTCGAACAACAACACCACGGGCAGCACAATGTTCGGCAGCAATAACACCAACAACACGAGCTCTCCTTTCGGGGGCGGAGGTACGTGGAAAGCTTGCGCGTCGCAGTCGCGTCATCATTTGGTGCTTTTTGCGCTCATCGAATTCGCTTTTACGCTTCAAGCTCGCGCTCTCAACGGCATCGCCTTCTGCGGTCCATTTCGATTAAACGCGGATTTTGCACGCCGCTTTGCTTCTTGTTGGACACCATGGACGGGAACTAACATATCTTCCTAGGCGGATTTGGTACAAATACCAATAACAACACAGCCTTCGGCTCGAAGCCGTTCGGAAGCTCGACAACTGGCGGCGGTCTGTTCGGTGGCGGTGGTGCCGCTTCCACTGGCAGCACATTCGGTGGCTTTGGAGCTCAGAACAACAACAACACCACCACGTCGGCGTTTGGCACCAATAATGCCAACACCGGCGGTGGGCTTTTTGGTCAGAACAAGACTACCGGCTTCGGCGCATCATCAACGGGCGGTGGTTTGTTTGGAAGCGGCGGCACAGGTGGCGGGTTCGGTGCTACCAATACGAACACTACCACAGGCGGCTTCGGTGCCTCCACTGGTGGCTTTGGTGCAGGAGCTAACCCCCCGCCAAATAACGGTACTGCAAGCACACCTTTCCAGGCCTTCACCGAGAAGGATGGCGCCTCCGCAACTGCTACTCAGCAATACCAGACCATCACCTTCCAGCAGCCATACACAACCTACTCTCTTGAAGAACTGAGGGTAGCCGACTATAATCAAGGTCGACGGTACGGCAACCAGAATGGTCAGGCTGGTGCATTCGGCCAGAGCACTGGGTTTGGAGGATTCGGTAGCAACAACACCACCACTGCTTCCACAGGCTTTGGCGCAAGCGCAAACACGGGTGGAAGTCTCTTCGGTGGCGGCAATACCAACACCACATCGTCGTTTGGCCAGAACACTGGCTCAGCATTTGGCGCCAACAACAACACTAGTGGAGGTGGCCTCTTCGGCCAGAACAAGCCCGCAACCGGTGGTCTATTCGGAGGCTCGAACACTAATACCACGACCGGCACAACGGGTGGTCTCTTCGGTTCGACTACCAACACGACGGGAGGGTTCGGTACTGGTAGTGGTGGCTTCGGCGCATCGACTACAGGTACTAGTGGTGGTCTGTTTGGCCAGAACAAGCCGGCGACTGGAGGTCTGTTCGGGGGCTCCGGCACCACAAACACCACTTCGACACCCTTCGGTGGCTCCACGAATACGAACACGTTCGGGCAGTCGAACACGGGCGGTGGACTCTTTGGTCAACAGAACGCCCAGCCCTCCTCTACGCCTGCTTTTGGTACAAACAATACCGCAACCAACACGGGTGGTGGCCTGTTTGGTGGCTCAACGGGTGGTTTTGGGCAGAACAACCAGGCCCAACCACAGAACACGACCTCAGGAGGTCTCTTTGGCGGCTTTGGGCAGAACAATCAGCAAAATCAGCAGAAGCCTGGCGGCCTGTTCGGCGGTTCCACCACGTCCACTACAGGAGGCGGCTTGTTTGGTCAGACCAACCAGAATCAACAACAACCTCAGCAGACAGGCGGCCTGTTTGGAGGCTCCACTGCTAACAACAACACTGGAGGCGGTCTCTTTGGCCAGAAGCCGGCCACCACGGGCAACAGCCTCTTTGGCGGCAGCACTGGCAACACAGGAACTTCCGGCGGGGGCTTGTTCGGCAACCTCGGTGCACAGAATACCCAGCAAAATGCAGGCTCTAGTCTCTTCGGTGGCCAGAACAATCAGCAAAAGCCAGGAGGGCTCTTTGGAGGTTCCACCAACACTAATACTGGCGGTGGTCTCTTTGGCGGCATGGGACAGCAGAACAACAACCAATCCACTATGGGTGGTTCCTTGTTCTCTAGCCAGAATCAACAGCAGCAGAATCAGCAACCGAACAGCAACAGCTTGTTTGGCGCATCCGGAAGCTCCCTGCTGAACACATCCATGGCTACCAATCCCTATGGTAACGATGCCTTGTTCGCTGGACTCGCCACTCCCACCCAGAGCCCTGGCCCAATTGCCACCCCTCTATCCAGCAGCCAGAAGAACAGGAAGAGCGCTGTTCTTCCACAACACAAGCTCAACCCTTCTGCATCTACGCGCCTGCTCACGCCGCAGAACAAGAGGGCTGGCTATGGATTCACCTACTCGACCTACGGCACCCCGGCCAGTGCATCAAGCCAGAGCAGCCCTGGCTTTGGGGGCAGCCTGTTTGCCAGCGGCAGTCTCTCCCGCTCGCTCGGAAAGAGTCTATCTACAAGCAACCTCCGGAACAGTTTTACCCCGGAGACCAGCATTCTGTCACCGGGAGCCTTCTCCACCACCGGCCGTGGTTTCGGCAATGGCAGCCTGAAGAAGCTCAACGTCAACCGATCTATCAATACTCGAATTCCATTGTTTGACGAGCCATCACAGAAGCGCGTCAGCTTCGCCGGTGGTGAGACGTTGAACGGTAACACTAATGGAGAAACTGCGTTAATTGTTCGACGCGACGACGGTGATGCCTCTCCTAGGGCAGTCAACGACGATGCTGGGAACGAGACACCTCGACCGTCCATGCAACAAGTCAATGGTTCCGAACTCGCCCGTGTTTCCGAGGACCATGCGCTTACACCAAAGTCATCCTCGTCCGTCAACATTCAGCCTGGGCACGATCCAAAGCCTGGCGAATACTGGTCCAGCCCGGGTCTAGAACAGCTCAAGAGCATGAGCAAGCAGGAGCTCAAGAGTGTACCCAACTTCATCGTCGGTCGCCACAACATTGGTCAGATCAACTTCCACCACGGCAAACCTGTCGATCTGTCTGAGGTCAATCTCGACAAGCTGTTTGGTGATATTGTACAGCTCAACCCCCGTAATGCTACCGTGTATGGAGAGACATGCACATGCTTGCCAAAACCACCACTTGGCACTGCTCTCAACCAGCCGTCGGAGATCGTACTCGGAAACTCTTGGCCTCGTAACAGGGCCGGCAAGAAGGACGTCAAGCATCTCGAGCGTCTGAAGCGGGTGAACGGTACTACCTTCATCAAGTACAACCAGGCGAATGGCGAGTGGACCTTCACCGTGCCCCATTTCTCTTCCTACGGTCTCGATTACGAGAACGACTACAGCGATGAGGAGGACGAGGAAGACGAGGAAGATTCGAGCGACCTTAGTGACGCCCCAGATACACCCGCACAGCCGCAGCACCGCTCGAGTCAAATGACTAGCACCCCCCAAGAAGACTCCTTTGTTAGTCCTACGCAGTCTCAGTCCAGCCCTGACGACACTTTTGACTTCAAGAAGGGTATGCGCTCGCGTGTCAGCGTGCCCGGTGGCTTTGGTGACGAGACTGTGTACGACGAGGACGACGAGATGGAAGACACGCGTGGCCAGTCTTTTTTAGGGCAGCGCTCCGTGGGTTCGCTTGATGGTCAGCAGGATGCAGACTATTCTGAACATAGCGAATCGGAATTGGAACAAGATCAGGACATGGCGGATTCTGTATCTAGTCCACTTCAAACCACGGAGCAAGCAACCGCCAAGGAAGATCCCTTCAAAAGCACATTGAAGCCAAAGTCCATTCTTAAGGCCAGTCAAGTCTTCAGGCCAGGTCTGGGCACACCTTCGAAAGGACAGGCCGTTTTCGATGACGACTGGGCAAACCAGCTCCAGCGCACAATCAGCCCGAAGAAGCAGGATCGACAAGCTCTTCGGGAGAGTCAGGGCAACGTACTTCGGGAACATGACGGAACTGCGACGAAGTTCTCGCAATCATTCGGCGGACGACAACTTACCACAGCCATGGATTTGATGGACTCTCTTTTCGGCGAGACGGAGCAGCAGAAGCTTCCCAAGCGAGGTGGACATGGCATTGAGGTTTGACTTCCCTTCCCCTTTAGCGTGTGTTTATGATAGGGTGCCGTCTGTGCTGGGTTTCCTTGATGGTTTTCCTACATAGATTGACGCCCGGGCCCTGGCCCAACCATGTATGTAGTCACAAATTGATGTGGGACAAGATTTGCTGAAACTCTTGTCTCTAGTTACCATATTCAAAGCGACCCAAGACCGCCTCCGATCTCGACCATCTCACCGGTTCCGACAAAGACTTCCACAGCTGCAGCAAGCCCCACTTTAGCGAAAGCAACGTCCTCATTTATGGTAATAAAGGGCATGCGAACATAGAAGGCGGCATCTATCTCACGGCGCAAGAACCGCTCGTTGGCGCTACAAAGGATACACGATTCGCCAAGATGCCGACCTTCACAGATGTGAGATCACAATTTTCATGCACTCAGCTCTATACTGACTTTACACAGGCGGCACCCGAGACGTTGACTGTTCAGAAGCAGCATACCAAGATTTTCACCACTGATGGCGTACCATCAGCGAGGCTACAGATAGACCCTGCACCCGTGGAGTTCTCAGATCTGGCAAAGGCCGTTGCAATCGACACCACAGAAGGCGCTCAGGAACAGCATGCTTGGCAACTGCTTTCTCTCCTGTACGACGATGCGGACAAGATCCCACAAGGGGTGAGGAGCGAAGACAAGGAAATCTACAAGAAAGAGCGGCTCTCTGAGTTCTGGAAACAGCTTGTTTGGGACGATGCACAGAAACACGCTCAGCAAGCTACTTCACTCGAGGAACGTGCTATCGCACAACTCAGCTGTAACAATGTTACTGACGCCTGTCATGCCCTTCTCGAGGGCCTTGACCTTCGGCTCGCCACCATGATTTCCCAGATCGGTGGTGATGCGACAATGCGCCAGAGCATGGTCACCCAGATTGAGGAGTGGCGGCGCCTCGATGTACTTTCCGAGATGGAGGATCCTCATCGTGCTTTATACGAATTGCTCTCCGGTAACTGCGCACAGGCCGAAGGAAAGCTAGGTGCTGGTCGAGAAAACAAAGCCTCCACTTTCAACATTTCAAGTCGGTTTGCTCTCGACTGGCGGCGTGCATTTGGCCTACGCCTTTGGTATGGTATTATGGCCGAGGAGTCAATTGAACTGGCTATCGCTCAGTTTGCAGATGCCATTAGTTATGGAAAGGAAGACGTCAAGCCTGTGCCATGGTTCGTGCAAGAAGATGCGGATATGGGCTGGAATGACCCACAGGCGGAGCACCGGGAAGACTTGCTGTGGGGCATTTTGAAGCTATACGCTGCGCCCAAGATGAATCTTGCGGCCAACATCGAAGATGTTTTGGCTCCTGAGAATATCTCAGGGCATCCGCTCAACGCGCGTCTGTCGTTTCAGCTGTTCCAGTTCTTCAAGTCGCGCTTAGAAGACGAGAATGAGTCGGACGAGCGGAAAGTAGGCATGCCTACAGTTCGTGGCACTGGCGAAGGAGATCATCGAAGCTCTTTTCTTTCGTCGACTACTTCAGCCATCGAGGAGACGCAAGCAGAGGACCCGCTCGTCGAGCTTGGTGATAAGATCACCCTCACATACGCGGCCTCGCTGCACACACCCGAGCACTGGACAACCGCCATCTGGGTGTACACTCATCTTTCGTCGCCGTCAATGCGCGAGCACTACATTCGCTCCCTCCTCAACCAATTCTCCAACACCTACTCCCTCGAAGATGCAAATGCCACTTACACTTACCTGACGAACGACCTGCATGTCTCCACCACATGGCTCCACTCTGCCGCCGCTCTCCAGGCAAAGGCTGAAGGTGACGCTCTACGCCAGGCCACGCATCTCATCAAGGCTGAAGAGCTGGACGAAGCGCATGAAGTCCTCTGTCGCAAGGTTGGTCCAGACGCTATCATCTCGCGCGACTACGATCCTCTTCGTGAACTCATGGGTGGCTTCCTCCCCACGCCAGCGAATAGCCCTGCCTCATTCGCCTCGTCAGCACGTACTGTGTCTGCTCGTCGCAAGGAGCCTGTTCAAGGCTGGGCACAGGGTGGCCAGATCTATTTCGACTACATCGAGCTTATCGACTTAACAGGTCAACGTTCAACGTTCCGCGTAGACGAGGAGCTAAATCACCGTATCCAGGAGCTGCTCGTCAAGCTGCAGCGTGCGCTTGAGATTGCGGCGCGGGACAGGCTTGAAGCCTGTGGTCTTGAGGAGCGCGTCGCGCTCATGGAAATCGCGGGTACTGTCGCCAACCTTGTAGCGAAGAGCCAGGTACGTCACATTCTAACTATGTGAATGAACAGAAGCTAACAAACCCGTGCAGAACACAAATCGCTCTAGTATCCTCAAACTCCCCCTCACAGAAGATCTCTGGCTCAAGCATTCGTGCGATCTCAGCACCACTTACTACCGTAGCGTCATGGCGAGCGGCAGATAGCGTCCGCTGCTCAAGGCGGCCGCTGTCCTCCATAGCTTGGAAGGTCTGGGACGTTGGACAGAAAATTAAGGATGGGAATTGCATGGTTCGCCTAGATGGTACGCGAGACACGGGACGCTGACTATATTGGTGACTATCTAAGACATTGGAAATGGATTGGGCATATTGCGGAAGTTGCGCTCTACGCTCCTGCGCTTTGGCGTGTTAATTGCGAGACCAGTACGTGCAATGGGGAAGTGTAAAGGATTTGGAATGCTATGCTTGGGTATATTTGGGTTGGGTTGGAAAAGCGCTTCTTCGATTCGATTACCTGTATAGTATGATTGGTTGTGTGAGAACATAGAACGTTTAATGGAAAGGTGCGGTGATCCAGGTGAAACAACTTGTCCCTTGCAATACTCAATGCCTGGCCGCTATTCGCTGTGATGTGATGCCGTTGATTAGAAACGCAATCCAAAGCAGGGTACGGCTACCACTTGTACTAGATATTGAACTTTAAGAATTCGTGTGTTTAAGTACGCCGTCTATTGCTTAGTTTAACACGAGTAGGAAAATGCTGATGTTGAATGTTGAAATATGCAATGCTATTAATTGTCTATCATGCTGTTACAGAAGCTTTGAAGGAAGCTCATATACACCTGTGTCTGCCAAATATGTACAATAAATGCCCACATATGCCACTAGTGTCATGAAGGCGGAACTGGATTCGGCATCTACGTCCCAGATGCAACAGGCCCCTCTCTCGGCGGTCCCTGTGCTCTCCCTGCTCTCGCACCACCAGGGCCGCCGCGGCCTATTCTGCCTCTTCCTCTACCTCGGTCGCTACTAACTCTAGGCCGAGCGCCACCACCGTCAGGCTTAGGTGTCTTGGGAGTGTTGTTGTTGTCTTGCGGTGCCGGTCCTGCATTCACGGCTCTACTTGCCTTGCCTCGGTCGCCCTCTACTTCATCATCCTTCTTGTCCTTGCCCTTAGGCTTACCTGCCTTCCCACCACGCCCTCTACCTCTACCACGGCCGGCGTTCCTAGCAGCACGCTCGGCGACCCTCTTCTGCTGTTCCTCTTCCTCAATGACCCTTCTGCTCTCCTGGTCCCACCATTGCTGGAACTCTTGTTCTTGTTGAATCTCCTGCAGACTGCGCTTCGCTGCTGCGTCGCGTATCGAAACCTTTTCTGCTTCTTGCAGAGACAGGATCTCCATCATACTGAGATTTTGACTGGGAGAAGTAAGGGAATGAGATGGTAGAGGGATGTGTCGGACTGATCGTGGTGTTGGTATGGGATCAGTGGACACGGACATTCCTCGCTCGGATGCGGCAGGGCGATTTTGGGAGGAAGGTCCACTAGCAGATGCACTCCGAGAATTTTGAGCGTGAGCCTGCTTCTCTTTATGCTTAGCAGCGACACCATTGTTAGCGACAGTCTGTCGCATGGTAAGTTGCGGTGTGCTCGATGTGCGGGCAGGTTGTGGCGAGGATTTCGGTGATGGCTGCGCAACTGGAGCTACAATGGGGCTATTGCTTGGCTTGCGATAAGATGTCGCCTGCCATGGAGACACTGCAGGTGGCGTCGGCTGCGGCTTCTCAATAGGTGTACCGAGTTGTTGAGCTTGTTGAAGTCGTTTACGTTCCTTCTGGGATAGTTTAGCATGCGCAGCTTTTGCAATGCGCTCATTCTCTCCCCGCGATAAACCCAACGTCAAATTGGAAGTTGTAGCGGTTGAGGTCTGGGCCATTATATCCTTGAGATCAAGCTTTGCACCTGCGAGAGGCGCGCTGCCCCATGGTTGACCGGGTGTCCGTGTCTCTTGAACAGCAGGCGGAGGCAGAGGACTGACAGATTTGAGCGGTATGTCATCTCCTCGATCAAAGGCGTAGGGTGAAGATCGACTCTGCCGTCGAGCTGTGGCCCAGGGTACTTCTGGAGATTCAATTGATGTTCCCATAGTCGTCTGATCGTTGCCTGGTTCTGTGAAGCGTGGAGGCTTGATCTTGCTTGGGGTGCCACCTTCGTCATCATCTCCATCCGACATCTCGAACATGAGGTCCTGAACCGAGTTTCTGCCTTTGAGAGCCGGTGTCAGAGCTGGGCTCTTGGTCTCCTTTGATGCTCTTCTTCGATTCCGTTGGCGCAGAGGCGAGGCTGCTATCTCCTCCAGACTCTGAGCCCTGAAAGATGTAGAGAAGCTGTCGGCGTCTGCGTACTTGTTCGAAAGAACGATTGCATCGACCTTGGCCCGCTTTCCACGTTCAATCCTCTCAGCGAGTTCTGGGTGGCGGTCAAAGAGAAGAGCCTCAGCGCGCCCACTCCTCGCAAATGGTAAATACGCGAGCTGATTAACATGAGCGACTTGAGTGAGCTCCAGTAATAGGTCCTCATCTAGTTCATCTAACGACCTAAACAACGTTAGACAAACATCATCAGTTAACGATGGTACATACCCATTCTGCATCACTGCTTCCAAGCTTAGGCAGACATATTCCAGTGCAGCATCCTTGAACTCTGCAACAGAGCTGGGTGCAATTGCTGTCAGTAGAGAGCACACATTACGAGCATTGACTGTACGCTAATCAGCACATGCATTTAGCACCAAAGGTAAGCACCTACCATAACGACCGATAAGTCTTTGACAGATCTGCGACAGACGGTCCAGCATCAGTTCGTTCGCAACCGACATAACGTCCATAACGTGATCTAGTAGCTCGTCAAGCGCAAGCAAATCGTTGAGGTCCTCGCTTGTTACGTCCTCGAAGATCTCTTCTCCTGCGTCGGTGTACAAATGACGGACGACAAGTTCGAATAGATGCGTCTCAACGTGCGTTAGATCGATTCGAACAAGTGAAGATTCCTCGGTGCGTCTTCCAGCGAGCCATTGACCACCAGCACGCCCTCTGAAGAGTCCTTCGAAGAACGGACAACGCTGGCAGATAATGTCTGAATGCAGTACCATTTCGCCGTCTGCAAGGTCAACAATGACATCGCCACTCTCAAAGAAGGATTGATCTTTGATCGCAAGTTCCAAGTCCATGTGCAGAGACCTCCGGGGATTGACCATCTGGCGCACAGCAGGTTCGAGCTGCCGCAGATCTAAGCGAGAAGCAACCTTCATGAGTTCTGTTCGGATAGCACGGTATCTATACGCTAAGGTTGGGTAGTGACGGGTGGCATTCCAAAAGTCAACGACGGAGTCGGTGTATGCGTATAGTACTAGGTTGAAGATAGTCAAGAAGTCCAAACCATGGAACAGTACGAGGACCTTCTCACCGTCTTCTTTGATGGTCAATAAGTCGGGCATGGTGAAATCAGTGCCACTCATGCGGCACTCGAGCAAAGCATCTCGGAATACGCGTGAACGTCCGGACAGAAATAGCTCATGGATAGGAATACGAATCTCAGAAAGCGTGGTCCCAACTTCCATGTTGTACGTGCGGTCCGAGGACGTGGAAGATCGTTGTAATATGTCAGCGATCTCTGCCTCTAGGTCCTTGGACTTCAAAGCACGCTTGCGAAGGCCTTGCGAATCTGCAGCCGGATGCCAGAATCTGGGTGTAGGCTCATCGTCATCGGACGTCTCCTCATAATGCGTCAAATCGTGAAAGGAGAGCAAAGGCGCAAGCTCATCCCACAGATTCGGTTGGTCCACACCGATCTGGCTCCTGGTGACGTCGCAGTCTTTGCGTACTGCAGCATACGCCCCGAATGCAGAAGCCCGGACAGCGATGACACGAGTCAGCCCTGGTACTCTTTGAAATTTGTAGTCTTTTGGCTTGGTTTCTGCTGCGCCTAGAACGGTCGCATTCTTGATAGTCGCTCTCTTTGTACGTCTCCAGACGCTGCCGGCGTCGGTGGTCAAGATGATAGACCCATCTTGATCAACATCAACATCTCTTGCTGCCATATGACTCTTCTTCGATGACCAGATGCGATAAGGGGCAGAAAGTGCTCCTCGAATCTGCTTGGGATTGGTGGTTGATGTGTTGGCATCTTGCGAGGCTTCTGACCGCTTGACGGTAATAGTGAAGACCTCCCCGGAGGAAGATAACGCACAAATTGTGTCACCACCAGAAGTAACTTTCTTAATCTTATTTGGTGCGGTATCATACTTCGTTGTCAGCCAACTTTCCTTCAGAAAATTGCTGGTGAAGCCTTCCAAAGGAAAGTTGATCTTCGCGTAACCGTAGTTTGCGAAAACCCACACTTCGCGGTTCTCCAACATACAAATCGAAGCACCGTCTATGGCAGATACTGAGTTGATGGGACTGGAGAAAAGGGAGGCGGCAATCTTTCGAGGGATGATTTGCATCTCCAGGGAGCGGGCATCTGAATCCACAATACCGAGCTGCCCCTCGTTCTTGCCAAACGTATACAGAGATGTTGTGGTGTGCACCACCGAGTGTATGCGGGATGCGGCAATACCTGTTACCATTTCACGCTTCAAAGGTCCAAATATCTGTCGCGGAATCGTCGAAATTGGGTCGTCATCTTTCATCGCAGGCTTGGGCAAGGTGTATCCTAGCTGCCCGTATGCGTTATTCCCCCAGGAGTAGATCTCCCCCTCGTCGGTGATGGCCAACGTGTGATTTTGGCCTAGGGCGATGGCGGCAATCTTTTTCTGTCCCAAGCCACCACCTTCAATGCAAGTGAACTGGTATCGCGTCGTCTCAGTACCCGTGCCTAGACGGCCACCAGGACCATGACCGCACATGTAAAGGTTCGAAACGGGGTCAGTCGTCAGTACAGCGGTATGTAACTTGGACATCTGAACATCCTGGATTACTAATGGGGTGTTGCGAACGTGTGTCGGTAGGTCCACCGTACCCTTCGGTTGCAGAAGCTCGGTATCCTGCGCTGGCAGTCCCATCGTTGCCCAATATTGATTTTGCTTTTCGCGATGCTCTCGATAGAATCGCTGAAGGAGATGGTCCGGTCTTCTCAGAGTAATCCGCTCGGGAAATTGCCGGTCATCTTCGTCGCCAAAGCCAAGTGTAACATTTTTGTTACTTCCAAACGTGTACACCTCATCACCGCCCAGTACAACGGATGGGGTTATCAATCTTCTCCGAATCTCATCGTCAATGTCACCGCTGTCTCCATGCGCCATCTCGTCGTCAGAGTCAGGTTCCATCACGGGTACTTCCTCTGGTCGGAGCGTTCGGTCCTTGATCGTCATGGCAAACAAGTCCAGTGGACCGTAACCTTCTTTGTCCTTGATCTTCACGAGTCCTCGCGCATGCTGGTTGAAACCGCTTGATCCATGGCCGAGCATATCCTGCGTATCGCGGTTCAGGATGAGACGCGCAATCGCTATGTTGCCAAAGTAGAAGGCCCTGTGGAGTGGGGTCCAACCATTCTCCACATCCTGAATGTACAGGTCTGTCCATGGGTGCTCCAGAAGTGCTTGCGCAAACTCGACAGCGCTGTCAGAGGTGGACGATGCGGCATGATGCAGTATCGTCAAGCCAGCAGCATCCCGGCTGTTGAGGTCGGCACGACTCAGATTTATAGCACCACTCATTCCAATCTTGCGACCTTTAGCACTCGTTATTGGCGAGGCGCTATAGCTGCCGGGGCTGCTGTTCACTGCCGCGCCATATCCTCCTCCCTGCCAGCCAGCAAAGCTTTTCTGTGTTGCCGCGCGGGTCGTGTGGGTGGTGGTGGCGAGGACATGCCGGAAATTGTCGACATCATCTTCGAGATAATATTTCCAGAGGTAGCCGCTCATGTGCCGAAAAGATGCGAGGAGTGATCCGAAGCTTTTACAAATAGCACCTGGCCTCAACCTCAGCGGGTCAAAGCGTGTTTAAAGGCGCTGGCTGTAAAGCTGAGGAAGACTCCAAAGGAGGGGTGCCGGACTCGACTGGTCGGCTATTTGTACGGCTGTCTACGATTTCGAGTAGATAGTTGGTATGCTTGGACGCGGGGTGTAGTAGTTCGAAGGAAGCAAAGCGCTGGAGGAAATCGCAAGGTGGCAAAGTAGTCGTTGGAATGCGATTGCTGTTCTGGTAGCAGGCGGAGATAAGACGATGTGGCAGGCGCGAGGAAGGAAGTTTCGCGACGAAATCTCTCTGCGATCTCTAACGATTTTCCGTAAGCAAGGCGAAGCTGGTAGTTGTGCGAATGGTTTGCGGGCGAGCGGTACTCAGTATGAGTGTCTATGACGAAACTACCGAGGCGATAGTGACCGGGAAGCCGTATCTGTTTGTCGCGAGGGATGAAATGAGTCACAGTATGTTCGTCGTAGTTCCTGAAGCTTCCGGTAAGCTGCGAACCAAGTGTTAGTTATATGTGGCCGTCGCGAAGATGGTTTGGAGCAGCAAAGCGGCGTTGTGGGATGTCCATTTCGGATTCATCGGAAAGCAGCCAATCATGGCCGAGTAGGCGGGCATGAGCAGCAATCATTGCTTCAGCGCAGGTCAACATCACGACTCTAGAGTAATAGTATGATAATGGTCTGAAGGTCATGAGGACATGGGACCTCGGGTATATGGAACGCCATGAAGGTATCCAGGATGCGGTAGAAGACTCTGTTGTGGGGATCTTCACATTATATACAGCGCACGGGTTTTCTCCACCGACTGGCGGTGAGGGCTTAATACGTAAGAAGGCCTAGTGCTTGGCATTTGAGGACGCTTGATTTTGTATTTACGTTAGATACCTTCGACATTTATGAGTAACCAAAGGATGTAATGCAGTTTACAAGACGTTCTTACAAGACATACGCTTGATTGTGGCTTAACGCATCTCTATCTGGGAGCCTTGCATACTGCTGGTAAACACTCACATCTGCGCAGCATGCGTCATAATTTGATATCCACTGATGATGTTACCAAAAATGCAATCATAGTGCATATGCCTAATGACTAGTCTTCGGTGCTCAACTTCCCCGCAGAAAGGCTGACTCCAGAACTTGTACTCAGAAGCATTTGAGACATGTGGAAAAGAGTTTCACATATCGCAAGTCCAAGCCGGTTAACTCGGGAACCAATGCTAACGCATGCGGAAACCAGTTGATATCCCGTTATGGCTTGCGAGGGAATCGAGGCTCTGTAGATGAGAAAGTCAGGGACCTGAGTCCTTTTGCAGCGTTCTCGGCAGGGCAGGTGCGTCGACGGTCAGAGCAAGACACAGACAAAGAACAGCAAACATAATTTGACTACGTTGATTCTAACTACGACGAAACACCATGATATTCGTCTTTTGAAATTAGTCCAGAGATATGGAGAGCACCACGCGAAGTAACAATAGGTATGTGAAAAATAATTCCTGCAGATCTTCAACAAGAGGGTTCCCCCGGCAACAGGCTTAGCTTACCTACATAGACCCGTTATGCGGTCGGGGAGGTACTACTAACTTGATGAAGCTATCACGTCGCTCAAAGTGCGCTGCAACAGTGCTGGGAGCTGGGAAGGCAGAATTGTGATGAAGGTGATGATGCAAGCATGCCTCGAATGAGACCATGCCATTGTTCGCCGCCTAGCTCCTCATGCAGCATAACGACGTTGCCTATCTCCAGCGCTTCGTGGGCCATTGAGCTGGGTAGAAGAATACCAATTGCGGGGCTTGACCGGCGACAGATGTCGCACAGACGATTTTGAAAATCTTGTATCACCGGTCAGTGTTCGCTTCTGTGTGTTGGAGGTGAGGCTGCGGAGAGGAAAGAAAGGTGAGGCGTCGAACGGTGATGCATAGCCGGGAGCAGTCAGGCCAATGGCGTGACATGTCGCAACAATGACTGGTCCGGATTGATCATCGAGCAGCAGTATTGCGCATTTGCGAGAAGAGCGGGAGCGGGCGCGCATCCCCAGGCCGATGACCCTTGATTATCAGCTTGATGCGGCGTTTCCGGAGTCGGGTGGGAGGTGATGATGCATGTCTCGATGTCGCCAAGAGGCCTGCTAACGCGAGTTCTCGGATCGCCGCGAGGCTCTTGGAGCTTGCACCGCAGAGCAAGACGAGCTCCATCTTCCCCAGACGATCAAAAAGTGACATTTGTACGCCCTGGACGCACAGCGCTGGCCAGCGTGCAGCTTCCGATAGCTCTGTTTTGTTCGCTGCTCTCCTGCGTGGCCGCTGCGTCTACTATCTGTCTGCTCGTGCCCTTGTCTGGACGTTGGGTCATCTTGCTATCGCCGGGATAATCAAGCGTCATTCGGCCAGTCGCTCAGCGCTCGTGACTCCAAGTCCCATGCGTCTCAACACTCTTTGACTGTTCCCACGCCCTCCTGTCGCCGAACCTCTCTTGACGCCGTGCGTGCACCCAGGCAGTCACCCTCTCCATCTGCATCTCGACGCTCATCGCCCAAAGCAGTGGCCTGCTCAACCTTATCTCCGCCTCTCCGCCCTCCGCCTCAGGCACCGCAACCACTCTCGCCCTTGACCACCCTATCAGCCATGGCTGCTGCCTGAGCCCGCTCCGGCTCGTCAAGAGGTTCCCCGCGTGGACCAGTCTTCTGAGAGACATTTCTGACAGTCACTGCCCAAGCCTGACCCAGCTGCACTCGTGATGGCTACCATCAGGACTCGCCTGTTTCCGCCGCAACGATAACCGTCCTACCTTCACACGCTCCCCATTAGCCCTACACGTGTCACATATTGCGCGCACCTGTACCTGCAGGAGGCCGCCACTATGCATCCATACTCGCGCCCCTCGCCGCGGACAGCCTCGCCGGCCAGCAACCTCCAGACCAACCCCACGCGAACAAACAACCAGCGGCACACGCCCCAAGAAGCCTCTCCCTACTCTACAACACCTCCATACAGCGACCGTGGCGTCGAAGAATCAGAGGGCGAGATGATGTCTCGCGGCGAGCAAATCGCCGAGACGGACCAGAAGCATTACCAGAAGGTCAACCAGGTCATTCAGGTACGCACCCTGATGGCAATACTATGACGAACGTGTAGCTGAACCACTCTAGAACTTCTTCACCAAAGCAGCCCTTACCATCGTATCCTCGCGAATAATATTACCCCCAGGCTTCAACAAGACCGGCGAGCTCAAGCAGAACAAGTGGGTATGTTCTCGCTCTTCCCCCTCGAGACGAATGTCGCTGACCTGTAACAGTTCAATGTCGTACTCCCGGATAGTGACGAGCTCCAACGGCAACTTACCGAATGGAAACTTATGGACGCCATGAACGGCCAGCACCCTTCCCTCTGCATCGAAATCTATCTCGACATACAAGGACTGGGCCACCAACAGTCGCTAGTGATACACGATGACGACGGGAAGAGATGGGACGTTGCATCAGCTCTCAACGCTGCCGAAGCTGCCTCCCGGTCATCCAGTCGTGCTGGCAAACCTACGCAGATTTTGCTCGAGCGCTGGAAAATCCACGTTGGCGACAAGAACCTGGTGCATCCATCGGAGCTCAACGACCCCTTGCCAAATGTATACAAGAAGGCAGTCGTCACCTTCCGATCCCTTTTTGCGAACTTGCGCCTCATGCCAGCATTCAAGTACAACAAGACTCTTGCCAAACAGCCGGCGAATCACCCTGCCCTGAAGTTGAACTACCGCATCACACATGGCGAACCCAGGAGTTCGCACATCGACACGTTAAACCTAGCTCTGTATCCCTCAGATGAGGAAGTGACACGCGCTCAAGAGTTCCAACCAACAAACTCTCCAGTTGGGCCCCTTTGTGTGTCCGTTCAGTATCGCGACAACTGCGATTTCAGCGTCGATGACTCCGAGTCGCTACTAAGCTCCCAATTCATGGGCCTGGACGACACCTACTTCGAACAGAAATCCCGCGGGGTAACGCAGGTACCTGGGTCGCTTCCTACCAACAAGTTGAATGCGCAGGAGACTCCTGAGGTGGGGCAGGCATACGGCAGCCTGTCAACATTCCATCAAGTCGGTCCGCCGACGGGGACGAGCCCAATATCAGCGCTTCGAGCGGCCAGAGATATGCCCTCATCATCACCAACAGAGTCACCTCCACAGAAGCTTCCACCGAACCATCGAACTGCACAAGGGTCAAAGTCCTCCCTGCGTTCTGCTGATACACCACAATATCAACGACGAACATCAGTTTCTTTCCAGCCGTTCAAAGCTGGCTCGCTCTCGTCATCGCCAGCTCCAGGCTCATTACTCCCGCCTCCTTCTCCAGGTAGCTCACTTGGGAGGCCAAGCAGCTCACTGGGACGAAACGCCAGCAACCCGTTGAACCAACCACGAAACCGGACATCGCTGACTGCACTCCCACAAGCAGCGCTCAGAGCACCGTCGCTACCGAATGATACCGCATTCACATCCTCCGCGTCAAGCTCACCAAAACCCGCACCAATAACTCGCTATAGTAGCAGTTTCGGGCATAGGAGAAGCAAGTTTTCTTCAGGTGGCGGCAGCAAAATGGACGATGATAACCTGAGCAGCGGCAAAGGAAGTGCGGCTTCGTCGTTACAACGAGGATCTGACACCTTGAACGAAGGTCCTGGAGGCAGCTCAGGAGAGGTGAAGACTGACGACGAGAACATCTCGGACTTCCTGAAGCTCCTTGAGTCTAAGAAGGATTTGAAGAGCTTCAATCGAAGTGACAATGCTTCCAAGACCGCCACCATGCAAAAAACTACGGCTCAACTGTCGAAGTACCAGCGCATGAGGGACTCTCACACAGCACTGTCTGATTCTGTCTCATCTTCCATGATGCTTCACCGCTCGTCATCCTCATCAAGTCGCCAGCTCTCTAGCGTTCCTGCAATGATCGCTGGTACCTCTGTGTCGACTGCCTCGTCTCCAGGAAAGCCAATCTCGCCACATACGCCTCATACTCCAGCCATCCCTTCTCGCTTAAGTGCGAATAGCATTATTGAGTACGAGCCTCGAGTACGACGCAGCCGAAGTCGGTCTGGCCGAACACCACGTGAGCAAGGCCCGGTCAATGTAGAAGAGCAGAGCGAGAGCGAGGACCAGGGTACTAACGCAATCGACATTCCCACTTCGCCCCGCACTTGGAATTATACCCGCCGGTCGAGCTCAGTTGCTCAACAAAATCGCAATCTACCCGAAGACGAACCGGATGTATTTGGTGTGCGCTCAGCCAGCCTACCGGTCGAAGAAGGTGACCGCGCCAGGGACTTGCAACGAATCACTAGTGCGGATCTGACTTCTAGCGGTCTCTTCGCGCAGACTGAACTTCTCGCCAGCGCCAGCCGAGACAATCAGCCCGCTGATAATGACTCTCGCGACGATCTGCCACGGCCTTCATCCACATCAAACATTCCAGCTAAGCGCAGCACATACTCCAGCGGCCCTCGTGGACGCGGTGGCTTCTTCTCGCATAGCTCATCTACGAGTCTCAGCACCGGGGCCACGAGCTCGACTGAACGTCAAAGTCGCTACAACTTCAACAGTCGTGCTGCCACGAACGTTGACGACGACGAACCCCTGCTTTTCCAGATGAGCGAAATCGGCGCTGGCGGCTCCCGTCGTAGTCTTGAAGAAGGCAGAGGTGGCTCGAGTACTGGCAGCGGAGGCAAACGAGGACCATATTTCCGATGAAAGCCTTCCTGCCCCAAAAGTAACCCTTTTACGTGTTTTTCTGGGTCCCTATTCTTGTTCCGTATTCTCAATGTTGGCGTTCCCGGCATGACGATATGTTCGTCCATACGACCTTCCCTCTCACTGTTTGTCTTCTTGGGCTGTCTGTCTGTACTTCGAAGCGTTTCTACATACGCTGTCGCGTACTTTTTGTTTCACATTTTCGTCTACCAGATTGCGTACATGGGGAACTAAGGGATGGGGACTTGCCTGTATGGGCCCTAGGCGTTTACGTATTTACTGGTGTTTTGGGGAGCAGGGAACATGTAGCTTTTCCATATATTGGGAATTTATCTAGCTACGGGGCTGTGTCCATAGGTCATCATCACGATCTTACTTTTCCGCACGGGAGTCGTCTGGGTTATGGATCGTTATGGGATAGCAAGGCGCTCTGGAAAGCGAAGCGGTTTGAACGCAAGTAGATATCGAATATATCTTGATGACTTTGATTCAATACTGTTTTCCTTAACATGTTTGTGCATGGAGTTCACAAGGTCTCAGTGTAGACGAGGATCTTTGTTGAAAGAAGATCGTAACGCCCATTGGTGGTTTACCTGGAGTAAACATTTCTAACCTCCTTCGCAACTTAAAGCAATAAAAACAGCAATACGTGATCCCCATAATGAAACTTCTCAAACCCGCCATAGTCGAATGAATAACAGCTAAAATACCCCAAGCAACGCTCCACCCCTCATCGAACACCACACTCCTTCATCACTTACTTTTTCCCACAATCCCTCCACAACGTAACAACCTGCTTCTTCCCCGACGGCAAACCACAACACTCGCCCCCATCCTCAGACCGACTTTTCTGCACCCTGACCCTCCTAACCCGATGCTCCCTTACCGGCTCCTCGAGCGTCCTCAGATAATCATACTCAATCGCCCGATACTTCACCCCATAATTTCTCCACCGCATCTGAAACGCAACCAGCACAACAGGCAGAACGCTCACCAACTCGCCCAAGCCCGCCCACTGCGGTTTGATCCGGATCTGCTCGCCGGCCCTGACGAATGCACCTGCAGCCATGAGGATCGCAAGTACGTTGTAGAGCGCCGACCAGGTGAAGTTGAGCAGAATGCGGCGGTACGCGGCGCGGGAAATATCGAGGAGGATGAGGATGTCGTGGAGGCGTGTGGTCATGAGGACGACGTCTGCTGCGGTCTTTGCCACGTCGGAAGAGGAGGAGGAGCCTTGATTGATGTGCACGCCCACGTCTGCTTGTTTGAGTGCTACGGCGTCGTTTGTGCCATCGCCGACAAACAGGACGACTCGACCGGGTTGTTGGAGGTCTTTGACATATGTCATTTTGGCGTCTGGTTTGCAGCGCGCTTTGGTGTTTTTCTTGAGGATGGAGAGGGAGTGCGCCGTGTCGTCTACTGCGCCTTGGGTGTCGCCGCTGATCATGTGCACGTTGATGTCGCGCGCTTGAAGCTTCTCGACGACGAGTTCTGCTGTGGGGCGAGGGCGGTCGAGGAGCTTGAATGTTGCGGATAGGATGCCGCCGATCTTGACACAGATTAGGGTGCTGGCAGCGTGGTCCATCTGAACGTTCAGCCAGTCGGGGTTTCCGGCGAGGATCTCATGTTTGCTGTCTGCACAGGTACCTTGAACTCCCTCTCCGGGGATGCTTGTGATGTCGGTAACTTCCAGGGGCTTGATGCCCTTCTCTGGGTTCGTCCGCATGTCTTGCTCTAGATGGCGCATGACGCCAGCAGACACAGGATGCGTAACATCCTTCAGAAGACCCAGCAGTATTCCCTTAGTGCGAAATGCACTTGTGCCATGGTAGTCCTCGCCGACTACAGTTGGATATCCGCAAGTAAGGGTTCCGGTCTTGTCGAAAACAACATCTGTAACGTTACGCGCGATCTCAAGTTTCTGCGGATCTCTGAAGATGACGCCAAATCTCGCAGCTACACCACCGGCGATGAGGATAACCATCGGGACTGCCAGGCCGATTGCACACGGGCAGGAGACTATGAGAGTGGCGATTGCGTATGTGAGGGCAGTCACAATCGAGTTCTTCCAGGAGTGCTTGTAGTGATATCTGTCCACGAAGATCCAGACGAGGAAGACGAGAATCGCGATCGTTGCGATCACAGGGACGAACCATCCTGCAATCCGATCTGCAAGAGCTTGAACTTTCGGCTTCGTCAGCTCCGCATCTTCGACCATCGCAGCAATCTTGTGCACGGAGTTTTCGTGGGGAAGAGCTGTCAGTTTGACTATCAGGACACCCGATCCATTATTTGTACCCGCAAAGACGGTGGAATGCACTCCTTTCGCGACCGGATTGGATTCACCAGTAATCATCGACTCGTCGATCTCTGACCCGCCGTATAGAACGAAGCCATCTGTGACGACCCTCGAGTGGGGAGGAATTTTGAATACATCATCGTACTGTAGTAGCCGAGCATCAACTTTTCTCGTTTTTGGATCGATTGGTGTCGTCGAACCTGGCACGACAATGAGGGCTTCGTCGACCTGGAGCGAGCGGAAAGACACGGACTTTGCAGCACGATATCGTGCGAACTCGTTGATGACGCGACCCAACAAAATCAGCGTGACCAGCAAAGTTGACGCCTCGAAGAAGGATCCCGTCTCCAGCGGCTTGCCCTTCATTTGATGCACATACGATACGACGCTGAAGATGTATGCTGTCGTAGTGCTGAGTGCGATCAGAAAGTCCATCTCAAAGACGCGAGAATGATACAGAGAACGCAGAGCGTTCGGGAAGAACTCCTTAAAGGCAATAAGCTGTACCATCGTTGCGAGAGCCAGCGAGACATGTGCATAAACTCGTTTCTCGTGACCGATCGGTGCCCATGCAAGAACAACAACCGGTACCGTCAGAAGAAATGTCGGAAGAAACCAGTACAAAGCTCGTCTCGTTTGCTTTGCACCTACGGCGAGGCTGGGGTGAGCAGCTAGAGGCGCTAGACGTAGGTCTAGATCGAATTTGAGGTAGTACTCAAAGACGTCTCGCGCTCCGATCTTGGTAGCATCGTAATGAATTCGTGTTGGCGCTTGACGAATTTGTGGCATCGTAGACCCAACTGCATCAGCCTTCTTATCATCAAGAGACGGACCATTCTTCGCTCGATCGTCGCTCTTTACTGAATTGATTGTTTCTGTCGGGACCGTACTGTTACGCCCACTCAATAGTTGCAACGGACGCCAGGGCTCCTTGTCTGGCGTGTCAATTCGGATTACACCATCCGGTTGACCGACGTGTTGGAGTAGTGAAGGGTCGGTGACGATGACTTCCAGTACTTGGCCCACAGGTAGACGATTCTCTTCGAAGCTGTATCCCGTCTTGGTACTCAATTTCCTAATGACATCTGCAACAGAGAGCCGATTCGTATCCAAATCAAACTCGACTCTAGCTAGCACAATGTTGACTTGATGGTTTTTGATGGCCGAGATGTGGCCAACGACTCGAGAAATGCCGCCCTCACAACATCCGCATTTGAGGCCATCAATGCGGAGGATAACACGCTCGAAGTTTGGAGGTCCACGCTCGGGGTCGCCATGTTCACTTTCAGCCGCTGTTTCACCTAAGTCTTTCAGCAACGACTCTTCACTTGAGCGTAGAGATTTCGAGCAACAAATACCCGAGGGATGAGAATGAGAATTCCGGCCTATGGTTTCCAATGTCTCGTTCAGGTGTCCATCTACAACCGTTGTAGACGTAGAATGGGAGTTGTGAGAGTGGTTGTGGTCATGACAGCCGACCGGAGGCACATCGGAACGTGATGTTGCAGAACAGCGTTGTTCCACTGTGCTAAGAACCTGCTTAAGCTGAGGACATGGGAAAGGGCAAGATGATGCTTGCTCTGGTCTCAGTTCTGGTACCGACTCCCAGGCTGGTTTAGGTGCTGGCGGCGAATTATGCTCAACTTCGGGTTTGCTTGGATTGCTCCACGGTGTCAGTCCCATTGTGGCGAACGTGTCAAATACCGCGATAGTGATAGTTGATGATGCTGGTGTTCTTCCCTTCGAAGCGAAGCGTCGAAAGACAATAACTGACAATGTACATTGTTACTTGGGAAGTACCTTCTCCACAACGCCGTTACCCCAGTCCCAGCCTACTAGGTGGGTAGCCGCACTACTGTCCCCATCCGAATAGGGAATAGCCGGGTGGTGCTTCGAACATCCACGGTTAGATGAGCGACCCGGAAATCGAAGGTAGGATGGCGTAACATCCATGATCCATATACCTATCGGCAGTGACCAGTGGTGTCAGTCAAGAAGTCCAAAGGGACGCAAGTGCAACAGAGGAAGTCGGGAAATTGGGAATGAGTGTATTTGCTAAAGCGGATGGTTCTTTGGTCAATCCGGCAGAACTTGCGATGGTGAGGTAGCTAATGTGACGGCTCCAGGCACATTGATCCATATGAGCTATCGTCTGACCAGCACATCTGTCTCTCCTAGCGACATCTCGTACTGTAATCGTTAAGTTGCACCGGGATGCAGGATGTTGTTGCACAAGCTTCTAAGGGGAAAGCGTGGACAGAACAGAAGGTCGCTATTTCTGGTGACGGAACAGTCGTCGTTTCCTCCTGAGCGGGAAGAGCGCTTATACTAAATTATGTTGCATACAGTAAAAGCGCAAGTGCCTGGTAATAAGGAGTGAAGGTGTGGTTTGCACCTCCAAGGTGAGACTGCGACACGCTGTACGGAAGACGCGGGTGTCAGGGAATGAAGAGTCTAGCTTACCGAGACTAGCACGTGATAGCGCGATAGGTTTTGCGTCATCATCCGCCAGCGTGCCCGCTTTCACCACTTGCCTTGCGAGACATGATATCGAGAAGTATGGATATTGGCGTTCTTTTGATAACATGATTCTTGAGCGAGATGAGCGCTTACAATCTGATCGAAATCTTCGACTGCCCACGTCACCGCCGCCCCTTCCGCACATATCGCGCTGTCTAGGCAATCAATAGGAAGTATGTCAGGCACGCGAGGGGGACTACACAAGACAACAGAGTCGACAACACCAAGGCGATCAGCGCGAAGGGGAAGGAACTCTCAGAAAGATGACGGGGTACCAGCAGTCTTTCAAGAGATGCTGCACGAGGAGCAGTCGACGCAAGCCACCGGCGTAGATGAAGATGCACGGCCGCTAAAGAAGAGGAAGACTGCGCGATCCCAACGAGCAGAAAGCCCAATATCCCAGCCTCAGCCAGTACAGCCACCAACTAGCCGCATGCCAAGGTCGCCGCCGCCCTCACTAGCCCATACGAAAACCGCATCACAGTCCCAAGTGCCATCGCACACTCGAACGCTACCCACCACTACCACCGGTTCTGTTACCGACAATGAGAAGCCTGCTACCGGGCGAGTGGTACAAACCATCATCGACTCCGACGAGTCAGATGGCAGCGACATGGAGTGGGAGGATGCGCTTGGCGACGACGATGGTTCTGAGGACGAGGATGACGACGGAAAGGCTGCGCCACAGATTGGGGATATATCTATCACAATTGGAGGCAAAAAGCCCGAAGGGACGGAACCTAAGAAGAGAGTCCGCAGACGAGCAATTACCTCAGTCGACAAGAAACGGCGTCTGGATATCCACAAGATGCACGTTCTTTGTCTGCTATATCACGTCCATCGCAGAAATGCGTGGTGTAATGATAGGAGAGTACAGAGCACACTGCGGAAGCTTGTATCTCCCCAAACCCTGGAGAACCTCGTACCTGACCCACACATTACTCAGTACTCTGCATCGAAGCGCTTCGTTGATGGTATGAACGAGCTAAAGATACTTTGGTCGAAGCGGTTCAAAATCATTGCGCAAGGGATGTACAAGCCGCGATGGGCGGAAGCAGATGCAGATATCCGACCGTTTTCCGACTTTGATGAGCTTGACGATCCCATGGATAAGGATGACTTTCGCAACGCTGCACATACTTTGCGGGGCTCACAGGACGTTGGTACTCAGTTATTCTGTGCTCTACTTCGTGGTATTGGCATTGAAGTCAGGCTTGTTTGTTCTTTGCAACCTCTGCCTTTCGCATCTGCTGCTGAGCGCGCGACGCCCCAGAAGCCGAGCGCACACAAGACTACCATCGTCGTTGATCCCTACAACAGGTCAGCAGAGACTACTCCTACCAAGCCAAAAGCACCTCGGCCAAAGAAGTTGTCACGTCTTGAGCGTGTAATGGGTGAGCGGCACTCTGTTTTGAACAAGACCGGTGCAGCTCCGAAAAAGCAGAAAGCTTACCACACTCCTTACCCTGTATACTGGGTGGAAGCCTTCAATGCGGCTCACCAGAAATGGGTGCCCATCGACACGCATTCCACCTTCACAGTCAACGCGCCCGAAAAGCTGGAGCCACCGCTAAGCTTCGCACAAAACAGTCTCACATATGCCATTGCATTTGACGAAGACTACACAGCAAAAGACGTCACCCGACGATACGCGAAAGCATATAACGCCAAGACACGGAAGTTTCGCGTCGAATGCACCCCAGACGGTGACAAGTGGTGGAGACGCACAATGAAGTTCTTCAGAGGCTCCGCCACACTTGATAGAGACCAGGTCGAAGACGCTGCACTTGCTCGCAAAGAGGCCGGAGAGGGCATACCGAAGAATGTGCAGGATTTCAAGGGTCATCCTGTTTATGTCCTTGAGCGGCATCTTAGACACAATGAAGTTATCCATCCTCTGAATCAGGTTGGTAAGGTCAACTGTGGAACTGCTATGAACCCTAAGATGGAGCCAATCTACCGGCGCACAAATGTGCACATCGTTCGGAGTTCAGATAAGTGGTATCGCATGGGAAGAGACGTCAAGGATGGCGAGCAACCTCTCAAGCATGCGAAGCCCAAGAAGGGTGTAAGGCGGCCTTCTATCGGCCCCGATATGGATGTCGATGAACAAGGAGACGAGGCCGGTGCCGGTCTCTATGCAGAGTTTCAAACCGAGCTCTATGTGCCTCCTCCAGTCATTAGAGGGCGAGTGCCTCGCAACGCGTACGGCAATCTCGATCTCTACGTCCCGTCAATGTGTCCTGCAGGCGGTACGCACATACGACACAAACTGGCATCAAAAGCTGCACGCGTTGTTGGTGTCGACTTTGCAGATGCTGTTACCGGCTTCTCCTTTAAAGGCCGCCATGGCACGGCGATAGTTCAAGGTGTCGTGGTAGCTTCAGAATACGCGGACGCTGTGCAGGCAGTAATCGACAGTATGGAATATCAACAAGAGGCGGCTGAAGTCGCGGCGCGCAGAACCGAGTCTCTTCGGCTGTGGAGACGCTTCTTCCTCGGTCTTCGTATCGCGCAGCGCGTGAACGCAATCGAGATTGATGGCGAGAAAGGCCCAATGATCGATGTGCAGGATGAGATTAACAAGGAGGACAAGAATCTTGTGGAGAAGGAGATGGCTGGTGGCTTCTTTCCAGATGAGGGCGACTTTGCGAATGCAGAGCCGTCACGAGGCTATGAGCCACCACAACAAGACTATGGCGACGGTGGATTCATGCCCGATGACGATGCCAATGATGGCGACGGGGGATTTGTTCCAGACGCTGGTGAATACTCAGGTGCTGTGAGTCTGAACCGGCAGCACAGCTTTGAAAGCTCGATATTAGACTCTCAGCAACTTCGTCCTCGGCGCAGGAGTAGCTTCGGTGAGGTGTACTCATCAGAAGATAACGATGATGATGGTGGAGGCGGGTTTGTGCTTGAAACATCTGCTGATGAAGCAGGGCCATCAACTCGACACAAGCGACAAGGTGGAGTCCAACCAGCTGCAGACGGTGCTGGAGGCTTTATTCCTGAAGACGAAATGGAGGGCCTTCAAGAAGGCCCAGACGATGTAAAAGGACTCTCACCACCCCAACAAGCTCCAGCGGAAGCAAACCTCACAGAAGACACTGCGATGCAATCGCCACCCACCTCATCCCTGTCTGATGCCGGTTCACTCCCATTGGAAGACCCAGAAGATGAAGACGCAGATCCCGACTGGTTGGTCGATGCTACATAGGTCTTAGATTTTTTAATACAAGCACATTACGATGCAACGCTACGTGTGTGTATGCATGACTGTGATGAGCCGGCTTGTCCTCGAGTACCGTGATGGCGTCGTGACACGTTGGAAGGAGTGGGAAGGAGTGATCCGTTTGTGCAACTGATTTCACCATAGTATGAATTATGATCTAAGTAGATTTTCATTCCCGCAAGCAAATGCTAGTCTATGTCTGCTTCTTTTGCGCTAACAATTCATCGAGTCCCGCAAGTCCACCTTCATACTGCTCGACATCATACTCCTTAGGATACCTCGTTAAAATATCCTTCAGCTCCTCAATATGCATTCTCTGCTCATCAGTAAGTTCTTCCCACACGCCCTCAAACGTATACTTGATGCTAGGTTTCTTCTCCTTCTCCGCTTCTTCAAACGCCTTCAGCACCTCCTTTCTCGTCACACTCCTCAGTTCCTTCTCTCTATCGTCATCCCAAAGCTTGTTGTCTTCTAGCCACTTACGCAGACGCGTGATGGGATTGTCCCGACGTTTCCAGTCCTCGACTTCGACGCGTTGGCGGTACGCAAACGAGTCGTCTGAGGTGCTGTGATGACCGACACGGTATGCCATCATTTCTATCAACACGGGCCGCCCACCATCGTGTAGGGCTAGGCGGCGCGCCTCCTTGGTCGCGCGGCGGACAGCGAAGATGTCGTTGCCGTCTACGCGCAGCGTAGCGATACCATATCCCGTGCCGCGAGACGCGATACCATCACCGCGGTACTGATCGCTTGTGGGTGTGGAAATCGCATACCCGTTGTTCCTGCAAATGAAGATACAGGGTACTTGTCTCGTCGCGGCAATGTTCAAAGCAGCGTGGAAGTCGCCCTCGCTTGCGGCGCCCTCGCCGAAGTAACACACTGCTATCCTTGGTTCCGCATCTGGTGACCACATGTTCTGCATCTTCAGCGCGTACGCGGCGCCTGCTGCATGCGGTATTTGCGTTGCCAACGTGGAGCTTATGGTGTGGATGTTGAGCTCTTTGGAGCCGTAGTGGACGGGCATGTTGCGGCCCAGGCCGTTGTCTTTTGCGTTGGCAAACAGCTGGTTCATGAACTGGGATAGTGTGAAGCCGCGTTGCATGTACACTCCCGACTCGCGGTATTGGCAGAAGACGACATCAGCGGGGGAGAGGGCGCTGGCCGAGCCAACGGCTATGCCTTCTTCGCCGGCGGAGACCATGTAGAAACTTAGTCTGCCTTGCCGTTGGGCTTCGAACATGAGGAGGTCCATTATGCTTACTGCGAAGCGTTAGTTGTTTGCTTTGATGGGGTATTGGGCACATGTTTACATTTGACCATGTTCTTGTACAAGTCCAACGCTTCCTCGTCGGTAGTCTCCACTCCAATGTTCTTGTCTAGGATCTCTCCATACTGGTTCATCACCCGGAAGGTTGATATCGCCTTCTCTTTGGACGGTTGGAGGAAGTCGAGAGTACTTGTGAACTCGCTGTTCAGCGCACCAGGAAAGAGTACTCTGTCATAGTCATTAGCTTTTGCAGCCCCAACATCCCTTGACATGAGACTCACTTCTCAGCGTTCGCGGTGGAAGCAACCCCTCGGCATGTTTGCCATACAGGCGTGTTGGTCGCTATTCTACAGCCATTGCGGCTTGTCTGCACACCCAGACCCCTCTGTGACCGTAATATTCGTGAGGTATATCGAAAAGACATATTGCGTCCTACATCTTCTGTGCGGGCGCGCCGGTATATCAGAATCCGGGGCAGGTGAATAGCTCGGTACAACTGCGACGGCCAGCGTCGGCTTGCTCGCGCTACCCCAGACAGACTGATGTCAGCGCCGCTAACAATATTTGACACTAGCAAACATTAGCACGTGCCGCCGCGCATCGAGAAAGTCCACGCCAAGAAACATCGTAGACGACATCTCGAGACATCGCAAACATGCAGGCATCAAGAACACGGTTAGGACGACAATTGCTGGAGGGCAGTAAGAGGAGAGTGTTTAGAGAGCCATACAGGTGTTTTTCGTGCTCGGTGAGGCAGGCACAGCAGCAGACGCCACCCCCGAAGTCTCCGCAAGATGGACCGTCAACGACGCATTTTGGCTTCGAGACGATTGCCGAGGCGCTGAAGGAGCAGAGAGGCATGCTATACCATATAACACTCTAAAGAGACTCACAATGACTGACTGATAATAGTTGGGGCCGTCTTCTCCTCCGTCGCCTCCTCCTACGACTCGATGAACGACTTCATGTCCCTCGGCATCCATCGCCTCTGGAAAGACCACTTTGTCCGCAACCTTAACCCCGGCCGCAATCCTCTCACATCTTCGCCCTCCTCGCCTTCTGCAGAGCAAGGCTGGAATATCCTTGACATCGCAGGCGGCACTGGCGACATTGCCTTCCGTATGCTCGACCACGCCTCTACCATCAACAACGACGCGCACACACGAGTCACAGTCGCAGACATCAACCCGGACATGCTTGCCGAAGGAAAGAAGCGCTCCCTCCAAACACCATACGCACGCTCACCGCGTCTGAAGTTCGTCGAGGCGAATGCAGAGAAGCTGGACATGATACCAGATAACAGCATCGATCTCTACACCGTCGCCTTCGGCATCCGCAACTTCACACACAAGGAAGTCGCGCTGAAAGAAGCGTTCCGCGTCCTCAAGCCCGGCGGCGTATTCGCATGCCTCGAGTTTTCCAAAGTCAACAACCCGCTTTTCGACGCCGTGTACCAGCGCTGGAGTTTTGCTGCGATCCCGCTGATTGGACAGCTGGTTGCGGGCGATCGCGATAGCTATCAGTATCTTGTCGAGAGCATTGCCAAGTTCCCGAGTCAGGTCGAGTTTAGCAATATGATTAAAGATGCGGGATTCTTGGTTCCTGGGAAGGGGTATGAAGACTTGACGAATGGTATTGCGGCTATACATAAGGGTGTAAAGCCAGCTTAAAGGGTTATGGGATTATTGGGTGGATGGCGTGGTTTGTATTAGTATGTATTTATGCCCTCTAGCGCACTTTTGGGGGACTTAATCGTATCATGGAATAAATCGGTTCAAAGATACCTCTTTACTATATTGAAGAGTACACAGCATGTAGCTGATCTAGTGAAGAGAAGTATAAAAAGGAGTACTAAGGTTGGTAATTAGAGTTGTAGCTTGATTAGCAAGAAAGTAAGTTTCCTAGATAAGGAAATGCCCCTGCATATATATTACACGTTTCCATCTCACCCTGTTCTTATTCTTACACTATACAAAAGTTCCTTACTTTGACATCTGCAAAGTCCAGGGCTTGTCCGTGCATAAGTCCATGGACATAGCAATCGCCCATCAGTTGATAGCAGCCATCCTCCGACTGCTCATCGACAGCTCGCAGCACAAATGGAATCGGAGCTCCACATATGATACCCACTGAATCCCCTACTTCCGTCGTATTCGGAACAAAGCCAAAGTAGCCTCTCTTGGTGACGCAAAAGCGCCTCTTGTATGCTCGCGGTGCGGCGTCGTGTTTGAAAAGGGCGGTCTGAACCTCGATTTCTTCCCGGCGTTGTGCCTCTGGACTTCCGTCGACAGCCTGTAAAAGCTTGACCCATTCAAGTTGTGCCCAGAAGCTCTTCCTCAAGCTTTCGAGTTCCTCGGCGGCGGATGGTGAGTCAGCTCGATGCCATGGAGGTCCTCGTACGTACGTGCGAAACAACACTTCTTCCTTGCTTTCTCCGGTGGGATATTGGTCAATCTCACATGATAGCATCCCGCCTTTGACGATGAATTGAACTGAATGTACGAATCCGAAACCCGGACCATTCATCTGGATATGGTTTGGAGCTTGTGTGACAAGAGGGTCAAGAGGATTGCTCAAGGCCACCACATGGTCAAAGATAGCTCCTTTTACACGGAGTTTGTCGTCTGGTAAGATTTCTACTTCAGTCGAAGTTTTACCAGCAGCAGTGAAGGCATGCTCGTAGCTGTCAATATCGGCTATGCGCAATATGCTCCCAGAGCCGGTTTGTGGCCAATACTACTCAATGTTAGCAAACCAATCCCAGATCTGACGATACGGTGCAGTCACTTACTGGAACCCAGGTCGGGAGATTTGGTACTGACAAGGTGCGACGTGCCTGATAAAGCAGTTCAACAACATGGCCTCGTTCCACGAATCTCTTTGCAAATCGAAGGCATATATCTGTGACAGAGACATCAGGTGAGTATGTGATTAGATCCTTGAAGTTATCCGCGTCGTTTGCTAAGCCCATCATAGCAAAAAGTTTGTCTCTTGGCTGACCCGATTCGAGCACCCTTCCTCTTTGTAGCTTATAGATCAAGTCGTTTCTTTTGGCATATCTCGCTTCACCTCCTTCTGCCTCCGCTCTTTCTGTCATCATATGTTGCGCACTTAGTATACCTTGTACTGATGATGAGACCAGCGTTGCGTCATCGGGGTCTGGCATGCCAGTATAGAATAGGTTTGCGGCGACGCTGTACTCTTGAAGTAACCTGACGCATCTCTCCAAGCCCTCGGCTTTGACCTCCAGGCGACCAAACATCAAGATAATGCTGCGTGCCAAAGCATACTCCTGTAGGATCCAGATGCGTCTGAAGTAAGGACTGGTAAAAGTTCGTTGCCACGGGAGCCATGCAGGATCGTCGTTCGGCGGCAAGCCCTGAGATTCCATAGAATGATCTTGCGAACTTAAGAATAGGTTCCAAACGACACCAGTTTCTCGCTTGGCTCTGCGACTATCGGCATCATGCCCGGGCTGCGCTTCTTCCAAGGCCTCGGATTTTCGCCCCACCGCTATGATAGTACGCAGGATCTTCTCGAGGCCTTCCTCATTCTCAAACACCGGGGCAACATCTGCTTTGACAAAGTCGGCCTGTTGGTAGATACGTGTCATGAGCGCGATCTGGCTTGCCTTCTCGACTGGATCTGCTTGGTTGATACACAAGGCGTCCACCCAGACACGCAAGCCAAGATCTGGTTTCCGGAGACGTCGCAATGCAGAGTGAAGATTCTTCGTGACGGAAACTCGTTCCCCCATTAGTGTGATTTGCATGGGATCTGTGGTACTGCCCCAGACGTATGAGAGTGCGAAATATCGTTGGAAGGGATGCGAACGCGGCTCATGTGTCTCGGGGTCGGCAACGAGATCGAAGTCTATCATGAATCGCAGCGGCGCTTGACCCGGCTCAGATGGAGCAATGGAAGCCATTGAGATCCCCCCTAGAGGTCGTTCGGACGCTTCCGGAGAACGAAGATGGTCGGCGTCTAAATCCATGGGCAACAACGCGCAGACAACCTCGTCATCGTTTCGGCCAGGCGCCAGTATGAGTAGACGTATAGTAGCTGGCCCTTCAAGTGGCTCATAGATACCGCTGTTGCTTGAGGACATTGCTCGAAGTAAGATATGGTGCAGGATGTGAAAGAAATAAAAGGAAAGGTAGCCTAAGTTTAAAGGTTGATAAGGAGCAAACCCCAAGCGGAGGAGATTTCTATAATATTGGATCAGCTACGTTCCGGCCCCCAACTTGCGACCCCAAAATCAGCTGCACCGCCGCCGGCAAAATCTACGCCCTGGTGGTGAGCACCGAGCTGATTGACTGTCGTATATTAGCCTGACAGTCTGAGGATAATAAATTGGGTTGCAGCTGCAGCTGGATGTCCGGTGCAGTCGTCTCGTTGACTTTGCTTGGGGGAGGTCGCTATGTATAACGTTGAATGGTAATACAAGTAAGTACCACCGGCTCTAAGCTTTTAACAGCCCGTTTAGGATCGGAAAGGCTAATCTGCAGTGCGCTTACTAGTTCAGGTGAACTGTTAGGTACTACTTTGCGATGCTGTGTCTGGGGAATCCAGAGGCATCCTTCTAATGTGAGGGCGAGTTGGCGTGCGCGTCGGTCCGACTTCAACTCTGTACTTCTGAACTCTTAATCAGCTGGATCAGGATCAGGCAGTTGCTATCCATTCGTACGCAGTCTCGGTACAAGTCTGCTCGAATAACTTTGTCAAATTCCTGCAGCGCGGTATTGTGGCACTAAGATGCCTAGAGACTTGAAGTGCCGCACAAATCTGGATGTGTTGGAATGATCAATGACTCGATTGAGCTGATGTTACAAGCACGTTGATTCGCAGATATATACAATGTGATGTTTCTAACCGTTCTATTTCTTCTGTTCGCCCTCTTTCGGTGGTTCTGGCTTGGGTGTTGGTAGTTTGAACTGCAATCTGATTAGCTATTTTGTGACAACAATTCTGCTGCCGAAGTAACGTACGTTCTCTGGCTTGAGGTCGTCTCCTGGGCCGACCTGCTCCCATGCTGATGAGCCGCCACGGAAGTTCCTGAATGCTTGCGTCATCTCCAGAGGTTCGACGACAATGCGCTTCTTCTCTTCGTCGTAACGAATCTCCGTGTATCCGGTCATGGGGAAATCCTTTCGCAGGGGATGGCCGTCGAAACCGTAGTCGGTCATGATTCGTCTCAGATCCGGGTGGCCGACGAAGAAGACTCCAAAAAGATCATAGACTTCACGCTCGTACCAGTTTGCGCCATCGTAGAGATCGCACAAGCTGGGGACTGGGGTCGCCTCATCGGCGTAGGTCTTGACCCTCAAGCGTGAGTTGTGGCGGATACTGAGCATGTTGTAGACGACCTCGAAGCGCTGGTCCTTGGTGGGGTAGTCGACGGCTGTAATGTCTGAGATTTGGGTGTACTCGGCCGCGGTGTGATATTTGAGGAATGTGAAGGTGGGGATGACGCCCGCAGGAGGGATATAGATGGTCAATTCATCCTTCCACACTGAGAATCTGTATGCTGATTAGCCCGAGGTTGTTCTTTTCCTTGTAGAATTGACATACTGCTGGACGTATTTGGGCAGACACGACATGAGGTATTGGCCGTATTTGTGCAGCGACTCGGCCTTGTCCTTGTATTTGTCTGCCGGGTTGACAATGGCTGCTTTGAGCTTGCCTTGGTCGTCGCGAGGCGCATACTGCGCAACGGTTAGCTGTACGCCCCTTCTTGGAGCCCTCTGGCCTACGCACCCGCAAGTTTGGTGTCTCGGAGCTCTGTCCCGCGACTTCCTTGGGCCGGAGTGCAGTCGAGGCAAAGGTGCGCATCGCAGCGCGCGGGCAGCTCGATGCGCGGGCGACGGTGCCCAATGGGCGGCCCACAGCCAGCCGCATAGCCATTGTATACGTGTGCAGAGTGGTGAGGCTGCGCGGTGCAGCAGTGAAGGCGGCCTGGGGAGGATGATATCGACGACGTCTGCAGTGCGCACCTCAGCTCGAATGCTGCAGCGGCCAGCGGGCTGCACGCTTATGTAACTAGCGCTCGAGCGGATCCTTGCTGGCCCATGGCGCAGGTGCAGCCTCTGAACCCCCATCGCCATCATTGCATCCCTTTCCTACTTTGTCCCCTCACGGCCGGCGTTTGTTTGTGCTTGCGACCTTTTCCTTGCCCTCTCACTGCGCATCCCCGATCCGACCCGACCCCAGCCTGCATAACGCCTCTCCTCGTCTGAGCGCCACCCTCACGCTTGGACAAAACACTTCACACGCCGCTGCACCATGTCCCGGCTACAGCAAGATCAGTTCGTCGACGATGAGGAGGAGGAATGCTGCCCGCTATGTGTCGAGGAGTTCGACCTGTCGGACCGCAACTTTCGGCCATGTCCTTGCGGCTACCAGGTGCGTTGGCTCACAAAATTCGGCACAGGCCGTCTCGAGTCGCCATGCTAACTCCTGCGCCAGATATGCCAGTTCTGCTTCAACAACATCAAGACCACCATGAACGGCCTGTGTCCTGCATGTCGACGTCCGTACGACGAGGCGACCATCGAGTGGAAAACCATCTCGCCCGAAGAGTGGGTGCCTCGCACCTTCCCGTTTTGACCGCCTCTAACGTCGAACAGGATGGCCAAACACAAGCAGCAGATCGCGCAAAAAGCCAAAAAGAACGCGCAGATACGGCAGAAGGAGGCGCAAAAGGCCGAGGCCGACTCGCTCAGCCGCAAACACCTCGCCGGCCTGCGTGTTGTCCAGAAGAACCTCGTCTACGTCACCGGCCTCACTCCGACCATACGCGAAGACCGCCTCCTCGACACGCTCCGTGGGGAAGACTATTTTGGACAATACGGCAAGATCATCAAGATCGTCGTGAGCAAAGCTCGGGAGAACGCGCAACATCAGCAGTCGGTGGGTGTTTATGTAACATTCTCTCGTAAGCAGGATGCCGAAGCGTGTATTAAAGCTGTCGATGGCTCGCAAAACGGCGACAGGACGTTAAGGTACGCGCCCACTTCTGAGCCCCACCTCTATTCTAGCACGCTTACAGTCCTTGCAGAGCGCAATATGGCACGACCAAGTACTGCTCAGCATACCTCCGCGGCGAGCAATGCAACAACCGCAACTGCATGTTCTTGCACGAACCCGGCGAAGACAACGACAGCTTTACTCGCCAAGATCTCTCCATGATGAACTCGATCCAGACGCAGCAGCCCGCTCAATCGTCTACCTCCCGCGCCGCTCCTCCCTCTCATCCTGGTCCACCCGTTGCCGCTGCGACCCCCATGAACCGACAAGACAGCAATGATACCTCGAGCCCGACGCAAGACGCACCAGGTCTACCAGCACACGCAAGCTGGGGAAACAAAGCAGCCCTGGAGCGTCGTGCGAGTCGCTCGACTATCGCTTCGAATCCCAGCCCGATGGTCACGAATGCTGTTCCTGCACCAGCGGCGAAACCATCCAAGGCAGAGGAGCCACCTAAAAAGAAGGGCAAAGAAAAAGAGAAATCGGCGCAAACATCCAAATCCGCGACCCCACAGCCCGCTCCTACTCCCGCCCCCATCGCACGCTCCCCCAAGCCTCGCGACAACGTTCTCAAGGATCTGCTCAAATCCATCTGCTCATCCGACTTTAAATTTGTTTTCTCTAGCGCCGTTCTCTCCGACGATGAATTCAAAGCCATCGCTGAGTTCCCCCAACTACTGGATCCCAACGGTGGCGCAAAACGTCGTGCCATGAGAGAAAAAGAAAGAGAGTTGGCACTCCAACGGGAGATTGAGGCCGAGGCAAAGATTTCCTCTCAACAAGCACAAGGGGCTGAGCGTGAAGATACCGAGGCGACCGTCGGGGGCAGCTTACAGCTCGGCGGAGAACCAGAGGAGGGTCACGGTTCTGGCACCAGCCATGCAAATCAACATTCTATCGCTCCACCCGGACAGCAAGCTTTCGGAGGCAGCCTGTTCGGGCAGAACACCTCTTTAACAGAGGACTTCAGCAGTCTGGGACTGAGTAGTCGCGGCCTGACGCCACAGCAACAGCAACAGCTTCTACTTTCCAACTTCAAGTCAGGCTCCCAGTCTACCGGACTCCTGGCTAACATGCCACAAACGCAACCCCAGCAGCAGGGCTTGAGCGGAAATACACAGGGCCACGCGAGACATACTTCGCGTTTCAGCTTTGCGAATGATAGCGCGTCCGCTTCTGCAAACGTACAACCTGTTGCAAACCAGAAGCTGATGAGCCAGCAGAACTCAATGATGCCGAAGAACGCAAGCCAATTCAATCAGATTTCTCAGCACCAGCCCTTGGGCGGCCAGTTCTTCACTAATGTGCAAGGACCACCTCCTGGTCTGAAGCCAACCGGCACTCCACCTGTCAGCGGGACCGGCATGTTTGGGCAAGGACACGGATTCGCTACTGGCGGTCTAGGCTACGGCGTGAACGCTGCTGGAAGGAACAATAACGATGCGATGTATCAGGACTTGCTCCGAAGCAGGAACATGGATGGTGGTGCTAGGGCAGCCGATGCTGGAAAGCGTGAGTCAATGTTTCCTTCTTTTCTTAATCAACACCCTACGACCTCCACGCCTGCCCCTGCCCCTGGCCTTCTAAGCTTCCCTTATGGACCTTCGCCTGGCGCTTACCAGGAGTCTGGTTCGCAGAAATCTAAGAAAAAGGGAAAGAAACACAGACACGCTAACACCTCCTCCTCTGGAGGAGGTGGCCTAGCTGATGTCCAGGACCCGAGTATCTTGCAGGCGAGGTTGCACCAAGGTGGCATGGCCGGGCAGGGTCTGTACGGCCAAGGTCAGAGTGGATTTTCCTCTCTTTATGCAAACAACAATTACGGCGGCGCCGGACGATGGTAGTCATTTTCTTCTCTTACATATTTGTCGGCCATTTCGTCAGACACCTTGTCTTAGTACCTCTCTGTTCGACGATGGCTGCATGGCGTTTGGGTTTTCACAACGAACGCATCGGCAAAATATCAGTGCTCCGACACTGAGATGCCCGGCGTTTCTGAATGGGTTGGCCATCGCCACGCTTGGCTGGCTTTGGCATGTCTTCATGGCACTTCAATACCTTCATATTTCTTTTATGCTTTGTCATGCGTTGGTGGATCACACTGTCTTGGATGCTTCGGGCAGCCTCTCTCGTCGTCTCCGTCATGGCCATCGTATGTACGTAACTTCCCCTTCCTGCCGCATTTGAGTCGGCATGCTTACTTTCTAATAGAGAGATGGCTTCTTCATTATCCTTCTGCCTCCTTCATGTGACGAAGATGCTCGAGAGAATCACTTTTGCAGCCTGATGTACCTAATTGCTTACTGGCGTTACCGTGTCTGACCATCGACTGGCGGCCACTGTAGTCGTTCACCTTCCCTTTCGAACATACCCTTGATGTAAAAGCATGCAAAAGGATGAGTAGCATACTAACAATCTATATAGAGGATACCGCGCTCAGTGTCGACGAGCAAGCACTGTTCAACGTTGATGCGCTCGTAAACGACAATGACAACGAGCTTTTTCGCGGCACGGCGAGCACTCCTTTGAGTGCTCAGTTCTTCGAACATCCTCGCCGAGCAACTCCGACCGTACCACCCGGGTTTACCGCTCCAGCCATACCCCGAGCAGTGATTGAAGAGTCATTTTCTCGCCCAGCATCCCGACCGATGTCTCGGACTGCCTCCGCTACCATCACCCCCGCTGTACCTGTCATCCCTGCTACACCGATTCGAGCTGCGACGCCCATCAAGACAAAGAAAACCAAACAAAAAGCCGATAATACTGGGTCTGCCACCCCAACAGCAGCGGTGGCAGCAACGCCTCACCCTGAGACTCCTACCAAAACTGCGACTAAGTCAACAGTCGTGAAGCCACAACCATCAAGCGAGGTCTCTAAGAAGGCCAAAGAGGAGGAGATCGTGCGGACAAACCAAATACAGGGTGAGAAGAAGGCCCTGCCTGAGGTGTCTACAAAGGAGACACCGAAATCTAAGACGGCCGGCAAAAGATCTAAAGTCACTGCCGAAGTCAGTCCCAAGAAAGAACCACAAAAAGATGTGAAGGTCGCATCTAACCCTGCTGCAACCCCTACTTCTTCAACCAGGCGACAGCCTCCAGGAAAACTCGACATCTCAGCTGCGACCAAGGTACCTGAGGATGAGCCGTCCCCAGCCGCAAGCTCGCTCAAAGGAGATGCGCAGGCGAAGAATGTTCGCTCGCTCCCTGCGACATCAACCAACTCTGTGCCTCCAAGTCCCGCCGCTACCGCCACTGGGTCTCCTATGAAACGTTCAGTTGCACCGAGGACTCTACGTGTCGTCCCAACCCCAAAGACCGAAGTCCCACCCCCTTTGCCAGCAGCATCCGTGCCCTCGCTGCCTCAGATACCGACAGTGGATAAACTCAGGTCGAGGCAAGCCAGCATCGCATCAATCAATCCGCCTGGAACACCGGGGAGTGAATTGATCTCGGATACTGCTTCCATCACCTCAACTTCATTTTCAAGGGCTAACTCTCCACCTCCGATTGGGGGCAAAGTCGGCACAGCTCCAGTGAGGCAGAAGACTAAGTCACAAGCCAAGAAGGACAGACAAGAGCGAAAACGGCAGATTGAGGAGGAACAATCCATGATGGAGGACGGCAAATCCGACGTTGAAGTTGTCCAAGCTCCAATCATCGGACGCAAGAAGAAGGCTAAGAAGCCTGCAACTACCCCAAAGCCGATAGCAGCGGCCTTCAAAAGTCAACCAGCTTCCCCGAAGCCAGCTACCGTCGAAGAAGAAGAGCATTCTGATGCCCCAACAGCGCCATCGAGGAAAGTCTCGTCTGCAAAGGCATCGGCAAGAGAGACCCCAGAGCCAGAACCAGAGCCTATCCCTGAATATCCGAAGGACAAGCGTGAACATACGGCGCAGTCCATCATGGCTGATCTACAGAAAACAGGCGAGCTGCTTGCGTCTACGCTTGAGTTCTTCAAGCCACTCTCTTCATCGCTTACTCATGCATCTCGGACTGCGCAAACAACCAACGCTGCAGGGCCTCCGGATCTCAAAATTCATTTTTCTGAAGCTGATCTCGAAGCCCTTGCGAAGAAGAAGCCTGTGCGTCTCAACGGTCATGACGGAAAGCCTGACTCGCGGACATTGATTACGCCTAACGGCAAGTTCTTTTGGGGCTTGAGCGAAGAGCTGGAGCAGAAGGCTCTCGAACTAGAGAAGCACATCGAAGAGCTTAAAGGACATGCTCGCTTCCATCCTCGAAAGCAGACTGCACATGAACACAATGCCAATATTAGTACGCAAACGCAATCCAAGGACGTCCTTCCCGCCATCGCTACAGCCCTCAAGGAAGCAGGCAAGAAGCTTAACACCAACACAAGCCAACAAATGCCCAGGCTCGACCCCTCATCCGGGCACCTAAGTTCAACAAACCTTCCCCTTACTCCTGCCCAAGCTTCAGAGGCATCAGCACCGCAGCTCCCGCCTCCACCACAACAGCAGACTCCTGCCGATGCCGGCGCCTACCTTAACCAGTTTGTCCTTCCAAAGACCGATAATCCCCCGCCCAATCAGCCGAGACCAGAGATGGCAGCCGTTGGTGGGCCGCCAGGTGCTGGAACTGCAAACATCTCCGTCAACGTGAACAAGTTCGCCAAAGCAGCGAAAGCCGTCGTCGAGGGCGGTGCCGTTGGTAGCACTGAAATTGACGGCATGGGCGTCATGGCCGCGGACCTTTTGGGTGGTGTGTTTGTTCAAGGTCTCGAAGCACTCGTTGGCGCTGGTCTTGGTTTTCAATCTACCCAAGAATTTGGTCTGGACGGGAACGGCAATATCACGCTAGGTGGGCGAACTGGAGGAGGACTAGATGTGCAAGGGCTGATGGACGCTATTGAGACTACAGCTGGCATGGGCATGGGCGGGTATGTTGGGAGCGGAAGGCGAGGGAGGGGCAGCGTGCTCAGTATGGAAGAGGCGGAGCAGGCGATGCATGCGGCGAAGAAAGAACATGATGTGCTGGAGAAGAAGCTGGCCGCCCTTATGAAGAAAAATAAGAAGTTGGCTACTGGGGCTGGTAGGGGATGATGCAGATATTACAAAGCCCGACAGAGCTTAGTGTGCATCTCGTTCCTCTAGGCATCCAATGCAAGCCTTAAAACTAGATACTATACCCTACTAGCAGAGCCTTAACAGTATTCGTCTTATCTATTAATTGTGAGTGTCTGTTCCTTATCGCTAACAAGCCAAAATAGAGTGCGTGCAAAGCTGCTTTCACTAACTATTATCCTTAACACCAACTTTATAAGGCAACAAAAAGGAAAATAATACTTAGCTAACGCCCTAATTCGAACATGCAACCTCCCCAGCGCAAAAAAAAAAGAAGTCCCAATCTAGCCACCAGTAAACAAGGATCAACCACTACACGATAGCAGAGCATGCAAGTACCCTGGCACGACCTTCATGGAGCTTCTAAGAGTATAAGAAGAACTAATCCAGCCACCAGTAAACGAGGATCAGCCACTACACGATAGCGGAGCATGCAAGTACCCTGGCACGACCTTCATGGTTCTTCTTATGAAATATTCTTGATTTTAATATTATATATACTACAATTAAAGGTGGTGTGGGTGAGTGGGGGATATATGACGGGGAGAGCAGGTGAAGGGTTCTAGCAGACTAGCAGGCGTGTGGGTGCCTTGATTACTACCTACGATGGACCCTTATGGGGCACAACATACTTTCACTTTCCTCACTTCCTAATCCACCTTGTTTAAGTCCTGTCGATACCTGCTCTGCAGTCTTGCCTCGATGCAATACCTATGGTATGTGAGGTCGGAATCTCCACAGCAGACGACATGGTGAATGCAACACAACCTCGTTACTTCCATGCTAAGGTACAGCGGGACGTCACGACTCAAAGGGTTTCCTCGACAATAATGGAACAACATTCACGTAGGGTTTCCGGGGGAAATCTTCCAGCATTTCGTTCCTTTTCACTCCATTTTTGCGCTTCGCGTCGACGTCACATTCACATCCCTCTCAGTAGTTCTTATTATCTGCATTGATATTTTCTCTGGACTCAATTCATCGCTTCCACTACACATCGGTTCAACCCAATTCTACATTATCCTCAACCATGTCCACCCCAACCCGTCCGAAACACAAGCGCGCCCGAGTCCTGCAGCTGTACTGCCCAGACATCGACGCGACAGTCGAAAACTTCATGATAACGCCGTCAGAGACGCACGCCGATATCCTTAAGCACATCAAGGCCAGGTTTGACGGCGAGAAATTGGAAGAGGTCTCGCCGTGCGACGTGAATGGTGAGCCGCTCTTGGAAGTCGAGGACGAGATCTCGAATTTCGATCGGGTGGAGCATGGCGAGAGGATTCTGGTGGGATCGGAGTGTAATAAGAGGGTTAGACCGGAGCCGGAGTTGAAGGTTGTGTTGTATCTCGAGGACGATACGTTGCCAAAGGCGCTGAGGGTACGTACTGTTGTTGTGTCGAATGACTTCGCGCTGAGGTAGGCTCACTCTCTGGGCTTGCTGTAAACATCATGTGCCTCTTGGATGCACTGAGAATTTACTAACAAAGGTGTAGAAAATGTCCCGTGAAGCTCGTCGCACCCACATTCGCACCCTCCGCCGCCGCGACGCCATTCATCGCGAAAACATCCTCCGCCTAAACCTTCCCCACTCGGACATTACCACCGCCCTACAAGAGCTCGACACCGCTACGGAGCAACAAATGAAGAGTAAATACTCGGTAGTTTCGTCCAAACGCATTATCAAGGAGAACTGGCAAGTTAAGATGGTCCATAAAGGCTCACAGAAATGTCTCGCAGCGCTCGCGATCCTCAGCACTGCAACGTGCGGGCAGCCTCTTGTCCCAGACGATACTTTGCGCGATGCATGTGCGGCTAGAAGGACGAATGAGTCCGAACCTCTAGGACTGCAGGAGGTGGATGTACGCGCTGTGATTGAGGGGTTTTACAAAGCGGCCAATGCCATTGGATCGAAGTGGCCAGACAACCAAGTCAACAAGGCCATCGCAGGACGTGATAAGAAAAAAGTGAGATTCGCCATTGCTAAGAGCAAGGAAAGATCGAATGAGCGCGATGCTGCCGCTGTGGAGCGGCTGGGCGAGGAGGCGAATGAGGCAGCTCATCCTCGCACCAAGGTAACGAAAGAGGTTGATGACCTCGTTGGAAGGCTGGGTAAGGCTGCGGTACCGGATAAGGAGGTGATTGAGAGTGTTTCAGATGAGGAGGAAGATGAAGAGTATCAGGTGTGGCGGCCTGGAAGGTTCAAGAGAGCCAGACAGTGAGTGCGCGGCAAATTTCTTGAGCACTCGCAAGGCCCATCTACCTTCCAACAGTTCGTGGCCTGGAACAGCTTCAGGATCATACGGGGATAGTATGATGATCAGCGCCTAGAAATTTGGTGACTATGCAGTCAATGATTGATATGAAACTTCATAATGATACTCTTTGTTGATGATGATTCTTTCAGCTCTTGCTGCTGACAACCTTCGCTCGATAAATGATCATGGTCCTTTCGATGAGACTCGATGGTTCGAGCACTGGTCCTGACTGTATTGAGGAGCATCTGAATGCTCTACATGAGGCAATAGAACTGCCTATGCTGCCCTTATCCTTGTATCGATGAGAGGGCATACCTTCGTTTACGTCGCAGACTGTGTATTATCTTGCGTATTCTCATTCGTGACTTGACTATTAGTGGCGTTCAAACCGGCTCTAATTGACATGTTGGGCCAAAATCAATATTGGTAGCCCTTTCCAAGCGAAAATGTTTGAATCGCCTCCTCGTATCCAGTAATAGATGGCGCATTGGGGTGGGACAAGAGGGATGAAGTGGGAGCTTTTCGATGCACATGACGACGATACGCGCTAGCTAAGCGTCCTCACCGCCCAACGTGGGCCCAGATTTCAAGGGTCCACCAGCTGTCCCTTTCGAAGGCCAGATTCGCAATTGCTCTCTCCACACCCCTTTGCTCTTCTCACGGCTTGTTTTGAGCATTCTACGTACACGAGCTCGCCATATACAATAAGAAACTTCACAATGAGTCTACAACCGCCCTCGCTCGCGGTGCGGTCCAAGTCAGCGTCTGGCGGCGCTACCAAAGCCGTCATTCTGGTAAATATTCCCAGAAGCCATGTATACAACGCGATGTATGCTCACAGCCACAGGTCGGCGGGCCTTCCCGCGGTACCAGATTCAGGCCTCTGTCTATGGAACTGCCCAAGGTACGCTACAGTACAGATTGCATGGCCCGCCCACACCCCGCTAAACACTACAACAGCCGCTCTTCCCTGTCGCCGGCCACCCAATAATTGAGCACTGCTTCCGCGCTATCACGAACGTCCCCGAGATCAGGGAAGTCTTCATCGTCGGCTACTACGAAGAGTCCGTCTTCCAGCCCTTCATCAACGCCGTCTCGAACAGTTTCCCCCACCTGAGCGTCAGGTACCTCAGAGAATACCAGGCATTGGGCACAGCAGGAGGTCTATACCATTTCCGCGATGTGATATTGAAGGGCAAGCCAGACAAGCTCTTCGTCTTGAACGCAGATGTCTGCTCGTCGTTCCCGCTGGTGGAGATGCTCAAGCTGTTCGAGGACAAGGACGCGGAGGCGGTAATGCTGGGTACGAGGGTCTCGAGCGAGGCAGCCACCAACTTTGGTTGCATTGTCTCGGATGCGCACACGAAGCGCGTGCTGCATTACGTCGAGAAGCCCGAGTCGCAAATCTCCAACCTCATCAACTGCGGAGTCTACCTCTTTGCGACTGAGTGCATCTTCCCCGCCATCCGCAGCGCCATCAAGCGACGCACCGAGCGCCCACGCCTACTATCATACCCCTCTTCCGAGAACCTCGAGTCCTCGTTCTACCAGGCCGACGATGATGATGACAACAAGGAGAATGCTGTCATTCGCTTGGAGCAGGATGTGCTATCCGACATCGCGGACAGCAGGCAGTTCTTCGTCCTTGAGACCAAGGACTTCTGGCGTCAGATCAAGACCGCTGGTTCGGCCGTACCTGCCAACGCCTTGTATTTGTTGAAGGCCTTCCAGTCAGGCTCCGAGGAGCTTGCTGCTCCCTCCGCAAATATCCTACCGCCCGTCTACATTCATCCCTCCGCGCAGATTGATCCAACAGCGAAGATTGGTCCAAACGTGTCGATTGGTCCACGCGTTGTAATCGGCGCCGGCGTTCGCGTCAAGGAGTCTATCGTTCTCGAGGACTCGGAAATCAAGCACGACGCCTGTGTCTTGTACACTATCATCGGCTGGCACAGCAAGATCGGCGCCTGGGCCCGTGTTGAAGGCACACCAACGCCCGTCACGAGCCACACCACCAGCATCATCAAGAACGGAGTAAAGGTCCAATCTATCACGATTCTGGGTAAGGAGTGCGCTGTCGCCGATGAGGTCCGTGTGCAGAACTGTGTCTGCTTACCGTACAAAGAGTTGAAGAGAGTAAGTTAGCCGCCATTTGAATCCATGACACTTTGCTAACGCGCCTGCAGGACGTTTCGAACGAAGTCATTATGTAGTAGGCTATAGCTTGGTAACATTGATATGGGTAGCATTTGGGTCGCATAGGATCATTGTGGAATGTCGAGTAATGTCAGGCTTTTACAGGCATTTATAGTTCATGATGTCCAAGAGCGATGCCACGGTCACTGGATAGGAAAATTTATACCACCAAGAAAGAATTGAAGAATTATGTTCGAAACCTTTCGATCACAGAACGCACTTCTTATCTCGTTCTTCTGCGAAGTATTCGACATATTCAATACCCCCCAGTCAAGATCTGATGTCCTTAAGTAGCCGCGTCTAGTCTCGATGAGGCAGCGCCAACCGAACCTCTCAACTCCCGCTCATGAGCCCCATCTCTGCACACTGACTCGACGTATATATGTGTCGAAAGATTGAGTACATGTGCATACACAACGCTGATTAGTGCTCAAATCAACACTTCTTCTCATTACGCATTTAAACAACTCGAACGCATATCGCAAACGACGTGTAGTCGGCAAATTGTTACCTAGAACATACTTTCTGCTGTCAACACAGTATTCGAAATATTGAGACCGGGTAAAAACAGAAGCAGGAAAGCAGCTATTCAGCTGTGAGGCCGAAGAGTCATGTCGGACATGGAGGCAGCCTTGACCGCTGCGCGAAACAGACGCACAGGTGGCGATGATGTAGGGTCAAATCTCAATCCCACACCAGACTCTGGGTCAAGATACGACAAGCCCATCGTTGCTGCACAAGAAGACGGCCTACCAATCATCGACATCTCTGCATTTTTGGACCCGTCCTCGTCACAGGGAGCACGGCAGACGACCGCAAAGGCTATCAATGCCGCATGCATAAACTACGGGTTCTTCTACCTTACCGGACATGGCATACCAGTATCCAAGCTTGACGAGATAATCTCCTTAGCAAGAGACTTCTTCTCCCTCCCACTAGAAGAGAAAAACAAGATCAAGCGCTTCGATGCCGGCGGACCTGAAGGTGGAGATGGTGCCCGGGGCTACCAAGGGCTCGGCGAGAACGTCACCGGCGGCCTACAAGACATGCAAGAAGCAATCGACTGGTACCGAGAATGGGAGAAAGACAAGAAAGAGCCCGGCGACGGTGGACCGAACTCAGTAAAGACACTCCAAGGCCCGAATCTATGGCCCGAGCAACCAAAAGACCTCAAAGAAGTGTACATAGACTACATCTCGAGTGTGAAAAAAGTCGGCGCAGCACTCGTCCACGCCATGGGCGTAGCCCTGGATCTCGGCCCCGCCACCCACCCCACGGGGAAGAACACAGAGGACGAGGAAATCTTCGCCCGCAACTGCGACACCTCATTCTGGGTCATGCGCATGATCGGCTATCCGCCCCTAACCACCCCATACACCCCAGGCGAAGACATTTCCCAATTTTCCTGCGGTGCACACACCGACTACGGCTGCGTGACGCTCCTGCTCACCGACCCCACCCCCGGCGCCCTACAAGTGCAGCTCAAAGACGGCACCTGGCTAAACGCCGACCCACTACCTGGAGCTTTTGTCGTGAACATCGGGGACATGATTGAACGGTGGACGAACGGGCTGTGGAAGAGTACGATGCATCGGGTTGTGCATAGGGGGGACAAGGCGAGGATTTCAGTGCCATTTTTCTACGAGCCGAATTTCGATGCGCTGGTTAGGCCGCTAAAGAAGTGTGTGGAGGAATCTGGGGGGAAGCGGATTCATGAGGGGAGCACGTATGGGGAGCATTTGTTGACGAAAGTTTTTAACAATTTTTATTATAGCAAAAGGACGGATTGGTGAGGGGAGCGTGTGATGGGATGAGTGTTAGGGGGGTCATCTTGTTATGTCGCTTTTGAGTACTATCTATTATATTCTCTAAGGCAAAAAGTGGTCATGATCGAACAGGACAGTGAGTGAGAAAGGATGAAAGCTTTGCCTTTCTCTTGTTTGTATCGACAAGCTAGATACGAAGCTATCACGATCACTTGACTGATACCACACTTGTTTTCCAGAGCATCACGCGACGTACAGGCGTAATTTGTTACGTAACGCGTGTCTTTGTATACCCCAGAAGAGAATAAGGTATCCTATAAACCCATTGCTCAGGTATTGTAGTATCTTGCGATTTCTGTTACCCCTTGAAAGCAATGTGCTATAGCCAAAGACTTTGCTAATCAGTGCTAACTAACGTCACCGCGAGTTAGAAACTCCAAACGGTATGATTCTACTCATGTATTAGAAGTCATGTCGAAATGTGAAGCTGGATGTCCTCCTCCATGGCCCAGGAAAAGTTGCGGGAAGATGCTTTCACTCTCTATCAAGTCCCACGATCCCCGCCCCTTGTCTTTATAAACCCCGTTATCTTCTCTTAAAATATACTCTACTTCTAGATTCAACTCTGGCTCTCTCAACTCCCGAGCCACAACTATTTCACGACTAGTACATCGCTTGTCAACCCTCCACAAACACTACACCATGGCTGCCCCTATTAAAGTCACACTCTACTGCCCATCCATGGACAAGACAATCACAAACGTCTTCGTCTCTACCTATCGCGGCTACGACTACTGCGTCGAGCACATCAGTGCACTCCTCGGAAACCCCCAGCAAGTCTGGATCTACAACCTAGACCACGAGCCGATCGAGGATTTTCGTACAGTGACAAACAACCAGCACCTGCTTGTGGCTACCGACTACTTTGAGCGGCCTCTGTCAGAAACTAACAAGGATGTTCTGGTCGTTCAGGAGGGTCCTGCGAGGCGGGCGTGGGCGGTACGCACCTACTTCCCCATAGCCTTGGATCTAGGCATTTGCAGACACTTGTTTACTGACAAACTCACAGACCCTCACCCGCACTCAGAAACGCGACCACGTCGCCTCCCTCCTCGCCTCTTCCCCTCAAAAGACTTACCTAACCGTCCCCGGCAATCAAGTCCTCACCACAATCAGCACAATCCTCAACGTCCAAGGCGCACCACCTCCCACCTTCCCCACCATTGCGTCCTGCCTCGACGCCATGCGCGACAACTGGGACATGGGTGTCGATGCGTTTCTAGGCCTGCAGGGTATGATGAAGCCTTACGGAGCTGTCGAGAGCTGGGATAAGCGGTTACTGCCCGTTATTGCGTTGTTGAGCGATGCGACAGCAGGGCAGGGGAGCAGGATGAGTGCCTTGGTGGTTGAGACTGTTAGGGAGAGGGGAGCTGGTTCTGGAAGTTTAGTGGTGGAGGTTAGGGATGTTCTCAAGGTTGGCATGAGGTTGTTTGAGGAGGCGGAGGAGAGGATGAGTCCTGGGATGTGATTATGGATGTTGAACCACCTGTGTTGCTGGATGGGCTTTGTTCCAGTATCTGTGCTGTGCTGTTAATGTTGGAGAAAAATTAAGACCAGGTCGAAGACGAAAGCTCTGGATTTGCTTCCGTTTAGCTTAAATCGCTTATGAATTCTTACTCTTTCTAATCCTGAAGACAATTCTTGAAATTTATACAACTTATTCCCCCACATCAACTGAGTGTATCTTTGTGAGCATGTGGGGAACGTCAATCAAAATGTCGCGCACATCCTTGCCAGCGTAGGAGCCACTCGATTGGAGTATGGATGGTAAACCGATCATGGGTTGCTGAAGGATTCACACACTTGATGCTAGAGAATGAGATAAGGCTAGATGCTGTAAGCCACACCTCCGCAGATAAACCTCGCACTTTTTCGCCAAGAACAGCACCCCGCTTTCCCTCTTCCATCACGACATCGCTGCATACGAGAATGCAAGGGGCATCGGAGCAGCCGTCCGTAACCCCGTGAGTCACTACACTGTAAGATCACCTAGGAGGCTGCATGATAGACTATTTTCGTGCTGGTTGGTAGGTACTCCGGAATACGATTGTGACAAAAGACGCTCCACATTTATCATCACACGTGCTTCAGCAACGAGCATAAATACTACATTACCTCCCTCGGCTCTTAAATAATTACATCGAACTATCTTCTTCCTCTTATCTTTCTACTTCTCACGTTCACCAACCTAAGCACGATGGCAACCACCACCACCATCCCGCCCTTCACCCTCTCCTCCCCAACCGGAACAGACATTTGGCGCAAACCGCCCTCACACAACGCCTTCTCCGCACCAACCCACCCTTCTCAACTCCCTACCTACCCGCTTAGCAGCTTCCAAAGAGCGAAATTAACCTTCGCCCTCCCGCCCGCAAACAAACTGCGCCAATACGACCAAGCAGGTCTCCTCTTGCACCTCACCAAACCCGGCGTCCCAGCCAACAAAACCAAATGGATTAAAACGGGCATCGAATTCTACTATGGAAAACCATATGTAGCGACCGTCGGGTGTGATGCGTGGGCCGATTGGTCGTTGGCGCCTATACCCGAGTTTACGGATACTAGCAGTAGGCCCAGTGCGACGATTGAGGCGCGGAGGGAGAGAGATGTGCTTGGGAAGAGTTTGTGGGTTTATTGGATTGTGAAGGATGCGGAGGGGAAGGAGATTGAGAGGCGGCCGCTTAGGGAGGTGAATTGGATTTTCGAGGATGAGGAGGGGTGGAGTGTGGGAGTTGGGGGGTATGTGTGTCGGCCGACGAAGGAGGGTGGAGAAGAGCTTTTGGAAGCTGATTTTAAGGAGGGGGTGGAGATTGAGGTTTTGGATGGGAGTAAGGCGGACTAGATGAGAAGCTGACAGGTACTTGGAAAACAGCTGCTTGAATCAACTTTGATATTCAAGCTGGCCTATCCCGGATGGCCTGTCCCGCGTGATTCTAATGAAGGAGGAGACTAATTTTGAGTACAGCTCGAAGGCAAGCCCAGAATTCATCTCAGCTTGCCGTCTCTACATTCTCGCACAGCCCTGTTACCAAATTTGTAGCTGTTTACTAAATTCACATGCGAAACTTTTCGCCCAAATGAGTTGCTTTCGACCATAAAGCAGAGTTAACGGGTAGTAACCGTGCAAGCGATCTACCACAAGTAGTTATTCTCATCCGGCATATCCAACTGCTCATCGCGTACTAGCTCATCCTTAGCTGGTACCATGTTCGCCACCTTCGGGTCCACATTATGAAGATCCATTTTCATCCTACAACCCTTCATCTGGCCCACACAATCATCTTTCTGGCACATGTGTCCGTAGAAGCAGTTCAAGGCCCTACACTCGCTCTTACGCGGACACGGGTGGCACTTCAAGACGTATTCGAGGACATGTCGCGACTCAGGCTCTAGCTCGTTGTGGTCGTAGGGGCAGTTAAAGGTGTTGCAGGCGCGCTGGAGGTGGTGGCTGTTACAAGGCTTCTGCTTGCGGAAGCGGTCGTTGTAGATTTTCCATTCTTCTTGGGTTGGCGGGCGGGTGTATGTGTCTAAGCGCTGACCATCTTTATTCAGGGGGATATAACCTGGTATGGCGCTGGTAGGCAGATCGGCGGATATGTTGGAGCGGTCCACGGTGAGGCCTGGCGGGATTTTTGCGGACCCGTTTTGGCCGTTTGAGCCGTGGGGACCGTGTTGGAACTTGCATTTGTTTCCGAAATGACAGAAGCCCTGATGGGGTTAATGAGAGATCAAGGCGCAAAGAATACACCCAATAACCTACTTTCTGAAAGTACTTGCAAGGCGTCTGTGTATGCTTTTGGGGTTTGGAGGCATGGGCCCCCAAACTCACTCCGTTCCCATCCCCAAAGCTATTCGTGTCTATTGAGGACGCCTGATCTACATCGATGAGTGTGCCACCAGGACTCATAGACTCGTTTCGCCAGTAGTCATATTGACGAGGACCTTGTGCTGCTGGTGATGCGAAGGCCCTTTGCGTTGCCTTAGGTTTGGGACCTGCGGACCCGTTGGCCGTTGTTGCTTTCGTGTTAGGTACAATGGTCGGTAATCCAGACCATCGAAAGATAGTTGGAAATTGTGTGACATTCAAGTTGAACCGATGGAATTCTGAGTTCCAACCAGCCCCTTGAACAAGCGTGATCTTATCGCGCGCGCCACTTAAGGGTACGAGTTGAGATAGATAAGCACTATCATGACAAGCAGCATACAAGATGTGGCTGCAGGCATTGTCTTCGGACGCAAGCTTCAACTGCTCTGTATGTACATCAGGACCAGCTTCTCTGAAGGTTTACAGTGAGGGAAAATATACCTCTAATCTTGAACTTGGTACCCTCCTCATCTAGAGTATCAACAAAGTCGAAAAGGCTGATAGCGCGTGTAAAGGCAGCAGTGAAGGGCGCAATGGAGCGCTTCTCTAGCCCTATCACCTTCAACTTCGCTAACTGTTTTGACAAGTTCGTAAGGTCCGCGTATATACGCACAATTACGCGTGAAGTTCGGGCTTCGGGGACACTTTGATGTAGATATTTTTCTACGGCGTCATTTAGCATCCGGGCGGCACGCATACCACCCTCTTCCTTCTCGCGGATCAACTCATCATTGAACTGTGAACGTCAGCGAATGTCTTCAAGGACTGGTTCGGAGGGCATACGATGTAACCGTTGCCATCAACAAGCACGATAACATATGGATTCCGAGCTCTCTGTGCATGTGCTATCGTTGGTGCTTTAGCAATGGTCTTAGTGCCTTTCTCCTCGAAAGCTTTCTTCAGCGCCTTGTAATCGTCTAGCAGCTGGCCATATTCTCTTAGTAGGTTCTACTCCGGTTAGCATCATCCCAGCGCGTAAGAGTAGACTTAGAGTTGTACTTGTAAATCATTGTGTCTATTCTCATCGTTGAGCTTAAACTGCTCTAGGTGCGTGTCGAACGAGTCGACCTTGCCGTCGGGTAGCATTCTTTGACTAAGCGCGCCGTGAGGCCTGCGTGTCTAGACACTATGGGAGTCAGGTTAATAGTCGGATGCACTTGATAGCTGAGGTGAACAAACACTAGAGCTGCGCAGTAAACCCCAAATCAATCTAGAACACCCTCACAGTCATCAGGTAATTATTGCAATTTGTTCCGAGCTCGAGGGGAAACGCAATTGATGCGCTGCGGTCTGTGCGCCGTGCACCGCCGACTCACGTGTACCGCATTAGCGTGCACTTTGACTCCGCCACGTCCGGATTGGTCGTCTCTAGGCCAAGCACCACCATCACCGTGTTCTCATTCCCTGGTCCATAGCTAGGGTCTCGCGTTCTGGTTGTCTTTGCAAGTACTGGACGAGCTGGCCTGATCCCCGCTTCCATTCGCTTGCTTCCATTTGCCGACGCTTAGCAAAGCCACGTATACTTTCCGGTATCAGTTTGGTTTGGACATTTGCTGTTTTACTATCTCGATGCCCTTTCGCATGCACCCTTGCTCTTTTTGGCAATGGGGGCATGTTGGCGTGCTCAGAAGAACAATGACATCCAGATTTCCGGAAGCGCTGTCAGCTTGTGACAAGACGACCCCATAGGTCACATCAAACTCACAAATATGAAGGTTTGTGCCCCCATTTTTTGTTTCGTTGCTTGAAAATGGTCGGCCCAACGAACTGCTCATTCACAAACACATCACTGGTTTTACTATTCGCCTCTTGAAAGACTGCTTTCGCTACAGTAAGCGAATAGAGAAGGAGTCGATAGGCATAACACTGCGGGGTGGGCATCATCGTAGCTAAGAGTATGTAGTTCGCTCATTTTTGGGGTGTAAACCGCAGGAGTACACCCAGATGGCGAAGCCAATGCGTACCTATGGATTTCTGAAAGCTACTCGACATTCATGTCGCCAAAGAAACCATATCCCAGACCCGACCATTAATCCTCGACGTGAACGTCTTACGAAGACTTTATGAGTGGCAACCTAAGAAGCTTCAGGAACTCCGGCCACCCTGTCTTTAGCCTCCGCCTTCTTCTGCTCCTTGAGTGCCTTCCGTCGCTCCTTCTCCCTCATCTTCGCACTCTTAGGCTTCGTCAACTTAGCAGGAATAACGCCGGCTCGCTCGTAGATGATCGCAATGGCGTCAAGGACATCCTGTGTTTGGACAACCGAGGACTTATCCTCGCCATCAGACGCCTCCATCCGCATGGTAACAGCCTCCTCCAGGAACTCGCGCGCAAGTTGAGACTGGCCGTGAGTGAAACTGCTCAGAACAAAAATGGCGGCTAGGGCTGGCTCGTTCCAGAACTTGCCGGAGCTTTTGAGTTTGTTGGGTTTGAGAGCGTCCGGGAGGAAGTGCTCGACAGTTGTGCGCCAACGCTGATCGATGTTCACCTCGGCTTCAGCAGGTGATAGAGATTCCAGAGCTCGTAAGTCGGCTTGTACAGACTGATAAGGGCGGGTGATGCGCAGCTTGTTCCTCGTCGTCGGCTTCTGCTCTACCACGCTGCGGATATGGTCGCACTTCTCGCGCTCAGTGAGATCCTCCCATGGCTGCCCGCAACCCTCGACTTCCGGATCCACGTCCTCCCCCTCCTCCCCATCATACAGAACAAAGCCTGTAGGCGCATCAGGAAGTATACGCTCAGACGGTGTCGCAGCTACTAGTATGCGCTGGTCCTCCTGCAGTGACTCTAGGTTCGTTATATGTTTCGCATCGACGGTGTAGAGAGCGGCGTGGTTGATACCGAGACGCAATCGGATACCCTGGAGCACCTGCTCGTGCATTTGGAACGGGGATATGACGAAGTTGTCGACAGTCTTCCTGTTCGAAGGACAGTGGAGTTGGACGGTTACAGTCATGTTGGTGTAGACCTGTCTGCTGGACAAGTCACAAAACGGATTATGAGCTTGGTGGAAAGTTGAAGTGGCGGTGTGGTGCGGGTACGTGCAGACGTAAATGGGACATGAGATTGTGTGAAGTGGAGATTGTAGGGATATGTTTTAGTGTGGCGTCACGACAGCCGTGTGCCAGGGTTTTCTTTCACTTGTGTGTCAGCCTAATTTACGTAGTGAAAGTAAATTCAACCCCATTTGAAGCATATCGCCTCGATCGTTGCACTAGATAGGCTGCTTGTCAAATCAAGGAGAGTACCTGTGCATGATTAGCATAGGACAACACAAACTTCGAGAACAAGTGATATAATATCTCATTATGCAGATAGAAACCCGTGACCATGCCTGCCTATGCTGATGCACCCATAAAACCCATCGCTAAACGCGCCCGACATGCAAAAACAGAAGGTATAGAACTCCCAGATATAAAGCAGCGTCATCAACCATCGTAGCCTGAACCCCGAAATACACCAAAATGGAACGCGATCTAGTACTTTCGCCCTCTTCTTCTAGGCAACCCAGATTCCATGCCCGCAGTAGGTGCCACAACCACTTTTGGTGCCGGAATACCCTTCCTAGGCGTCGCATCGGCAATACCATGCCGCTGTGAGTTCTCCTTGCCTTCACCAGGTATCGAGGACATAGGTTGCGGTAGCATGACTTTCTTTGGTGCGGCGAGGCGACTCTTGCGCTGCGTCGTAGCTGTGATGCCGACAGGCGCGACCTCGAGCGTTGGTAGCTTCGTCTCCGTCAGGCTAGAGGAGAGCCCACTATCGATTGAAGTGGAAGCGACGGGCATCTTCTTAATTTTACCAGCCTTTGGTCTCGGTAGCTGCTGAGCTTGTGCTTGTGCTGCTTCCTTGTCTTCCTGCACCGCCTCTGGAAGCAAAGATGCCGGCGTAAGAAGTCCCCTACCCGGCGTACCGTTTGCTGTACCTAGACCTCGGACCCTGCGAATCTTAGGGGTTGAGTTCTTCGATATCTTGTTCTTCGCTCTAGGAGTAGTTGAGGGGTCAGACATGCTAAGCTCATCCGGCGTCGCTAAAGACTCAGCCTCCGCAAGCAAATTTGCAATCGTCTCTGGATTCTCCTGGTAGTACGCAAGCTGCTCATCCCAGCGCACGTTCTTTCCGACTACCAGCTCCTTTGTTGAGTCATCGATTGGAGGTAAACTGGCAGCGTCAGCTGCGAGCTTGAGCAAGCGTACAGTGACCCCAAAAGCGCCCTGTTTGTTTTTACGTGTATTCGCTCGGGTCATCGTAGCTAGCTCTTGTGCATCGCTCTTCTTGAGCACGACGACTTCATTGCCATCGGCACGGCGGATGGCAATCTTGGAGGTTTGCGTCTGCGCTGCTGATGCCGGAGCAGGAAGTCGTGACTTCTTCGTTCGCGACGAGCGCCTCGAGGCGCGTAGTGATTTCTCATCTGCTGTGCCCTCGGCATCTGTCCGCTCAGGACTTGGAGATATCAAGGCATCATTAGGCATACTGAGCGTGAGTGTTTGCGAAAGGTCCAGGGTTGCCTCATTGTCGTACTTCGAAGGGGAGTTCGGATCTTTGTCTTCGAGGATTTTGCGAGGTGATGCCAAAGCGTGACGAATGACATCCGAGTCGCGACGATTCTGCAACGATTCCCGTCGATGGGTGATGATGGCGGCCTTCTCTGCTTTGCTTGCTGCAGCTCGGTTGAGGAAGTCCTTTAATATAGCAGTATCATCGTCTATGGCGATAGTCATGGTCACATCCTCTGGGCCAGATTCAACACGGGGTGGTGGTGGAGGAGAGTGTAATTTCCGCGGCGTTGGATCGGCTGACGGGGGCTTTGCAGGTGTGAATGACAGTGTGAGCCCGTTGGCGATGTCATCGATTGACGTTTCGGCAGGGTCTTGACGTTGATGAGCAGGGGCTAGCTCAAGCTGTACGGCTCCATCGACCTCGGTACGCGATGAGATCGCTTGAGGAGCTCCAGAGTCTTCTGATTGTTCAACAACCTCTTCCCCAGACTCAAGGTCATCCTCCATAATCAAATTCGTCTCAAGTTCCGTCTGCTCCGCATGTTTATCCGTACCGGCTTCCACCTGTTGCTCATTTACTTCCATTGGTACTGTTTGTTCTCCTCGTCGTGCCTCTTCGTACTCCCGTTGGATGTTCAACTGAAGAGAAGCTTCGGTGAATTCTTCGTCAGAGGTTCCTCCTTCGGATAAATCTAGGGCGTCTTCTTCAATTGCATTGCTGTCTTGGTACCCCTCCCCAGGATATGGATCTAGTGTATTTCCAGATATCTCGGCATCCTCACCCTCGCTTTGAATATCGTCGCAAGTAGGCGGTAGTGTCGAGATCTCCTGCGTTACCGTCGGTAGAGTAGGGTACACAATCTCATCAGGGACTGCCAATGATTTCAGCGAGCTCGGAATGACTTCATGGACTGCCTGGTGGGGTTCGGTGGCCTCAATCACTTTTAAGAGCTCAAAGGTGTGTTCCTTGTGGCTTTCCACCTCAGCAGATACTTCTTCGATAACATCACCCGCGAATGCTTGCTCGACCTCTTCAGCCACCTCACTTGGCTCAGCCCTCAGCTCTGAGTTGTCGCTATGAGGGAGCTCGGGATATTCTATCTTCGTTGGCGACCTTGGGTGTTGCATGGAGGTCCCCTTTACAGGCAAACGGAACAAGTTGGCGAGGGTTGCGTCCTCTGTGGGTGCAGGGTCGAGCGTCTTGTCGGTCTCTTCCAGCCCATCTAAGCTTTCGTAGTCAGGGAGGTCGTCGACTGTTGGCGCATCCATAGCGAAGGTAAAAGTAGATCTCCTGTCATCGACCTCTGGTAGCAAGCTTTGAACGGGTTCTACAAGCTGGCCGCTGCTTGCATCCGCCTCTGTAAAACTGTCGTTATCTTCTTCTTGGCCACAGTCGCCGTCTTCGTTCGCTCCTTCCGCATCGATCAGAGAGGCTTCGACCCGCGCAGTCTTTTTCCCTACAAGCCATGTTAGTTACCGTGACGCCATGTATTGGACAAAGCGCCTACTGGGCAAAACACTTTTCCTTCGGTCCCAGCGCGTCGCCTTGAACGCGCGTTTCTTGCTATGAAGGCTGGTAGTGGTCTTCTCCATAGCTTTCGGGCTCATACGCTGCAGCTTCTTCACTGCTCTCGACTGCGAATCGTGCTGTTCCTCTTCATCCTCCTCAGTTGTGTTTGCGGCACGCGACCGAAGATTAATCCTGCGCCAAATCTTTTTCTCTTTCCCTTCACCCAGTTTCTTTATTTCCTGCTTGCGCTCCCAGCCTCGGGGGACCTTGGATAGGGGCAAAGAGTTGGGGTCGAGGAAGGCGGCGTCGTTGTCATCCCATGTTTGGTTGAATGCATGTGTTGTTGTGCGTGGCGCGCGTTTGCGCGGGGAGGGCACCATAACGGGCGACGTTGAATAATGCTGCGGGTAAGTATATTACGACAGTACAAACATGAGTATCGAACTCCAAGGCCAGGTCTCCAGTGCAAGGGAATGGTGGTGTGCGTCGGTGGTCCGTCGTCAGGCAATAGCGATCGTAAACAAAGCAGGGATCACGCCGAGGCAGGCACGCTAAACCGTTCTAAGACTCCGCCGCGGGAAACTTTTGAACCACCACTTCAGGGCGACAATACCACCGCACCCGCCAATCTTCGTCTACCTCGTTATTACGGTCCATCGCAACCCATCTCCGGTACTCAGAGCGCACATCTCGAGATGGTACCAAAGCCGCAGGGCACCGCCGTCCAGTCGGTCACACATCGACCGCTACCTCCACTCCCGAAGCTCCGCGTTCGACGACCAAATAAGCCTGAAGCGAATCCGTGTTTGGGTGCCATGTCATCAGTTCTGGGTATGTGATCCCTTTGAGGAAGAATCAATGGGAAGCTGCGAGTGTCCGTAATAGAGCATCCTCAGACAGGAGACGAACAAGAAGGAGAGACGACATGAAGCAATGGTATCAAGATCATTTGGCTAACTATTTTGTTATAGGATGTTGGGCATCCTCAGGCTATAGTGTCCAAGGTTGCGCACAGCTCGAGCAGAAGCTACGGCAATGCATGGATGCGCCAGTATGTCTACCCGGTCACCACTCGAAACCGCTCCCTCTAACCATTTCTTTAGCGCGATCTGAACCAGAAAAAGAACAACATCAACTACCATCTCTCGAGAATGTATCCCAAGATCGTCGGTCCTCATAAGCGGAAATAGATTGACCGCGCCTTGTTCATCCAATTGTACATTATTTGTATACCCTGTAAGAGGCGGATTATATGAAGCATCAGCATGCGTGCTTGGACGGAGTCAAGTCGTCTCTATAACATTGGGTTGGCGTTTATATCGGGCTGGATTATTGTACGTACAAGATACTAGAAAGAGTCGGGCGATGTACGCATCTAGCCGACGAACCATTATAAACTCCAAACGAATTTCTACCGAATCGCCATCCGGATTGCATGCGACGGCGCCAATACTGACATTCGAAGGCAAACAAGGGATGGCTGTAGTGATCTCATCCGAAGCACAGAGGTAAACCCACTAAGCGGAATGTGTCATAACAACGAGGCTTGCCACAAACCCTTCAATTCCCGACCATAGTCGTGTCTCAGGATACAAAGCGGCAAACTGGTTTAGGATGAACTCAATAGGATAAGGTGCCCTGCGCTATGGGTTCATTTTTGTTCATACACCGGTACGGCTTTTCAGAAGGCGTTGCCAACCATGAGCTTACTCGACGAAAAGATTAGCGTCGCGAATCAGACTAAGAGCAGCAGGACTGGACAAAGGCAGTGCATCCCCACGTGGATAAAGCGGTTGTGGAGATGTGTTTCATCCTCCCTCGACTCCAGGCCGTCGGTCCTCGAACAGTCTCAACATCCAATAAACACGATCAAAAACACCAAGGGATTATTAGAATAATAATCTATCGTCATTCTGAGATCGCTTGCCGAACGAGCTCACTTTGGCTATATTTACGACAATTCCGCAAGCCACATGCACGCCCACAGCCTATCACCACACACCCCACTATACCAAAAGCGGCGCAGCCCTGGCTTACTTACATGACAACGTCGTGGCCGTGTACACGACCTTGTGCCGTATGAGTGGTTGTTTCAAGGCGATGCAACACAGGGCGGAATTGTCGAGGTCTGATTGGGCGAAGTGAATATGTTTTGGAAACAGCTGCCGGCATCCTTCCTGGACCACGTTGGCTTACCCGCATGACCCGACGGCGCACCAAGACGACACAAGATGGGATTGGATCGCCAGGCCCGTGGCCCGATCATAGCAAGGGAGCTTTAAGCTTACCCTGCCTCTGTGCTGGGGAGCTTGTATAGTTGCTCAGCCGCGACCGGTGTGAGCTTCTTATAGCACTCGATTGCGTAGCGATCTTCGTGAGCTTTGCACTGCGCGACTTCACATACTACTATCAGCCTTCTATTTTGCACCCTTATACCCTAATATCCTAATACGTGGAGTTGGATCCTTCAAACCTCAACTAAGATTTGTCGCCCAAATGCAACCACAATGACGATTACGCACATCATATGTGCCATGTTGGCACCAGCTCTGACAAGGGCAGCCGCCTTTCCATGGGCATTACCAGAACCCACAGTCTTCGTTCCAGCAATCGATTCTTGGAGTCCAGCGCCTACAGAGGCACCACAACTAGGCGGCTTAGAGCTTTTCAGACGTGAACAAGGCGAAAATGACAATACCTGCGGCTTTCTATCTGGGTTATCAGGTATGAAAACAACAACTCGGTCCAGATTTGATTAGAAGAGAATGTATACTCATACAAAATGCAGCGTCTTCAATAACATGCCCCAATCCCACCGACATCTGCGCAACAAACACCTATCTGGGCGTGCACGGCTGCTGCAATCCATCCAGCCTCTCCTCCTGCACAATACCCACAACATGTATCCCCGCGACCGCCCTGTCGACGGCTTGCACAGATGCCGCATGTTCCAGCGACGCCGCAATCGCGAAGTGTACGGATGCCGGGTTGGGCGAGTGCTACGAGTACCTCATTGTCTATCCCGAAACCACCATGACGCAACACGGCTGTGCAGCAAGCCAATTCACTAGTACCGCGCAACGAAGCTGGGGCGTAAGCAGTTCAAGTACAGACGCAGGGCAGAAAACAGTGACTGTAACCGCTCCACCCGCTACCACACCAACCAGCACCACTACCGATTCCTACTCAGCACCCAGCAAACCGCATATCGGCACCATCGTCGGCGGCACCATCGGCGGCTGCGTATTCCTCAGCATCATCGCATTCGGCCTCTTCCTGTGGTACAGACGGCGCAAAGCACAGCGCGACGCTCTTCTCCACACACAGAAACCTGCCACGCAGTACAATTCTCACGCAATGACGGAGTATAACCCGCTGGGCTTTCATTCGAATTACGTCGAGAGCGATCATAAGGTGTGGCAGCAGCAGCATTTGGGCGCTGTGCATCGTGAGTCCGATGCCGTCGAACAGTATCCCGGGATGAATCAGTATGGGGTTGTTGAGGTTGATGGCGTGCAGAGGCCGGTTGAGGCGCCCACGTAGACTGTTCAATCGCTTTTATTTTTCTTGCGTGGGATCGGTTTGGTGGGTTTGTGCAGCAGTACTGTCTTGTCGTCATTCGTTTCAGCGTGCATCTGGGTGGTATTCTGCTTCGTTCGGGAATGTGATATACGTATTTGAGGACCTGGCATGTTTCGGGTGGGCAAAAGGGTACAAAGGGAGCTGGCTATATTGGGAAGATTGCATTTAGACGATGGTATTGAAGGAGGGGCCATGAGCCTGTGTATGCTGACGGCGGGAATTCCGAAGGATTTTGGACAAGCATGTGGGTAAAGCCTGTTCCTGGCCTAATGTAGTGGTGGAGATGTATGAAGAACGATGCAGTAGTGTAGTCGACGAATATTTACTCGTAAAGCCGTCATTAAACATGAGGTTATGGTATGAAAGACGATAGCATACTAAGAATAACACTGAATCATATGAAGACGTTCGAGAATTATGAATCAATAGTATGTAACGATCGATTACATTCTGTTCGCTAAATTCTTTCGACAATTTACTACATATGACCTGGTTGTACCCCAGGAAGAGTGGATTGGTCGTTCCATGGAGCAACCGGTATCTTCCTAACACCCGTCATGAGGGCTATCGATCACGCTCATTTGAAGCGCTTCTCGGCCGCCTTCCAGTTGATGACGTTCCAGATAGCCTTGAAGTACTCTGCCTTGCGGTTCTGGTAATCGAGACTGACACTGTTAGCTCATCTTCTTCAATCACCGTAGGCGTTCACTTACTAGTAAGCGTGTTCCCAGGCGTCTATGCCAAGGATGGGACGGAACTGGCCCACGACGGGGTCCTGGTTCGCATATGTCTTGATCTGGATGCTGCCCGTCTGTGTGTCCTGCACCAGCCATGCCCAACCACTGCCTTGGATGCCTGCCAACGCTGTGTTGAACTTCTCCTGGAACGCATCGAGGCTACCGTAGCTGTCGTTGATCGCCTGGGAGAGGGCGCCTTTGGGAGGCTCACCTCCACCCTGCTTTGTAGGTGCCAGGTTCTCCCAGAACAGGGTGTGGTTGACGTGGCCGCCGCCGTGGAAGTTGATGAGCGGCTGCAGAGCAATCTGGGCCTGGATGTCTTCCTTCGCCTTCGCTTCGGCGATCTGCTCGCTGAAGTTGTTGAACGAGGTCACGTAGGTGTTGTGATGGTTCTTGTGGTGGAGCTCCATGATCTTGCCGGAGATGGAGGGCTCGAGGGCGCCATAGTCATCTGTTCACTCCATTAGCTGTCATCACGTCAGTCACAATCGCGGTTAATGCATACACGGAAGGTCCGGTAGCGTAGCCTTTCCACGAACAAACGTGGTTCCTGCGAGTCCAGCGCGGGAAGCTGTGGGAGCCGCAGCTCTGGCGGCCGAGCGCAGCACAGAGGTACGGAGGAGCGTCGAGTTCATTGTGTGTGCAATTACTTTGGGCGTCTCAATTGGGTGCAGATGAAGCTTATCGGTAGTGTCGGATAGGCGTTGGAGCTCTAGAAATAGTTGCTGGATAACCCGAGCGTCTTTCGTCATTCCTCACAGTCCGAGCGCCGAGCTACAAGCCACTGTCCTCCGCACGGTAGGGGGCCAATGACAGCACATGGCACCACGTAAACTCCCCGACGATGTACGAGTTGCGCAAGACAGCATCTAGTCATGGTTTTGTTCACGATGCGACGGTATGGACAGGAGACAGGAGACAGGTGTGCATGTGGCCAGACTTCCAGAGCTGCTGTCGCCGCCATGGAGCCCCGCCATTCGTCCCGCGGCCGTTCTCGGGCTGTTTACGAAGTGCGTGTGGCTCGCCGTGGGATAGCAGTCTCTGACACTTCGCGTGCCAACCAATGTTGACGTACCTCTGTATCTCTCACGCGATGTACTGGTGACTGAAGTATCCCCTGCATTAGACGTCAGATATATCTTATCGCTTTTGTCTCACCCCCCTCCTCCATAGCTTGAGCTACCCCGCCGCCGTTCATCATGGCCCCCGCAAACATCGTCCACCTGCCCAACGGTCAAAATATCACCGTGACCCCCGTGTTCGGTGGTCTCTTCTTCAAATCGAACGACTTGCTCAACACACACTCCCCCTTTCCGCCTGGCTGGACAATAATCATAAACTCAGAAGATGAGCTGGACGCAGAAGAACAAGAGCAGCAAGACAAAGATGGCAAAGAAGACGTATTTCCTCCACGCAATGTACACCGATACAAAAGGCCTACGCTGCAGGGCGACCACCTCTACATCTCCTCGATATCGAATCCCAGCAGCAGCGACTACAAAGCTGCTGCGTCGCCCACCCGCCAGATCGCCATGATGCTGTGGACTACACTGTACTGGTACTTCCACCAGCCTGAGCCCACGCTGCAAGTCACCAATGCCTCATCGAAGAACACCGCACATGCAGGAAAGCCGAGAGGCGCGTGGAGAATCAACATCAACAGGGAGGGCATATTCAAGGGCAAGGTCGTGCTGCCGAAGCTTGAGAGAATGGGCCTGATATCAAGCGAAGACTCGACAGTAGGCTGTGCCCAAGAAGAGAACTCACCAGACGGCTGGACCAGGATGTTTGTCAGTCGGAGGTCATTCTGGCAGCTAGATCCTAGGATCTATCTCTTTACCCTGTCACCCCTGGCCAGCTCGCCCTTCCCGTCCGGCTCGCCGTACCCTTCAAGACCGTCGTCACCCGCGGAAGGCGCACAGCAAAGGAAGGAGCACCAGCTTGATCAAGTGTCGCCGGGTTTGTGGTCCCCTACAGCACCGGGGCCGTTCCACTCAAGCTCCCACCTACCGACGTACTATCCACCTCCCCCAGCGCAGTACGTCTTCACGAACCACGTCCGACATCCGATACGACCCAAGCCGCCGCGACAAGGCGAGATATTCTATACGCGGTATGTTCCCAGTGTCGGTCAATATCTCTCCTTTCGAGTGGCTTCCTGCTCCTCGAAGCCGCTCCGGCACCGCGGTCCCGTATCGACTCAAGTATCCACACCACACCGGAACAGCGCTATTACCGTCTCAGAATCCATTGTCCCTACAATGAGCTCGCTGAATTTGGAGATGTCCGACCCTGAGTATCTACACAAATGGATGAATGACCCGCGAGTGGCGCACTTCTGGGGTGAGGCCGGTCCTCTGTCACATCAAGAAGAGTTCCTACGAAACGGACTTCAATCGAAGAACTCCTTTCCGGTGATGGGCTGCTGGGATGGCAAGCCCTTTGGCTACTTCGAGCTATACTGGGTCAAGGAGGACAACCTGGGAAAATACCTGCCGATTATTGGGGACTACGATCGAGGATTCCACTGCCTAATTGGCGAACAGGAGTACCGAGGTGCACATAGAGTGAAGATTTGGTTGAGCGCGTTGACTCACTACTGCTGGCTTGCGGATAACAGGACGGAAAGGGTGCTCTTAGAGCCCAGGGTGGATAACGAGAAGTGAGCAGACCTCCAATATCGCCATCTGTAATATGAGACGCTAACAGCCCTAGACTCGCAAACTATCTTCAAGAAGCCGGATTCTACAAAGAGCGTGAAATTAGTCTCCCACACAAGCAAAGCAATTTGTTCAAGATCAACAGGGACGTTTGGAAAGGACCAGCATTGTAGCTGGTAGGATATGTGTATGCTATAGAGTTGACAGACGCTGAGTTACACAGTTTTCGAATTAGGTGCGTTTTTGTGGAGAAAGTGGGTCTTTGAGATCTGGACCTTATCAGACTACATTCGACTATATTATAATTGCATGAATCGTTGACTCTGGGATCGAGAGGTCACAGCACGATCGTGTCTTCTTCGCGGCCACTTTGTACTAGCTTTGAACATAGTTTGGAAGCTCCACAGCCGACATCGGGAGAGTACGGAAGTGTAATTATTTGCTGCGGAGCGATCCTTTTGCGCGAACCATTGCCTTTCGACGGTAAACAGGAACACATTTAATTCGGAGTTTCTTTGACCGAAGGCTTGGGACATTTTGTGTTTGGGAGTCCGGGAAATTTTTCGAGCTGTGGAATGTCAAGTTCTTTCACGGGACGTAACCACGATCAACTGATAGCGTCCTAGAGATAACGCGGAGAAATTTCTGATAGTCAGGACTGTACTACGAGATCGGCCAAATAATGGCAATCTGACATATGAATAGCAATAACGCGAACTAAGTGCCCATTGTTCTAAGGCGTGCTGCTGAATGTGGGGTTTAGCGAGTAGCCCAAAAACTTTTGGTTCACACGTGAGGGGAACGTCACTTATTCGATCTAGAAAAGAAGCCGCGACCTCTCAACAATTACCGCCCTAATACATTCGCAAAATCTCCAATTGAACTTTTGAACACACTTAGGTCGTGTTTATAGGAATAATAATTACGATTTAAACATATTCTGGGTGAATCGGGAAAACCATCAACTCAGCACCTCACCCCACCAACCCAACCACAAAATGGCCTACGACCAAGACGCCGTCCTAGACCTACAACGGCAAATCTCCAACATGAAGTCGCAAATCGGCAACTCAGTCTTCGACTCGTACCAGACGTCCCTCACCGGGCGGTACTGCAGCCCGGAAATGTCCCAACTCTTTTCCCAGCGGTCCCGCCACTCGACGTGGCGCAAGCTCTGGCTGTACCTGGCGGAAGCGGAGAAAGAGCTAGGTATTGAGACAATTAGTGATGAGGCGCTGAAGCAGATGAGGGAGCATTTGATGGTTACGGATTCGGACTTTGAGATTGCGAGGGTCGAGGAGAAGAAGAGGAGGCATGATGTTATGGCGCATGTGCATGCCTTTGGGCAGGTTGCACCGAGTGCGGCGGGGATTATACACTATGGGGTATGTTGTGCTTTTTGTTCTGATAACGACGGTGTGGATGGGCTGGTGACGAGTATGGTGACTCTTTCGTCACGTGTGGTGACGAAGACGTCAAAGATTGCTCCTACATCTGAACAAGCTAAAATGATGAGATTGCTAACAATTTATGACAGGCGACGAGCTGTTACGTAACGGACAACGCAGAGCTGATTCTCATGCGCGATGGTCTGAACCTCCTCCTTCCCAAGCTCGCAAAAGTCATCTCCAACCTCTCCGCCTTTGCGCTGCAGTGGAAAGCCGAGCCTACGCTCGCTTACACGCACTTGCAACCCGCTCAACTCATCACTGTCGGCAAGCGCGCCGCTCAATGGGCCCAAGACCTGCTCTTCGACCTCGAGTCCATAGAGCATGTCCGCGAAGGCCTCCAGTTCCGCGGTGCGCAGGGAACCACCGGAACGCAGGCCTCGTTCCTCGAAATCTTCAACGGGGACAGCAAAAAGTGCGATGAGTTGAACGAGCGACTGTGCAAGAAGGCCGGATTCCCCAGCTGCTATGCCGTCTCAACGCAAACCTACACCCGCAAAGTCGACCTCATCATCGCCAACGCCATCGCCGGTCTCGGCGCCTCAGCCCAAAAGATCACAGGCGACATCCGCCACCTCGCCGCGTGGAAAGAGCTCGAAGAGCCCTTTGAAAAAGACCAAATTGGCTCCTCAGCCATGGCCTACAAGCGCAACCCCATGCGCTCAGAACGCATCTACTCGCTCTCGCGCGAGCTCCTAAGCAAACCCGCCAGCTTCGCCAACACGCTGAGCGACCAATGGATGGAGCGCACCCTCGACGACAGCGCCATCCGCCGTATCGACATTCCCGAAATGTTCCTCCTCGCCGACGCCATCCTGCTCTCCCTCGACAACGTCACATCCGGCCTCGTCGTCTACCCCAAGCGCGTCGACGCCCGCGTCCAGGAAGAACTCCCCTTTATGATCACTGAGAGCATCATTATGAAACTCGTCGCTAAGGGCGAGTCTCGCCAGGAAGCGCATGAGCAGATTCGCGTGCTGTCGCACCAGGCGGGCAGCCAGGTGAAGAATGAGGGCAAGTCGAATGATCTTGTGGACAGAATTCGCAAGACGGAGTTTTTCAAGCCGATTTGGGGCGATTTGGATGCCATGTTGGATTCTAGTTTGTATACGGGAAGGAGCGAGCAGATTGTTGAGTCGTTTTGTGGAGAAGGGGGCGTGTTGGCGAAGAAGTTGGCGCCGTATAAGGCGTATATTGATAAGGCGGGTGTGGCGGAGTTGAGCGTTTAGATGCTGTTTAATGAGTCGGGAGTTGGGCTGAGGAAGGATGGGGGGGCGGAAGTTAATTACTGTTTGTTAGAGATAGATTTTACGCACGCAAAAGTAAAAATGCACTTCACCATGTTCAAATCCACAGAAAGGATGTGTAGTGTTCATAGTATTGACATCTCTTCTCTCTCAGCTCCATGGTGAAACCCATGGGAGGAGTGAATAACTACTAAGTAAATAAGTATACAGCTAAGAAATACGAGCAAGTCATTAAACCCCCCTGACGTGCGAGAGCCCTGTGCAAACACCAACACTTCTAACAACGCTCATGCAGCCACATCCCCAATGATCATATACACCAAGAATCGAACAACAAAACGCTTAAGAGAATAAAGAACAAATGCTAATACGCATCACCAAATATCTCCTTCGGACTCTGCACCATATCCTCTTTAAGCGCCGCACGTCTCCGCCCCTCAATCTTGTGCATCATCTTGCGGTCCCGTTTGCTCACGAGGTGCGGCGTCACGGGCGTGATGGGCGTAAACGGCATATAAGGGCTATACGGCGTGAACGGAACACCGGTCCTAGGCGTGGTCATGGATAGCTTCTCCAGGCGCCGGTCCAGCACTGTGGTCTGGATGCCGGGGGACTTGAGCGGTTCGGCGAAGCTACGTAGTGGCAGCGTGGAGTTGGGTGATGCGGTGGGCTTGGTCGGGGTTGTGCCGGGTGCTTGGGGTGCGGATTTGGGGATGGTGAGGGAGGTTAGGCGTTGAGGAGCCGGGCGGGGGAGGGGCTGGACTTGGTCGAGTTCCTCGTCGGGATCGTAGGGTGTGGTGGGCGAGTTTGCCTGGGTTGGCGGCGAGGGCGGTGCGCCGGGTTGGTAGAAACGAGGCGATAGTGGGGTGCGTTGTTCGTCGTCTGAATCTGCGCCGGGGTATTTTTGGACAGGGCCGGAGATGCGTAGGTTCTTGAGGTTGAAGCGTGCGTTCTTGCTGCTGTTGGGGGCAGTGGACATTTGTGACCGCTTGGAGTGAACGCTGAGTGGACTTGCGGGAGGTTGTTGCTCTTGGAGACGATTGCGAGGGGGTAGGTTGTGGTAGTTTGGTGGGTAGATGGCCTTGACTGGTGATATAGGGCTCTCGTCGTGTGACCGGGCAACGCTAATAGCTGAAGGTCTTCGTCGATCTTGTCCGATCATCTCCGCCTCTTCCACACTGACACCGGAGTAGTGCTTCTTCGCGTCATGATCCATGACAGCAGCATACAGGCGCTCCATATCGGCCTGGGCTTGGTTCCTCTGGGCGTCGAGCACCTTCTGATCGAACGAACCTGGTGACTGAACCGTAGGACTTTGAGGACTGCCAACGGCAGAGTCGGTCTTCTTGAACTTCTTGAGCCACGAGGTAGCCGAGCGAGCCGATAGTGGTGGCGAGGCTAGGCTAGGCGTCTGGAGCGCAAGTCGGGACGGCTTGTCCTGGAGTTCCAGCTCCAATTGCTTGGGCGGGTTGAGTGCCTTTCGTCTCATCCTTCTGCCAACAGTGAGGAGAAGTACTCCCCAGATAAGTACTGTGAGGACGTAGCCGCCGACAACACCGCCAACGTCGTATGCTAAACGGTTCCGGTCTCGAGTTGCGTGATATGAAGCAGGCGGGCCGTCCTCAGGTAATGGTGCAGGGTCGCGGTAGTTATCGATGAAGTCGTACGGCGCAGCAGAAACGCCTGAGATGACAAGAATCAGAGACAGGAGTGCTGGAGGAAGCGCCCTATCCAGCATGATTTAACAGGACAAAACGAGGACGAGGGGAGAGGTGTTTGTTCACACTCCCGAGAGACGACGATCCAGGTCCGCAAGTGTAATCCTAGATGGCTCGCTTCCCGACAGAGAGGAACCGGGTGAAGTGCAGAGTGTAACAGCTAGCGACATGGTGGGCGGCTGGCACTGTAAGTATTTCTAGCAGCGGTCTGCAAGTAGGCCGGCTCTCCCTGCGAGTGGGCGGAACGAGGAAACGAAAGACCAGGTGTGATGGCTTGTCCAGGTGGTACTGGCGTGTGATTGGAGAGGTTGTTCATTGAGCGACATGCAGGCGTCCAGTGGATGCACTTTACCAGCCGCCGAGGCGGGGTCGCTTCCATGCGAGCTAGCACAGAAAGGTACGGGACCGACGACACATGGCTGCTTTCCTACGGACTCGACTCTGTGTATCGCTGCGTTGGAATTAGGACCTTCGCTGGGGTCGCCGGTGTCTTGTTGCGTCGAGTAATGGTAGTCGTCGAAACAAACTTCACCAAACATGTTTCGCGGTCCCGCAACGCTCGAGCACCCAAAATACCCAGCCTTCCGCACGATCTGCCTGCCCATTCGAGGCACAGTCAGCGGGAGGAGACGGTCCGCATGCATGAAGGCCTGCCCCTGCACGTCTAGAAATGTATCTCAATCGCATAATGCCATTCGTCCAAAAATGTTTCTCTAAGCGCCCAGCCATGCGAATCAGCATTCGGTCACCTTATCACATTTATCGGCACAAGCCACGCTGCTGTCGTCGCTGTGTGACGAGGAGCGAGGCGGCCGGCTTGTAGAAATGTATATGGGGCCTGGCCCCCATGGTGTGAATTCTACGCGATGATTTCCACGTTCATGCAAAATGCGCGTCGTGTCACAGGGAGCATGCAGCACTAGCGACCTATTTCGAGTCCATATCACCACCATCGCCTGTGACGGCAATTCAGATTGGCCGTACCACTGTTTCCACGAGGTGTGAAATACATTCAGCACAATGTGCGTTCCTTGTTAGCGTCTGTGCTGGAGATATTGGCAGGTCAAAGCATGATATCAGGAGCAGGAGGATGTGCCAAAATACAGGGTGTTCTCACGCCAAGTCGCATCCATGCTCTATTTCACTCCAGTACGAGGTCCTTGATGGTCTTAAATCAAAATTTTGATTTGTTCTTAGAAGACTGGGGAGTACCTCAGTGTGATGCACGTGTGACCCTGTAGTGATAAGGATAGATTCTGCGCTAGGATAGCGATAAGGAGCCATGATTGTTCTTCGAGCGCGCGTCGCGTCAACTTCTCACTCTAACCCAGTGTCCGGCGAACCGTCCGCCGTCGCAGCGAAAGTGACTATCTAACAAGGCATCGTCCGATGCCAAATTAGCGAATGCTAGCAAACATATCTGCCCGGAAGTGGCTATGGGAGCTTACCCTGTCATGACCGAAGCGCATCGACGCTGTACAAACGTACTGCATCTAATCCTGAAGTAGCCTTTACGGCGCCCAAAGCGGAGGAAAAAGCGTTAACCTTCGGTCGCTCACTTCCCTTCGGCTTTTGCGGTAAGCGCTTCGTCCAGGCCAGTAGGCTCCCATAAGCTCTTCTCTTTCTTGTTCTGTACCCACAAAACATCGCCCTTCAGATAGGCGACCGCACCTCCCCTCCCCGTCGCACTCGCGGTGATTCTGAACAGCGGCAACCCAGTCACGTCATGGGCCTCCCGAAGTGGTATCAGAAGCAGATTCTCTTCGGCACAGAACTCCTCCACTACGTCCTTGAAAGTCGCCTCTTCTACTTGTGGTGGACGAGGCGGCTCCTTGTTGACTGACTTCGACAGCTGGGGTGTCTCCGGCGAGGCATTTTCGACCCGAGGTGCAGGCAGATCCGTCAATCTTGCATCACCAAGATCCAGTGCCTGGTTGATGAGCGTATATGCTTCGTTCCAGCCGGATGCCACTGACGGAAGACTGTTGATGTCATCCTTGAGGATCTCGTCACGCCACCACTCAATCCACTTCTCAACTTCCTGGAAGACCACCTCTTCGCTTGACAGCCACTGGTGGATGATAACAAGGAACTTGGGAAAGAACTGGGCCTTGAGAAGCTCTCCAATAACCTGGTTTGAGATGAGCTCTCTCCAGGCGAAGACGGCCTCGAGAGGCGTCAGATCCTGTTCCGCCGGGTTGATCTCGAAGTTGTCTCGTAGATACGCTGCAAAACGCGGTACGAGATGGGCTGTGAGCAGTCGATCAAACTCCTCTTTGCCGAAGACATTTCTCCAATGATCCATACCCGGTAGTGGGCCACGAGAAAGATCGATTGACTGTAGAGCATGCCGAATCTTGCGTTTGATCTCAGCGACAAGGCCTGAGCCTTTGGGATCCAGATCAGCAGGCTTAAGGAAGGGTAGCCATTCGACTATCCAAGTATGGGGGCTCTTCTTGAACTTGCGCGGATTCCATTCGTGCACCGAAGTGGAGAGCTTTCGTGTGACCTGCTCAAGCACTCTCTTTGCCACGAAAGGTGGTAACACCGGTGTCCAAACTTGTAACAAATGTACCATTGGGTGTGGGTCCTTTACATCCCACTGTGTCACTGCTGAGCTCACTGTGGGCAACCACAGTTTGAGCATCATAGTTTCGTATGATGAAGTCGTGCCGCGCTTGATAGTATCGTCTTCGTCTATGTTGGTGCGACTGACCAAGGCTTCTGAGGGATGAGTGTATGCTTGAGAGACAATTCTCCTCCTATTTCGCGGCTGGATTACGTCGACCAGCTGGGAGAAAGATGCCGCCACACCCTCGAGAACGTCCTCGAGTGGTTCCCATGATGCTACTACTCTAGAGAAGTGTGGGTATATGGCAGCGATCGATTCCCGGTGCAGCGGCTTCGATGGGTAGGCGGCGCGCAGATTCTTGAGACCTTCGCAAACGACGTCAAAAGTGCCTGTACGCAGAGACTCGAGTCGGGCCTGTATATCCCCCAACTCCTCCATTTGTCGTTCGAGGGCCTCCAACTCTTTCTCTAGAGCATGTTCTTGTGGTGGGATGGCCTTGGACTCGATTTGTAACTCCTCGAATGCTTCAGAGAAGCTGTTTAGGTCTCTGCGCACGCGCGCTTGGAGGGAGTTCTCGAAGGGTACCACGTCAGGGCCACGGAGAGACACGCCCGATGTAGGCGTAGATGCGCCCGTGGTTGCATCGATGATAGACTGCAGCGCGAGCGGTACGTGCATGCCCACAGCCTCGAGTTCGAACAGAGTCTTCTTCGGTCGCGGGGCCGTTGTTCGCGCCTCTCCCCTGGCTTTGGCTTTCTTCTTCCTCTCCCGGCGCTCTTCCTCGGAAGACTCGACATAGGTCTCGCCATTTGCTTCTGCTTTCCTTCGTTCTTCTCTCCTCTGCTGTTCACTCTTCTCCGCGACGATACCGACACCCCCCTTGGTCCCGCGCAACACGACCTGGATGGGCTCCGAGATGCCTGCCCCTTCCTTTCCCAGACCGCCCTCTCCCTTGTAGCCCATCTTGGCGAGCATCTTTGCGCCAAACCCCGACTTGAGTTTTGCGCTGCCATCGTCTACCTTTGGCTTCTTGTTTGACTCCTGCCTGAAGGTGCGCTTCCGCTTGGTTCCCTCTCCCTCCATGTCGAATATGCGAGAGTGTTGAAGTAGACCTAGATGGGCCGAATGCAGTAACTGCGTTGGGTTGTCGTCGGAGGCGGTGGCTGCTGACCCAGTGCAGTAGGTCAGTTGCTAAGGAATTCGGTGCAGAGGCAACCGAGATGTCCCCGAAGATATAACTGTCGCGGTCACGTGAAATCGATTGTTGTCTCTGTTGAAAGGTAAAGGTGCACCTCACCGGCGTGCGCACCTTGGGCTGCAGTGTAGTGAATTTTGCGATGTGACGCGGAGGCAAGGCACCAGAGAAGCGTGACTCGCCAAGAGCAACCGTTGGCTGCAGCGTCTCACCCTTGCAGTGTTGACGCGTGCTATTCTTGGAAGCATGTTTAGGTGCAGCTACAATGCGCCCATTTCTCTCCTTTACGCCTTCTGCCGACTGCTTTCCCTCTTGCACTGGCAGGCTTACTGCCCAATTCTCCCGCAATGGCTTCGTCGCCTCCCGTGTCGCAGCCAGCGCCGTCGCCAGACAAGGGCGAGGCCAACCTCCGCCATCCGGTGCCCGATCTACAATCGCTGCAAGGAGCCTATGTCGGCAACATTGAACGGCTGGAGGAGTATGCAGAGCGCATGAGCGAGTCCGGTTCAGATCTACAAGAAGAGATTCGGAAATCATATTCAGACCTGAAGCGATCAGACAGTCGGCGCTCCTCATTGCGCTCCATACAGCCCTTGGACGAGCCGACGCGACTGTTTGATACCCGAAGCCGCAATGTCTCGACTAGCTCGCACGCGAATTCTATTGTAGACCTGAATGGGAATGCGAGATGGGGTGGGTATTCTCCAGGAGGTTATATCACCTCACCGGTTGGGTCCCTCCGCTCCGGCTCCTGGTCGAACCCTCCGACTTCAATACAGCGCCAGCGCTCCGAGTCCAAGGCTTCCCGGCTTGGGCAGGTCGTACACCCGGAAGAAGTCGAAGAAGAGGCGGAAAGACTCGCCGCGTACCCAGGCTCGCCCCGTTCACTACAGTCCGGCCCGCTCGCCCCCGACCATGCTGATTCTCCTCCACCACAAACCCAACGGAAGGTTTCGTCCTTCACAAGAATCTATGACGAAATTGCGAATGGGCTACCAGAAGACCTGCGAAACAGTGTCATACTAAGTCAACCGCCAGATCACGTCGAAGAGCAGGACCATGAAAATACGCAGTATCGATATGCAGACCGCCATGATCTCCCGGACCGCCCACCCACGGCCGCCTCGACCGATACAACCCACCAAGCACGAACACTATGGCAGGACTTTGATGGCGTTCATTGCCCAGATACCGTTCCCGAGGAGGAGCCCACGCCATCCCATGGCAGTCACAGCCGGCAGTCTTCCAACATGTCCTTCCTGATGAGGTCGAATCCTGATCTGCCTACACTGGGCGCACCACCGCCAGACGATAGCATGGTTTTCTATCCCGCCCCAGTACCGAGGATGCTAAACCTTCCGAAACGGCTGTCACAATTGCCGGCCACGAGCGTGCAAGCGAAGCGACGTACGCAGCTATTGGAGTCGATGCAGCTTGAGAATAGAAAGTCTGCACCTTTGCTTGGCGAGATGCTGGATTTGCCAAAGCCTAACAATAGGAGAAGCCGGCAGAGTATGATGGCTCTTCCTCCACAGCTGCGGGCAAGTGCCTACTTTGACCAAGTTGGCCCGGCGCAGGAGTTTGCCGTCCAAGGCGAGTCTGCTGAGGACACCCTTGATAGCATTCTGGATGCTTCTGCAAACGCCCCGGTATCTGCCTTCACAGATCATCCATTTGCGGGACAAGTTGGCAAGGAAATCTATGGCCCGGAGCATAAGCGCAAGAGCTCCAAGCTCCCAGACCCGCCGCCGATGCTATCAGAGACGAGGAGGCGAAGCTCATTCAATTTACTTGACACAAAGCGTAACTCGAGTGGGGATGCATTGAACAAGCTAAAGAAGCGCAACAGCTCTGCCGATATGAATCTACTCATTGTCAAAGCGAGCGAAAGCCGGATGAGTCTGGGCGATGAGCTTGACGAACATGATGAGCACGCGAGGGGCCCGCAATTCGAGGATGATACTACGCCAACGAGGAGATCATCACCTGACGAGCACCGTCATGATCCTGATGATACGGATGAGCAAGAGCCTATAGTGGCACAGGAGGAAGAGGAGGAGGAGGAAGAAGAAGAAGAAGAAGAGGAACAACAATACTTTGGTGCTCCAACCACCTTACTTGCCGAGCTTCAGTTGCGTAAAGCAAAACAAAAGACCCGCAACATGAACTACGCGACTCTAGTTGAGCAAGGTAGGATGACTTCACATAGGACCCTCCTCGAAATGGATGACATGGCCGAGAAAGAGAAGCAGAAACGTCTACGGAAGAAGGTACATCTTGCTTGGGAAGCCCAAGGAGAAGACGACGACTCAGATGACGATGTGCCCCTTGGAGTACTCTACAAGCAAGCTGGTGGTAATCAGAGCCAAGATTGGACTCAGCCTCCTGGCCTAATTGCCCAACGTGAGATTGAGGACCATGAGCCACTCAGTCGCCGCCGCAATAGGTTACGAGGAGCAAGTCCAAACAAACGAGGCACGCAGTACCTAGGGAGATCAACAAGCCAGTTGAATCTTGCTGTCCCTACAACGACTACACCTGGACCTGAATCGGATGGAGAGGAAGGCGAGACATTAGGCGAGCGTATGCGCCGCCTCAAGGACAAGCAAATGCTCGGAGCATCGCTTGGCGATGATTTCCGCCAGAGCACTGTTAGTGGCGACTTCGCTGCCGAGATGTTGAGCAGCCTCGGTGCCCCGGAAACAGAAGAAAAGAAGCAAGAGCGCCCTCAGCCTACACCGTCTCCAGGTATCGAAGAAGAGGAGACTCTAGGCCAGCGCCGTGCTCGTCTACAAGCTGAGGCCGCCGCTCGAGGCGAAGCTCCACCTACCGGCGCACGTCCTGGCCTGCGTTCGTCTTTGAGCTTGGCTAACCTCCTCTCCGCAAACCCAATCGACACGATGAACCAAGCTCGCAAGATCTCGAACGAGACGTTAGTCTCAAACCTTCCTCAAGGGAGTCTCCTACAACAAAACGTCATCGCCGAAGAGCGCCGGAAAGCCCAGCGTCTAACGCAGAACATGCGCGCTTCAAGCTATGGCAATATGGATCCACTGCTCCGCAACGTTTCAGATAAAAAGGATAACGACGAAGCTCTCGCCGCCAAGATCCAAGCGTACAAGAACAAAATGGCTGGCATCTCGACCCCTAACAGCATGATGTTCAACGGCCAGATGATGGGTACACCGAACATGTCTTCGACAAATCTCACCGGTCAGCGCGAATCTTTCATGCCGGGCATGATGGGCATGAATGGAATGGGCATGATATCCCAACCCAACCTCAATATGCCTATAACTCCCAAGCAACAACCCATGATGCCAATGAACATGGGCATGATGGGCAGTGGTATGCAACAGCCAATGACCGGTTTCCAATACCCGCAGCCTCACCCTGGAATGATGCGCCAGTCGAGCATGATGAGTATGCCCATGATGGGCGGCATGGGCATGAACGGTATGAACGGTATGGGCATGGGCATGGGAATGAACGGCATGCCAATGTCAATGCCAATGGGAACAGGAATGGGCATGGGCATGCAGAATCAAATGATGCTACCGCCCATGGATCCCAGACAGAGAGATCAGATTGATCGATGGGTGCAAGGCGTTCGCCATTAATTCACGCAGAACTTGTCATTTTTGTAACATAGTTAGCATTTTGCATTGCATCACATGGTATGGTGTTTGGGTTTTTTTGGTATTGCATTCAAGAACATATGCATCTGGTCCGGTACGGTTTGGGAACAAGTAGTTAGATAATGGGATTGCGAGTCGGGATAACCTGGGTTTACACGGCTTGGATAGTAGTAGTAGTAGTAGCCTTTTAATGAATTTCATAGAGACAGCTAGCTGTCTCTTAGCCTGTGAAAAGAAATTCGTGTACAACCAAGAACGTAGTAGAAGTACGAAACCCATCCACCCTTCTTTTCCAATGAACATTATTCAAGAGCAACAACAACAACAATAATAATCATTCTGCGCGCGAACCAAAGAAACAAACAAACCCACCTACTTACTTACTTACTCACTCACTCACCAACACTATCCTCGCCACACAACAACAACAATTACTCAAACATCCTCCTCTCCACCCTCCCAATCCGCGGCGGCGTCTCATCCATAACATCGCGCATCTCCTCCTCCTCTCCATACCGCGAATTAATCGCCGCCTCCTCGCGTCTAATCTGCGCCAACTCGCCCTCCCCCGAATTCTCCTGATCGCGCTGCCGGGCAGGAACGCGTGGTGGAAGCATGCGTGTCGTCGTCGACGACGACGTGGCTGTACGCACGATGGGGGAGCGTGATTGCCTACCACTAGTACTAGTGGTGCCGGTACCGTGGGCGAGGGCTAGGGACGTTGAAGGCTCATTGCGGGCGGTGGGGTGGAGGTGCAGAGTAGATGATGGGTGGCGGTAAGAGCGTGGTGGTTGGTTCAGGCGGGTGGGGATTTCGCTGTGGTGGTGGTGGTGATGGTGCTGTTGAGAGGTGTATCGAGGCTGGGGCTGTATGCTAGGCGATGGTCCTCTGGGTGAGATTCGAGGATCGAGGAAAGGCGGGGGGCTACCGCTGGCGCCTGCTGAAGTAGAGCTCGTCTGTCTCCGAGTAGGCAGATTGGATGACATTCCGTCATTGCGGCGACGTGAGGTGACTCTGGAAGCGAACGGCTGTTGTGGTGGTATGTGTCTACGAGGTCGGTTGGACACGTCGCGAGGAGCGGTCGTCTGGGGTATGTTGGAGCGAGAGGGTGCAGATGGAGGGGCTGGACTATCTCTTGAGACCGGTGCCTGTGGAGCTTGACTAGCAGCACCCGGTAAATGGACTGGACCACGGCGAGCAGGTCGTGCTTCGGTGGATGTTGGGTTGACAGGCACGTTCTCGCTTGAACGCTGATTAGCTCTGGTTCGCTGGTAAGACTGTGATGTTAGATTAGGGGCATGCTCGTGGGAACGATGGTTGGAGCGAGGGTCGATTGGTGGCGGTAGTGGGCGATAATCCATGCCGGATCGTCCATGAGGAGGATCGTAAGCCCTATTATGGTGGTGGCTATCTATGCCTTGATGTGGTCTGAATGTACTTGCACCGTCAAGCTGTTGTGGGTAGGAACTTGGCTGGGCAGGCATCGTCTGTCGTGCGTTCTGGGCTCGTAGTGAACGTTGATACTGCTCCGAGTAATCATCAAGAGGGGAGCGAAGGTCTTGCGCCGCCGCAGTGGCTGCATCAATATAATTCCTATATGTGTTGTCATTGTTCACGGAACCAGTAGACGGCTGTACAGAGCTCTGGGCACTCTGTACACGATTGTAGGGCATCGATGGTAGTGGCGAAAACCCATGTTGGGCAGAAGAAGCAAGGTTTGGCGATGATTGACTTGAGCCTCTTGACGATGGCGGCTGTTGTAGAGAATCGCTAGATCTACCAATCTCCAACGGACGCGGTGGCTGATATGGGCTGACGAAACTTGAAGCTTCCGTACCAAACTGAGACTGGGGCTGGTACCACTGGTCCGTTCTCGATTGCTCCCTACTCGAATGCCGAGATCCAGGAAGGTCTGAGCCATAATAAGAGAATGCTGCGCTAGCGGTGGATGCTGTTCTGCTGTACTGTCTCCATGCCGCCATACCCTGCTCGGCGCTGGGAGGATTGTTGTACGTGTTTACCAAGTCCGATGAGGATTCATACGACGACCAATCCCAATCTCTACCCGAAGTAGCACGTGGAGCTCTAGTAGGAGGCTCAGGCGCTGGCACAGGGCTGAACATATCATTTGTGAAGGATCCTGATGGGTTTGGCCGTTGTGTTGGTCCTGCATAAGTAGGGGCATTGCCTGAAGATAGGCTTCGTGCGAGGATTCGTTGACGACGACTTCGGCGACGTGGCTCGGTTTGTGCCGTTTGTGGTACCATCTCATGAAAATCATAGTAGATACCGGCAGGAGACGTTAGGGGGTCCTTCCAATATCCTTGCAGATATAGTATTGGGTGACTCTCCCGGGGGCTTTCCTGTGGATTTACAGCGCGTCGTGATGGTTCTGGTGCTCGAGGCAAACTGGGTCTCTGTGCCTGATGCAATGGAGAGGGAGTGCGTGATGCGTCGCCAATGCCACCGTGGGTACGATCTTTACTGGGTAGGCCACCTCCTCGTAGCTCTGCAGGGCTATCGGGAGAACCTCCCGGACGCAACTGTACGTGGCTTCCATTGGTATTGTTGGGGCTGGCGATCGTGACTGGGCTCAGTGCTGCACTTTCAGACGATTCTGCTGGCGGCTGGGAGCATGCTTCCGCACCTTGCTCATCAGGAGTTGGTTCTGAGTCTGAACTTTGGCGGTGGCGTCTGAGTCTGAATGGAAGATGTATGCTACGTAGTGCCGACGAAGCCGCTGCGAGAGCTGGTTCCGCTTGTTCGTTTGGTGTAGATGGGCTTGTACTTGTGACCCTGTCGACGCGTTCCATGGAAGGAGTCTCTTCGTCTTGGTCTTCATGAACATCGATATCCTCATATACAGAGGTGTAGACAGCTTGCTGGGGCGGAGGTCTCAGGATAGGAATGTTACCAAGGGCAGTGATGGCATCCCGAGTCGACCTTTGCGGGCCACGTCTGAGGATCGGTCGGCCAGCATGCCCAGAGGGTCGAGATGATACAATAGTCGTAGCTCTTGAGGTTTGTCTGCGTGCTATGCGACGAAATGTCTCGTCGACATCCTCGGATGTCAAGGTGAGTTCTGATGGTCTCAAGCGTAACATATCTGCCAACTAGTCCGAGACGAATGGAACCTGAGTGAGCGAACTGGGGAGAGGACAAGATGAGTCCCAAAGAGTGCTGAGTTGCAGGTGCAAGAGTGTCTCGACAGTGGAATAACAAAACGTGGTACAACCTACCGCAGTCTTCATCGCTGTTTCTACGTATAAGTCGCGATATGCGTTTGGAAAGCCCAGTTGGCATACATGTGGTGGTAACCATACGCGATGAAGCGCTTGCCAGATCATGGCACGCTTCCGACTGCCGCATAGTTTGTGTTGACAATCGGATTACCTCTAATGTGACGACTCTTACTTCTCAAGCGTGTTCAAGTGTCATAACGGGTGGAGGCAGAATGCAGCTAGAATAGCAGTTATTAAGGTTATACTGCCTGGTGCCTCTAAACTTGGGCTTTAGATATCATGAAGTTGTGCAAACGATAACGTTGCATACACGCCATGCTACACAAGAGAGGCCCGCAACCCGAGGCATTTTCAGCAAAGGCAGAAATTGCGGGTGATATGGTGGGTAAGCGCAAGACTTGCGGTGGGTAGTGGAGGAGGCCTGAAGGAGTTTCGTCAGCGGTTTTGCCGAGACACGACATCACCGAGCGTCTGGCGTCGCAGAGCTACTAGGGTTCGCTATCCTCATCTCGACGGCCATAATACCCTCGAATATACTGGCCTCTGGGCCCTCCCATGCCTCTCGTTGCCCCCTAGAATCCTCTGCACGCTGCTCGACCTGCCACGGACGCGCCGCGGGTAGTGCCCTCGCTACCTGCACCCTTTCGCTCGTTTACCGCCAGTCGCAGCCCGGTGGCCGCCACGATGAATGGCGACCTGAGCCTGTCGCAGTCCCTCGGCGGGCTGCGCATTGCGAACCCAGACGAGGACAATGCCTCTTCGCCGCCGCCGCCGCCGCCGCCGCCCGCCGAGCCCCAGAGCGCCGACGTGCGGCCCTCGTCCTCGCCGTCGCAAGCTTCGTCGTCGAGTACTGTCACGGAGAAGCCCGAGGCCCAGGACCCCACATATGCATATATAGAAGAGCAGCCGGCAGGGAGCTCGCTCGGCTTCAATCCCAATGTCTTCGGCACCAGCTCGCCGTCGTCGCCCGCCGGCTTTCCCTCGCCGCTGGCTGACATGTCGTCCTCGTCGTCGTCATCCCAGTCGCCGCGCCTCACCCACCGCCAGTCGATGCCCTTAGCCCACCAGGCGCAGCATCAAGCCTCGTACCCTCCCTACGGCGCCGCGCCCATGCAGCAACGCAATGGCCCGCCGCCGCCCCAGCCGATACGCGACCGGCCCGTTTCCACGAGCATGTACCAACACCCCAACCTGTCCACCAGCTCCACCACCGCCCCGGGCACCTATCGATACAGCGACGAGGCAATGACGGTCGATGTGCGACGGACCGCCAGCTCGCGAGTCTCGCCGAGTGCCATGCCCGTCCGAGAAGTCAGCAGGAGAGACCCATATCGACAATCGGCGCAGATGGCCGCTATGAACGGCCCACTGCCGCCCCGGAGAAGTTCTAGGCGGATACCCATGGACGGCGCTTCCCCACTTCCGCAACAGCTGTCAACTTCACCATACAATGTCGAGGGCGGCCCATTGCCCAGCAGCGAGGAATGGAAAGACAGGGGAGCAGCCGTGAGCACACGGCAAGAGGTGGACCAGAATGGCAGACCCATAACAAGAGTGGTGAAGAAGGGAGTCAAGGACTTCAACTTTGGCAGGACACTGGGTGAGGGATCCTACAGTACCGTGCTCGCGGCTACCGACCGACAGACGCTGCGAGAATACGCCATCAAAGTGCTCGATAAGCGCCACATAATCAAGGAGAAGAAGGTCAAATACGTAAACATTGAGAAGGACACATTGAACCGGCTGACCGAACATCCCGGTATTGTCCGATTATACTACACATTCCAGGACGAGCGCTCACTGTACTTCGTTTTGGATCTGGCAGCAGGAGGCGAGCTATTAGGCTTTCTCAAGAAGATGGGCTCTTTCGACATCGAGTGCACACAATTCTACGGTGCCCAGATACTCGACGCCATCGACTACATGCACAACAAGGGCGTGATCCACCGAGACTTGAAACCGGAGAATGTTTTGTTGGACGATGCGATGCACGTCAAAATTACGGATTTCGGCACGGCGAAAATACTAGACCAGAGGAAGCCGAACGGGGTTGGTTCAATGACTGGTGACCCATTAGAAGGCGCAGAGTCGGATCGCGCCCAGTCTTTTGTTGGGACTGCAGAATACGTTTCACCAGAGCTACTCACAGACAAGAATGCTTGTAAGGCAAGCGACTTGTGGGCGTTTGGATGCATAATCTACCAACTGCTCGCTGGTCGACCTCCCTTCAAGGCTGCGAACGAGTACATGACATTTCAGAAAATCGTCGGCTTGGAATACATTTTTCCAGACGGCTTCCCACCGCTTGCGAAAGACCTGGTCGAGAGGCTGCTGGTCTTGGATCCGTTGACGCGCTTACCGATGGAGCATATCAAGAACCACGCCTTCTTTGATGGAGTCATGTGGGGTAAAGGGCTGTGGAAACAGAAAGCCCCGCGACTAAAGGCTTATGTACCTCCTGCGCAAGAACCCATCAAGCTCAATGGTAAATACGATTCCTCTCCATGAAGATGTACTCGTGGTAACACTGCACCAGGTCCATCAACACCCGCAGCAGCAGCAGCAGCAGCAGCAGCAGCAGCAGCAGCAGCAGCAGCTAGCAGTCAAGCACGACCGAAGCCGAGGCTCATCACTGAACTACCACCTCCTAGTCAGCTTGACATCGATTGGTCTCCCGTTCTGACCAAAAGAGACGAGCGCATTTTAAAGCTCGGTAACATGTTTGTAACGCAACACCCCGCAGGCCACCCCGTAGGTGGAAGGGAGGAACCCACCGAGACACCTAAAAAGTTCTCGCGTTTCTTTGGTGGGAATACTGTCAAGAAACGATCACGTCTGGTCATGATAACTTCAAACGCGCGTGTCTTAATGTGCGCTGCAGGCACGACCGATAAGAAGCTCAAGGAGGAAGTGTCGTTGTTGTCAGCTGGGTGTTCATGGAGATCGTTCCAAGGGGCCAAGGGTCTCACTGCATGGCTTGTGGAAACAGTACGTCAACGCTAACCGTCCTGATCTCTGCGATATACTAATACGTTTCAGCGAGACAAACAATTCGTCTTCGAAGACCCTAAAAGCACCACCAGCGACCCCGACGGCAGCAAATATTCCAGCCAAGAATGGCTCGACAGCATCGAACAAGCTCGAGACTACGCGTTTTCACAAACCATGTCGAACTCTGCCTACGCCGGTGATGCAGCACTGAATGAGCTAGGCTCAAGCCTATCAACCCCAACTAGTACGTTGGACGGAGACTCCGCTCTAGAGGGCGTCAACATCCCTACTGCAAGACATGGACATGGACATCTCCGCAAAGATCATGGCGATACTGACTCGCTCAAGGGCAGGAAGCGGTTTAGCAAACGCCATAGCAAGAACGGGCTTGCAAACTTTTAACGCGAAGAGACCTGTAAAATTTCGAGTCTTGATGCCCCGCGTCCTGACGTAATATGTTAACTCCAACCCACCATCCCTCGTCCCCATCCACACCTTTTCTCGTACCCACTACTAGCATATGCTCTCGCAAAGAATCATTCGATCATCTAGCGTCCGGCGTTCTGGCGTGTTTATTCCTGACGGCCCATGCAAGCTCCTGCTCGAGTCTGGTGTTTTCCTTTGTTTACATTTCCTACAGGTACGGCATATAAAGATTTTTTATTTTCAACAAGAGAGAGAGATATAGTTTGGCTCAAACTACTTTGCATTTAGCGGCTTCGGCTTTTAGCGGCACTTCTTTTGGCTCAATATTCTTCGCACGCTCATATATCTTTGGCTGGTTGGAAACTTGTAGCGACAAACAACTTTTTCTAGTCTTCTTCCTGCGCCGCCCAAATGCTGTGTTTGCGTGTGTGTGGTGGTGGGGAGGGAGAGGGGACGGTTTGGTGTCCGTATATGGAACGTTTTTCTGAACTTCACTTCGCTTCTTCTGTGCAAGGTTGGGTGGTTGGTTGAGTCGTGAGTTGTGTTGCGCGCGTAGATTGGTCACGACGCGGACGCAGCAGCTGCGTTTTCTCTTTCTCTTTTTTCTTGTACTTACTCCCCAGAGTGTGATTGAACTGCTTAGATCTACCATTACGTTTTTTGGCGCATGGTAGTTAGTTTAATGGAATGGAATGGCAGCTTGGGTCCACCAGCTGTTTATGCAATTCAGAATCTTCTTGACTTGATGTACATCTCTTGTCTATCCGCTCTAGTGCGCGTCGCACCCTGCTCTAAACCGTAAGATTAATGGAAAGATAACATGGTTTCCAGCATGCCAGGTGCAACCTTGGTCCTCCACGTCTCAATATGCAAGATGAATTTCCTGACACGAACTGACGCCATAAGTCTTCTACGCAACCACATCATTAGCCTCCTTCTCTCTCCGCTCCTCCTCCTTCCCCCCAAGCTTGCCCGTTCTCCGATACACATTCTCCAGCACCAACCGAATCTCCTGCAAAAACCGATCGACCTCCTTCTCCGTCCCGACCGTTATCCTCAAGCACCCCAGACACCCATGCTCCTTGCCTCTGAACCGCACCACTACACCTTTCTCTTCCGCAAGCCCCTCATACACCGCGAGCGCCGCCTCATTCGACGGCTGCCCCCCCGGCGCATCGAGAATCTGGTACAGCAAAAAATTCGACTCCACGCCCCCATGCAATCTCCCAATCCCAGGTATCTTCGGCAACTCCGCAACCATCCTATCCCTCTGCTGTACAATCCTCTCTTTATTCCTGCGCATAACCGCCAAATGCGCCGGGCTGAGCGCCGCACAAGCAATCTGGCTCGTGGGGTTGGAAATATTATACGGCGCCTTCATCGCATTGAGCAGGCGCGCAATCGCCGGGTCAGTAAACGCCGCGCCGAGCCGTATGCCCGCGAGCCCAAACGCTTTGGACAGCGTCTGCATGACAACGAGGTTCGGCCACTCGGCGACCCATTCAGCGAGGCTGGTTCCCTCAGGCGCAAAGTCAATGTACGCTTCGTCGAGCACGACGATGCCGTTCCACGTTGGGTGTTCGAGAATCGCTTGTACATCTTCCTTCTTGAGCAGCTTGCCTGTGGGATTTCCAGGCGAGCACAGGTATGCGAGTTTTATGCTGGAGTCAGAAGATAATGCGGAGAGTATCGCGGGGATGTCGAGGTCGAAGCTGGGTGTTTGGAGCGGGATTTTCACCAGCGCGACGTCGTTGACTTGCGCGGATACACTGTACATGCCGTATGTGGGCGGGCAGGTGAGGATTTTGTCTTTCCCCGGTACGCAGAAGGCGCGTAGGAGGGCGTCGATGGCTTCGTCGGAGCCTACGCCGACGAAGAGGTGTGCGGGTGAGAGCGTTTTGGGAGTGTGCGTGTGGGTGTTGCGGAGGTTGCAGAGGAGTTGTTTGAGGTCTTCTTGGTGCCTTTTTCAAAAGTAAACATCAGCTTTCCAATTCCTCATAGCTGTAACTGAGCTTGAGCGTACGGATCTGGGTATCGATTCAATCCCAGCAGATCGACATCGATTGCTGAAGACGAATCCGACGTGCCATTCACATTCGCACCAGGTATTTTCCCCTCGCCATTCAGCGCTAATCCAGGGCCGTATGCGTTCTCATTCGCGTCGAGGAGGATGTTCGTGCCGTCATCTTTGTAGTCACTGTGTAGTTTCGTTGTAAGCTTTAGTTCCTTTGGGGGAAAGAGTCATGGAGCGTTCACCTACTCACGCGCACAGCGGTACGGCTCCAATGCTAGAATGTTGGGTCGTGCGCATTTCTGCAGATCGAATGGCGAGGCTTTTGGCGCCATTGTGAAGAAGTTGCGGATGTGGGTTGTGTTTGGACAACTTTGTGACTGGTAAGTTATGTCGGCGTTTGGCGGGGAACTTTTGTATGGTGGGGCTAAGGTTTGCGGCGATGTCGGGAGTCTTTCAAACCTCGTTGTAAGCCGCAAACTGAATGTATTTCGCAAACAAGATAATTCTGGATTACAAGCTATAGGTTTATAGAGAAGTCGGTAGAGTTTTTAAATAGTTTTGAAGTCTACATTCTGGTGCTTGTCCAATGTCGTTTTGCAGCTTGTGATTAGGATCGCGTAAGATAGGCGAATCTCGCTCGGCGAACAGTGGCCAGCAATTCCTGCACCACCCATCGAAAGGTAGTACACATAACGTCGCTGCTGTCGGTGCTGCCTTTGTATATACCTAGAATATATTTTGATTAGATTTCTACACTTCCATAATTCGAAACAATCCGATATGGTCTAGTGGCTAGGATTTGCCGCTCTCATTACAGAGTCAGTTCACTCCCTGCAGTGCCGGCAAGGCCCGGGTTCGATTCCCGGTGTCGGAATACATCTCTTTTGTTATTTTTGGAGTCCTGGGACGGTTGGGTGTGAAGTTGTGGAACCTGGCGCGGTCAGGGGCAGTATTTTTGTGAATCACGTGATCACGTGCGATCTCGCGGGGTCCCAGCAAAATCAAACAGCATTCAGCAACTTTATAAATCGTACGGCGAATTAGCGCAAATAATCCCGAACAGTGAGTATTATGATGCTCATGATTACTGTCACAGACCACAAGTACAAGGCGGAGTATCGAGTATTGATATTTTACGCGGCAAAAACATGGAATAGCAGGCATGCCCGCAAAGACAACAGCTTGAAGGACGCAAAGAAAAATTCATGATGATTAATGCATTCGTTGCTGTCTACGTTTCCACCCTTTCGAACACCTCTAAGGGAAGCACGATAGAATCGACTTCAACTTGTTGATGATCTGCATCTGAACCCCCGTATCATTCACCGTCGTCTTATCATTCGCATCTCCCGGACTAATCGCTACATAACAGGCCTTTCCCTTTTTGAAATTGAGGGGATCGATGACATCCGCTTCCCACGGCAGGCGCTTGCTGCCGCACCAGTCCGCATCTGGAGCGCTGAGCGGGCCTGGGTTGATGCGGGTGAAGACGTACTGGAACTGGCTGGTTTCGTTGCATCTATCAGAGACGGCAGGGAAGTTGACGTTCAGCCAAGTGTTGTCGGGAAGGTATGGCGTGCCGCTGTTGATGATAGCAGTGGTGATATTGAGAGCCAGATCAGCGTAGATCTTGCTATACAGAGGCGTCGGTGCATTCCAGGCCGTTGGGTCACCTGTCTGGCCCGAAAAGGCGATCGCGGGGATCTTTGCGGTCTTAGCCGCGTAGACGGCCGCTCCAACAGTTCCAGAGAAGTCAACCTGGAAATACAAGTTTCCTCCAACGTTAGGCCCGGTTAGAGCGAGTTCGGGTTTGGCACCGTTCCAGAGCTTGGGCGCGGTAACATCGATGCCGGTCTTGATGGCCGTGACTGGGAAGCTGTTGACGTAGTTGAGGCGAGGATCTGTAGCGTTTGCTCCCGTGGGAGGGCTACCGCCGGGGCAAGACTCGTGGATGCAGCCATCGGAGTCGACTGTGGTTGGCGGGGCATCGGAAGAGCCTGTCATAGTCAGTATAAGTTGTGAGTTGATCCATTCGGTACTAACCCTTTCCTGACTGGTTCTCAGCCGGTCCTGAGAGTACTACCTCGTGGTTGGCGGCGGTCAAGACATCGAAGAAGGTCCGAAGATTCGCCTCAGACCAGCCATCGTCATTTGACTGAACGATGCGGATGCCTTGAGCAAGAGGAAGCGCAGCGGCAAGCAGTAGTGAAGTCCGCATTTTGATTGATAGAGTGTAGTGATAGCAAAAGCTATGGATGCGACGCTGAAACAGTTGGAGCGCGGAGAGACAAAACAGACGAGAAAGCGTTCTTTCGAGGCTGCGTTTCAAGAAGTTTCCCGGTCAAAGTTGGAAAGAGCCATAGAGTGAGAGAACGTTGTGTAGAAGGTGGCGACGACAGTCCGAGCCGATGAGAGGGAGGAAGGACTTAGGATGCAGGTAAACTGTCTAGCAACCCGGCCACAGGCGGACCTTAACGTTTATACATACACCCATGGATCTTACCGCAATACGCCAGCAGCTGAGGCCCCAGCTACCCATCGGCAGCCCATCCTAGACGCATGATCGCCTCCGCATACAAACAGAGAAGAAAAGCCATGGCGAAGTCAGGAATCTAGAGCAACGTGCCTGTCACCGCGTTATGATTGACCGCCATATAGATTAGAGAGGCTGTAACGTCGGCTTTCGAGCTGTGAGTGGTGGTTGTGTCCGACGCGGAAACACTCACGGAGGCGTTCTGTCCCGATTAGTTGTAGCGCCTCGGCAGGGGAACTTGATGTAGCACAAGGCTCCGTTGCGCGTTCACACGTGTGACATTTGTGGGCTTTCCTTTCTCGAACGCTCCTGGATTTTGTTGGAGTCGGCCCTTTTAGCTATGCATGTCATTGCCTGAATAGTATGGTCCTTCCACATACGATACTTGTCCGCAACCGCAACCTCATTGTAACAAGAGAGGAGCAACTACTGATCTCGTGGATGGCACTCAAGGATATATTGTGGCCCATGGTCATTTCCATGTTATAAACAGGAATGACGTGCGTCAAATTCTCCTTAACTATTCAAGGCGTGTGTAGTAGTCGACTGCACGATTGCGATGGCTTGCTACCCAAATCCTGCAATTATCCCAATGGTATAAAACACCCCCAGCGAGCAAAGCATGGGTACAGTGCCTTCATTTGCGCCACAAAATCAATATATACTTCCGTGCAGCCAAAACGCTTTTGTGCGAACTTTCTATCTTTCTTCTTGTCTTGAAGGCTCCGCTACACTATATTGGCTGGCTTCGCAGGCTGCTGGGCATAGTAATCACCTCCAGCGCCTGCTTGATATGGTGGTAGGTACCCACTCTGCAGTTCAACGGGCGCGCCCATTTGTGAATGGTATTCGGTACTCTGCTGGTAGTGTGGAGCGTTGTGGTATTGCGTAGGGAAGGGCGCTGGGTACGTAGTCGGTGCTGGAGCCGCAGGGTTGTGTGCGGGAGCATATTGGCCGCGCTGAGCTGCCTTCTTCGCGCGATTGTAACCGACGATTGAGTAGATGAGGAGGCCGACAAAGGTGAGACTGCAACGAGTTAGTGACTTGAGCGCATTCTAGATGACTGCTGAACGTACAAGACAAAGATGCTGAACCCAATGCCTACTGCACTTCCGCCTCTCCCTATGGCTACGAAGTCCATGATTAGGACACCTGCCCAGAACCCAGTTTGGAAGCAGTTCATTGTGAGGAAAGTGCCCGGCTTGAGCGCGTCACGGAGGAAGAGCACGATCGCGAGGATGTCGAGTAGTAGTACAATGATGATGAACAGCATGAAGATGACGACAGATCTGAGAGCTGTTAGTAGCCTGTCTCTTATACAAGGCGTAACTGACGACTTACGCAATCGCTGGTTTCGTGACATCCTCAATATCATTGATAGCTCGCAATGTGAACGCATATACGGCGATAATGAATACCATTATACATATACGAACAACCCAAAAGGGCACGAGGACACGCTTCTTCCACAGCACTGGTTGTTGCGCCATGTTGAAAGGCTGTAGAGGTCGATAAGTACGGAGTTTGCGTGCGACGTCGATGAGCAGTCGGTGGGAAGGAGCTGCTCCACAATTAATGAACGCGAGAAGAGAGGAGTAAGGAGAGCAAACAGCTCAACGGAAGGCCTTTGCCTTTTTTGAAGATCGACGTGCGGCTGGGATGCACATGCTAAGTTCAGGGGAGAGAGCCTTGTGAGGATGAAACTCGCGCGGGTGGCCCTGCGCATCCAAATTTCCAGATTTGGCCCTCAAGCATTGCGACACAAGCAATACGTCATTCTTATTACCTGTATTGAGAAGAGATGCGCATCTCAATCGCTGATTATAAGAATTTTGGAATGTGACAAGTCGCATCGCTGCCCGGACAGCAAACTAAAACGATCGTAGCGAGCCTTTCCAGGGTTTCGCGTTAGGGATTGCGGAGCAGGCGCGATCGGCGGGCTCGTGTGGCTGAAACACGTTGGCGGTACTCTCCCCTCAATGCGCTTTACAGAGCGCGGCACGAGATGAACATAGACAAAGTCAAGACTGAATAGAACATAAGAAGTAAAGACCGGAGTGATGTCTCTTCAAATTTTACAAGGTGACATATCTGTTACCGTCACATGTGATAGCCAACATCAAACAGGCGCGTTCGCCATCTGATCATGGTGGGGATGGCACGAGACCCCTGCACGCGACGCAGCTGCGATAAGATAACGGACGACACCATGATGGCCAACTCTCCTCACCACGGCTTCGACTTGTTGTCTTCTTTCGAGATACCCTAGAATAACTTTCAGACAGAGAATAGCGACAGTGCCATCATGGGCGCTAATCAGTCAAGACCTTCCGATGCTACCATCAACGAGAAGCTGATCGAGCGGCTCCAAGCTCTCCACATGAAAGATGAACGCCCCATGAATGAGAAGGACGGCTATGTTGTCGTTGGCGGAGAGACTCGTATGTTTCCTATAGCTCCATCTGAGCTCTGATGTCTAAATGTGCACAAGCACCAAAACACACACCGGGCACAAGGCACCAACAAGATGTATCTGCTGCTGCCATCGGCGAGTGGGAGAAGGAGCTTATGGAGGACCCAAAGGTATGATGTTTCACGATGTAATACTTTGCTTAGTTTCTAATATGCGAGTAGAATCGACTAGCTCTTGCAGCTCTCAGCTCCAACTCAGCCAACGCCGTCCTATCCTCGCGATCAGCCAGAATCTCAGACACCCAGAACTTCAACATCAAAATCCCAGTGGAAGGTTCACCCATCACCAACCAAGCTGCTTCCGGGCGCTGCTGGCTCTTCGCCTCGACGAACGTATTCCGGATCGCCATCATGAAGAAATACAAACTTTCTGAGTTCCAGCTGTCGCAGGCATACCTCTTCTACTGGGATAAGATCGAGAAGGCAAACTACTTCCTCGAGAGCATACTCGACACCAAATCTGAAGAGATTGATAGCCGGATTGTGCAAGCGCTCATGGCCAGCCCGGTCGGTGACGGTGGACAATGGGACATGGTTGCCAACCTCGTGCAGAAGTATGGCCTAGTCCCGGAGTCACTATACCCAGACTCGTATAATGCTACCAACTCCGGAATTATGGATCGTTTGATCACCACCAAGCTCCGTGAAGATGCCGTCCGCCTACGCTCGATTGCCTCGAGCACCGCGTCACCCGAAGTCATTCAAGCTACCATCTCCAGCGAGAAGGAGAAGATGCTACGAGAGATCCACCTAATCCTAACCCTAATGCTCGGTCCTCCACCACCCCCCGACACGGCCTTTACATGGGAATACTACGACCGGGACGGCAACCTCTGCACCGTGCGCACTCGGCCCACCGCCTTCGCCAAAGAACTTTCTGACAACAGGACCGTTCGAGCCCTCTCAGGTACAGACGTACATCAGCTCTTCTCACTCGTCAACGACCCACGGAACCCATACAATCGTCTGCTCAGCGTGAAGCGCCTCGGTAACGTGTGGAACGGCCGGCCAGTGACCTATGTCAATGTCGACATGAAGACCATGAAGGACGCCTGTATCGCCATGTTGAAGCGAGGCATGCCCATCTTCTTCGGCTCTGACGTTGGTAAATACTCTGACACGACAAAGGGCATCATGGACACAGATTTGTTCGAGTATGAACTCGGATTCAACATCAAGCTCGGTTTGTCGAAGGCAGAGCGCTTGCAGACTGGTGAAAGTCAGATGACGCACGCCATGGTCTTGACAGCTGTGCATGTCGTTGATGGTAAGCCGGTGAGGTGGAGAGTAGAGAACTCGTGGAGTGATAGAGCGGGTGACAAAGGTTATTTCGTTATGAGTGATGCATGGATGGATGAATTCGTCTACCAAGCCGTTGTTGATCCGAGCGTGGTCAGTTCGACGGTTAGGAAGGTGTTGGAGCAGAAGCCGAAGATGCTGGAGTTGTGGGATCCAATGGGCGCACTGGCTTAGCCATTTACTTGGTTTGTGAGGGGGGCGCCTATATACTATCGTTGTTCTGCGGCGAATATGATTTCATGACCCAATCTTAGTTGGTAAACATGCAAGTGTTACAATCATGAGTAATGAATCTGTCATAAGTATATTTAGGAGCTCTGATATCGACTAAGAAATATGTTCAGAAGCGTATATACGATAAGAGTGCCCAGAATCCAACAAATGAGGACTAGGGTCCCTCAAAAGTACAGCAAAACACCGCCCTAACGCTATCAAAGTCGCTTCAGGTTTCACTTATGAAAATATATACTTGCGGTCGTTGATGTCGTGTCTCGTTAATTGTATGGCTCAATATCGGAGCCACTGAAAATCATCATGTGCTAGAACCAGATTATGGCCTTCGCCCCACACTTCCCCCTCCGTTGCGAAGCGCAGCGATCCGATCTGGATTAACGGGAAGAGTCTGTCACATTCGCTAGCATTGAACGCCTTGAACCTCTGAGACGTAGCCTTCAGGGTCCCCTGCATCGTTTTGTGTAAGCTCTGACCCGTGTCCTTGTTTACCGGAATACGGCGGGCGTAACTGATGGGGTAGTGGTTGCTGCCGCGGACAGATGGCACCACTTTAGTGGGAGTGCGGAAGTTGAGCGTCACAATTTCTGTGTACAAAATACTGAAGTTCGAATTGCCGTGGGAGAGAAGCGTAGCTAGCGTCTTGAGCAATATGGCAATGTAGTCGAAGAGTTGGACGGCGAAACTCTCGGGCGAGTCCTCCAGAAGCTGGATTAGTTCGTGTTCGTCAGGCATATACGTCGCATTTGGGCCGTCCCTGAAGGGTTCCCGTGTGCGCAAATCGACGTTGATGTTGAGGTGATTTATAGTGGGGGACAAGCAAGGAAAGCGTATCCAAGTCAGAGAGAAGTACGGCCGGCCGTGAGAAAACGTAATGTCCAATGTGTAGTCGAGCCTTTTAGACGAGACCAGATGCTGTATCGCCTGCTTAAATTCGCAGTGGATTTGTCGACAGGCTCGCAGGAGACCTCGATAACATCGCAATGGTAAATCGCTCTTCACGTATTGCTCCGAGACAACCATTACTCCGCGGAACGAAGGCTTCAACTCCTCCCAGAGTAGCAATTCATACACATGATTCCTGAGCTCCAAGGGTAGGTCCAAGAAACCAGGCATTGCCAAATCGAGCTTTATCCCATCAAACGATAAGATGCGGTGTCAAGCAGGATTAAGGCTAGGTGGAGGTTCGGAAGCGGGCTCGGAGATGTAGCCGGACGTAAGGGGAAGAAGGGCTCATGAACCTTGAGCCCGATTCGCAGATACGCAACAATGACAGGGGAAGTGCTTTAGATCCATGGAACGAAGTCAGACTGACAGGCTGGAGTGAGGTTGAAGGGTCTGGCAGCTGAAGGGGATGCAAGGGGCCAGTTGGCCTGTGCAGAAGCTGGAACGCTTGAAGAGCTCACGTGATTTGGGCAAGATCAAACAGCGACCGGGTAATGACGGCGCCAGGATAGTGCACACCAGCGTCATCAAAAGGACATTTGCATTCTCCTCTCCTGCGCGTCGAAGATGAGTGCGAACGTTGTCTTGCGTGCATCATACTATTCCGACGGAGCGATAACCTATTGCGATCATGGATGATTACGAACTCGACCGCATTGCCTCTAACAACCCAGCCTTGACTGCGCCTGCAGCTCAGCGCTTGCCGATCAACAGACACAAGTCGTATAGTCGGACGAAAGCGTCTACAAGCCGATCTGGAGACTCACAGCATGCCGCAACTCCCGAGAACCCTACGAAATACGATGTATGTGTTTCACATTCTTTTCCCAATTAGAGTGCTAAAGCATGCATAGGTCGGCTGGCGTAGGATAGTCAGAAACTTTTCACCATCATGGTTTTCGGTCACTATGGGAACTGGCATCGTGTCATTGCTCCTCGTTGCGATACCCTTCAAGGCAGACTGGCTCTACTGGCTCGCCGTGGTTTTCCTCGCGCTCAACACCATCCTGTTCACGTGCGCCTTCTCCATTTCTGTCTTCCGGTATACGGTCTACCCTGAGATCTGGACCGTTATGATTGACGATAGTGTGAACTCACTGTTTCTGGGTACAATTCCTATGGGATTTGCTACTCTCATCTCGGCTTGGTGCACCTTGTGCATTCCGTACTGGGGCCCTTGGGCAGTCACGTTTGCTTGGGTCTGCTGGATCGTTGACTCGGTCGTTGCTGTAGCAGTCACCATCTCTCTTACTGTCTTGTTAATATCGGCGTCACAACGACAGGCTCTAGATCGGATCACCGCAGCTCAGTTATTGCCCATCGCTGCCTCTATCGTCGCTGCTGGTACGGGTGCGAGGGTCGCAGAACATCTTCCGGACCCGGAGAACGCTCTTTGCACAATACTAGCATCCTATATTATGTGGGGCATGTCGACACCTCTAGCAATGACTGTAATAGTCATGTACTATACCCGTCTCGCATTACATAAGCTGCCACCTCGAGAGATTGTCGTCTCGTCCTTCCTACCGTTAGGTCCATTAGGCATGGGCGGCTACGCTATCACGTATCTTGGAAACATTTCCCGCCGCGTCTTCCCCCAAACGGAATTCTTCTCCGATATGCCAGTCGCCGGCGACATATTTTTCATCCTCGGCGTCTTCATCGCGCTTATCATGTGGGCTTTTGGTCTTACCTGGCTATGCTTTGCACTCGCATCCATCTATAAATCACGTCCATTCCCGTTCAACATGGGTTGGTGGGGTTTCACGTTTCCACTTGGTGTTATGGCATTGAGTACTATTCAGTTTGGAACACTCTTCCCAAGCCTCTTCTTCAAAGTGCTTGGAACGATTTTTGCAGTTGCTGTTATACTGCTTTGGTGTGTAGTGGCTGCTGGAACTGCAAGAGGTGCTTGGAATGGTAGATTGTTCAATGCGCCTTGTCTCAAAAACTTACCGAAGAAAGACGATAAATCAGAGCTGGATGAGGCTGGGCAGGAGAAGGGTCCGCCTCAGACTTGAAGGCTCGCGCTAAATCGGTCAACCGGCGCCAATACGTTGCATATTCAAGCTTGTCCGCAGAGATATTCAAGAGTAGGAGAGTCACAAGGAATGGGTGGAATCCGCCAAATGACCGTGAGACTTGAAATATTCGCGACACTGTATAGATACATAAACACCATCTACCAACGCCTTGTGCTCAACAGTCATAGATCTACTTGGATTCCTTCCTCCTTCTTACACCCCAACATGTCCCCTTCTCTCAACACCGAGGTCACAAAAGCCTCTCAATCCGGAGTCTGGAAATCTAAGCTGCTCCAGCAGCCGAGCACTGATCTACACATCCCATTAGCATTTTGCCCCATCGCACTCGCAACTGGCAACTTACCCTTCTGTGCCTGGCACTCCTGTGTAGAGAAGGCTGCGGCTCCACCATTCGCCGCGTTGGCACAAGCATTGAACTGCTGATCGCACGACCGCTGCAGCGCAGCTCCGAGGTTCACAAACGTGGCGTCCTTGACCGCAAACGGACGGTCCTGGTTGCCCGAGTCGAGGATGGGCGTGGCTGTGATGCCACCGAGCGCGCCGGTGAAGGATTGTGCGTTGGCCTGACGGACGTGCAGGACGCGGGCGCTGCTGAGCGCTGCGACGCTGAGGGCAATGAGGGTGCTGGTGAACTTCATTTTGTAGTAAAAAGTTTGGTTGGTTGGTGATTAGATTGGTGAGTGAAAAGTGCGTCCGGACGCTGAAGAAGAGAAAGTCTAAAGTAGAGGTGGAAGTTGAAGTGGATGAAAAGAATGTGTTGCTCGATGATACTACTAACGAGCAGCAATCCACGACCAAATATATATCACTTTGCAACCTTCCATAACTCCCCTCCCTCCCAAGATTACATACGCAATGCACCTGGCCCAAATTGCAAGTCCCACCCCCCAATGCTGGACGTTGGTGTTCCGGCGTTCCTGCCTAACTGCCTGAAACGCAGCAAGTCGTGCAGTCTGCTGCGCGGAGCGCTTCAGTGCTTTTTGCCGGGCAATGCGGAACGTCGCGCCCAGCACATTGCACCTTGCTATTCGGCAAACAAAACCATCAGGTCGAGTGTCATCGAAGGGATTGGCGGTTTTACAGGCCGCTTGAGCCCGGTTTCCTGGATTTCGGTTGTGTGTGTGTGGAGCTTTGTAGCGCTGTAGGCAGGTAGGGAGGAAGGCGATCTTAATACCGGGTATTATAATAGCCTGATGGATCATGGTATTGAAGGATCACGGCTTGCGTGGTCGAGTGGCGGAAAACGTCGGTCAAGTGCACGACACGACACGACACATATGCAGTAATGCAAAAGACGCCGCGTGCAGAGTCTGCCTGGCGCCGGGGAGTCTCAAGTGTCTGTCGTGTTTGAATAAGTTCGAATGCGAGTCTACTTCTAGATGCTACATGACGTCCAGATCATATATACCATCTGTTCTTATCAAGTCTCGCTACTCTGCCATTATCCGCTTTCGCAAAGGCGATAGCTCCAACCGGCTCGTTGGGGCAGACATCGCCTATCCTCACGGGCAAGTCGTGCAGCAGCGCTGCTCGTTCCAACCCATGTAGTGTTGTACCGCCGGTAGGTGTTGGGACGTACGGATTCAGCATCGAAAGCGAAGATGCATAGCCGATAATATCTGGCGCAAGAGTAATGTACTTTAGTACAAGGCCGATGTACCCAGCGGCTAGGAGCACTAAGGAGCTCACGAGTAGTGCCGCGAACCACCTCCAGTTCGTATGATACACCAGGCTGCTTGTTTGAACTATGTTGGCTTGCGTGCCGTTGAAGGTGATATTGGAGCCATATGCCGTGCCGGTCACCAGTCCCGTTTCGCTAAGGTTTGCAGGCAGATTGCCCCCTAAAGCTATTGTCCCATATGTTGATTGAAAGAAGGTGTTATAAAGGATGGTCAGTCGTTCGGCGAAAAGCTCTGGTGATAGACGGTACAATGGTACATTATCATATGTTGCGCCGATGAAATTCGTTGAATCCATCATCCATTTTTCCATGTTTGTCGAGCCGCGCGCAGAAGCGCTGCCAACATTGTAGTTATCCAAGGTTGGCATGGTTGACATCTCGGTGCTGACATAGATGTTACGCGTGGCATTGTCCAAAGCCTGCGTGTATCCGTCGCCAAACAAGTCCAACTTCCTCATTTGGTGCACCGCGCATGAGGTCCCATTACATTGCACAGCACATTCGAAATATTCGAACGAAAGGTCGCAGGTAGCCACGGAGAATTGAGGGTCCTTGATTGTATCATTTGCCAGAGATTCGCTCCGGATAGGACACGGATAACCGTCGCAATCCGGAATTGTGCAATCCGCAGCAGTGCCACAGTTCTTCTTGTTTATGTTGACCGGCTTCAACTTCCACGTTGAGGTCATGTTGCCAAATCCACTCTCGTTATAACCCATGGCCTCATTGCTGGAACACGTAATATCCCACTGGCGCGCTTTGATGTTGAAGGTGCTGTAGCCGTTTGAAGGCATCCCGGCTACAGGAATACCAACTAAAGAAGCATACGTGACATTCGCGTTTGTAGCGTTGGGGATTTGTTTCCACTCGCTAGAGGTACTGTTCTCGATATACCGGTATATAGGGAGTTTGACGTTTCCCCAGAGGTCCATCGGCGTGGCCTGATACTTGGAGCTGCTGAGCAAGGCCGCGAGGAAGATGGAAGTGAAGGTACTGCGCCCACTGTTGGTAGAACTGGCTCCGTCTATGACAGAGTTCGTAATAGTCTGCGGATCCATGTAGCGCATGGTACCTGTTGACACGATATCTTTGTTTTCCTCATTTAACAACCGAAGCGCGGACTGACCGCCGACGGGCGACAAGAGCCATACGATAATCGAGAACAGACCCACGACGGACCAGGGGCGGAGGCAGAGCTGGCGTTCTAGTGCTAAGAAAACAGATTGGCAGCCCACTAGCTGTTCAAGACGGCCGAGCGTCGTGCCTCGCTCAGCCAGATAAACTCCCAAGTGTCGAAAGAACCGTCCCATCAGCGCGGCAAAGATAAGTGGGAAGATTGTGGGCGATAGAAGTAGCACTTCCTCGAGCCGGTTGCCATAATCCGAAACGTTCTTGCCGTCTAGTCGTGCGGCTGTAATAGCGAGAGCTTTTGCACGTTAGCGTTTAGATACACTGGAAAGATATACTTTTCGACGTATAGGATGTATAAGGAATCCATGTCAAGTTGAAGATATTCTGCGACAGTGGATGGTCCAAGTGACGTGAAGCAGATCGAAATAGTGCAGGATGGGGACGTGGATGTATTTTGGCTTAGCTCACCTATGAACATGATAGGCATTGACGCCAAAAGAGTATCGAATATCATGAGCGACATTCTCAAAGGTGTAAGAGCCGCAGCCCGTTGCGAGCGAATAGGCCAATTGCCAACTGGTAATTCGCTTGACCTGAAATTCTCTTTTGAGTCGACATGCTTCGAGTCGACACCTTTCGTATGGCGATCTGGCGGAGGAGTCCCTGTCGGCGGAGTATAATTGTACGTTCCTGCATCGTATTGCGTATCCAATTCGATGTCTTCAAGAGGTGCAGACTGTGAATTCGAATGTGTTGAATTGCCGACCGGTCTGTACGCCATATCATCAAATGAAAATAATAATTTGGAAGATCAGTCGTCTTGCAACACGGACGACGTTTGAATTCGAGGATACAGTCCCAAGGTCGCGTGCAGGGATCGTCCAATGTCGAAGAAGAGAACACGAGAGAAGACATGCAACAATGGAACAATGGAAGGAACCGAGGGGAGATAGGGCGTAATTCTGGAGGCGGGTCCCGCCCGCTCAGCCTCACGCGTAGCCGTAACACGCCGTCGAAGATGGCGTAGTGAGGTTGCAAGGATGGATACTAGTGCCAAGTAAGCCGGCGGGACTTGGTCCCGCAGATATAAAGCTTATACATGTATCCGTCCCTAACGCCATCGTATAACAGGCCGTTTGACGCTCGACGAGTCTATTTTGTTACGCTGTATACAAGTAGATGTCGTTCAATCAGCACAGCCTGATGGCGTGTCCCGGCGCGAAGTGGGGGAAGTCGACGGTGGGAAGCCATTGCTGTTGCGATTGGTTGGCACGGGGCTGAAAATAGAAATGGACTAGAGATCCTTCCCTAACATCTGACAGCCCTGTTACCGAAAGTAGCATAAACAGTAGTACGTGACGTCGTGCTGAGATATCTTATTCATAGCTAGCTTCATAAACAGCCTTTGATGAGATCTTAATTGCTTGAACCCGACTGAGACTTCCTGAACCCCACAAGGATGAATAGCGCATTAGGATGCAAAGCGCGTGATGCCGCAAATCTGAAGACATATCTAATATCCTCTCACGAGGGAACGACATCCCTACCACCAAAACTTCTCAGTAATCAACCTCAAATTCTCCTCCGAGAACTCCCTCACACCTCTCTCCTCAACTTTCGTCCTAATCCTAAACGTCCTCTCCGTCTGCCCCGTCTTCAAGTTTACACCCTCATGCCCATACTGCTTCCTCTTCATCAAACACCCTTCAACAGCCCACTTCGGCACCGCCTCCTCAAACTTCACACCTTTCTCTTTCTCCATCATATCTAGCAGCTCAGTCGTCTTCTTCCCATGCATCTGCTTCGTCGAATACAGCGTCCTCGCAAATCCACCAACTGCATTCCGCACAGCGTCGTTCCGACACCGCCAGAGCAGGCAGTTCAGCGCTTCCTCCACAGACGGTACAGCGAAGAATCGTGCGTCGAAATGTGCGGTGCCCAACTTCTCGTACGCACTTGCGTTGACTCTCGGTTCCGGTTGTTGCTCTAGGCACTCCGTGAGATGCTTGTTGAACATCACGGAGCAATAACTAGCTGCCAAACTCGACAGCTTTTGCACACGCTCGTTGAAGGTCTGCACACCATCTGGGAACACAAGCGTGATTTCGTCAGACTGCGTGTATGCGACTGTCGCCTGCGGAAAAAATGTGAGTAGGTCCGAGCATGTTGAGATCATGGCATCGTGTATGCGCTGATCGAATGGTCGACAGAAATGTGCTGTGAAGCGTGAGAAACCATGGCCGTCCAAGCGAAGGACAATTGGAGTATTCAGAGGAAGGACAAAGTCGAAAGCTGCCTCGTAATTTTTCATGCGATCAGCCAGAGATAGTGTGTTGTCTGCCGCGTGCGGTGTAATGTCATCCAGTTGGCGATCAGTGACTGGATCCATTCTATTCAACAGTATCGCGCGGCAGAGAAGGTTGGCTTGTGTTACTGCGTGGAAAAAAAGTGAGATGTTGGTGTTTATGTGATGATGGGTCTTAAGGGATGTCTTCACTTTGAGCGGCGACTGACTCATCATCTCCCTCACACGTGCTTTCATCGTCAGTTCCTCTTGAACCCCCAACACTATCCCATGTAATTTCCAGACTCAATCAGGATTATTTATCTGTGTACGTGAAGCAAGGATACACTTGCACATTATTGACGGCTACTGTACACACTAGCTCCGATGCTAGTACTCTCCTACACGTGGTCCATTACTATTTCCTTCCCCGCACAATGGTCCTCTTATCCTCTTCTCCGTGTACTGGTCCGACTCCTAACCTCACTCTGCTTGACCTCTAAATGCGTCCCGTTTCTGCTCTTCTCTAGCTTCACCGTGTCCGCACCTGCATCAATATAATCTTTAGCGTCTTTTTCAGTAGCTGCAGGTGTAGAAACATGAGTACCCTCAACCATGGCCTGATCTTCTGCAAGGACGAGCAAAGGCTCCTTGACATCAACCTCAGCTCTTCGTGTGCCGAGCGGCGGATCAAAACGCTTTCGTAGTGTCTCGATCATCTTGCCGAACCAAAACCAGTTCAAGCCGTTCAGAATGAGGTTTGATGCTAAGTATGTGACTGCGAGCCATAGCGGAACTGTTTGGCCTTCAGCGAACTGCAAGACATCGTGTTTAAAACCTGCGTTGCCAACGGTGGTGCTGTTGTTCAGCTTTCCAAACTCAGGGTCTAAAAGCGTGACTGCACCAGCGGTGTAGGCGCGGTACACGTCACTATAGACGCGGATGGACTGATATGTTCCCCATACGATGCGACAGGAGAAGAAAGTGATGAGCAGCACGATGCCATTTACGAGCTGGAGGGTTGTGCCGGTCATGTTGAGCTTATCGCAGAACCAGTGGATGTTAAGAAAGGGGGACGAGAGTTCGTAGAGAATGAACGTAGACGCGTAGTAGTTAACGAAGGGTCGCTATGATCATGATTAGTACCCAGATCTCCTGCAAAAGCTCGTGTGAAATTTGGAAGGCACTTACGAAGCCCAGCGAGAAGACAAAAAGCGCACAGATAGCATGGAATAGCATGCCGATGCCAAAGATGCGCACATTACGCATCGTAATCACCAAATCCCACAAGAAGTAGCCTCCAGCAAATGCCTGAATCAATCCTGATCCGCCAGTATACCCATGCACTCTTTCCTTGGTATCCATCTGGGACCGCTCTTTGTCCTGCCACATGACCCAAAACGCCAGACTGCATATCAAGGTACTCTGCACAAACGAGACAACATGTACGTCCCAGTTCAGCTTGGTGCGCGCGTTGAAGGAGGGGTATATCCGCGGAAAGAGGTAGCGCGAGAAGGCGGGGGAGACGTAGCGGTTGGTTACGTGGTAGAGTGCGAAAGCTACCATGACCTCGTGGAAGTGCAGCGGCAGCGTCTTGAGCGAGAAGAAATCGGCGAAGGACTGCACATATGGCAGTAGGCTCTCTGGCCGTGGGAACGGGAACGGGTCGTGCATTTTGGTGGTGAGGTGTGGGGTGCGGTGAGGGCGGAGGTGTGATGTCAGGGCCCGGCGGTCGTTGAAGTCGCACACGAGCAGGAGCGACTGTTTGTGTGGGAGAAGAAACCGACGACGGTGACCGTGGGAGGAGGAGTGCTTTATGGGGTCAGGCAGACGGAGGGGAGGTCAACGCCGCGGCAGCACAATGATGCATGTCGTCGAGGTTGCCTGGCAAAGGTGTGCATGCGGTACGGAGAACAGGTCCACAAATGGTCCAGCGCTATGCCGAGCTCCGTCCATGCTGCGGCAGAGGCACACGACACCTTTGTGTTGACGCTGACATGTTTCACGCAATATCACCGCTACAGCCACGGGACCGCGTCATTCTGCGGTTTGTTTAAGAATGTCTATGTACAACGCACCGCCACATTAGGCGTGGTCCTTAAGCTGTGGGGCACACTTAATCTATAACGAATCTTCGCGCCTAAGCCCGTCAATAAGCTATTCTCGCTGAACCGTATAATACACTGGAAGAGCCCCCTTTTTTTATATAATTCACTTTGTTTCTGCCTTGGTGTTCTAGGCTACCTCGTTCTCGACAATCAACCATGGTAATGCGATAAGATCAGATCTCACAACCATGGAAACTAGCCTCCAGAGCGGCCGATAATGACTGTCTCCAGATCCTGTAACGTACAGAGTGTTCTCACGCCAAGTTGCGTCCTTGCTCTATTTCACTCCAGTAGAAGGTCCTCGATAGTCTTAGATCAAGATTTTGATTTACCCTTAGAAGACCGGAGCGTAACTCAGTGCGATGTGACCTTGAATTCGCTTTACAAAAAAGGAATTGAGAAAAGATGGGGTTCAAATAATAGAACAAGTCAAGTACGACGCATCCACCAAACACATCGAGCTTGACATTTTGGTTGTACCAGCAATTCCTGCACAAGTCGTCTCTCAGCTTTTCGGCATAGGCTTCTCGGTACAAAGCTCCTACGTAGAAAGTGCGCTCGATCCTGTCGAGAAGAGAGTAGAAGTCCTGCAAGGTCTTGTAACTTTCGATGTGCTTGCTATGACTGGAGCAAGTAGGCGGCTCTGCATCAAGTACGATATGTGACGCGCGGTCAGCTGACACCGTGAGGTCGATCAACTCAGCATCAGGAACCTTCAGACGCACGCAGAGGCTCGTCCTCGTTCGGTTGTGGAAGCTTCCGCTCTTCTACTAGTGATGAATCTGGGCCTGTCTCATCGTTCTTACTGAGCATCATCTCGAGATCGAGTTGCACCCCGATCCAGAAGACCCACGACGTTTCGGTGTTATTTTCCGTCATGAACATGAATTGTAGAGCAAGCTTCAATTCCCGCTCGTTCTGGTATGGGTTGAAGATGTCAGTCTGGCTGTGCTTTCCCCCATCAACCTGTCCTATGTCTATGCCATCATGAGTTGGAAATGGAATCAGTAGGAGTCATGAGGTGATGTTTGTAACTCTCATGAAAATTCGCGTTGCGAGGCAGCTGGAATAGGAATTCATAAGTTGCTCTGCGCGATTTGGAACTGTCATTAGCCAAAGACGGCTGCTTGAGAGAGAGATGGTGAATTGCGGGGTGACGCGACTTCTAGACGCGACAGAAGACCGGGATCAGGGATCATGCATCTTGGCAGGTGAAGCTCCACCAAAAGTTCCGAAACCGCGATTGAGCTGGAATCATCCGATCGCTTTATCTTCACATGGCACTACAATGAGGGCTATTCAAAGGTCTCTCATAGACCGCCCGATATGCCAATCACAACACATACTCTTCAACCGGACGGCCCTCCCGATATCATGCTCCGCACGCCGTACCTACACGAGACCGTCCTTCGCACCGAAGCCAACGATCGACATTAAGCATATCCGACAGAACCCAGGATTATACGAACAGAATTGTATAGACCGCAATTACGCTGCACATAGCAAATCATCATGGCGGATCATCGAGCTTCACGAGCAATGGCTCGCGCTTCAGCAAAGCAGTCGCAGTCTACGGGAACGCAACAACCGGCTCCGGGCGCACCTAGCCAAAAGTGCGTCGCGTATGAAAGATGCAGAGGGAGGCAAAAGTGTCCCAGTCAGGGAGGGCATGATCAGCGAAGCGAAGGCATTGAAAACGGAATTGAGTACCATCGAGGCACAGGAGACACAATTACAGGAAGAGATAGAAGGCTTGGCGCAAGATCTACCAAATTTGAGCAGCACGTATACGCCAGTCGGCACTGAGCCAGAAGTAGTCGGCTACGTTAATGAACACACTGGACCGTCTAAAACCACCAAAGGACAGAAATCCCACGTAGATATTGGTCAAGAATTAGGGATACTGGACTTTTCCGGCTCAGCACAGACTTCAGGGTGGGGTTGGTACTTCCTTGTGGGCGACGGTGCGTTGCTGGAACAGGCGCTTGTACAATACGCTCTGAGCGTTGCTAGAAGCAGAGGATGGAAACCAGTCGCCCCTCCTTCCCTAGTGTACTCGCATATCGCATCAGCATGTGGTTTTCAACCGCGAGATCAGAACGGGGAACAACAAGTTTATGCGATCGAGCAGCCGGAGAAGGACAAGGCAAAGCCACAGTTAGCCCTTGCCGGGACGGCTGAAATTCCGCTGGCTGGTATGAAGGCCAACTCAACTCTCGAAGAATCAGAAGTGCCACTGAAAACAGTCGGCGTGAGCCGTTGTTATCGTGCTGAAGCTGGAGCACGAGGAGCCGACACTAAGGGCTTGTACCGAGTTCATGAGTTCACCAAAGTCGAGATGTTTGCATGGACATCACCGGACACCGTCGGAGAAGACCACTTCACTAGCCCGGCCGCTTCAAGTTCAGAAGATATCTTCGAGGAGATGCTATCGATACAGAAAGAGATCTTAGAAGCGCTTGGTCTCCATTGCCGCATCCTGGAGATGCCTACTACAGATCTTGGTGCTAGCGCTACGAGGAAAATAGACATTGAGGCTTTCTTCCCATCCCGCCAAGAGAAGGATGAAGGATATGGCGAAGTAACGTCCACCTCGATGTGTACAGACTACCAAAGTCGACGACTGCAAACTCGCATGCGCGTAAAGGGTGGCAAATTAGAGTTCCCTTATACCCTGAATGGCACTGCTCTCGCCGTACCTCGAGTGCTGGCGGCGATTCTAGAGAACCACTGGAGTGAGCAAGAGCGTACTGTGACAATACCGCAAGTATTGAGGCCTTTCATGGGCGGACAAGAGAAAATTCAAGCATAGCACTGGAGTTAGAGGGGTTCTTTTCGCATCAGTGCTATAGAATGTATGGGTGGGAAAGCCGTCGCTGTAGGATATTTGTTGACTCCGAGTCACTGTATATATACCATATTATTACCCGCGTGGTTGGGCGTCATGCCCGGATCCTCGGTCCCACACCAAGCCCAAGACTACGATAACGGGTGGCCCACAATTCTCAACATCAGCTCTCAGCCCTGCATTTCAAGTCGTGATTTCTTCCAATCCCCTGTTTCCGCCGCAGGATCCCAGCTGGTCGCCTTCGAGGCTGATGCCGCGCTTGGTGCGGTTACCTGCGGCGATTGGTGCACAGTCCTCCTCTGTTCGACCTGCATCTCGCCATGCATGGGACCAGCTGCATGTGGGTAAACGGGCATGTGAGCACTCGCCACAACCACTGCTCTCTGTTGCTGCAGGACGCTTGAAACACTCCTCACTGCCGTCGCGAGACAGACGACTCGAGCACGTCGCGCTTCTTTTAGTTTCGGTCCGCCTACCGCGTGATCGCATCCAAGGAGGGGTGAAATCGCGGGCTTCACTCACCACCTGCGGTCCGAGGCCTCGAAGCATCACAACAGCCGATCGCCTGCACTGAGGCTGCACCGCCCCGGCGAACAACGCAGCGCGCAGAAACGTTGCTGTCGACGCACCCTTTTTCCCGCCGAGGTGTAACGTCATTCCCAGCCATCCAGAGACCGTCGCAACGCTACTGTACTGGCAACGGCGCCCTTGGCCGACTCAGATCGCAACAACACAAGAGCTGGGATAGAGTCAGAGTCGCGGCGCATGGTTTCCTACCCAGATTCTGGGAGTGCCGAGCGCTCACTACCAATTCGGCGTCCACCCTCAGTCTCGTCGCATTCCTCGCGCACCTCGACCGTGCGGAGACACCGCCAGCACCGATCGCACTTTGGGGGAACGACATTGCAACCGCAGAATGAGTTTCCTGTTTTTACGCACACGGGCGACGTTGAGATTGTCATAAGCAATGGGCGCAAGGAGCAACGCTATCTGTTACACAAGCTCATCCTCACGCAATGCTCGGGCTTCTTCGAGGCTGGGACAAGTGACGAGTGGGCGAACGCAGGCGAAGCGAGCAGCTCTGGGCCGCCCACGAATGGAACAGCGCTGGCGAGAATCCCATCAGGTGCGCGGCAAGACAGGATGAAATGGAGGTATGAGTTGGACTGGGGGAACGAGGATGATTTCCCCATGCTTGTTCAGAAGGTGCGCCAGCTATCCTACCGGCAAGTGCGATCTCATGCTCACAGTCTATAGAAAACTCAACCTACAATTTTCGGCGGCGAGGCACAAGCTGCACAACCACCGCCCGCGCGCAACAAGCCTGCGGCACCCCAGTCAGGCTTCTTTCGGAGCATGGCCAACTTCTCAACCTTACACGTTCCGGCTACAGCTCCAGAAAGCGACCCTGACGACGAGACATTTCGAGACTACGACAATCTCTTCCGGATATTCTACAACTACCCGCCTGCACTAGACGCCGTGAATATCGCAAACGCGTACGTCGAATGCAAGTCGCTCCTCCAACTCGCAGACATGTACGACGCGCTCGGAGTCATCGGCCCGCGCGTAGACCACCATCTCCTACGATTTCAAGGCCGCCTATGGAAACAAATAGCCAAATACCCACCCAGCTACCTCAAGCTCGGCTACATGGCACGAAGTAAAGCGATCTTCGCAGAAGCCATGGTGCACGTAGTCGGCCAATGGCCCCAAGGCATCAACCAGCTCCGCGGCCAGATTGCCGAGCCCGTCCTCGAGCTAATAGAAGACAAAGTCGACGAAGTGGACGAGCTAAAAGCGAAAATAGAAGTCAAGCTCTTCCGCCTGTCACTAACCACCAGTCGCGGCGAGCGCGTCAGCCCCTCGAACAACTGGCTAGATTGGATGGCTGTTTCTCTCTTCCGCCAATGGCTCGCAGAAAACACCACACCCCCTCCCGCTCCCATCCTCAAATCTCCCCGTCCACCAGGGTCCCGCAACGGCGGCGAGTCTGCGCCTTTACCTCCTCCGCCAGCGTTCAATACCGGGCGTATCTTCCGGTTACTAGGCCAGGCTGGCTCGACGTACTTGAACCACGACGAGTGTAAACGCTTCCTACGCCTAAGCCCGGATCACTACAATCGCGAGAATCTGAAGAAGTTTGAGCGGCGCATCGACGAAATTAAGAACAAAGCGAAAGATACTGTTAAGCCGCTTATGCGAAATTTCCTAGAGCTCGATTTGAGAGAGGGTGGGCTGCCGTATTTGACGTGTACGAGGATTGATCCGCAGGATTTTCCATGGGATGAATGAGGTTCAGGATGATGTAGGTGTGGTTGAGAGAGAAAGAGGTGGAAGGTAAAGATCGCACATGGTCTTTTGATTTGTCAAGCTTGGATTTAGCAGGCGCATTATTTGGGAAGGAGCAGTTTCTTTAACTGTAGGATAGGAATTTTCGGCGCCTGATACCCTTGGATAGTTGGTCTCTCTTGTTTCGCATATTTTCCACTGTTTTGGTCTGTCTATCATCCAGACACATTTACGAGAGATGAGGGGAAGTAAGGATAGTAATGATAGCACGATGTGGAGTGGGTGTGCGCTGGTCGTGCTTGTCCCACGACACGGTAGTAGAATGATAATGATGAGCACTGCAATATCTTAAGTGTCTTCCAAAGCCTGTTCTACCCTTGATATTGGAGAGATCATTTACCCCAGACAAACGCCGTATTCTTGCCTTTCCAAGATTTGAAGAATCCTTCTTGCGTACAAGTGCAGGTCCGCACACTTGCCGGCGCCCGGAAACGATACAGAAAGAGGAAGGGATCGCGGGAGGCATGTCGATCAACGACGCCTCACCCGCACGCCGCGCCGCACCGAAGTAGTCTATGGGTAGCGGGAGAGAGGGGAACATAGCCTTGATAATGTATTTAAAGATCTACATATATATATTGGACAGTCAGTACATGGGGAGGCTGGACAAGTACTTATCATCAACAATCTCATACATTTGCCGCAATAAACCAGCCAAAAGAACAATGCCGCCGCCATGACCGTCAAACTTACTATAATAGCCCGAAAAGAAAAGAAGAAGAAAAACTGCCACCACGCTTTGCTCGCTCGCTTATGCTATTGTCACATAAATATTGCCACCGCCTGTCCCTCCTCTGTACACTACCTATTCAAACTCCAAGCTATCCCTCACACACTTCCTCACCCTCTTCTTGAACTCCGGCGTATTGTCCCGCCACAAGCTCGCTGCCTCGACGTTCGCGGGGGACTCGTCGTTCGGGCTGGATAGCATGGATATCACAGACAAGAGGATGGTTTCGGGCGTTTGGACCGGCGACCAGCGCTCCGCGGCTGATTCGTAGCCGTACTTGTCTTCTTCTGGGGGGTGGAGGATCGAGATGCAGACTTCGCCGTTCTGGTAGACTGTGCAGGTACGTGTATTAGTAGCTGGTAACTGTGGAGATGTAGTGTATTAGGAGGGATAGGCACTCACTGTTCGGGTGGAAGATTGGTGTTTCGAAGCGCATTTTTGGTGGGAGGAGGGGGTATTCAGTTGGGAAGGTTAGCCGGGCGCGGAAGAAACCGCCTGTCAATTCTGTCAGTTGATAGTTCCTAGGGCCGAGATTTTTGACCGGGGGAAGGTGTATATGTACCTCCGTAGAATTTGGTGTCGTCGTCAATCATCAGCATCACCTCCCACTCGAATACGTTGCTGTCTACTAGGCCGCAGCTTATTCCCGATATGCTCTTGTCGTTCTGCATTTGCTTGAGCTGCCGGGCTAATAGCCCTGCCGCGGCAGATGATGAGGCCATCCTGTCCCTCCGAGCGTGTATATACAAGTGTCGCGTCCCCAATCGGACCCGGATGATGTGCGCGGGTTGAAGGGTGATATGGACGCGGAGTAGGATGGATGCGCGGAAGGATAGGCGTGGAGATTCAGTCGAGTAACAGTTTGAATACCAAGGTCAACGGATATCTTCGGTACCCGGTCTTAGCTCGTAACGAGAAGGTAGTCGTAGCTTATGCGCGTCTCTGCGAGAGGGGAAAGCTCGCGGCGGGATGGCGGGGTAATATAGCAGATTGCGCGCAAATGAGACGTGGGATTTTCGCGGTAGATGTGCAGAAGGGAGCGATGTAGCAGTAGCCGTAAGCGTGCAAATTTGCAGAGAGTCCTGGGCGGTGTGGATGTGTAAGTGTATGAAGAAGCAACCACCTGAGGTCATGAGCGACCTCCAATCGATGTGCTGCATGTGGCGGCATGCGCCAAGCTGAATCCACCCTGCAGGGATCACATCTGGAAGCTCACCTTTCCTCTTTCTCTCTTTCGCATTGATTTCATCTGAAAGACGGGTTGCTCTGTCACGCGCATGTTGAAAGTGTATTTGGCCTTTGAAGGCTGAGCGGAACGTTGGCATAATGTGGTGGACCTCGGCTTGAAACTTCAATACGCCCTCGGACGCCTCCGTGCTAAACCGGTACATTGGGCTGACAAGTTTCCCTATCCACTCGAACATCCACAAAACATTGTAGTGAATCTAGTGGGCTTCCTCCCTCAATAAATCGTGTGCTTCCATACATGAACCAGAACGAACCAGAACGCCAACGTGACATTTGCAGATAAGTGACTGCCATGCTCCCTGGAAACCCGCATCTAGGGTATCAAGTGTTACAATAGAACTGATTATAGAAAAGAAAGAGTGGGGTTCAAACGTAGGGCAGACAGCGAAAGGCGCAATCAACCGAAGACCTTCAAAAATCCCCATAGGCCCGCACCACAAAGGACGGGTATGGTCAAGTTGTCGTCCCAGCCAAAGATATCGATCGCTTCACTGGCACTGGCCACGATACCGGCCGCCAACGACATGATGCCCAAAGCCCAGCTACCCGCAATGGAAGCCTTGGTAAGTGATAAGCCAAGGGATTCCCGAGCCTGTATAGGAAGTGCTAAGGCGCCTTGGAAGGCAAAAGCATGTTCGCCGTGATTGTACTCCGAGTATAAGGGACCCAGCCAGCCCCACCATACGGCTGCTGTGATGACACCAGTCACGCATGCAGCAATAGAACCCGCAAGACTCTTTCCCTTCCTTACTCTAGGGGTAAGATGTCCCCAAAGCCTTCCGAAGGTCGAGGCCGCAGTATCGCACCAGCTGAGGAGCAAGATGCTCATAACAGCTATGTCTTTGGGGCAGAAGCGCATGACGAGCCATGCACCGAGAAGGTATGAGATGACGCCATTGTAACCATCGACCTCGGACTCGCGCATTAAAGCGCCCAGGCATCGGATGTATAAGCGGTTTACTTGCCAGTAGCGGTGTCGGATTACGTCGGTCAACGCGACAGGAATGAGCATTGCGAACAGTACATTATGGATTTGAGATGTTTGCGTGCCGGTGCAGTAGAGGAAGATCGTGAGGAAGCCGATGGAAACGTGGAGGATCTTGCGAGGTATTTCATGGCGATGGATCTACGCTTGTGTTAGGAAGTGTTGTCAACTAATGCACGATGTACACATACAAATGACCGCCACTTCTGGTGGATCGGAATCAGGCCCAGAGGACTTGGACTCCTACTCATTTCCCTCCAGTAGTTTTTATTTGCGGCCGCTGGCGACAGGTGCCCGTTGACCGTGCCATTTGGTAGTGTGAGATCCTTCTTCAAGCCGCCGTTGACTTGTCTCCGTGCAGTCAGACCACTCATTCTCCTCCTTCCAAACCCGCTCTCCAAAATAGGGCTGCGACTCCTGGCCCTCGCTCTCTTCTCAGGATCTGAGCCTGACGAGTCCTCGTCAATTGGCGGGGGTGACGTGACACGCTGCTTGTTCTTGCGCGTCGACGAGCGCGTCGTAGGCCCGAAATATCCATCTCTTCCACTGCCGGTCTCCGAGGGCGTCGGCGACGGGGATATTACGCGCGGCGTTTGGGGTATTTGGTACTGTCTGGAGGACTCCATTGCGTTGCGCCAGCAGGTAGGAAAGTATGGCAGCGGAGGTGCGCGGGTGACGCCGGATAGTGTTGATCGAGCGCGGGCACAAAATAGACCAACTTTTGCGAGCAAAGACTGGCGGGCCGGTGGTTGCCAATATGTGTGGTGAGGCTGAGTGGGCGCGTCGTGTGAGACGTTACTTATGGTGGCTTCGACATCGATGTCAGCACCAGGTGTTCTTAGCCAGACTTCAGAAGCCGCAAATTCGTCCGGGCGCCGCGCATCGTCTGGAGGGAGAGAGGATGCCACAGTGCGTGCAGGCGACGGCGGCCAAGATGATGTAAGTGGGTAGGAAGGGGGCCTCTCGCGGAGGGGGACGGCTGTGTAATCTTGTTCTGGAAATTTGGTTGCAGGGCTACAAGCTTGTCTCGTGAATGCGCCGATCGACGGGGTGCTGCAAATCCGCTTGGCGATGAGATCAGATTACATGTGAAAGTTTGGAGAAGCACAATAGTATGTATGCCTTGCTGGATAGATGAGATCAAGTTGTATGTCAACGCAGAACCCGTCTGGAAAACAAGCTCTTGTCGAGCACTCGAACTACTAGGCTCCACGGATGACGCTGTCCTGACACGTGCGGTCGGTTGCACTTTCCAGTGAATCGGAACGGGAAGTGGCGGTGCACGGCCCCCAATTTTTTGTTGGAGCAAAAGTTCGACCAACTTTTGTTCGGACCATCAAAGTCACATCCCGTGCCTGACGACACGTCTAGAGTCAGACATCTAAACATGGCTCCTCAGACCAAAATCGACCGTTCATTTGGTGCTTTGACACCTGCGCTATCCGAATGGATTCTCGAAGCCGTGGATGCGATGGGTTTCGTCAAGACCACACCTGTACAACATGCAGCCATCCCAATGTTCATGAAAAACTCCGATGTTGTCGTTGAGGCTGTTACTGGAAGTGGAAAGACTCTTGCGTAAGATCATGTTCCCGCGTTTCTGGTAGACCTATGTTAACAAGATCTTAGGTTCTTGATACCTATCGTAGAACGTCTGCTGCGACTTGATGCGCCCATGAAGAAACATCACGTGGGTGCAATTATCATATCACCCACAAGGGAGCTAGCAACGCAAATTCACGCAGTTCTTTGTTCGCTTCTCAAATTTCATGCGCCTTCGGCAGCCCTCCTGGAGCCAGAAGATGAGGATACCGATATGGAGGATGCCGATGCGCCACCTAGGCCAACATTTCCCCCTGGAACTCTTAAAGTCATCCCTCAACTTCTTCTAGGTGGATCAGTCACGCCAGCCCAGGATCTTAGCAAATTTCTCAAGACGTCAGTCAATGTGCTCATTGGTACACCAGGCAGACTTTTGGAGTTGCTTTCCTCACCACACGTTCACTGTTCGCAATCATCTTTCGATGCTCTGGTATTGGACGAAGCGGACCGCCTCTTGGATCTGGGTTTCAAAGACGATCTTCAAAAGATTCTATCCCGCCTGCCGAAGCAACGGCGAACTGGTTTATTCAGCGCAAGTGTGAGCGAGGCTGTAGATCAGCTCATCCGTGTTGGTCTTCGGAATCCAGTCCGCATCGCAGTCAAAGTCAAAGCAAGAGCCGCACCCAACGGAACAACAGGAGAAGCGGGCGCGATAGAGGACAGACGAACACCGGCTAGTCTGCAGATGTCATATCTCATCCTACCTGCTTCACATAAGCTGCCTGCTGTCAAAAAGGTACTCTCATCATTGCAGCCACAGCCGCAGAAGTCCATTCTCTACTTAGCGACGTGCTACTCAGTCGACTATTTTCAGCATGTCTTGCCGGAGGTTCTCAAAGGATATACGATCGTGCCTCTGCACGGAAAGCATCCTGATAAAGTCCGACGCAAGAACTTCACTAAATTCGTCGATAGCGTGACGCCCTCCATTCTCCTTACTACTGATGTCGCTGCGCGCGGGCTTGACATTCCTTCCGTAGATTTGGTTTTACAACTCGACGCCCCGAGCGACCCGAAGACATTCATCCACCGCTGCGGCCGCGCTGGCCGAGCTGGCCGCAAAGGCTTGGCTCTAACATTTCTCTCCCCAGGCCTAGAAGAAGACTATGTTGAGTTCCTTCGCGTTAGACAGACGCCCATATCGCCTTTGACATCCCTTGATATCACAGTAACACCTGAAGAGGCCCAAGCAGTCAGTGCGAAGATAAGGAAGGCGGTGAAAACGGATAGAGCACATTTCGACAAGGCACAACGCGGCTTTGTATCATGGGTTCGCGCATACAGCAAGCACACTGCAAGCTCCATCTTCCGCGTGACAGATCTTGACTGGACAGAGCTAGGCCATGCTTGGGGCCTTCTTAAATTACCCAGCATGCCTGAGCTCAAGAAATGGGAAGGCGATCGAAGCCTTGGCATTGAGATGGATTTCAGCACGTTCGCTTACAAAGACAAGACACGGGAGCAGCAGCGACAAGCAGAGCAGGCAGAATATGAGGCAACTAAGACGGAAGGCAAGAAGAGATATGTTACGGAGAACAAGAAGGAGTCGGCTTGGACACAGCAGAAGGATCAAAAAGCAACCAAGGAGCTAAGAAGGGAAAAGAAGGCGGCAAAGCGTGAGCACGACCGCGTAGCCAAGTTGACAGACGAGGAGAGAAAGGAAGAAGAGAGGCTGAAGGGAATGATTGAGCAGATGCGGAAGAACGTGGCAGAGAAGGAAGCACAAGAGGCTGCAGATGAGTTCGAAGGGTTTAGCGACTAAAGTATGATGTATTCGTGTAGGACATATCTCCGAGCAGGTGCTTTTGAGGAACCGAATCCGTTCCTTCAACCTAGCGTATATGCTATCACCGCATCCGCCTCAAGATAAAGAGCGGTCATCGCATAATCTCATGCAGTCCTGCATGCTCACCGCTTACACATCACCTATGCGCGTTAGAACACCCCCGCGTCTTCCTACCGATTCCCCTTAAGCTCCCCCCGCTCCGACATGACTTCCGCCACCGTATCCCGCATCTTCACCAAGCCATTATGCTTAATATCATGCTCCGTGAGTCTAGAGGTCGCATCATACTCCTCCTGGTCCAGCGCCCTCGTGGCTTGTTCTAGTCTAGTCTGCGCATTCTGGATGCGTCCTGCGTTGTCCAATACAAACGTCTCACGCATGTGAGAGCTTTCGATGATTTGCTTCTTGAAGTGCTCTAGGTCTGTGGAGATGTGTTAGTTTGGAGGGGCGGGGCGGGGCGGGGAGGGCAGGGTAAAGGGGTGCATGGCTTACAATGTGCGCGCAGCTCTGGTGTGTACTGGCGTAGTTCATCCTTGATCCAGGATGCTGGGGCTTGGTTAGCCATGTACTAGGAGATAGTTGCGGTGCTTTGAGCGGGTACATACATGAGTCTCCTGTGGTTGGGTTGCCGGTATTGGCAGGTAAGTTGGACGGTTGAGCCATACTGTTGACTTTGAGTTCTTGTTTGGGTTGAGGTTGAGTTCAGGCAAGAATTCCTGTATGTGGACCAGAGATAACACTGGGCGGCAAAGTCTTTTATGACTAAAGGAGGGAGCAGTGCTGGATGCCTGCTGGCAGTGAAAAGCGACACGTGAGCAAAGAGATTGGGGAGTCGGCAGGCCAACACTATCACGCTCACACTTAAGCCTGCTGTAGCTTGGCTGAACAATTCACTGCTAGTTTCCGGAGCTGGGGAAGAAAAATGTCCAATTTCGATCCTTACTTGCCAATAGGTGGGATCATCTTCAAATCCACAAATTCGCCCAACACTTCCTTGATAGCATCGTTAGAGTCCACAAATCCATGCCACCCCATCTTCCTTGCCTTATTCATCGTAAGATCCAGCGGGGAGCCCATCAACCCGCCATCCGTGAATCCGAAGATCCGATCAATGTCCATGTCTTGCAATTTACCGCAGGTCAAACCATGTTTCTCAGTGAGTTCTTCCCAAGCCTTCTGCACCTTTTCCTGCTTTGCCCAGTTCACCAACGTGAAGCGAATACGGTACGTCGCAGGAGGTCCAAAGCCCCGTGGAGGAGGATCGTGTTTAGACGTCACACTCGTGTAAACACTTTCATCTGAACTGGGCCGCCCATACTCCACACCATACCATCCAGCATACTTTGGCCAGAAATTTCCCCATGTGAACGTCGTCCCGTCCATGGTGTTGAACTTTTCATTCTTCGCTCCCTCGTTCAGCACTGCCCACTCCTCCATGTACCCATTCATCTTACTGCTGCTCATACACCTGTTCGTCTCCCAAGCATGCAGATCGCATGGGAACTCTAACTTCTCGCCTAGATGCTTCTGTACACTCGCATACACGCCTAGTGGGAAGACGAGGTTCATCGCTGCATCTGGAACGGCACCGAGGATGCCGGCGGGCATGCAGATGTTCCAATCGATGTTTTGTTTCTTGCAGAAGGACCAGAGGAAGTCTTCTTGGGGGTAGTAGAAGTTCGGTTCCAGGGTAACACGCGGTGCAGTCTCTTCTTGTGGGATGGCGGAGGGGCCGAGGTGAACACCGTAGTTCTTCGCTCCTGTTTGCAGCATGATTCGCTTCGGTTTGATGTCCGCTAGTGGCAGAGCGTTGCAGAAGTTCTGGAGGAGTGAGACTGTGGCTTGTTAGCTTTCTATCGATGTATTTACGCAAAACGCAAAAGCATAATCACAACTGCGGCGCTGCACACTTAGCTCGAGGTGGGATGGAGGAGTAAGAGCTTATGATCGTAGACACGGACGTATACGCAGATGAAGGAGTAAAGTTTAGACGTACCATTCACCCTGCACATCTCCTGAGCATCACTCCACAAACCCCCTCCTTCCTTGGGTTTCACTTGTACATAGCTATAGAAGAACACATAATCCGCCTTTACATTCTTCTCTTTCAGAACCTGTGCAATCTCTTCTGGATCTTTCAAGAAGTCCAAAGCAATATGCTCAGCATTCTTAGGCAAGCCACTCGGGATCGCAGGTGGGCGCCTCGACAAGCAGTAAATCTTGCTCCAGCGCTCAGGGTCCTGTGATAACACACGCAGCATGTAGTTTCCTGATATTCCATTTGCGCCCGTGATGATTGCTGTGAGGCCTTTGAGTGAGGATGGAAATACAGGGAGGCCGTGGAAGATGCCTTTGGTCTGCACGACTTGTTGCTTCGACATCTTTGGTGATAAAAGAAAATCTCTTTATGATGGGGAAATGAAGACAGAAATTAGAATAGTAATAGGGCAAACTTGGATGATTTCGCGAGTCGTCTTATCTTTGATGTTTATATGTTCGGCTTGAGAACCTCGGATCATGACGTATTGCGGGGAAAGGAGAGAAGTCGCATGGATAACAAGAGGGGGCCAGTCAACGCTATGTTGGACAAGGGAGGCAACATGAGGAGATGGCCTTGTCAGTATTTGGACAATCGTTGTTACCCTTATTGGGGGTTTGCAAGACTCTTTTGCATTGGATGCTATGCCGCAGCTGGTAGACGTACAGTTTCTATCGCGCTTCTGCCTACTTGGAAGCGCACCCAAGTTGTACCGTTGTCCTTGGATGACACCGCTAAGTGCAATGTGTCAGTATATTTATTCTAGGTCATGGTCAGAGGTTGTTGTTGGTTCGAATGTGACACGAAATCACGAGGATGCGCGTTTAGCGCAGGTTTGCTTCTCCAGCATGGTGATATGTGTAGTGTATTGTTTTAGCTAATATCTGTATATTTAGCTAGTACTTAGAAATACCTCTAATAGAACATCCTCTCTTCATTTCCGCGAGTATTTGGCGATGTAGAATGTCATTAAGAAGGCTCGTCGCGTGGCCACCTCTCATTCGGTACAAACTCGGCGCTTCCCTGGTGTGACCTGAGCTTCATGTGTGACTTGGGCTTTCCTTGTGTCACCACTGACTCCGGTAGCTCGTACATTTTGACAGCTCTGACATCGCAGACACTTACTCTATTTTTTTGGCACATGCTACCTCTATTTTCTAGTCAGATACCGTACATATTGGCTTCGCTATCCCCTTCTTAATACGATACCAGTCCTCAACAATAACGCTTACCGCCGTATTGCTTTTAGGCACCCTCTTCCTGTCGCGATACAAGTTAAAGTACTCAGGTCGCGGTTCCAGAATTTCCGTGTGTTCAAATCGTGAATAGCCGATATACCACAAACTCTGGGGCTTCAAGGACAGCGGCTCTACCCTAACGCAACATTACAGCCTTCAGCCCTCCCGACTGGTGCGGTGGATTGTCTTCCATGAAGATGGGATATCGCAGAAACAGAATTTCACGATCTGCCTCTACATACTCTTCCCGGCCCTTTTGAATAACGCTGTGATTGTCCTCCTTTGGACTTCGTACACGACAGCCTTGCGCCGGAACTCTACGCAATATCCGACATCACAATTTATTCACATAGCCCACTTGCTACTTATCCACTACCTGCTCTGAACTTGTGCGGCTTGTGAGCATACGTCTCCAAGCTGGGCTCACAAACCCAGATCCTCCTGGCCACTAATACTATCGCCTAACAGAGGCAAAAGACGGCCTAGCCACAGCACAGCGTAGCTTAGGGAGTGGCCGCCTGGACTGGCCTGCAAACGGAATCTGACATGAACAAAAATGGAACAGGCAACGTGAAAATTGCAAAGAAGGATTTGTCCAAGCTCGTCGCTGTGCCGAAAATACTTCCGAATCCGAAGCCTGCGCCAGCAGCGTCCAACTCATCCCTACTAAGGTCTCTCTCCTCATCTAGCCCAGTATCACAAGGGGGCCCTAGACAAGATTCAACTCCAACGACTGCAAAATCATCCAAAGATGACGATGATGAAGCTTCGAAAACAACAAAGTGGGAATACGATGTGTATGCTACACCGTTCGTTCCGTCGGCTCTACGGTCGATCAACACAGAGAAAGCTATTGTGATCTCAACCAAGCCAAAGCACTGGATCGACTCTCAAGTTTACGCTCATACATTCATCGGAACCAGCTTCATACCTGACCGACCCTGGAACACCCTACATACCACGTATAAGCCGGAAACACCACTGGAGAAGCAACTCACGGAGGACGTCTACCTTCACTATTTCAACACATTAATGATCATCGAGCGTGCGGCCCAGAAACGGGAACATGAGACACATGCGCTATACAAAGTTCCACTTTGCCGCATCCACACCCCGGATGGCGATTTTTGGGCTTTGACAGTGCCTGGTCTGAGGGAAGACAGTCCAGTCGTCGAGATGGGGGACACGCTCCAAATTCGTCAATTATGGGTTGACGGCGAAGGAAATTTGATCCAGATGCCAGTGTTCGGGGATAACTACCAGATGGGTCATCTTGTATATCCTCAAGTCACTTACAGATGCTGGGCCGGAGTGCAATACGATGGCTCGGTATACAGCGTCAACCGGGCACACGAGACAGTATACGTCAAAGTAGACGGTCTTGACCTCTTATACATTGGACCCAACGCCGTTCCTATGGAAGTTAATGTTATTTTTCCCCTCAGGAACAATCTGCTTGGAGAACAGCGGAGGGCCTTGGTGAGCGTCAATTCGGAGCTGAGGCAAGCGATGTGCCCGTTGCATAAGAATGACTCGACTACCGGAAACAATGGCTTGAATGACTTCGGAGAATCACCCGGAGTGAAGTATACTTCGACAGGAGTACCAGAAAAACGCGTTTGTGCACCACACAATGACTGGATTCGCCGGATTCTCTTCCCTACTGAGGCCCATGGGCAGCTTCAAACGCGGCTTCGAAAGATCCCACACCGTCCACTCTTCGATCATGCCATCAACTACGAGCAAGCGCATGCTGTCAACGATATCTGCGCCAACGAATATGGCACGTTGCCATACCTGATCTCGGGACCTCCAGGTACTGGGAAGACTAAGACGCTGGTCGAAACAACGTTGCAACTGCTCAATACCACCAACGTGGCACACATGATCATATGTGCTCCTTCTGAAGCGGCTGCGGATACGCTGGCTCTGCGCCTCAAGCTCTATCTGAACAACAAGCAACTATTTAGACTCAATAGGCCTGGTAGAGCAGACAATGAAGTACCGCGAGAGCTTATTCAGTACTGCTACATCGAGAATGACATGTTCTACCTGCCTCCTTTCAAAACGCTCATGTCATTCAACGTCGTCGTTACCTCTTGTAGAGACGCAGCTATTTTAGCTGAAGTACGATTGACCAACAATGACCTCTGGACTCTCGAAAGGAACTTGTTCTCCACCTTCCATCCAGAAGACTCAGCACCCACACCGACTCTCCACTGGGGCGCCCTACTCATCGACGAAGCCGCCCAAGCCACCGAAATAGACGTCCTCCCTGCCATCAGCGTCGCGTGCCCACCGTCAGCATACCCAATACATCTCCCGCAACCACGCTTCGTAATGGCTGGAGATGAGCACCAACTCGGCCCCCGAACAGCGTCTCGCGACCCGCAATTTTCCACCTCCCTATTTGCACGCTTGTTCGACCGGCCATTATACAAGAACCACCCATTGAGTCGTTCCAACATAAAGCCTTCCTCTGGCCCTCCAGTCCTCAAGCGCTCCATGCTCCCAATCATCTACCCGCCCTTCACACTCCTAATCCGCAACTACCGCTCCCACCCCGCCATCCTAAGCGTACCCAGCTCCATCTTCTACAACGACACACTAATGCCCGAAGCACCCATGCCTGCCACCCCTCTCCAACAATCCCCGCTTTGGCGCGGCCACAAATGGCCCGTCCTCTTCCTCCCCCACACCGGCGCCGACGAAATCGAGCGCGACGGCGGAGGATGGTACAACATCACCGAAGCGCGCATCGCATGTACCCTTGCACGAACCCTCGTCGCCGAATCCCAGGTAAAACAACAAGACATATGCATCATGTCGCCCTTCGCCGCACAAGTCAAGATCCTCCGTTCCCTCATCCGCTCAAACGCGTACGGACTGTGGGACGTGAACATCGGCCCGCTGGAAGCATTCCAGGGTCTAGAGAAGCGCGTCGTCATCTTCTGCACGACGCGGACGAGAGAGCGATTTCTCGCGGAGGATAGCAAGCGAGGACTAGGGATCATCGGGCAGAAGAGGAAGATGAATGTTGCACTTACACGAGCGAAAGAGGCGCTTTTTGTTATTGGACGGCCGGCGGTGCTGGTGAGAGATGAGCATTGGCGGCAGTGGTTGGCGTTTTGCTGGCGGAATGGGTTGGTGGCTGGTGATAAGGAGGTAAAGGGGGTTTGCGGTTGGGATGGTGAGCAGGAGGGGTTTGGAGGGGAGAGGGTTGGGGTGTTGGAACGGGCGCTGTTGGCAAAGGAGGAGCATAGGAGGGAGGAGATGGAGAGGGCGTTGGGTGCTGGTGCGGCGAGGTATGAGATTAATGGAAATGCGGAGTATGAGGATTGGGTGGAGAGGTTGAAGGAGGCGTTGGATGAAGAGGGTCTGGACGGTGAGGAAGAAGAGGGCAGTGATGAGTATCTTAACGGAGAAGAAGATGAGAGTGGCGATGGCGATGGCGATGGAGAAGAAGAGCGAGATCTAGATTCGGAATCGGAAGCATCACAGAAGTTAAATGGGATTCAGATTGAAGATCGACGACGATCTTGAGATACAGGGACGGGACATCGACTCACCTCTTATACATACCATATCATAGCAAGAAAATGAGATAGATAGTTAGATAGATAGATAGATAGATAGATAGATACAACATCCGGTAACACCAAAGCTATTCGGCAAGAAGACTTCGTCTACATCATTAAATTATGCTACATGATGTGATTTGCGTCTTCTCGTTTCTTCTCAAATCAAGCGGTGTCAAAGAAAAGGTTACTAAATGCACGTATCGCTTGCGCGAAGTGGATTAGGTCCAAGTCACATTCCATGTATTCAGTGTCTATGAATCACCATGGCCAGAAGGAAGAGGCATCATCAGAGTGTAGAGGAAAAATGCTTGATTTTTTTATTCGAAACGCTCTGTTGCACACATATTCAACCCCCAGAAATCGCTAGATATATCTTGACCAACCAACCAACCGACCAACCACCAGGTGATAGCAGAGGGTATCGTAGGGAAAATAAGAATGACAAAGACGAGCAAGGCCAAAAAAGGAACATGCGCCGCGAAAAAAAAAAAAAATAAAGGAGAAAAAGCAGCTTGACGCCGTGCAAAAGCGCCAATGCGAACAACTCCCCAGGCTCAGAATGCAACCCGCCTCCTCCATTATGTGTACCACCCTCTCGTCTCCTCGTATACGTCCGTCGTTCGTAGTAAATCGTGCTTCGTGTACGGCTCGAATCGTGCGTTCGTCATGCTCCGCCTCATCGCCGACTGCTCGCTGCGACTGAGATATCGCTCATGCTATCCTGATCCCTCTGATAACTATACTGGAAGCCCGAGTCGGTGCCCTTGTACCCATTATCCCAGGCGTTGATTCGCGAAAGGAGCCTACTACACATTAAAACGATTCTTCCTCATCAAATCAAAAGATACAGCCATCTTCCTAAACAGCAAGTTGTATCGGAAGAGGCGTGTAAGTGAAAAAAGGCGCGCTCACTGATCGTCTGGCTCGACCTGCGACTGGTCGGGAATGAGCTCGTAGTCGCCTTCGACGGGGAGGTACAGGGCGGAAGCGACTATGCTGAGACATGTGAGGGTGAGGATGGTCCAGCTGGCGGTGCAGAGAGACCATGAGATGTCGAGGTGCCAGCCGTCCCAGAAGCGGGAGTCGTGGTCGAAGAGGAAGGCCTGGAGGTGTTAGTATTGTGATTTCGTTGAACGGGATATGCTGCTAAGTTTGCAGCTTCGAGTTGGGGGGTAGATCGGGAGAGGCTGAGACATGACATGAGAAACATACCACAATGGCCATCCCCGCACACTGCACAATAGAGCTGAACGCCAACACGCCAGCAGCGACTTGCCATCCCGCCACCCTCCTTTGTACACCGCCCGAAAGAATCACCACGAAGGAGACCAGCGCGCATAGCTCCACGACGACACCGAACGAGGTGAGGAAGCCGACTGTTCGCCACATGTTGCAGAAGGAGGGGTCCTTGGTGCAGTCACTGTCGCGGGGAAAGGGAACGCAGGTACCCGTGACTGCCGAGCAACGGCTGTGGAGGCCGTAGGAGTATTCGCGTTTGCCTTCCTGGGATTCATCGTTAGAGACATGTAATGTAGTTGAGAGTAGTGGAGATGAGGAGGAGGGCAGACGAGTGGGTGTAAAGGTACGTACAGGGCTGTAGCTGACCCAGCGAGGCATGGCGATACTCGCTATCGTCATGATCGTTGCTGCGCATGTTAGTCTCGCGTCTACTCTCAGACTCGCAGCCTCGAGACGTACAGGCAATGGTGAGTATGAGGCCCACGCCATATACTATTCTTCGCGTCATGATGGAACAGATAGATAAGCTCTCGCACTCTCTCTCTCTCCAGCAAAAACTGTTGGAAGAAGCCTCGAGTGGCGCAAACTGAGGAGTTGCGGGGTCCGGTAGGACAAGGTGCGTGAGTACTAGCTCTGGAGGCGTGGATTGCGTGCAGGTAGGCGGCGCAGCCTCAACGAAGCAAACTGCGAAGCTACTGCTGTGTACGGGAGACGAGAGCGGCCGAGCAAATAACAATGACGGCGCCTCGGGAGAGAGGGTGGGGAGGGACTACTCGCAAGGGCCGAGATGCAAGAGCTATAGCAGGTCAAAGATATGAGATAGAGACATAGTCTAGGTTCTTTGGGTGGTGGAGGGCAGAAAAGCTGGAGGGTTGGTTGGCGCACCAGGCCTTGTCGTCTCGCCCGTTCGGTGTGCCGCTAATACAGTAAAGATGTGCAATGACGACAAGGGTGCTGGGCGTCGTCCCCACGCTGCGGGTTTGGGTGGGCCATTGCTTTTCACCGCTAATTCAACACCACCACCAGTTCATCTCATAGCGCATGGGGCGCTCACGATGTTTATTCTGTCGCTAGCTGTATATCGCACCATGGAGCATGGCAATACCTTGTATGGGGCACGGTGAAGCTGGCAACTCCAACTGTCGACGGCGGGTGCTCGCATCGTATGGTCAATTAGCGATGTTGAATGCCATGCATGCTGTGCCTCGCGCTGTTCTCCGATGGCTTGCCGCATCACCCCATGAGAAGAGTCTGACACCTTCATAGACAAAGAATCATATTCGCCATGCTCGCTATAGCTTCCACTCCTATAAATCTGATAATTGCCTTTGAACATCACCAGACCAGGCACCATTAGACACGCAGAGATAACACCACCCCCTCGTCTACGCTTTTGCTGAATCCAGCCACACCAATCGATCAGCGTTAGCGCGTGCGAACACGTGGGGCAACTGACATTCCCATCACTACTCGGATGGCATTTCGAAACTGTGGCTCTCAGACCCACAACGTGTCGTAGATCCAAGGTTGAGCTTCTCTTGGTGTTGATAGTCACGTCGAAGTATTTAGAGTGGTATCCCCCCGATACCGTGCCTCCTGCTTGTGGGATGTACACCGCTTTAGCACGACACCTTAGCGATAAGAAGGGCTGGGCACGGTAACCGGCAAGAGCAAGTGCGGAGGGCACGCGGGCTGCACTCCAGCATCTGCACTGTGCGACGCCCTGCAGCCAGAGATACCCAGTCTTCACCATGATTTGCTGCTGATTATATAACGATGTATGTCGCGCATATACGCGAGCATCTTTGATAACGACGGCGCATCAACATTTCTTACTGGATGGCGCAATTCAGTGCTGATATTGCCCCAGGCTGGCACGGTTGGGGTCGCCGGTGTGGACCGCTTGCCAATAACAACCCTGCCGGATTATGTGTTTGGTACAGAGGGTATTTACATACATATGGTACAAGAGGCAACTCCCCCTGAGTGCAACTGGTACGTCTAAAACAAAATGTCGTCGGGGTTGCGGATTGGTTGCGACTTCGGTTTCTGCAGCATCTCATAGCAGAGCAACGACGCTGCAACGCTCACGTTCAGACTGTCGACACCCACCTCATCGATTTCGCGACCATGTGGGATCCCGACCTTGTAATGCGCCAGGTTTAATAGACTACTCCTTAACCCCGTGCCTTCAGCGCCCATCATCAGAATGGTAGGGTGCTCTGCCACAGGAGAGTGGTGTGCGGGAAGCCGTTTTGTACTCCTCGCAATCGTGTAGACCACTTTACTAGCCCCGTCATCTTCAGACTCAGAGGCAGGTGAGATGGAGGGTGCTGGTGGAACAGCATCGCTCGCATAGATCCTCCAACCAGCGCGTGAACTCTTCCCAAGAAAATCTGTTGGCTCTCCGACTTTGAAGAGGGGAATCGCCTCTGCGGCGCCAGCGGAAGCCTTGAGCGCGATATGGCTCCATGGTGCAGTTTGGCGAGTGGGCGTTATGATTGCGTCGATACCGAGGAAGTAGGCTGAGCGTGCGATGGCTCCAAGGTTGCCTTCGTCAAGCTAAGTTTGTTAGTGAAGGAGAGCGAATGGGGAAAGAGGAACTCACTACACCGTCGACGTAGAGAATCAGGGGATGTCTCCAACCAGCTGACTTGTACGAGTACAGCTCCTGATTGCCATTTACTAGCGCATCTTCGGCGCTTTGGCTGTCGACAGCGACACTAAAACTCTCATCCGACAAAGATGCAGTCTTCAGTTCCGTAATGGGAGGTACGGGGAGGGGCGATGATTCTAGTATGACACCATTGTGCGGTCGGCCACTGCTGGCCTTGTCCATAGCGCGCATGTACTCGTCCCCAACTTCTTCAGTGATGGAGAAGAGCTTGTGGGCTCTGATTCGCGACATGAGGCCGTCTCTGCTTGCGCCCCTAGAATGAACGTATAGGCTGTAAAATTTCCTCCGATTCGCCTTGATAGCAGCTAGTACGCTTGAGTAACCGTAGATGAATTCTGAGGCAGCGGTCGTATACGGGAGGGATTCTGGTCCTCGTACAGAGTTCTTTGTGATATTCGCGTCGGAGGACGAATCAGCCTGCTCTCGCCCAGATCGTTCTCTTCGGGCGCCTTTCGAGTCAGGACGATGGGAGAATCGTGGCTCCCTCGGGCTTTCATCTAACCTATCCTGGCCCCGTGGTGTATAGGAAGGCACATCATCGTCTGTTCTCGAGGATCTTTCCGGCCTCTGCGATCTGTACTCTTTCTGATCAGCACCAAACTCTCCTCTGCGAGCCCCATTGAATCCGGCGTAATCAGATCTTGAGCCCCTATGTCTATCAAATTTCTTGCTTCTATCAAAAGCCGTGTCGTTACGTGCATTTAAAGGTCTGTCGTATCGCGATGTTGACTCGTCATGCTCCGTGTATCGATCTTTGCGAGGTTCCCTACCTTCTGCACGATATGATGTTGGCTGTCGGCCCTCAAAACGTTCTGGGCGTGGGAGTCGTTCTCCATCGAAACGGGCGCTACGACCCACAGTCCTATCCGGGACTGATTCAAAACGGTCCTCGCGACGTTGTCGTGGTGCGTCTTCTCGATCCCTCTGCGGGCGCTCTTCCCGGAATCTGCTTGGTGCGGCATCGCGAGGACGAGGCGGACCAACACGGCCAAACCTGCTACTTCGAGCAGTGGTCACCTTCTCATTTCGGTCCCGCTGTGGCCGTTCTGCACGAGGGCTGCCAGACGAATCATTGTCATCACGCGGCGGACCGAACCGTTCGAACCGCTCCTCACGCCGAGTCTTCACCCTTCTCTCGCCGACGTCTCCAAATGCTGCTCGTCTACGTGGTCGCGCGGGCCGGTCAGGTCCACCCTGCCTGCCTCTTTCGATCGCTGCGGTGATGGATTTGTACCGGCAGAAGGTACGGGGGAGAGTCGATTGTTGGGTTCGTAGTAGCGTGCTACCAATGAGGAGAGAATACACCATAACAGTGTCGATTGGAGGATATGGAAATTTCCGGGGTTCGCCAGAGAGGCATGGCTACATGCGACGAAAACCTCGAGATGCTCACGCTAATAAAAAGTCCGCACAGACCACTACGCGTAGTCACGCGTTTAACAACCGCATAACTCCGCACTGAACCAGAGTTCACTGAGCATTGTCGTCGCGAAACACTCGGCGCGCGCACCATACCTCGTGCACCTCGCCGCGGTACTCTCGCGACTTGGACTTACCCTTTGAAGTCTCTCCGTGCTAAGTCGTCCTCGCTCGCGATCGATCCACCCGATGAAAGCGATATAGAATTCCCGCATAACGTGTCCATCTCTCAACATGAGTAGCGACGAGGACGGCGCCGCACTCATGGCGGCATTCAAGAAGAAGGGGGGACCTTCCAAACCGCCTAGGCAAGCCTCGGTTCCGTTAAGAGACTATGTGTCAGACAATGCATCTCGAGACGGAGAACATGATAGCCGTGTCGCAAGTCCACCAAAAACACTAAGAGCGCTATACGTGCGCCCATTACCGGTCCGCGATAGACACGAGTATACGTACTACGATGCGAAAGATGAAGTAGAAGGGATCATACGCGAGTTCACAAAGCGAGGGGAAATGTGGTACGAAGTTAGGCTATGGGGCGGCAAGACTAAAGTGGTGAGTGAGAATTCAATCGCAGCCAAGTGAGGTAGTAACGCTCCAGCGTCAGAGGTAAAGGTACCTGCTACACAAGGTGATCCCCGCCTCGGATATATAAGCTTGACCTTGCTGCGAGACTCTACTTCTGCTACAACGCCCATTTATATGTCTATTTCTAACTAGACTTTAGATCACCTTCGACGAGCTTCTCGAGCTGCCAGGCGGCCCTCAGGCACTGCAGAGCCTCCAACCAGAAGACGACCCCAACGCTACATCAACGAGCGCCGACGAAGACAACATGAGACTCCGCGGTAAGACCACTAAGACCAATAACGCCGGCTTCGTAGATATATCGACCATTGCCCTTTCTTCCTCAGACGAAGACGATGAGCTTGCCACTAATTCACGGAAACATGGCAACCGTCGTATACGTACACTAGCGAAACGCAATGCGGACAGTGGACGCTCGTCGAGAACTCGTTCGCGGAACAGTGACCTCGTCGAGCTTTCCACGGGCGATGACGATTCAGGAGATGGCCGTAGGAGGCGGGGACGTCCGCGCAATGGCGTAAAACAACCCACTCGTCGGTCTGCCAGACAGCCAATGCCTATACGCGCCCACGATCATGATGAAGAGGAGGAGGATGAAGACACAGACGACTCAAGTGCTTCTGACATCCTGCGTTCGGACATACTACCGGGTCGGAAGCGCAAGAGACGGACATTGCGCACTTCCAAGCCTGAGAAGATACCCAGAACCGGTGTGCGGCAATCGGACCGGTCAACGCGTACTACCAACAATATGCAAGAGGCGGACGTGGATGACATCTACCGATCAGACTCTGCACCCAAGGTCGCCGCGCAGAAAATGACAGTGGTTCGCGAGGTATTTGCAACACTCCCAAGAAGCGACCTTTTCCGATCACGTCATGCCGAAGGTTGCGAAGTGTGTTTTGACGGACCTAACGTTGCACCACTCATCTACTGTCAGGGCTGTTCTCTCGCATACCATAAGAACTGCCTAGGCAACCGATCTACTCGCGATCACCTCGTCACCAAAGTCGGCGACGAGAACTTTGTCTTGCAGTGTAAGCGATGCATCAATTTCTACAAGAAGAAGGATGCTACCGCCCCTGACCTATCTAAGTGCCAGGATTGCGCCCAACATGGTGCGTCTTGCAAGCCCTTCCGGCATCGCAAAACCACCCAACAGGAGATGAAAATTCGAGAAGACAACGGTGGGCAAGACCCGGTTGTCGAAGTGTCATCCGAGCTCATCAACAGTGCTCACAACGTACTCTTTCGCTGTACGAAGTGTTCTCGAGCATGGCATTACCACCATCTACCACCTCTGTCCCAGTATGCGATGGACGTTAACCGTGACGATGAGGAGATGGCAGATGAGCGTTTCAGAGAGTACTCCGGCAAGTGGCTCTGCAAAGAGTGCGACGACACGGAAGACCGCAAAGTCGGCGGCATTATCGCCTGGCGACCCTCGGATGTGGAGACTTATCGCCCTGGAACCTCGGCCTACCTTGTCAGCGAGGATGACAAGCAGTACTTGATAAAGTGGGAGAACCAGTCTTATTTCCGAGCGGCCTGGTACTCCGGAGCCTGGGTATGGGGTGTTACTGCCTCCACGATGCGAAAAGCCTTTTTTAAGCGCGAGGATGGACCGAAGATGCGGACTGAGGACGCGATACCGGAGGAATATCTCCGTATTGACATTGTCCTAGCCATCGAGTACACCAGCTACGTCGAAGTCCGCAGCGAAGAGATTGACAAGGCCCGGATTAAAGAGGTGGACAAAGCTCTCATTAAGTACAAGGGTCTTGGCTACGAGGACTCGGTATGGGAGAAAGTGCCCACATCAGAGGATGGCGATCGGTGGCTAGACTTTGTCACTGCCTACAATGACTGGGTCGCTGGCCGCTACATCAGGTATCCCAAGCAAGGCCCACTGAGGGGACGTCTCGAAAAGGCCCGTAGCACGCCATTCGCCAAACTCGAGCGAGAGAAGCAACCCGAAAACCTCGTTGGTGGAGAATTGATGAAGTACCAAATCGAAGGTCTGAACTGGCTATACTATCAATGGTACAGCCAAAAGAACGGTATACTTGCAGACGAGATGGGCCTAGGCAAGACTATTCAAGTCATTGGCTTCATGGCGACCCTGATACAGGAGCATAACTGCTTTCCCTTCCTCATTGTTGTTCCCAATTCCACTTGCGCCAATTGGAGGCGAGAGATTAAACAATGGGCGCCAGCCCTTCGCGTTGTAGCGTACTTCGGTTCCTCTCAGTCTCGCGAGATGGCTTACAAGTATGAGATGTACCCGGAAGGCACGAAGGAGCTACGATGTCACATTGTGGTTACTTCTTACGAAGCGGCTGCCGATGATAGCTGCAGGAGGTTCTTCCGCAGCGTCAGCTGGGCAGGGCTTATCGTCGACGAAGGCCAACGGCTGAAGAATGACAAGAGTCAACTGTACACCGCTCTCACCTCCGTCAGGGCCCCTTTCAGGCTGCTCTTGACTGGTACACCTCTACAAAACAACGCTAGAGAGCTCTTCAACTTGCTGCAATTTTTAGACGAGACTATCAACGCCGCTGAGCTCGAAGAGAAATACGCTGAGATGACGTCGGAAAACATTAAAGAGCTTCATGACCAGATCCGACCCTATATTCTTCGACGAACGAAAGTTCAGGTGCTGACTTTCCTTCCACCACTTGGTCAAGTCATCCTGCCTATCTCCATGAGTCACCTGCAAAAGCAGCTCTACAAGTCAATCCTGTCGAAGAGCCCTGAGCTACTGAAGGCCCTCTTTACCTCGGACAAGGCACTCAAGCAGCAGGAACGAGCCAACTTGAGCAACATCCTCATGCAGCTACGCAAGTGTCTGTGCCATCCTTTTGTCTACAGCCGTGAGATTGAGGAGCGCACCGATGTTGCTGCCGTCTCCCACCGCAACTTAGTCGAAGCTTCTGCCAAACTGAGTCTGCTAGAACTCTTGTTGCCGAAGCTCAAGGAACGCGGGCATCGTGTCCTCATCTTCAGTCAGTTTCTTGATATGCTCAATATTATTGAAGATTTTCTGGACGGTATGCAGCTCACCTATCAACGCCTCGATGGCACGATAGGGTCTCTCGAGAAACAGAAGCGAATTGACCAGTTCAATGCACCTGACTCTCCGTTGTTCGCTTTCCTTCTTTCCACTCGAGCGGGTGGTGTGGGAATCAACCTGGCCACCGCTGACACCGTCATCATCCTAGACCCAGACTGGAATCCTCATCAGGATATACAAGCTATTGCCCGGGCACATCGTATCGGACAAAAGAAGAAGGTACTTTGCCTACAGCTGACAACAAGGGCATCAGTTGAAGAGAAGATCATGCAGATGGGCAGAAAAAAGATGGCTCTCGATCATGTAGTTGTTGAGCAACTAGATACCGACGACATTGAAGACCAAGACGTCGAGTCTATCCTGAAGTTTGGTGCTGCAGAGCTCTTCAAAGACGACACCGCAGATCACGATATTCGTTACGACGACGCTTCCATCGACAAGCTCTTGGACCGAAGTCAAATTGAGAATACGAAAACAAGCGACGACACATCGGCAGAGTCACAGTTCAGCTTTGCTCGCGTATGGGCGAATGACAAGGGTGGTCTGCAAGACGATTTCGACACTCCTGACGAAGAGGCTGCACCCGACCCAGGTGTGTGGGACAAGATCCTCAAAGAACGTCAAGCGGCGGCGGCGGCAGAAGCACTTGCTCGGGCCGAGGCTATGGGTCGAGGAAGGAGAGCTAAAGCGGTATGTATAACTATTCCTATAACAAAATTGATAACTGACAGAAACAGACTGTCGACTATGCAACTGAGAAAGATGGCGTCGAGACGGCTTCTGTTGCTGGAGAAGACGTCTTTGGGGACACTCTTGCGATTCCTTCACCGATCAAGAAGCCTGATAAAAGACGCAAGAAGAACACAAGCTCTGAAAGCGACACGGACTTCCAAGCCGAGACTGAGGATGAGAGCGAACCCGAGGCCGCTGATTCGAACATCGATGCTGTCAGAGAACTCGGCGACGGTCGACGTCGCAGTACGACTACAATGGCCAACTCCGCGCTGTACAAGCAAAATGGCGCCAGTGCTTCCAAGATTCCATCTAAATCACCTTCAAAGTTCCCCGCTGTCACTCTCACTCTTCAAACTCCGCCAAACCAAGCAACACAGCAGCCGCCTGGTGGTGTGAAGATAAACAGTCCACCAGTCGCAAACAGCAAAGCATCGTCTCGTCCTGCGCCACCCGAACTCACCTCTTTAGCGCAGGCAGCGTCACAGGCATCAAGTACTAACGGCAGCGCAGTGAAACCTTTCCAGCGCGCCAATATTCCCATCCGCTCTCCCCTGGAACCCACATACGGGTCTTTCAGCAACCGCACATGTGCCGCATGCCACAAGAACCACGCCGCAGGCGCGTGCGCACTCAAAGCTGCGGGCGTCGAACACTGTGGCCTCTGCGGGCTCGCGCACTATGGACACTCTCGCACATGCCCGCACATCAAGTCTGAAACACAGGTCCGTGAGATGCTGGCAGCGCTCAAGAACTCGCCTGAGAAGAAGGAGTTGGTGGACATGGCGATGAAGTACTTGAGGGGCGTTAAAGGCACCTTGGTGCAACAGAAGAAGAAGGATAGAGAGAAGGCTGCGTTGCTGAAGAGTGGTGGTGTGCCGCCCCCAGTGCCGATTGATGGTGGCAAGCCGCCTAAGCCTACGAATTCTACGGGTCAGAACCAGTATCGGCCACAAGATGCTGCCACGGGGAATGGAGTGGTATTGCAGGGCACCTATCCATCTGGTCCGCCGCGCCGCGATGTCCCGAACGCATACACTGCGCCAGTCAATCCTGTTCCGGGGAGTGTGGGGAGTGTTATCCAGGGCCAGTCGACGCAGCAGCAGCGCGCGATGCAGATGCAGGGTCAAGGCAACTACGAAGACCGGGAAGTAGAGAGTGCGCTGCGCGGGTTTCTTGGACACCAGTAGCGTGGCGTGACGCTAGCACTCAAAGTGCGACGAACACAGAGCCGATGAACGGTTCATTCTTCTTCGCAGAAGTCGAGCATGACTCTCTGCCTTGTATTATTACTTCTTACGTGTGTTTTCTTTTTGGCGGACTACCATCGAACCGGGCGGGGCTTTCATAGGCTCTTCTGACTCAAACGGCGTTTTTATTCGGTTGGAGGAATCGAATCTCCAAATTCAAGGGGACTGGAGAGTTAGAGAGAGTTTTGTCATTTAGCCATGGTTATCTAGGCCTGGGCTCGATCGATCTCTAGGCGCGTGCGCCTGTGTATGCATTAGGTGGATTACTCTATGATGAAACGAATGATATCTGCCCGAAAAATCAGTCAAGCTGTAGCGATCTGTGAGTATGTGATTAGATTGATGTACGGTGTTTTTTGTCGGCTTTGCAAATGTTATGTACGGTTAGGTGTTGAGAGTGGAAGAGATGTCTTATGAAGAGTTGCTATCATGTTCTGCACACTCAACCGGATATCGACATGTTGACTTTATAGGACCTTCCGGTATCTAGTCTCGTATAGAGGCGTTGTATACTATTAGGACAAGTGCACACTACTAAGCTTCCGGACGTCAGTTCCACTACCTTGTCTGTTACTTCTCTTGCTGAATGTGATATGGTGCGTTTCAAGGATATTTTGAGGTTGTAAAGATTACTTTAGCATTCATATGTATACAGCAAGGATAGATTAATCGTCTCGTCAACAGTTACTTGAATTTCATCATGGCCCTACTGATTTTAGTTCATATGAGCGACGTTTTGCTACGAGTTTTTCAAGATATCAAGGCATGAATGAGGTCTCTTTTGATGCTATTTTGGGCTGTTATAGGCGAACGGAAATAGCGAGGGGATAATCACAGGCATCTTTAACCGAGCGGACGTTGCCAAGTGCCACCCCTTTTCCCCTCATGTCATTCCTGCGCTAGAAACAATTTACGAGCAGGCAAAGCCTAGGCGCAGATTCTGATTTGTGACACGTGGGAGGGAGAGGTGTTCATGACGTAACAACCTTGGCGAGTTAGTCTCCTGCAAGTCTGACAGCAACGACGCAGAACGCAGGGCACTTTGCTAGGCTCGCAGGGATCTAGCGAATTATCATTCCTCTTGACAAGCATCACTGCAAAGCTCACAGCTTGCATGCTTTGCCCAAAATCTGTCCACACAGAGCTCGTATTTGCTAAAGCCACACTTTTAGTGCACAGACCCCTCACAAGGCGAGCGTGATCGCCTAGGGGGCCAAGATTGGGGGCCCTATGCCCACCTCAGCTTCTTCCCTTTCGTCTCACAACTGCTCCGTCAACATTCATTTCCTGTCCCGTTCGTTGTCTGTCTTGCTCTCATCATCCTTTCGAATTTAACATTTTTGACCTATTGTATCGCTCTGTATTGGTGCGCCGAATCGGGAGCTTGAGCGTGATGCACATGAGCTGTCATCACGTGCGCAGCCTTCTTCTCCGCTCATTTTCATTACAATGAGGCTTCCACTTCCTCCACGCTTCAAGAGGCTCCCGAGTAAGGACTCGATGGCGCAACAAGATATGATACTATCGGCATATTCCTCCCAAGCCGAGGGCGACGCCAAAAGCGACAGTAAGGGCAACGTTACCAGCAATGTACAACGCGCAAGTCTAGATACGGAATACGCTGCAGGAAAATGGAGTACATCCGGATATACCGTTTCTCATCGTAAAACTCTCGTTGAGCAGTTGGAAGAGTACGAGCACCGACGTTTTGGAACGCGCTTGTTTGGTTACTTTTACGACACGTTCGTCGCAGGCTGGCGTGCAGGCCTCCTTCGCGCCTTCATCCTTAGCTTGATGGCTCTTATCGTCAACGTCGCGGTATACGCCTGGCTGTTTGCTACGTACGATGGGTCTACTGGTACCGCAACAGTCATGACGGGGGATTGTGGTATGGTACGCCAGGCTAACACCGGAATCCACGCGGCGCTGAACATAGTGTCGACGCTGGTTCTAGGTGCTTCGACATATGCCATGCAAGGCATGACTGCACCGACAAGGAACGAAGTTGACATAGCGCATGCAAAGGGCAAGTGGGTTGAGATTGGGACATCGAGTGTACGAAACTTGTTCCATGTAAGAAGGAGGAATGCGTGGATCTGGGGGCTACTGGCTGTGACTAGTCTGCCTTTCCATCTTTTGTGAGTTCTCCAAAGGCTATTTGTGTCCATGCTGACTTTATTGAAGTTTCAACGCTGTCTTCTTTACAACAAGCCAAGCGAATCAATATGCGGTGGCTGTGATCGATGAAAATTATTTCCAAAGTACGAACTTTCGACCTTCGGCAGAAAACGCATCCCCAGACCTTTTCGAGCAGCCGAGTCAAGTGAAAAAAGACTGTGGCGGCACAGTATGTTCGTTTGATATCCGTAATGTCTCCGCTGTGGTCGAAGTCCTGCAGGATGTTCGAAGCGTTTCCCGGAATGCGGAGTTTGTACGCATGACGCCTTTGGAGTGCATGCAGAACTATTCATCCGGGTTTTTGAGAGGCTACAGTGATGTTGTTGTAGTCTCGTCTCGCTCAGATGCCGCCTCGCCTATCCTGTGGACTCGATATCCACAAAGTTCCATCTCCACGAACAAAGTTGAAACGAATCAAGACCCATTCAATTGGATTTGCCATGATGTTCTTGTTAAAAAAATCATTGATTACGATCGTTGCAATTCAAAAATAGCTATAGACAGCTTCGACTCAGGCAGAAACTGGACAGTACATGGAAACCCCGTCAGCCACTGCTTCGCGCGACCCTCTCTGGACGTCTGCCAACTGCAATTTAATCAATGGCTGATGTTAGCCGTTGTAGTTTGCAGTATCGTCAAAGTACTCACAATGTGTTACTTGGTCTTTTGGCGCCCTGCTGGACGTTTTCTGCGCACCCTAGGTGACGCCATCGCCTCGTTTCTGGAGAAAGAGGATCCAACTACCATGGACATGTGCCTAGTCTCCTCGAAGCAGGTGCGCAAACACGGTTTCCAAACAACCTTCGACCCGCAGATCTTTACTGGGAGCCGTCCGCGCTGGTTTAACGGTGCGAACACCACCGAGTTCTTTGCCACCATCGGTGTTTCAGCATTGTATATCTTTGTACTTGCAATCGCCTTATCCTTCGCCATCGACGGCTCCAGAGGCTTTGCATTCGACAATGGTCTCGGAGTTCCTGACATCCAGTCTCTCGTCGCGTTCCAACACGACGACACCGGTTCCTCAGGCATCGTGCCTACGCTAATCATCGCCAATATCCCGCAACTCGGTTTCTCTCTCCTGTATGTCGTGTACACGAACATTTGGAGCAAGCTGCTTGTCGCACACGAGTTCGATCGTTTGACTCAAGTTAAGAAAGGACTGAGAGTCAGTGAGCGACCGCGCGCTATGCAGCGCACAAGCCGTTTCTTTGCATTGCCTGTGCGGTATGCTCTGCCGCTCATGTCATGTAGTGCAATGCTTCATTGGTTGTGCTCGCAGAGCTTCTTCATGGTGCGGATTGATGGCATCAACGCCCATCGACAAATCGACCCAAATGATAAGCTCGTGAGACTTGGATATAGTGCCACGGGTGTGGTGTCGCTCATCGGAGTTAGTGTTGTAATGATGATAGCCACAGTGTGTGCGAGTGCGTTCCGAAGGCTGAGAAGTGGATTGGGTGAGACGAGTATGAGTGTTGTTATTAGCGCGGCGTGTCATATGAAGCGGCACGAGGCGGAGCCGTGGCTACAGGAAGTCCAATGGGGAGATGTCAGCGGGGGCTCGGTGGTTGCAGGAGGCCCAGAAAGCGTTGAGGAGCAGGGTGTTCGGCATTGCGCGTTTACGGCAGTACTCGCTGAGCGACCAATTGTGGGGCAAGCATATCGGTAACACGGAAAAAAGGTTCGGTTGCATAGAGAGATACATTGAGTACAGTCTTAGGGCCAGTTTGGAAACCCATACCCTCTGAAGATATAAGTGTCATACAGGCGGCCAGGTTCGCTCTCACAACGCCGCAACTATACTCTCGAAGTGCTATAACGCGAAAGTTCTTTGCGCTTTTCTTAACCTCCAAGTAGTCTTGACTCCATGCATCAAGTTGCTCGGCGTTTTCCTCTGCGATTATACACGTCACGACAGCCGCGTCCGACACATCGAACACTCACCGTCATTAGGCCTCGCAGTACGTCTAGCACGGGCTCTCTACTGCATTCGAAAAGAGCCTACATTGTCTCTTCGGCCTCTCCATACACGCCGCAGTCGAGACCGTGGTCGATACAATTACCTCCTGTGAACACTTGCTGTCGACCATGCGCCCTAGCCGACCTGCCCCACGCCGCCTCTCTTCCTTAGCCACTGATACCAAACCCATAGGGAGTTTACAAGCTAGAAACTAGAATAATTATTGCCTAACATAACTACATCTATACTTGATATTAAGAATTAATTTAAACCCCTACTTCTAGTAGTATTAAAGAATTCTTGGTAAACACTAAAATAGTTTAAAATTAAAATAGAAAGATTTAGCTCTATCTAACTTCTATTGCTATTAAAATAGAAATTCTGCTTACACGTTGCCAACTAGTACTATTAACAGAGCTTTCTTTGCCACCGCACCCACCGTGTCACTCAGTTCATGGTGACTTACTTGAGGTTGTCATAATTAGCATAGCTCGTCGTACTAGGTTTCCCAATTGCTTGCTATTCCAACCTAGTTATGTGCTCTAAGTTACTCTCTGTTTTGCGCGATCAAATACCGACAACCATAATTCCCGTAGTATCCATTGATGAAGGTTCTTCAAGTTTTTGGCCAGCCCTGCTGAAATTTCCCAACTTCGCCCGTCTGCTTCAATCCCCAGCAACCAATAAATGAATTGCCTCGATAATCTTCCACGTTATCCCACGTCTTCCCTTCGAAACTCTCCTTGAGCATCTGCGCTTTCTCGTCCATGCTTGTGCATAGTCGCAACCTTGCAACGTCCCCTGGAACAAGAACAGCCCCAATCCCGGCGCCGTACATATTTGTGTCAGACTCAGAGACGACAACCTCTCCTGTGGTAGGAAGATGTCCTGCAGCAAGGCTCGTGGAGCCGTGGTCGCAAGCCATACGGGACCCTTCTATCCATCGTAATTATAATCATCATCTAGTCTGTGATTATGGGTCTATTTTCTGCGCCTTGAATAATGGGTGTAAGAATTCGGTGGGCTTGCCTTGTTGAGTGACGTTCACAGATTTGGCACGTGCTTGAGTGCCCCACCAAGGCCAAAATAGCGGCGCCGGCCGCTCCCGTCTCCGAATCGTCCATCATGCAGCTAGCAGGTTGCATCACAATCCTTCTCGCCTACTCAACCTGATGCTCGCTCGAAGCCGACTCTAGCAACACAGAGTAGCCTCCGCATACCTCTAGTTTGTTTTAGGCACTTGGACGCTACCGAGATAACGATCGCCAGCTAGGCACGCCATCTACTATATCTTATCAGGACCAAGCATTCTAGAAAGCAGCTCATCCAACGCCGGTACTTTCTCGAGTCTACCTGGGGCAGGTGGTTCAGGAGTCGCTAACGGAGGTGGGACGAAAGAAGAAGGCGGACAGCTTAGCGCCCGTGCAATTCGCGAAGCAGGCCAATCGCGAACGAGGTAGCCGTATTCCCATTGCTTTTGGCCTATCCAGTAGTTCGGAATGAGGACATCACCTGCCAACTATTTACAGAAGGTCAAACGTAGGGCGGAATCGATAGGGATGTATGAAAAGAGGCCCGTTGCACAACGTCGCCACAAGGAGTTCCTGGACTTCACACTCTCGTTCTCCCTTGCATACACAACACCACCTTCATTATGAAGTACTCCCTCGTTGCAGCTCTCATTCTTCAGAGCACTGTTGTGCTTGGGAATCTCTTGCCTGTCCATCTAAAGGCACCAACCACCGCGCATTTCATTGATATTGTCGGAAACGATACCTACGATTTCGGTTGTCGACCGATTGCGCATCCCACTCAGGATGGCCAATTTCGGCTGCATGCTCTTCTTACCGAGCAACAAATCGCTCACCTTGAACAAGAGTATGCCGCTGTACCAGAAATCTCGCTGCACAGAGAAGACATTGCCAAAAGGGCGGCGACGGCACCCATCGGAACCGGAGATCGCTTCAAGTCCGGTACCGTTGCTCCTAGCGGTCTCGGAACCAAGGCCGCAGGCTCTACGATTAGCAGTATCATGAACGTTGCTGAGATAAGCTCCGCTATTCAAGCTCTTGTGAAGACTTATGGCGTCGCTACCGTTACACTACCATACAAGACTTTCAATGGCGCTACCCAACTTGCCGCGTACGTCGGCGCTGGCACGGACAAGTCAAAGTATCACCTTTATCTCAGCGCAGGTATGCACGCCCGTGAGCGCGGAGGACCCGATAACCTCATCTACTGGATATCCGACCTACTCGCCGCGAGCCAGTCGGGTTCTGGTCTTACATACGGCAGTAAGACATACACCAATGCCCAAGTCAAGAGCATTCTCGCTGCAGGCATCGTATTCTTCCCGCTCGTAAACCCCGATGGCGTGACATACGACCAATCTAGCAGCTCTCTGTGGCGCAAGAACAGAAACACAAAGTCCGGGAGCAGCGGTTCGTCCATCGGGGTAGACATCAACCGCAACTTCGATTTCCTGTGGAACTTTAAGAAGTACTTCGACTCTTCCGCAGCCCCTGCATCCACATCCCCCAGCTCAGAGGCATTCTACGGGACAGCCGCAGCGTCTGAGTCGGAGACCAAGAACCATGTCAGTGTTTACGACTCTTTCCCCAAGATCCGCTGGTTCATGGACATCCACTCCGCCGCCGGCGATATACTGTACAGCTGGGGCGACGATGATGACCAGACCACTAGTACGACTATGAACTTCCTCAACTCTGCGTACGATGGGAAGCGCGGCGTCGTCGGCGACTCAGTGTATAAGGAGTATATCCCCTCCACTGATGCAACAAACATCAAGAACGTAGCTGCCAAGACCGTCGCGGCGATGAAAGCAGTGGGTGGTCGGTCCTACGTTTCCATGCAAGCTGTAGGCTTGTATCCCACGTCTGGTGCAAGTGACGACTATGCTTTTAGCAGATACTGGGCGAAGAGTGGTGTCAATAAAGTCTATGGTTATACTATGGAGTTTGGGTAAGTTATCTTAATCTACAATTAATATGTGAGAGCCAGCTAACGGAATCTAGATACTCGACGAACTTCTATCCCACATTGACAGAGTTCAACCAAAACATTCTCGACACGAATGCCGGGTTTATGGATTGGGCTTTGGCTGCTATTAGCGTTGGCCTCGAGTAAACAAGTGGAGGACGATTTCTACGAGTTTGTTAAAGGGGTTAGTTAAAGGCAACATGATGAGACGGTTTATATGAAGTACATGAAAATCAATTCCATTCCTAACATCTACTCCAACTTGAATCCGCCCACACACCCTCTTTGAAAAAGTCCATCAGGATCATACATCCTACTCACATCCCGCAGAAAGTTGGAATTCTCCTTCCCATAACCTTCGAACGGCTTCTGCCAACTACCACAATAGTTCAGATACCTATACCGATGTCCAGTCCCCTTTTCCTCCGCAAACTTGTCGATCTGCTCAATCGCTGTCCTCGCGATAGACTGCACAAGCCCATCATCCTTAGCAAGTGCCCAATTTATTGTGAAACTAACAATGACCAAGGGCTCATTATCGGACGAGGAAAGACCGAGCGGGTTGGGGTCGCCTTTGTGCGCCCAGTCTGGTAGAAGTGGTTGGAGAACAAGTGTCCATGACATGGCTTTGATGTTGTGCGTGCGGATAGTAGTAATGGTGTCGCGGTATGCTTTATGCACCGCTTCCAGTGTCGCTTTATCGTTCTTGATCGTCGTTGTAGCAAACTCTTGACGTCGACCTGGAGGATTCAACACGCTAATTTCATCCGTTGCGCTCGTCAAGCTGCGCACTTGACACGTACTCCAAAATCGCCAGAGCTTGGGGAATGCCGAGCTTTGCCAGCAGGTGGGCCAACTTTTGGAATTTATGGACGGTTGGGTGTGTACGAGGTTCACGGCGATGGCTTGGATGCCGAGTTGTTGGAGGTATGTGAAGCAGGCCAATGGGCCTGCGGCGTACTCGTCGTACGTTTTACCTTCGTCGCTTGTGATGACTCTGTTGATGAATTCGTGGAATGCCGCCAAAACCTTCGGTGCTTCAAAGGGGGGAATGTACAGAAACCCACTCCAGATGCTAGTCGAAGGAAAGCTGCGGGCTGTGAACCGGGTAACAATGCCGAAGTTGTTTGAGCCACCTTTGAGTGCACGCCAGAGGTCAGGATTCTGTGTCGCTGAAGCTGTTGTGATAGAACCGTCGGCAAGGACGATCTCGTACTCAATGATGTTGGAGCAGACGAAGCCGTAGCGAGGCGAAAAAAACGACAGACCACCACCTAGTGTCAAGCCGCCCACTCCAACGGCAGAGTTTCTCCCTCCTGCGACTGCAAGGCCCTTCTCTTCCAAAGCTTTGGATACATTTATCCATTTGCATCCAGCTCCGATGACTACGCTCTTTCCATCGCCTGAAGGCGTGACTTCGTTGAAGAAGCTCATGTCGATGAGCACGCCGCCTTTAATGCTTGAAGCGCCAATGACGGGAGAATGGCCAGCGCCTCGAATAGCAAAAAGTCCTTCAAATGGTTCTTTCAGGCTCTTCCCCCCCCTGTTGTGCTGCTCAAATTCGCCCCTCAATATCTTCACAGCCTGCGAGAGCTCTTGCACATCACGTGGTCTGACCACACAGGCAGGAGCAACTTCGCAGGCTTTCTGATCCCAATACGCATCCATCGATCGTTTGAAGAATCTGACATTTTCCGGTGAGATGATACTTTTGGGAAGCGCTATTATTAACTTTATCCTCAGTTGCTGCGCCGCCTCGGATAAACTCTCCTCAAGATTCACATGGTAGTGCTTCTCCGCTTCCGCACGCCGCCGAATCTGCGAGCTTCGAACGCGAAGATGGTAAAAAATATAAAGTAGCGTAGCAAAGGCTACGGAAAGCATCGTTGAAAGTATTGTGAGAGCCATGATGAGCATAGAGAGGTCAAAGATATAGACAGAAAGGTGGGGGCGGCGCGGGGTTCATGCAGTCATCGAGTGTCGATCAGTCCCAGTTGCCAGGAGTTGGGTATTACCGAGCACATAGAAGATCACTAAATTGACATGTACCGAGTTTCCTGCTGTTGTACGGAGTTGTAAGAGCGCAATAAGGGGAAGAGTTGTTGGTGCTTGAACATGGAAACGAGGATGTAAGCGATGACATAATCGCCCCCTGGTGCGGCAAGTGCAACTGTAGTACGATTTTTTCGGGGAACTCCAAAAGACACTTGGATATCACTATATCAAACATAAGGCTCTCGCAGTGGCAGGCAACCGTTCAGTTCAGCCCACTCGCGTCTCACTCGATAATTTTACGCTTCCGAACGTCATGAACGGGCTCCGCTACTTCAACCTTCGAAACATCATATACAGCTTCCACTTTTCATTGTCCACTGAGAAACCATAATCAGCAGAGAATAATTCAATACCATCTTCATCACCGCACTTACATAAAACCTCGCTAGGCATGTAGCTTTAATACCTTGACACGAAGATGAAGATCCACAGATGAACGTGCAGGTCTACGACCTTCCGGAGACCGACTTCAATTAGCAGATGCTATAAAACTGAGATAACTGAGTACCATGTGGAGAGACTGTGTTACTTGGCAGTATCTGGGAAAGTCTTGCGTGTGTTGACGACGTTGTATTGAGGTGTAGTTGAGGTTGGCCAATCACAGATGGCATTCGGATATAAGCTGTTTTGTCCCGGGTTGTTAGTGGCGCCCCACGCAACTAACTCACGACCCGCGGCAGTGGCTGAACGATAACTTGACCGTCGATCCGTCGATCTCGGAGTATCGATCGCCCATCTGCTGCAAGACATGGATCTATCTCAAATTGTTAACACGCCGGTGTAAATAGTCCCTGTGTTCCGCAAACGTCGAGGTACTGTGAGGAAAGTCTGTTGATTAATAACCTTGGAAGGTAGGAATAACAGCTTGTGGGAAGGCTAGAATCATAGATACAGGACTACCTAGGTAGTCAGCATAGGCCGTCTAGCCGCGCCAGTACTCGATAGATCCTAGTTCAAGCTCATAATTCGAACCATCGCTCGCTATGCTCAACCATGGAATTCAACTCGGGGTATATCATAAAATCATTACAGTTCCGCATCAGGAAACGAGTGCTTCACCCACTTATCAAGCACTTTCGGCCCAACAGGCTTCACAAGATACCGATCTGCGCCCACCTCATCCGCATTCGTTCTATCTTGCGGCGAATCCTGGCCCGTGATAATATAAATAATACACCTGCTCCATCCATTCGCCTTCTCTAGAGCGCGGATCTGTCGTGTCGCTTCGATGCCGTCGCAGTTGGGCATCTGGAGGTCCATGAAAACCAACTCGAAAGGCTGCTCCGGCCCCTTGGTGCGTGATCGGTTTTCGAGAAACTGGCTCACGGCCTTTTGTCCATCAGTAGCAGCACGGTACGGAACTCCGCGGCGGTTGCAGTACATCTGTAAAAGGCGCAGGTTGATTGCATTGTCATCTACGAGTAGCGTCATTGGTTGCTTCGATCGCGGTGATACTGGGACTGTGGGTATCGATGGCGCGATCTTGATTTGTAGATTTTGCATCGATTGCTCGAGTTCAGTTTGTACGCTTTGCTCCATGGTTGAGCCCTGTTGCGGCAGCAACGCTGGTGGACCATCTAAGGTTGATGTGATCCTTGGTGCGAGTTCAATAGTTGCATCGCCATAGAGACAGCTTCCTGGGTCTAATGGTGAGCGACCATACTCCGCGAGTATCGTGTCAGCTTCTTGTAGTGCTTCTTCCAACGTGCTCGACAGAAAAGGACCGCGGGCATACACAACACTTTTCTGTCTTTGGATGTGTTTCCCGTCAAAGTCGATGAAGTGTACGGATTCAGGAACCAGGCAAATGGCGACCTGTCCCACGGTAATCTGTGATATGTGGTTGAAGAGCTGGGCCAGGTTAGGCGTATAGTCTAACACCATTAAGGAACCATCCGGTTTCGCAGACTGGACATATCCATTGACAGCAAGGTAATTGCTAAAGTACAAGCTGAGGAGCGATGTTCTTGAGTCGTAAGATATTCTATGAAATGCTGGCGGAAGATGGGTAAGCCGCTCCTTGATTGAACGGCTTGGGGGATAAGAGCTCGCACATATAGGCTCGCTGAAGATGGCCCTAAAGTGTGAGCCAACCCCAAGATGGGAGGACACAAGCGAAATATTTCCGTTCATGAGTGATGCCGATTTACAAGCCAGTGTTAAGCCAAGTCCAGCTTCTGCGGTATGCGAATCAACCTTCTCGTAGGCGTCGAAGATACGTTTGTGATTACTTGCAGATATTCCCCGTCCGTTATCTTCGACATCGATAAAGAGCGAGTTGTAATCATCAGACACAGAGAGGGTAACAGCCACTACACCGCCAGCTGTGTTTTGAATGCCATTGGTCACAAGCGGCTGGATGCAGTCAAGGAACAAAGGCAGATCGAGCGCCAACATGTTGAAGTTTGGCGGGAAGTGATGGTGAAAGAGTACGGAGGGTCTTGTGGAGACATCATCTGGCATTGCGGAGGTTTCCTTTAGTAAGGCGGTTTCGATGTCCCCGACACTGCGTAACGCTATGTGACGCTCCGCTTGCGCAATGTCCGCCCATCGGTTGAGCTTGATCAAACTGTTCACTGTTGCTATAAGTTCCCGCGCCGAAGTTCTGATCGTCTGAATGTACACGTATGGGTCTAATTGCTCGACATCGGGTGTGGCGCTGGGCGAGGATGTGGCTGACATAGGCACCACATCTCGTGACTTTAGTTCTTCCGTTAGCAGCTCGACCGAGCCTAGAATCCCGTGAATCGGCGTTCGTAGTTGATGCGTGATGCCACGTAGAAAAGTTTCTTTCGCTTTCAAAGCCTCCTTGAGTGTGCGACTCTGCCAATAGCGACACAAGATGGTCGTGCACATATGTACGAACCACGAGTCGACGTCATCAAAAACCCTCCGGAAGTCGTTACACCCTACAACAAGGAATGTGGGTATGGACTCACTTGCACACTGCGTAGAGATGACACGCACCACCCTAGAGGCAACCATCTCCTGGTGATTGAGCTCTTCGATAACATAGTCGAAGTATGCCGTGTCTTCCCACAGTCCGTGCTCGAGTGCTGCAGTATCAAATATTGTGCCTCCGTCGAGTATGATTTGGCCCTCTGTCGACTTGTGTATTCCAACAGTCGTGCCCGGGTAGGCTTCTCGCAACATATCAGGGATTGCTTCTGTCATGTCGACATCGGCGTCGCATTGTCTCTGAGCTTTGCTGAGGAGTTCCAGCATCCGCCTCCGCTCACGCTGCCGTCTAGCCCTCGCGCTATGAACTATATCGGCAACAATCCAGTCGGCTAGTCGGGCTAACGATCGTTGCTGGCCCTTCGAAAGTGGCTCCTGTGCTGAGTTGGAGGCGACACAAAGGGAGCCGAATGCTACGTGCTCGCCGAACTCAGTTTCAAACCTCAGTGGTACGCCAGCATATGCCCGAAGGCCACCTTGCTCGACATCTGGTGACTTCTCAAACCGCCAGTCCTTGGGCATGTTGAGTAGCGAAAATATTGTCTAAACGTTTCAGCAGATGTCCATGAAACGGTGACGAGCCCTACGTACGCCTGGTGGTTGGTTAACTGTATGCGCACAAATGCTCTCGCGTCGCGGTAGAACTGCCAGCGGAAGTCCAACAGTGACCATGCGAGTATACGTGTTGTGGTTGAGGAGCCCAGCAATGACAAAGTCCCATCCGACGGTTTCTTTAACGAGATCGACCTTCTCTTGCAGGCGAGACAAGAGCTCTGCATCTTCAAGAGCTCCATTTGTGTAATAAAACAGCATCGTCAACCTCAATCTCTCGTTGCGCGCCAAGACCGGAAACAAATAGCGATCCGCACCACATTGTCGCGGGTTTTCCGGCCTCTGTGGAATGGGTGCTGGGGCAAAGACATCGTCCTTTTTGGGATATATGGGTTGGGCAACTTCGACAGACCAGGCATTAAGCGCTTTGTAGGCATTTTCAACATCGAGGATGGGCGCGACCACTGCCGGCCGGGAAAGCGGTGACGGCAGGCCCTGTTTAGACGGGAGGACCACTGTATCTGCCCTTGGGAAGAAGGGCGCCCGCTGGCTGCTGGTCAACGGCATCGAAGGGTCCGCGGATCAAAATGCACGCCAGCATCGACAGCAGAGGATCCCCGCCAGATGTAGGGGTGGAGGGGAAGCCTAACACGTGGCGTGACGTCTGGCTAGCGTGACAGGTGAAGAAAGCTCTCCAATTTCTGGGCGAAAAGCGGATTGCGAGCGCACCGTAAGGCGCAAGCTATGGTAATTGAATGCGTGTCTGCAGTGAAGAGTGGTCAACACACGAAGGCAAGCTCTTACGAGGTAGGCACAGTCGCGGAGCGGGTTTGCAGATGCGGGGCCTGCCGCCTAGGAAGGAGCATTCGGCATGTTCCTCCGGTACCGAAGCACAAGAACGCGCGGTTGCATGCCCGTTTTTATTGCAGGGGCCTACTAACATGGATGTATGGTAGTGTGTAAACATGAGGGCCGGACCCGCCAGAAGAGATTGTGGTTAGAGCTGGGACCACTGTTCGGTGTACCTAGGTAGTCAGGGTATCCCATTGGCTACGTCAGTGGCGCTCCTTCCTCTTCTCATGGCTGCTACCGCTCGTCGTGAATTCCGCAGTACTTGCGTCGAAATTCCCATGAAACCAAAGCATTATTTCTCAGCTATGCCTATCAGCTCCCAAGTACCATCGTCGCCTTTTCAGGATCTTGATCTTGGTTTCTTCTGGATAACGAGCGTTGCAGCAATATGCCTTCTTAGCCTTGAACGGCGAGATAAGACACTTGACTACGATTACTCGCAAGCCACGAAAGCCGCACCCTACCACAGTATTACTCGTCTTTACTTTAAAAGTCCCACTTTGCTAATATCCTCTCACATCGTGGTTGCAAGCAAAAGTAGCTAATAATAATCTTAGTGTGTAGAGCTCCTTCAATTAGCGACAAGGAACTGTATGTATTGAAGCATAAGCTCAGGTGTAGCTTTGGTCGCACCACATTCTTCTGTTGACCGTTGATATTCTACCAACCTTCTATTACCTAGGCCGAAAAAGGGCGAGTAAGCCAAGGCTGTGGCTCGCGAGTCCTGTGGCGCTCTACTCAGACATTAATAATATAAGCCTAGTCCTCCTTAGGACTGCCTTGTCGTTCGAAGCCGAGCACTTTCTCAATCTTAGTTGTATGGGTCCACACATCGTGCGACACCCCAGATGGCACTATGCCTCAAAAAATCCGCCAAGCCGGAGTTTATCCGGACGCTCTACCAATTCTCCGAGGCTTCCTCTGTCCTTGACGAAGAGGCACAGTAGTGCTGTCTTAAAATTTATTTTACTCTCCTTACTCCATTCTTAGCACGCATGCAAAGAAATCTTTGTAAACTCACCGCTTTGACTTGCAATGCCGCTTTCTCCTGAGGACATTATTAAGACTTACATCGACGATGGAAGTTCTATAGAAAGGGTGAGCAGGCGCAAGTCCAGACTAACGATAACTATCGTCGAGCCGAATCCGGCGTGGCCGCAACGATTCATAGACACCAAAGCCCGCATTGAAGCTGGGCTAGGTTCGACCGCGGTCGCCATTCTTCACGCAGGATCGACCAGTGTTCCAGGTCTGCCGGCAAAAGATGTCATTGACGTCGATCTGGTAGTAAAGGACATCAAGGACGAGGGCTCTTACGTTGAGGCTCTCGAGGGCTCGGGCTTCCGATTCCTCTTCCGCGAACCCGCTTGACATCAACATCGCTATTTTGTCGACGAAGGAGACCGCCCTGGTGCATATCCTATCAATCTTCATGTCTTTGGACAGGATTGCCCGGAGGTGGAGAGGCACCGGATTTTCCGCGAATGGCTCGTAAAATCACCAAATGACCTGCAGCTATATGCGACCGTCAAACGTGAGTGTGCTGCAGCTTCTGAGGCAGCAAGCGAGTCAATGCCAGAATACACCCTACGAAAAGAGAAAGTAATCCTTGAGATATTGACCAGGGCATTTCGCGATCTAGGCTACATCAAGTAACATAACAACGCCTGTTTCCAGCACAACCATTTTCAAGATGTTAGCAGGGATCTGGTGGTTCAGGATTGGTCTCTCACGATACGAAACACCCACTCTGTGAGCAAATCTGAGTTGCTTCAAGCCGAGGCACCGTGATACTTCTCGCCAAATAGTGTATCTCACTACGCAAGGAGGGATGTTACTATATTCACTAGGCCATAGTACGTTGAGCTAGTGTAATGTAATCCCTCCATCACTCTCTGGGTTACCCTTTATCATACTTGCTGAACCCACTTAACGATTCACCCAGACAGTACACAAGCGTCTGTGCGTAACCTCATCTCACTTTCCATCCCTCCTTCTAGAAATGTCGCTGCCAACAATCTCACCTGCACGTAAACCACGGCATCTCGCCCTCAACTGCAACATCACGCAACCCCGACTCAACTCACGACCAAAGATTCTGACTTTCAACCTCACCATACCAAAATGACTGTCTTCGCATGCAAAGAGCCCTTTGCAAGCCTTGGTCTTGAGCAGATAAAGGCATCCCACGCTCACGCCTCGCAAGACTGCTCCATCTGCCGGGATCCGCTCGCCGTCCACCCCAACCATGACACAAATGAGTCCTCGAAGTTCCACGCTGCGGTTCGTATAGTCGCCTGCGGCCACATCTTGGGCGAAGAGTGTCTCGATGCCTGGCTCGACGTCGGCAACACGTGCCCAACATGCAACCGCATACTCTTTGAAGCGACGGGCGATCCAATCACGCAACAAGATATCAACAACGTCCTTCTCGCTCTGGGCCCGACGTTTGGAGAAGAGGTGGTTATGGGTGAGGTGGTGCGCCTGGTGGCTCGACAGGAAGAAGAGCACGCGCGGCTACGTCAGATACATGAGGCGGAGATCGCGAAGATGAAGGCGAGGGAGAGTCAGGCTCGCAACGAGGGGTTTACGTTGTCTGGCGAGGACTTCTTGGATAGCGAGGAGGAGGCGGATTCTGGTGAAGAGGAGGATATGGACCTTGTTGAGGAGAATGAGGATACGTCTGACTCTACAGATTAGCTGGGACGAAGCTGTGAAGGGTGGTGGATACCGTGGTTGCGATAGCGACGCAAGTTCATGCAAGCTTCCCATCTGGAGAATTCAGTCACTCTGGGATACCATGCGACATGGGCCATGTTTTGCAATTTGCGCAAATTGGAGAAGGAGTTCTGAAACGACGATATCTATCTGAAAATGATGAGATCTGCTTCTAGAACCTTGGAATCCAAAGATGAGAGATTTGTCAGTAATTGCTCTGAAAGACCACAACACTCCACTCGAGATTCCCACATATGCAACCCAAATCGAACGTGTGGGTCCGTGTTCCAGAGATGAGTAGCGGGCGGGGGCATCATATGGTGTACCCGAACTTCCCCAATCCCGAGGATGCGTTACGCACCGTACCAACCTTCGACGGACGGAAAAATGTTACCTGGTTCGCCCTCTTCCCCTTAGACCAATCTTGCATGATTTCCTTCCTGTCTCGCGGTATTTAGTTGGTCCTATGCCCTCAAGTAATCACCAAACTTCCTGCTCTCAGAGCACACACAAAAACCGGCGGCCATAGCTCATCCCGCTCTCCTGGGACGAAGGTGCTCGAGAAAGACTCACAGTCCATCATGGCTTACAGATCCAGGCAAGAATTCCTCAAAAAAGGCATCAAGCCTAGCTCCACCACCACACACGCCCCAAAATGTGACATATGCTGGGACCTGTTCCCTATAGCTAAACCTCAAAACCGGCTTGCAGCGTGCGTCAAGTACACGGGTAGCGCTGCGAAAGCCATCTTTTTCCGCGCCTCCAAGCCCAAGTGCGCTTGCCCAGAAGGAGCGAGAAACTGCCGCGAATCGACGCGGTTGGATACCATGATCGAGATAAAAGCTTGCGGGCATCCGTTTTGCTTGGCGTGTTTGGACAAATGGCTCGAGGAGACGAACACGTGCCCTATGTGTAGGGAGGTGTTGTTCGTTCAAGATATACGAAAATCGGAATTTTACAGCGAGCCGCGGCTCTTGTCCTCAAGAGAGTATCTGGAAATCAGGGACATGGGCCTGCCGGCTGCGAGTGTGGTGTCGGGCAGCGACCTAGGCTTGGATGAAGAAAGACATGAGGCATGGGGGTACAGGGAGCCAGCATTGTTCAGGCATAATGGGGGACGGGAGAGACGGTTGGCTAACGTATCCCGAGCGGGTGATAGGGACGTTGGTCGGAGTAACGCCTTTATCGCGGAAAATGAGCTCGAAGGCATCGAAGGATTGCAGTTGGCACGGGGCCAAGATGAAGAAGAGGGAGAAAATCTCGAGACAAACGAAGAGGTAACCGACCACGACGACCACGAAGAGGGGGAAACTAAAGAACTCACAGAGTTGTACAGAGGAGCCAGCATCTGGGAGCTAGGAGACGTGATTGCGCATATGGCGTGAAACTTTGGTGTGGTGGTTTGCTGTCTGTTTTTGCTCTGCCTGTGCCTAGCCGCAACAAATGCGCGGTCTGGGTCTTCATGTCGGTCAGAGGTATGTCCAGGTCAGTTGTCACGTAGATGAACAGTATCTCAAACATGTTGAGTGTGGAGCATTAGCCTCGGGCTAGACTTTTGGTAGCCTAGGACAATCGGCCATCCGCTACTTCCCAGCCGCCAGTGTGGTCAGGTCTAGATCAGATGTTCACTCCGCGCATCTTCGTAAAAATTTCGTTCGTACACCCGCGTCCTTTCCTCGCACGCTATTCACTCTCACCCTCGCTAGCTGGCAAGGAAGGTCGAGGCAGGGCGCACAAATAAGAAACACGAGCTAGTTATCGTTCGCATCATTGGGATAAGACAGATTTTGACTTCAGAGAAATGTATATTTACCTTGAGATGGCATTATTTGCAACATGGTCAGCAGTCTACGTGGATGCGTTAAACCTGGCGATTGCACAGAGCGCACACAGTGTTGCCGGGTGGCCTAACGTGCGATCACCAAAACGAAAAGGATTGGACCAGAATGTTCGGGTTTGTCCAAAGCATGTAATCGAAGTTCCAGAAGGACAGGAGTCTCGAATGCAAGTGGTGACAGTGCTCACCGGAACCGTGGCGACAACTGTGTCTTCTTTCCGGTCAGCGTGGCCGTGAGTCATACACTAGTGGCGGAGGACCACGCCGAGCCAGGGAACCATGGGAACAGGCTGCACCGCTCCACGCCAATAAAGTCGAGAGTCAGCGCTTTATCGCTGCTTTGTCGGTTTGTTTCGTGAATGTCTGTCGTTTTCGCGACTGTATTCCCCATCTTTGTCGTTTGTGTTGTTGCTGGGGTGCGTGCCTAGACAAAGCCGGGGTGCGCAGGCTGTCGCACCTGTCTCAGAGCGTCGCGCATTCCAGGGCGGCGACAGGTGCGCACCCTTCGCCGGCAGGAGAATGCTGGGAGAAGGCAGGTGCGAGCATTTGCTCGTCGTGCTTCTGCGCCGCTGAAAGAGTGCAAGGTGCGGCAAGTGAGGCGGCTGGGGTGAGTGGTCGCGGGCTCGTCGGGGGCCCATGGCTGGATCCGAGTGCCCCGATCAGAGCGGCGTCATCGCTGGGTAATGAGGGAAGGCGCGGCCGCCTGCGCGCGTCAGTATGGCAACTGCGGTCGCTGCAACCGGTCGATGTGGGCGATGCATGCTGGCTGCAACACGACAAAAGCTTCCGTCGCCGGCTTCCACGCCCGGCGCGTCGCAGCAGGAGAGGTGAAGCCGGGCGAGTGAAGGAGAAGGCACCTGCTCATGACACCGGAGCCCCTTTTCGCTCAGAATCTTCGCGCGCTAAAAGCAGCGCGGCGCGCCAACGTCGGCGCTAAGCCACACTCAGCGCGCACAGGCCGCCCGGCTGTCAGGCTCCAACGCCTATAAAACCAGCGCGCCCCCCCGACTTTTAAAACCCTTTTCGCCTTGCTCACGGTCGCCGCCTCACATACACCTCCCCGCACCACCCACGCCGCAGCATAGAAAACACCGTTTTCCAACTGCGCGCTCACTAATATTGCGACCCGGGAACGCTCAAGTGCTAATCTCGCACATTTACGCTCTCTCACAGGCCCAAGGTCAAATTTGCGATCGGCGCTAGCCTCTTTCGCTAGCCACAGCCTTACGAGCAGCCTCCACTATCAGTCGCATCTTCCGACTCCCCCCGCCAAAGGCTTGCTGGCTTCGCTTTTGGTCTCTCTACCCATCTACGCACTAACCTACTGTCGTCTCCGGCAGTAACGAGCCACCGGCGACACATACTTGTCAGCGTTTGCGAGGGACACATTCGCTTGTAGCTCTCCTGCGTCCGGTACGGTCTCCACCTACCCCAAGAACAGACCCTCATCCCACGCCCGGCGTCGACCGACCTCGCAGTACTCTCGCGATCTCGTAGTCCGCCCCGCTTGACCGTCGCTGCCGTCGAAGAACATACTCTGACCTGCGCAGTCTGTCAAGACCTCTAGACCCCCCTCACGAGCTCATCACTCGGAATACCATCCTCAAGTAATATCATCATGGATCCCAACTCTCTAAACTCGCACCCGTCCACCGCCGCCCAGGCCAAGACGGTAAGCTTTTGTGATGTTTGTCCGCTTTCCAAAGTCTTCTAACGTTCTCTCTCAGTTCGTGGCACCGGGCTCCCTCTCGTTCCCCAACAGTGGGGACCTGACCCCACCGTCCTCAGAGAAGAACGCGCAACAGGATGCCAACAACGCGAACGGCGTTGCGACTCCTGCGGCTACCCCCGATACCCAGAACGGTCAAGTACCTTCGGGCATCGTGCCTACTCTTCAGAACATCGTGGCTACCGTCAACCTCTCCGCTCGCTTGGACCTCAAGACCATTGCTCTGCATGCGCGAAATGCCGAGTACAACCCCAAGCGTTTTGCTGCGGTTATTATGCGTATCCGCGAGCCCAAGACAACGGCCCTGGTCTTTGCGAGCGGGAAGATGGTTGTGACTGGTGCCAAGTCTGAAGACGATAGCCGCCTCGCTTCCCGCAAGTATGCGCGGATTATCCAGAAGCTGGGGTTCAACGCAAAGTTCACCGTACGTTGCGCCGGACTAACCATCCTTGGCCTATGCTAACTGTGCAATAGGACTTCAAGATTCAGAATATCGTTGGTTCCTGCGACATCAAGTTCCCCATTCGCTTGGAGGGTCTTGCTTCGCGCCATCACACTTTCTCGTCCTATGAACCTGAACTCTTCCCTGGTCTCATCTACCGCATGATGAAGCCCAAGATCGTCTTGCTCATCTTCGTCAGCGGTAAGATTGTCCTTACTGGTGCCAAGGTCCGTGAGGAGATCTACCAGGCCTTTGAGCTCATCTACCCCGTCTTGTCGGACTTCCGCAAGTCGTGAGGGTCTCCATTCTCTGGTGCCGAGCTTCAACGTGCCGTGACAATACACCTTTCCACTGGTGTGCATGGCCTTGGCTCCAGCTTTTTCTTTCATAACCTTTGTCATCTTTGCGGCATTGCATGGCGTTACTTACGGTGGGCGGCTTTTCTTTTGGTGGCTTTTCATCAAAATTCCCCAGATTCCTTTACCCTGGACACGTTTAGACACCTGCACGTGAGGGGGCTTTTGCCTTCAGTAATCATGTTTTTGGAGGCTTTTTCTTTCTTCATTAACACGGGTACGATTACGTCGGCGATTCTGGTTGCGTGTGGGGATGATACTGAGATTGATCACATTTAAGGTGGATGCGACGATGCGCGCGGGTGCTAGTGCGAGCGTAAAAGTTCGCACGGAGAGCTCATATTGGTTGCCTCTTGTGATGCCAGAGCTTCTCATGGATTGAGCTTTTCAGTAGCTTATCGTGGGGTGTATTTACTTCCCTCTCCTTGGGTACAAGTTAGGCAGTAATGTCACCACGATACTATAACATTGGCTATTGTCTACTGTGATGATAGTGAATCAATTAATGTCGATCGGTCTCCAAGGAGACATGTCTCCTACTCCTGCGCCCTTAGTAGCCGATGGTGGTCGCCCTCTGTTTGTCCCTTCGACCTCGAAGTCCCCACTTGGCGCTGCCACTAGCGCTGGTACAGTATTCCCTCTTCTGCCGACGCTGTTGAGCTCGTGATGAGCTTGGCTTTATCGGTAATGGCGGTTGATAATCATCTGCATCACCTGCAACTCCATCCTCAGCCTCCCTCAATATGATACTGATACGGCAGCTCCCTTTCACTTGGATCCGGATGCAGACGTATTACCGACTGCGCTGAGCGCAACGAGCTGGTAGATGAGTTTGGGAAGATGGTGGAAGGACTGCGTCGCTGCAAGTCATGAACCAAGACGGAACCTGTGTCCGATTCCGACCGCAATGACCGTTGGGATGGCGTTCGTGGTGTTGCAAATACAGAGCTGCGTTGGCGTTGTCGTGACGGCGCTGTGCGCAGGGTCTGCGGACTGTGTGTACCCTCACCGCTGCTAGCTAGGCTTTCGCTCTCGCTGTGCGATGATACGGAGCCTTGACGGTCGAGCTGTGGTGTGCGGTATGGGAGCCTCGAGTTTGAAGAGCTGCTGTCTGATACTGAGGAGTCTGTGGGCGCGAGACTGCGCGTGTCGGATGCTATGCTTTGCGCACGAGCTTCTTCGATGACGGCAGGGTCGAGCTCGGTCATGCCGTTGAGTATATCTGCGAAGATAGCCATGATGTTTCTAAACTCTGTCTCGGTCAGACTGTCCGAGGAAAAGCGCGCGTATTCGTAGCGAGCGAGGAACGTGGGACCCAGACTCGGTGGATTGAGCAGTCCGAATTCTGCGAGACGAGCAAAGTATTCGCGTAGGCCCATTAATCGTGGGCGTTGGAGTAGCGTGACGAGTTGCGCATCTGGGAGAGGCGGTGCATTCTCTGGGTATGGGAGGGCGCCTTCTTCAATAGCGGGATCGGGCGGCGCGAGGGACACGGCTTTTGCTTCGATGAGATTGGGGAGCTCGCAGACGACACTCCAGTACTGCAGATTTGGCAGATCGGGCGACGAAGGGGAGGCCCAACCAGGATGCGAGACGTGGCCCCATGACGGCGATTTTGCGGATACGGGGATTATAGTTGCGTCCGGAGCAGGATGGTGCCCTCTCTTCTTGTGCGCCTTCTCTTTCTCCTTCTCCCTTTCCTTCTTGCTTTCTGCAGTATTCGGCCTCCCCTCCGTATCCCCATCCCCTTCAACGTCATCGGCGCCATCAACCTCTTCCCTGACATCCCTCGGCCTGCTGTCCCACGCAATAACCGCACTCCTTCTCAAATGTTTGACCACCATCCTCCTAACACCCTTCCCCACTTCTCCCTTCTCGACTGGCACATATCCTTTCGGTATGGCCTGTAGCACCGTCCGATTCGTATATATCCTCGTCGAGTATATCAACAGCACAACCAGGGAAGTGAGCAGGTAGACGCCGCCAATCACAAAGAGCTTCTGAATTTCGCGGGTTTTAATCGATTGATAGATGGTTTCGGCGGGGGTGATGGCGAGGAGGAGAAGGAGGATTATGAGAAGGGTGGTGTATGTTGTGGAATACCAGATGCGGAAGAGGGGGATGCGCATTGTGGCGGTGGACGGAGGACTGGTGTGGCGGCGGCGATGGTAATGGTATGCATCGATAGGGAGATATTAGAAATTAGAGCATTGTTTGGTGGTGCTACATCGTGGTTTCGATGAGGCTGGCGGATCCAGGAGCCAAGTGCTGGGTTAGAAGTTGGAAGGCGCCAAGGCACTGACGCATGCACGCACGACCCACGAGTTCGTAGGATCTATTCTCGCACGACCATAACCCACGCTTGCAACTAGAAACAGGGTAAGCGCGGTGCCATAGACACATCCGAGGCCCTATCCTCCATTGAAAACACTCAGAATGCTCACTTTATAGGGAGCACATGCAGCGTCACAATATGGAAAGTGTCTAGCTTGCCGAGACGGTGAAATACTTTGATCTCGAATCCAGTGACCTGGATAAGATCCAAATAAATGACTATGTGTTCAATACGGGAACACGTTCTATGCGATTGGGGAAGTGAGTGACGAAATTATTGCTCTTGCCCTGCGTGGAGGTGGTTTTACATGAAACGACTAGGAACAGACAGCAAGTCGCATGGTAAAGATTACGTGTACGTAGAACACAGTGATGACATAGCGAAGGCTAGATATATATGCGTCTTGAGTCTCGCCAGAAGCTTCTTATAAGCATTGGTATTCGAGTCTTGTATTGCGCTATAATAACAGGCGAACCATTCCTGAAGGACCGCAATGTAACCACAAACATATCCACCCTCGAAATGCGCTAAAAGATTGGCGATAGCTTATCAGGTTGCACTGGGCGAAGGCGCGTTAGAAATATATGTCTCAGTTTATACGACTGCGGACATTGTCCGCGTAAATTCGGCCGATGATTGTCACATTTCCAAGCGTTCAATGTTCCACTCACGATAGGTGACGCAAGCCCCTCACGAGACCGCTGCGGGTATTCGATAACTAGCCGGCACGATCCCATCCTTCTCAAGTCCCTCCGTTGAGCAGCCTAGACTTAATCACTCGACCTCCTGCACTCGTTCCTGTTACTCGACATACCGCCTTGCCAAACCTCGTCATCCCTCGACGCGAACGCGCTCGCCGCAACACGCCCTTTTCGAATCTTAAGACCCCACTGTTCGTCTCCACCCCCAAGCTAGAGCGAGCACTCGAATCGCGTTGCAGCCGCAGGAATATCTGTGATTCGCAGCGGACATCGGGCCGTTAGGCTCTGGAGCAGGCGTTCCAAGCGGTTCCCTGCGCAAACTAGCGGGAAAGCCTGGGAGGAGCGAGAGGCTTGCATTGACAGGAACTATCCATACGTTATACGCAAACAAGTTCGCGAAAGGTTTCAGAATGTCCGTCAAGTTAGTACCCCCCTTTCCTTCCCGTCGTCCTATCTGGGAGTAGCCCAGGAGGTGCTCCTTATTATTACGATTGGGTGCCCCTCGTACCCCGCGCATTCACATGGAGCTCGGGTTAAGCTGAGCCGGAAGCACACTCAAGAGGATTTGACCTCTCGAAAGGCACCTGGGATTGGAGAAGATGAAGAAAACGGGGTCTGACCGCAAGAATAGCTGGGTCATGCTCGCTGAGAGCGGCGGCTACACACCGCTACCCGGCGAACAAACCCTCTACCAATCCCCTCCGCGAACCACGCTCTCGCTGCAGACAAGCCACCGTCATCCACCAAGCGAGTCATATTCACAGCAATGCAAGTCTGGTGTGGTATATCTCACAAATCGGCGAGTACGGCAACCCTCTATCTCCTTTCAACCCACCAACTGCGTCAGACAGAGCAGCTAAATATGCACACCAGATGATCTACCTCCCCGTCTCCCCAACGCCAGCCTTTCAATCCTTCGCCGTCCCCATACTCAACGTCGCCGACTCCCGCGTAACAGCTCCCTGGTTCGGTGCCAACAAGTGGGAAGCTATCATCCAGCCCGTCCAAGGTGGCGGCATACCGTCACAGCATGCTGACCTCGACCTTGTTATGGAATTCAAGGAAGGTGGGGCGTTTGACTTTGCGAGCATATTCGAGCGACTGAAGGAGCGACTAAAGCAAGCCGTGGATGTGGCTAGAGAGAGTGGAGGCGATGGCATAGAGGATGGCACTCGAGGCGTAGGAGGTGTCAATATGAACAACGTGCACCTGGAGGATTTGCCGGCTTATGAGGAGAGCAGGCAGCATGCGAGGGTCCCGGATCCACAACCAAGTCCGCAGATAGACCGTCCTAGGACAAGCGGTGCAAGTGTGGACGGTCCGGTCGTCGCTGCTCCACAGCCAGTAAGCCCACAGAGATCGAGTTCCCTATCGAGTCCGCAACAGGAGGCCTTCCAACCACCATCTGAGCCACCGCCAGGGTACGAAGAGGCACAGAGGGATAGTATTGTCGACGAACTGGAGAGGCAGCTGAGGGATGATCCATGGAGAGATGAGGGGACACGGTGAACCCTAGCTAAAGGGTTGCTTCGACTTCTCATGAGCATGGCGTTTAGGGATGAGGGATTTCACTTGGCGGCGATGACAAGTTCGTGCGCCTAAACTAGGGTTTAGCCTCGAGCATGTGAGCTGTAGGCATCATAATGAAAGCTTGCAGATGCCCTATTGCTGCTCCAAAGGCCCTCCAAAATGTAGTCACTTATTTCCATCATGCGGTCGTCTCTCCAAGACTGGTTGTAAGCCGCACCATCGTCTCAATAATGTGCAGGTTTGGTATGATGACCCGTGCAGGCCTATTCAACCGTTCTTGATCACTCAACGGCCGTCGCCGCACAAGGAGCACATGACAAGCGACATTTGCTGCTAACATGTGAAATGCGCCGCGTCCGCGCATGTGAAGGGCTAAGATGACGCACCCCGGATGCGCTAATCCGGATGAGGTAGGCTAGAAAGATGCCTCGGCGATTGTGACCAGATGACCTAATGCAACTGCTTCACCTCTTAAGAATGTAGCAGCTTCTTACCTTTCGCCTTTACACACTCCTCGCTCACTTCCAGCCAATTTGACATCCTAGAAGCTCCGAGAAATTAGCCATGGCAAATCAGGCTCCCCAGAAAGGTGCGTGGCTGTGAACAAAGCTGACAAGAGCGGAATGGTAGACGGCTATATGACGATGGAGTGATTTGCTGACGTTCGAATAGTTCAGGAGCGTCTCTCGCAGGTTGAAGGCCACCTCAGTGGTGGTGGGTCGAGCAAGAAGGGCAAGTCCAGCTTGCTAGAGAAACATGCCGATGATGTAAGTGCATTCGTAGCTGCGAGCTATACGTGGGTGCTTCGGAGTAGTCCACGGATTCGACGTCTAGATTGTCAAGAACGAGACATGCTAAATTCCGGCTTACATTGACTAATATCACACACCACAGATTGTCGTAACCTGCGCGCTCCGCACACCCATCACCAAGGGTGGAAAGGGTGGCTTCAAAGACACCCAAGCCTCCGACCTCCTTCACGGCGCCTTCAAAGCCCTCATCGAACGCTCAGGCATCGACCCCGCCCTCGTTGAAGATATCGCCGTCGGTGCCGTTCTCGCTCCCGGTGGTGGTGCGACTGAGTTCCGTGCTGCTGCCCTCGCTGCCGGCTTCCCCGTTACAACGTCAGTCAAGAGCTTGAACAGGCAATGCTCCAGCGGCTTACAAGCATGCGTCGACATTGCCAACGCGATCAAGAGCGGCATGATCGAGATTGGCATTGGCGCTGGTGCGGAGAGCATGAGCACGCAGTATGGACCCCAAGCGGTTAGTGAGTTCAGCGAGCTACTCGAGAGCCATAAAGAGAGCGCAAACTGCAAAGTGCCCATGGGCGTGCTATCCGAGAAAATGGCGAAAGCGAAGAACATTCCTCGATCAGAACAAGATGCCTTCGCCGCAGCATCTTTCCAAAAAGCTGTCGAGGCGCAGAAGCAAGGTCTCTTTGACGAAGAGATCGCCCCCTTGACGGTGAAGTGGACGGACCCAAAAACCGATGAAGAGAAAACTATCACCGTATCTAAAGACGACGGCGTTAGGGAAGGCATCACCGCCGAGTCGCTCGGTAAGATTCGCCCCGCGTTCGCTAAAGACGGATCCATCCACGCAGGCAACGCATCGCAGATCTCCGATGGTGCTGCCGCAGTCCTTCTGATGAAGCGCAGCACCGCGGAACGCCTCGGCCAGAAGATTATCGGGAAATATGTTCAGGCGTCCATTGTCGGTGTACCGCCGCTACTCATGGGTGTTGGGCCTGCGGCTGCTATCCCCGTTGTCCTTGAGAAGACTGGATTGAACAAGGATGAGGTGGATATTTACGAGATTAATGAGGCCTTTGCGAGTCAGTGCCTCTACTGTATCAACGACTTAGGTCTAGATGTCAAGAAGATCAACCCCAAGGGTGGTGCTATTGCATTCGGACATCCTTTGGGTGTCACCGGCGCACGACAAGTAAGCACGCTGCTTACGGAGCTCAAGAGGACGAAGAAGCAGATTGGTGTGACGTCCATGTGCATAGGTACGGGAATGGGCATGGCGGCTGTGTGGATCTCTGAGTAAGAAGGCCACTCCAGGATGCTTGAACTGGCTTTGCAGTGTAGGAATATACAGTTACCTTTTCTAGTACAATGTTTTATCACTTGACGGATGTCTTGCTAGTTAGTACACGGTGGTTCTCTTAGGGTTGTTATATCGCGACCAGGTTGAGGATTGAGGATGTCTTGACAAGCTCACGTCAGCAACAACGAAGTGCTAACAAACTTTAGGGTCTTATTCAATTTAATCACCCAGGTCTCACATCATACCGCCTAGCTATCATCAGCAGACTTGCTATTATTTCAATAGTGATTGCGACTACACTACCAATCGCTCTGGGAAGCGATGATCAAACCTCTAGAAAGATTTCTTTCGAGCTGATGATACCGGACCCTGTGAGGAGTTTGGGTACTTTCCGCATTGGAGATATCCCTGTTAAGAATCGGGGCTCAAAGCCTCGGCAAGTCACACCTGAGACTGCGAATGGATTAGAAAGTATCAGCATCGAATCCGCTTATCAGGCGTGACTTTGCCCCAATACTCGCATCTCTCTCCGAGCCTCTTACGACCCCGCCATTTGCCCCGCATCCAGTCATCGAGTCCCGACCAACCACGGCATTGCAGTTTGACGTACTAGTCTCGCACGACAACATCGGGATGATTTCAAGGTAATTAAGTAGTGTTTAGTCCGAAAGGATGTATAGGGCGTGTGGTGGATGGCCTAATTCCGAGGCAGTCATGCGGATCTGCTTTGTAGAATAAGAGGAGCATGCTCGCCTCCAGCTTGATTCCGCGACGTGTGCGGCTTCTCGATACTCTAAACTCACGCATTCTTTTCGTCCCATTTCTTTTCTTTGGCCACATTCAATCCAACCAACCCGCAGCTCTCTGAACACGTCCTCCATCATGGCGCCTCCGTCGGCAATCGAACCTCAGAATGGCGACGAACACAAGCTGAACACGTCAGCACCCCTCGAGCCCGGCTTGGATGAGAAGATGGGCAATAAGCAGAATCTCAAATTTCCGACCCCGCCAAAGTTTGATGATCCGTACAAGGAGCGCGCATACCTCAAGGGCAGGCTCGCTGCCGCCTTCAGAATCTTCGGCAAATGCGGGTTCGACGAAGGCGTGGCTGGACATATCACATTGAGGGTGAGTCTGAATTGTGCCTTGAGGGCAAAGTTAGCAAATGAGGGCGCTGACAGTGTTACCTAGGACCCCGTTGACCCGACCACCTTCTGGGTCAACCCCTTCGGCTTAGCGTTCAGCTTGATAAAATCTTCTGACCTTATCCTCGTAAACCACGCCGGTGAAGTCATCGATGGCGGAGAGAATCGATTGCTGAATACCGCCGCGTACATGATCCATCATGCAGTCCACGAGGCGCGTCCTGATGTGATGTGCGCGGCACACTCGCACTCCATCTACGGCCGCACCTTCTGTGCCCTTGGTCGCAAGCTCGACACCATCACCCAAGACTCGTGCGCCTTCCACAACGACCATGCACTGTACGAGAACTTCAAAGGCGTCGTCCTTGTTGAAGAGGAGGGCAAGAACATTGCTGCCGCCCTGGGCAACAAGAAAGCCGCGTTGCTCCAGAACCATGGTTTGTTGACGGTGGGAAAAAGTGTCGAAGAGACGGTGTTTTGGTTTGTGAGTCTGGAAAAGTGCTGCCATGCGCAGCTTTTGGCGGATGCGGCGGCTGGCGGACGAGGCGGCGAAACAGTGAAGATCGCCGAGGAAGACGCGGTGTACACGCACAAAACTGTAGGAAGCTCGATGGCTGGATGGTTTTCTGCGAAGCCGCTGTTCGAGGTGATTCATAAGGAGACGAATGGAGAGTATCTGGAGTAGGAGCATCGCGGAGGTTAGCGAAGGACCACTTACAGGCGTTTGGGATGCATTGTACTCCGGCGGCCTCTTTAGATCTGCTGCCGTTCGATGGGTGCTTTGCATTGAGGTGCAATCGAAGACCAATCAAACATCTGCACAATAACCAACTTGATCCCCAATAAGTTGTAGTGTTAATGGCCGCAACCTGTTGCCTGCGCTTTGATGGTTTGCATTGTACTCGGTATTATCAAGTTAGTGATGGAGCAATTTCCCAGCACTATTCTTGTGCTAGGTGCTCTTCGATGAAGAAATAGTTTGCGTGTATATTGTACAGAGCACTAGCCGCAACTAGAACCGTCGCATTAAATGTAATAAAATGCTCAGGGCACACAGGGATAGACTAGACGGACGATCGCACGCTAATTTAGTATGCAGCTAGTGGGACCACGTCCAAGCTCCGTCCCGGGTCCCGGGCCCACATGCACCAGCTTCCAGTAAGTCCGGTAGCGGACGGAGAAACATTGCATCACTTTATCTTCTGCAGCCACGTGCAGAGAAGACGCATCGAGAGGTTCTAAAGGAGCGGTAGAGGGTGCAGGTGAAGTCGACTAAGATATTGCAGGAGATTACAGGCATCACAAGACAGTAGCAACCCCTCATCACAAAGAGAAGCTGTGGGACGCTATGGTGTCATAGCTTCTGCAGCCCGCAAACTTCACGGTGGACCCTCACACGCTCTCTTCAGCGCTCGACGCTTTGCGGCTTGCCTGGCTCTGCTCTGTTCAAGTTGTTCCGAAGTGTGTAAACATTGGCCGTGTATTTCTCCATACCTGCGACCGCCGAGTGACCTCGTGCGTGCGACTGTGTAGTACAAGCTCCCTCACAGCTGCACGCAAGGCGCAAGCTCACTCTAGCGGCCATGGCAAAGGGCCCTGCAGTCGTCATTGTCGCCAGGTACATCCAACCCTCTCACTTGGCTCCACACGGGATTACAATAGCTAATACTATCCAACAGGCATGGCGCTCGCCTCGACGCCGCCGACAAGACATGGCATCTCACCTCCCCGACCCCCTACGATCCTCCTCTCACCTACGGCGGCTGGGCACAAGGAAAAGCACTCGGCTTGCGGATAGCGGCCCTGCTGCAGCAGAGGGACGACGAGCAGGCGGAAGCGGCCAGAAATAGCCAGAACGACGATTTGGCCAATCTCGAGTTTAGCAAGTTAGAGGCCTCGAAAGCGGGGAAAGGCCACAGAGACGGGCTGCAACGGCCGACGAAGAAGCGCAAGATTGTCATACACTCGAGCCCGTACCTGAGGTGCGTTCAGACAAGCACGGCGGTTGCCGCGGGCATCTCGCAGTACCAGTCCCCAACCACAGCTACGCCACAACCAAAGGTGCCAACACCGGCCAAGGAAAGGAAAGGCCTGTTGGGCACCTCTTCGCCCGCGAAATCGCCGCGTTCCAAGTCCCCGTATCTCCTGCCCACGACCATCGAGCCGTTGGCAGACCCCAACCTAGAGGTGTTTCCGAAACCATACACCGGCCCAGAGAAGATACTGTTGCGTATTGATGCCTTTCTCGGTGAATGGCTTTCACCAGACTATTTTGAAGACATTACATCGCCTCCAAACTCGACCATGATGGTGGCAGGCGCCAAGGCAGACTTGCTACGAAGAGGCGACTACATACAGGAGCAGCCAAATACGCATAGTAGCAGGGGCCATTTCCCGGGCGGCTGGGCAAAGGGTAAAACCGCCGCCAACAGCCGCCAAAGCACTGAGAAAGAGACCTTCCCGACAATGGGCAGCCTGGCTCAGGTTTCACCGTTCAGGGAGCGTTCGAGTAGCTATAGCAGCACGCTCACCCTGCAGCGGACAAGGTCACGGGAAGCAATAGCATCGCTCGTACCACCATCACAACATGTACCGAGTCGCACCTACGAGGCACCAGTTCCTTCATACTCAGTCTCTCCTGCCGATCCGATACCACGTGGCTACTTTGCGCACGCACGAGAAGCATGTGTTCAAGTCGACTTCCAGTGGGACAGCATGCGTGCACCGCAAGACTGGGGTGATGGCGGTGAGTATGGCGATGAGTGGAGCACCATGCATAAGCGCTTCCGCAGAGGATTAGCTGGCATGATGCAATGGTACAGAGAACATGGCTCAACGCCTCCAAAAGACCAGTTCCCAGGCTTCATGTTTAAAGTCTTGTCGAACAAACCCCCACCACCCCTTTCACATCACGCCTCGGACCCGTTTCCGACATTGAATGACGGAGTAGATAGCGGTGATGAGGAGGAGCTTGTGCTAATCTTAATTACCCATGGCGCTGGTTGTAATGCCTTGCTTGGCGCCATCTCGAATCAGCCTGTCCTTGTTGATGTTGGGCTCGCTTCGCTATCCATGGCAGTCCGCAGAGCTCAACCTCGGAAGCCATCAGTGTCTACCATCCACGAGCGGCGACTCTCCGTTGCGGACCCTGGGATGGCAGACACATATGAAATGAAGCTTCTTGCCTCGACCGACCACTTGCGGCCTGGAGTTGATCCCTCAAAACCCCCCCAAACACAATCCCAAGTGAGCTCGCCGGCTATGGTACCAAGCCCATCAATCGATTCTCGGCGGCGCCTCACTGGCTCCCCGGCGATCAACAGCCCCGTCGACTCACCCTTTGCTCTCGGCGAGCATTATAGGAGCTGGAACAGTTCGCTAGGTAGCGTGCGACGGACTATGAGTTCTGGATCCAACTCAAGATATATGCACAGCCACCGCAACAGTAGTAGCGCCACATCGCCATCGACGGGCCTGTGGTCCGGATCTCGGACCTCAAACGCTGACGCAGGTAGCGATGGGCGTTCAAGTCCCGGTCCGGACACAGTGCTGCTCAACGTAGCCAACCAAGGACCCAAGCCAAAGCCTACTACACCCCCCGCCACCGCCAACATTCCAGCTCTGGACGGTACCTCTGAACCAATGAAGGAGCTCAGCAGGCTTGACTCTAGAGAGGAGAGAGAGACCGGCGACAACATTACTCCACTTGTCAAAGCTCAAGGCCGGACAAATAGCGTCAGCTCGTCTGGTGGTCTCTGGGGTGCGAAAGCGCAGCCCAAGAGTGGGAATGGGCTTTGGGGCCCGCCCAAGCTCGACGATGTGTATGAGCATGGTCGAGGGCCAAAGAGGAGGTGGACGGTTACGGAAAGGGAGGAGTCGTTATGAGTACTTGTCTCGGCTTTGAATTGGTAAAATAATGAAGTATTTATCAAGAAATCTCTTTATTGAGCTGCTCATCTCATTCCATCTCACCTAATCGCATGGCGTGGCGTTTGGTGTCCGGGGTACATACCTTCTTGCATTTTGTTTTGCTAACGTCGATGACTTGCGTGAATGCGCGCGGCTACTTACAATGAAGGATGTGACGGTTAGGGATTTTCTTTTTTCGGTTGGTGCCGTTGAGACAGTTGGTGTTCTGTTGCAGTTGGGTGTAATCTGCGGGCGGAGATATTTGTGACTACGACACGAAAACGATTACATACGTGTAACTGATGCTAACAACACTACAAAGACTCGTTTAATATAAGCGGTAACATGAGAGTCGAAATGAACCGGGACTCGTTCAAGTTGTAAGTAGAGACATTTGCACTTCGTTGCGGATGAGCTTGTTTTTGATGCCGCGAGCATCTAGAAGCCGCGTAGTCTGAGATTATAAGGCATAACACTACTGGTAGTATACATAGCACAGCACAACAGCATCCGTGAGCATCGGGTCACTGAAATTAGCGAAGTATTATGGAGACGAAGGGAGGGAGCTTTGGGATCTTATACAGGCGCAAGCGGCGACTCACTGGAATATCCAGCAATATTGCGATTGGGACACAGCGCCCCCGAAGGTTCTGTGGTGACGGTGAAATGAGGGCCTAGCTGGAGCGGGGGCTGCTAGATTGTGGACAGTTGTCGTTGAGATCAGCATTGCCCAATGGTTGCGTGTCCATGCATATACTTGAGAGGCTCAAGAGGCGTTCAAGTGCAATGCGAGCGCTCCACCCAGTCCGTAGGAGGGAGATACAACGCCAGGCGTGAGTAAGGCGTGAGTCGGTGAGTGCTTCCATCTACAATTAGTGAATAGGATGCGGCTGGCTTAGATCGTGGTCGTAGGCACAGTGTAGGAGAGCCGTGGAGTTTATTGCAAAAGAAATTTGTGTTGCGTGGCGCGGCCTTCGAAAAAAAAAGTAACGAGTGTGGTGTGGTCAAGGTGGACTATCCTGAGGGTGAACGGGCCTGGGGGCGCCTTTGGGTGGTAAGTACGCTAGTCCATACGCGGCTAGCTGGCCCAGGCAGTCACGGAAGAGGACATGTGTATCAAACGCAAAGCATATATTACTCGAAGCTCATCTCCCTTTCTGACACTACCACCATCCCCTCTGGCAATCATGAGTTCCTTCTATTCTAAGCACCCCTCTAACACTGACGACGAAACAAAACGAGATGTGGACCCGCAAACGGCCATGTTATTCGCCCTCTACTGTGCCGACCTGTCCACTGTAGAAGATCTGCATTGCAGTGCTTATAAGTTCGGATTTCAAAGAAAGGACGCCCTTAATGTACCACCGCTGGCTGCGCCTGGGTACTCCGCCCGTGAGCAATCAGCCGTTGAACTTTGGAGACAGCAAGTTCACGCCCATATCGCCGCTCGTATTTCTAGTTACGCGCCATTGGTGACGGGTGCAACGGCAACCTCGAGGAGATCCGAACCGCCTACAGCGAATCCTCAGTTGGAGCATGACGTCTTCCGGATACCTGAACTACTGGGATTGATACTTCAATACGCAGGCTCTGAGGCGCAAATAGAAGCCCTGGACATATCGAAACATTGGCGCTCCTCTGCTCTCTTCATCATCAACAGCAAGAGGAACATGGACGGCTTTCATTTACCACGGCTCTGTGGGCCCATTGAACGTCGACAACCCATCGACTTAGACACTTACGCATGGCGACCTACGTCTCATGAAACGCGAGCTTTTGGAAAGCAGTTTCGCGGGCTAAGGCAGAGGCAGCAAAATACCCTGGGTCACAAATACTTATATCTCCCAGCGCGGTTTACGCAGCAACACAATCTTCCCGATGACATTGCGCAAACCCTCGATACATTCCTTACCGTCCAACAACAACAAAATTTGGGTTGATCTTAGTCAAGTTCATATCAATCCATACTTCAATTATCTCTTCGCTAAGGACAATCGCATTAGACATCGCCTTGGCCGATGGGAGATTACCCTTCGTCCATCCGTCACACGCGCAGGCATCGTCATGGAGAGAACATCTACCACTAACCTCTTACTCGAGTCTATTGGTTCGATGCAGGTCACTTATCCTCCATGCAAGGCCTTGGGCATTTATCACTTCGGCGCACATGCGGATGTACGGGGCAATATCAACTGCTTGGCGCGAGTATGCAACGATGACGGTGTACGCATTTCAGAGCTCATCGTTGCCTTAGAACGCCATGCTCCTACTGTCGTTACGACCTGGACGCGTCGTGCTAAGCTTCTCCAGCACGCTGTTGAGCGTTCGCATTGGATTGATGATATATGGCACTTGCCTGCTGCACCGAAGATCATAATTCTCATGGACAACCGCAACAATACTTATGCCTATGATCATGTGGCAGAGCCCTTCCGCGCGAGCAGAGAAGGCGAATGGCTTCCAAGCGAGCTGTTCGAGCCCATGGAAAGCGAGACAGGTCGACATCAAATCAACTGGGATACCTGATGACCGGCTCCGAAAACGCCATCAAAGCTTGCTTCTGCACGCATACGCACATGCGCAAGCTTGGAAAAAGCGACGAACCAGACCTGCGCGGGACAGCCGCAATCAGTTTCTATTTACCCACGTTTGAAATATTGGGGTGCATTTGGTGGGTTTGATACAAGGAAAATGGGAAGAATGAATATGGCGTTCAATAATCTGTCGCGAATTTAGTTTGTGTCATTTGTCGATCGGGTCAGCAACGTTGTCTCGGTGTGTACCAATATCGTAGGGTATGTCAACTACTTGACGATTAATGTAATACACTAAATACATCTGCTTTTGTGAACTCTTGCGTCTCTCACATTGAGTTGTATTCCCGCAAAATGGCAAGTGTAAATACTTCGAACGTGGAATACACAAGCCGTCCAGTGCCTCAGTGCTGAGCTGCGGACTCGATGTACAAAAACTAGTCGAAGTTTGGTGCGGCAGTGCAACGCGAACCAAAGGCCACACCTCTCTGCTTCCACAGCACGCATGCTTGAATCTTTCTCAGCTCTACAAAACACCCCCAACAGCTCAAGTTTGGTTGCCGACCACTAACTTTGCGTTTCCACTCGCGGCTCGTCCTTTTGCAAAGATCGGCGGCCAATCACTCCAACCGACCGACCGCCCTACACATGGATCCTATAACCTTCCACTCATGAAAGAGACACGTACGCAACAACAACAACCATCTGCCTACGCAGGAGGCTGCATAGATCCACTAACCAGCCTTTGATGAAGATGCGTCCCACGCACTACCTCGAAGCGTACACGCGAGGTTTCATGCCCTACAGTTCTACAGCTCTAACCGATCTTCAAGCCTCGGAGGCAGCCGCCTTGATCGGAAGGCAAGGCTCTGTTGACACCGCTAATGCGCGCCTACTACCCGACGCGAGGTGTTCACGCTTGGAGGGAGCGGAGGCATAAGGCGCGCTAGCAAGGCGCCAGGAAAACAAGAAGAAGCCGAAAGAGCGAGGAAAGGGCCGTCTGTGTAGTCATTGAATGTCGGAATGTCAGTTCTGGTACATATTGTCGCGGCGCTGATAAGCTATCGGCGGGACTGAGAAAGTTACGTACTAAAGAGCAGACTCAAACCGATCATCCAAAAGGCGGAGAAATGCACGCAATTCATTAAGACTATCAAGCTTACTAAACCATACGACCATTGCCACCGCTTGTCCGATTATACTAGCATTCTTATTACCCATTACTCGTAACCGCAAGAAAACCACAGTGGTCAAAACAAATAAACGCCGCGCACGCTTGACCCACGCTACGTGGAAATTGGCTATCGCCCATGTATTCGCACCTCGAACCGAGCCTACACCTATTGCTCAGCCGCTGCCGGGGGCATTGGTGCTGTTGGGACTCGAGATGGCGCATGTTGAGTAGCAGCTCGAGGCGGCGGTGTTGCTTCACGATCCGCGACAGCTTCTTGCCCGCCGCCGGGCTCGGGGCGGAGAGTACTCTTGATACGCTTCACGAGTGACGGCTTGCGAGAAGATGGCACGGGTTCTGTTTGAGCATTCGGCTCTGATGGGAGGATTATTGGCACACGCTGAGCTTCTCCAGGCTATAGAGAGGCGGAACGCTGCACAGATATTGGAGTTGGCTCTGAATAAGAATCGTGTGCCGGCGGAGGCTCTCGCGAAAGGGTTGGCATTCGCGACGTTGTGGGTGTCGGAGTCAGCTCTGGTGGTGGTAGAACCAATGTCGATACTCGCGTCGGTGCGGGCGGAGGAACGAATGCCGAGCGCTGTACAGGCATGTTGGATTCTGGCTCACGCGCCAGCGTAGTGTGTCTCGATGGTACGAGAGAAGGCGCGGGGATGACAGTTGGTACACGAGTTGGCTGCTCAGGAATGGCGAGCACAGGACTCTGAACAGGCACCATAGGCTTAGTCTTCGGTGCCATGTCTTTGCTAGGACGAGGGCTTACCTCGGGAATGGGCTGCATGGTGCTTGAATGATCCAATGGGACAGGTTCCACTTCGCGAACAATCTTTACTGGACTCATCTCCGTGTCGTCGGGAAGCGTGCGAATCTTGTGCCTTCGGCGCCTACAACAACGGCAGCAGAGCAACGTAGTAAGCAAGGCCCTGTACCGCAATGTTCAGTAAATTTTCTACTTATACGAAGTGGCGTAGTGACTTCGCCGAGCTTCGTAAGAGGAACCAATCTACAGAGCTTCGTGAAGATATTCGGGAAGCACTCACAGTAACAAACTACCGGCAGCGGCCAGGCCACCGATCAATCCATTTCTTGTCTTATGAGACTCGTCAACATCTCGATCCGGGATGTCAGTAGCGAAAGGCCGACGTGGGAAGCGAAAGGGTGGGCTCGCTCTGCGTGACGATCCAGATGTTGCTGTTGATTTTGGCGTTCCAGTGGCGGTGTATACACCAGTAAGTGGCTTAGACAGGGTGGTCGTAGGTTTTGTCGGGACGAGGGTGGGACCGAATTGCGAAATAGTCGCGGTTGCGCGATCGTCTCCACGAAGCCATACGCCGTCCTTCACCATACCCTGGCCTTCATTGATAGCATCCCTCTCCTCTTCAGTACAGTATCTGGTATCTCTAAGCCAGCAAGTAGATGCAGGTTCTTTTGGCCTTTTGTTCAGATGGGGTGAGTTGCTGGGACCTTCAGTTCCGAACGTTGAGAGGTCGACTTTCCGACCCAAACCGATGTCGTCACCATTGATGATACGTGTGAAAACGGTGAATGCGGTTTCGGGTTGGTAGTATGGTACTAGGTGGCCAGCGTCGAAAATCCGGGAGAAGGAGAGATTTCCGTATTGGCGGACCTGTCCACCCACGTATGAGTTGTTGATGACGATATCGGCATACCCAGCGGTCGGGAAAGCGTCGGTATAGTCTGGAACGAGACGGGCAAGCTCGAGAGAGGCGTTTTGACCTCCGAACCAGTTGCATATGATGTCGCTGATAGCTCATTAGCAGTTGTTCGAGCGAGCTGGTAGAAAGTTTGAGACTTACGCATCCCCATAGATAAGTGCTACACGCACACCACGGGTAAGGAGCTCCGCCAAAGAGTTCAACTGAGTGCCACGGACTGCGTCGCCAGCTGGATCGACAGTCAGTAAAGCGGGAGCTGTGGATGGCACAAGAGAGGCGAAAACTTACTATCTGAGAACGCAGAGGATACGGCGTCGCTGCGCTGTGTGAAGTTGACCTGCGCGCCGATGGATTTCAGTACATCTGCAGTGTTCAGATACTCCATATAAGCAGAACTGGATCCAATTTCAGGCCTAAATCGAATGTCGTATACGCTCTTACCCGCAGAGGTAAAGACAGTGTCAGCAGCCCGGTAGCACGCGTTGAGGGCCATACTACAAAGATCATTCGTATCCTCATCATTGCCAGAATCTTCGGGATCAGTGGTCGCGGTCCTGTTGCGGCACTGTACAACGAGATCTCGACATCCAAGATCGAGGTTGATGTCGGACATGACAGATTGGAACGTGTTGAGGTCAATCGCGTCTATGCCATAGTTGTTTTTGTGCGTGAAGTTGGCAAGAGCGATGGTTTGGGTCAAAAAATCCAAAACGCCGTTGACGATACCGACAGATTCGAGCTTAACCTCTAATGAGTTTGCGGGAATGGACCCATCTTTGCGTCGGCCATTTTGATCCTCAAAGAAATTGGCGAAGGTAGGACCGTAGATGCCACCATAGCTCTCTGCAAACAAGTGGACGCCAGCCGGCTCGACATTCGTGCTGTTAGGGCGTATGCCAGGGTTGTACTGTGGAAATACGGACAAGAAGCCCTGAAGGAAGTGCCAGCACGCTCTTGCGGCAATGGCCGTGGAGTTCTGCGTATTATCTTCATAGCCAGAAGCGAAAGTGCCGTTCATGAAGCGCCATGATGGTGTTCCAGCAGGAAGGGTTTGGGGTTTCATACGGTTCTTCAAAGAGAATGGAGAGATACCATCAAAGTCTATCGACGCGTTGACGCGTTCATCATAGGAAAAGCCGGTTTGAGTGGGCTGGTCGATGAAGAGCAGGTTAGAGCTGCGGTCCCAGCCCCAGAGTCTTAGCTGTGTGCCATAACTGCCATTCGTTAATTGTACAACCTCGCAGGGGCCCAGTTCCTGGAAGAGGCCGACCATGCTGGACGAGCCAGGACCACCGCTGAGCCAGAGTGCGAGAGGGGCCGTTTCGGGGCTAGTTCGAGACTCGAAGAACCAGAAGAAGGTATTGATAGAGTAGTTCTGTTGATAGGGCGCGAGAGTGAAGGGAGGAAGGTTGATATAGCCCGTGTACTGCTTCTGGGTGTCGAAGGCAGTGGTGCAGGTGCCGGGATTGGGCTGCTTGTACGAGATGGTGATGTTGGGATTGACTGGCGATTTGAGGATGTTATCATAGGTGGCAGGTGGCGGATACTGCTGGGCGACTGAGTAGCTAGCGAGAAGGGTGAAAACTAGAGCGACTGGCAATAAATGAAGCTGTGCTTTTGGTCAATCCATGCCATGAGGTGCATAAGATGAGACCTACCATGTCGACAAGGCTGAGTATTGCAAAGCTAGCTCTTGAGCATGAGGGTAACAAGCCTGCAGTAGTGAGAACAGGATACTAGCGGGGCTGCTGAGGTGTGTGCTTGCGCGTTCCCGCGTATCGTGACAGGTCTCAACGGTGCGGCGGTAATGGATGTTGAAGAAAGAAAGAAAGAAAGTAGAAGAGCCGCAAGCAGAAAATCCGCTTTTCCCCTGCCGCTCCATCTGCGCTGCAGCTTCCTTCCCTTTGCGCAGACCAACAACTGGGCCACCCGTGCAGGTGCCCGTCAATTGCGAGGTGAAGATTGGAAAGGACATTCGTGCACTGTCGTGCAACCATCGCCAACAGAAAATTGGTCGCGAGCGACTTCTGGCTCCACTTTGCCACGCTCACGTACTTCTATTAGTCTGCCATGCTCCTGCTTTAAAGGGTCTGAATGATCAGTTAGCAAACGCTCTAGAAGCTTCGAGAATAAACTAACAACAACGAGTCGGGAGTATCCTACCGATTCCCTAAGGAGAGCGCACGCCGGTGTTATCCAGACTGATACTTATAAGTCCCCCATTCGAATTTATGTCCTAGTTTTACAAATCTATCTCTTCTCCCTCAATGTCCCTCTCTAGTTTTCCTCTAACACTTTCAACTAGGTACGCACTCCCGCTCTCCACACCACCAGCCCCAATACCAGCGATATCGCTCTTCCCTCCGCCCGTCTGACCACCGTCTGGCCAAAAATGACTGACTGCATAATCTCAAGTCAGCGAACAGTACCGGTAATTTCTTAAAAACTTTTATACAAACCATGCAAGATTCATACGTACAAATCGGCGGACTACTTGTCAAACATGTGGGCCTCTCCGCAGCATTCTTGGTCAGACCATCACACCACTCACTCAAGGCAAAATCGTATCCTTTGTCTAGGTTGCGGATGGAGTGTTCGTAGAGGATCTTGCGGGCGCCGCGCTGGGTGACGGCGTATGCGATGGTACAGAGGGTACCGTGGGAGCGGTGGTATATTCGTGTGTTAGGGGGATAGATGGAGGAAATTGAGTCTAGCGGTGCGGTATGTGAGGGCCTAAGATGCGAAGGGAGGGGAACTGTCGAATCATCGAGAAGCATGAAGCGGTCGGCGCCGTGAGGTGGAGAGGAGATCTCGTGCGGTGGTGGAGCGGTTCCGCAATGGCCTAGCCAAAGGATGTCCCAGTCGTGGCCGTACGGATCTGAAGACGGCCGCTTGTTGGGACTGGGTAGAGGGACTGTGGAGCGTTTTGCGAGCTCGATGGCGTCCAAGATTTGCTGCTCATGAGATGGTTCTTCCGTAGCTGGAACTTTTGCCTGAGCTTCTGCATCATACTGCGCAATCATTCCAGGTAGCCTTCGACTCGCAGCCGCAGCATTCATCAATTGCTCCCGAACTCTCTCGTCCCAATCCGCATCATCCTCCAAGATCAACGCCGAGGTCAGATTCTTCTCCACAATCCTATAGCTCATCAGCACTCATCGTTCCCTTCAGCAATCCGTTTCTCTCATAATGCCGGGATGAACCTACGTCAGCATAGCATCCATGTGCGCTCTCCAACTCCCCACGTTGCCCTTCGACATGCTCCTATGATTTCCCTGTGGAAATGCCCTTTCGTCGATCTGCGATGCATTGATCCCATTGATCCATTCTATCGTCAGCCCACTGCGCGCAGCTGCGAGCGTGAGTGAGTCGCGGCGGTCGGTGCGCCACGGTAAGTTTACGGCGAGGATTTTCTCGAACTAGGAAATCGGGAGTAAGGATGCGTTACGACTGATATAGAGGGATGTGAACTTACACCAAGGGTTGCATTTCCTATGCCATTTTGGCTGGAACTTGAATATTGTCGGTGTACATATGCTGTAGTTTCGCCGTTATGACTAAAGTTGAGAAGCAAGAAGAGAGTAATTAGGCACAAAGCAGCCACAAAGCAAATGCGGCCATGACTTTTGGAGGGCATGCTTTGTCGTATGAGCCATGAGCATGCTACTAGAGGTAAGGCTTAGTGTAAGCTGGAGTGTTCTGAAAGAATACATATAACATTCTAAAGGTCGATACGTAAAACTGTAATGTCAAGTAACGACCACTTTCGACAGCTGACGACTCGCATCACCAATATGATGAATCCGAAACCTTGGAATCCGGGACCTTATGCACGTTGCAGATCCTGCCGTATACGCAGTCTATCCATAGTGCAGACCGACCGGCTAAACAGCTTTCCCTTTGGGCCAAGCAGTCACCCTCCGTCGGAAAATAATGCCGTTTAGTGTGGGATAAACGAAATCCTACCGACCCTATAAGATATAGCGCCTAGAGACCGGGTCAAGAAATGGTTGAAGGACTAAGAATCGCCCCAAGCCGTGGCACAATCATGTCCGCGTTGGTAGTTCGGCATCCATTCCGAGTAGATTGGCTGCGTAACAAATGGATGAAGTCAGCTATTCAGCGCTGAATTTGCAAGCTGCATGCGTCTCCCCCAACCCCCGTAGATCCAACCTATAGCATCTGCCATATCATTGTGGTATGGTTTCCAGTCTGTTGTACCGTCAGTCTAAATCTCGCACTTCAAATCGCACAATATTCCTTGTCGCATCAGCAGAATGGGTTATCACGTACCCTCCGGTGCAAATCCACCTTCTTTGTTTTTCAGCTCCTTCCAAGTCCTCTTCTCACTCAATCCCAATTGCACAGCCCTCGCTCGTTGCCCTCTCCTCGCTACTATTCTCACCTCGCCCTTCATATCTTGTTCTGGCCCTGCAATACGCCAGTTCTCAATGACCTCATGTCCCGGTTTCGCCGCCCACGGCTGCATGATACGGCCATCTTCCGTCTTCTCCTCTCCAGTAGCCTTCTCCTGCTTGAATGGCACAATAAACATCTTGACCTCTGCGCCAGACTCTTCTCCATCCCTTTCTTTGATTAATGCATCCCAGGTATCTGGCTGCGTTAAGCGTTTGCGCCGGTGATCGTAGCCCGAGGCAATAAAGTCTGTGCATGGGGTTATGTAGGTGAGCTCTTTCCAAGCGTCGCTGTTCAGGAGTGCTTCGATGTCAAAGTATGTGGTTACGTCACGCCAGCCGTCGCCCATGCCAAAGCCATGCCAGCAGTCCTCCACGACTAGCGTGTCCAGGCACAGTCCGGGGAGTAGGGTGAGTGCGTTGGCGGCGTAGTATGTGGGATAGTACTCTGGACGTTCAGACGCGTATAATGGGAATGGAAAGGCGCGGACTCGAACGTGGCGGATGCGCGTTACTACGCTCTGATCAACGGAGAGTAGTGTGTCCAGCAGGTTCTCCGTGCCTCGGAAATGGAGTGTACAGTTGAGTGGAAGATGGCGCCATGCCTCGGTTAAGACCTGACGACAGGTGAGTAGAAGCGCGATGCGGTCCGACGACTGAGATGTGTTGTTTGGGGCGCCGGGGTGTTTGAAGCCATGTCGGATGTTGTAGCTGCTGAAGAGGAATTCGTAAATCAGTTCGCGGAGTTCAACCGGGATGGTCAAGAGGTTTGGCATGTCCGCCGCGTAGTTGAATGAGCCATCGCGCCAACGACTGATCTCAGACGGAGGAAGCATTGTAAGTCTTTCGCATATAGAGCAGTGCGATCCCTAGCTGTACCTATGGGTAACTCGTTCAGATTCCTGGCTACCGTGGTATGGTGATGGTGCCCCGCAGAGTAAGACAATGTGACCTCTTTCCAGGTGATAAGCCAAACGTCAGATGCCGCAACTTCGAAGCTGACGAAGCTACCCCCTTCATTCGGAGGCAGCGGACCATGCGGAATATAAGGCAAAGCTCGCTTCTCACTACGGCATTGCGACATGCCTGGGCAACTGGCTGCCCTGGCGGTAAGATGACGTTTCGCATAGTCAAGCTCGCAAAACAGCACGCTAGAGTGATTAGCGCAAAAGATTGGTTGCATACTACGCAAACGGTCAAGAGATAACAACCCTTGCGCATGCCATTAGCCTAGCTGCTCCCTGCACACCTGTAAACTAAACTGTGATGGTGGGAAGTCTGGGCGTAGTGTCGATCTTGAGAGATCGAGATGGGATGCATTCTAGTCTGCTGTAAAACGATCTCGCTACGAATAGGCATGCTTGGTTCTGGGGTATCGTCGATGCTTGCTCAAACACCTGATCTGCGCTTAGAAACTTGAGTCCTTCCAACCCTACTGTACGCCTAACTGGCTTAATCTGATTTTGACCGTCCACGACTTCGTTGTTGCTCTTCGCGCAGCTTCTTCTGTTGCCATTGCCATTCTACCAGCACAGGTAGGAACTGCCACAGATCGAATTCAGGCCAAAGACACTTGAGGAAAACGATAGAGGTAGTCTCGTGACACTGCCAAAGCATAAAGTCGCTCAGCCGCTCAACGCCAGAGGTACGGACTAGCAGATCGAGTGGTGGCGCATCAGCTGTCATCATATTGTCATTCAGGGTCTGAGCACTAATAGTTTCAGGGTCTAGAAACGTAGGCCCTTGCGACTCGCCCTTTTCGGACGGGTTGATGGCAGTCGAGGTCGATGACGATCGCTCATCTTCAGCCTGAGTTGTTGCTTTCGATGAAGGCGAGGCTGAGCGGGACTCTGGCTGCTCCGCTCCGCTTTCCGTGTCCTCTTCGAGCATTTGTTTCCGAATGGTCTGAGCAATATGCGATTCGGAGAATGTGCGTTTCGATGGGGTTGAAAGGTTGTGGATCGGGGTGCTATACGTCTCGACTGTCTTCATAACAGCAGTTGTGATTTCGTGGCGCGAGGTATAAGGGAAGCAGACGTTGAGTACGGCTCTGGTTGGTGTCAGTGAACACTCTCTGAAGACGTCGGCGAGCATACTTCTTGTTGTGCGCAGTCATGGCGACGGCCTTGTCGACAGCCTGGAGGACGTCAGGCTGTATGAGTTCGCGCTGGCCTAGTACTCGAACGGATGCGCCATATCGATCTAGGAGTGCTCCATGCTCAGCCAATTGCTGGAGCTTGACCTTGGCCATGGACATCAGCGCATCGACCTCGTGTTTCGAGCGCTTGAAGTTTTCTATGCTGAAGGCGTATATGGTCACAACCTTGACGCCGGTCTTGTAGCAGACTTCCAAGATCTAGCGAGCGTCAGCACAGTGGGGAGATGGAATGTAAGTGCCATGACATACGCGAGCCAGCGACTCAAACCCCAAGTTATGCCCCTCTACGGTCTCAATGTGGTGATTCCGCGCAAACCGCCTGTTGCCGTCCATAACAAATGCGACATGCTGTGGGATTGGGCCCTGCTTGAGGGACCCAATGAGGAGCTCTCGTAGCTGACGGACAGTCCATGCCACTGGAGGCGATGTCGCGAACCACTTGTGTATGCGGGAGTCGTGGAGGGACCCCATGTTGGGTGTTGCGGTACTTGGTCTGGAAATCGTAGGGACTCCGGGGTCGCGGAAATGGTCGCAACGGGGTCAATGCAAAAGGATACTGCAAGGTGCTCCAGTGTGCAATAGTGCAATAAGGCCACAGGGTGTCATGAATCGGGCGGCATGCTGTATAAGAATATGCAGTCAACGCAAGATGCTACGTAACGGCCCCAAGGCGCAGTGAGCCCTGACGCGCCGGCCACCAAGAACAGCACAGGAGCCTCGGCGGCTCTTTCCGCACTGGGTGCGTGGCGTGGCCTGCACCCTGGGCAGCTGTGCCGGGTTCCAGGATGACTAAGCGCGGCCCTGCTATACCTGCGCTTCCGACGCTCGAATCCTTGCCCGTGTCCATCTTGCATCTTCCACCTTGCCCACCGCGAGCCTCTTTGCCGCGTCGTCAGAGCTGGTCTCACATACGTGTGCCTGCTCCCATATACTGCCCTTGCTGTCTCTCTGGGACCGACCGCATGGCCGAGGTGGCGCAGAGTAGCGTGGCTCAGCTCGCCGAGCAGCTTGCCGAAGGCTTTGCAGCCTTGAGCGGGGAATATGAGGCCTTGTTCGAGCAGCAGAAGCAGCTCGAAAGCAAGCTGTCATGGGCCAAGCAACAGGTACGTACCGACTTTTGTCAATGAGTGCTCCCTCGTGTGATGAAACACTTTAGCTCTAGACCTGCAGCTGCATTGCGGCTTTGACAGAAAACAACCACAGCATAACCTGATCTCGATTCTACCTTCGACTCCACTATCATTCACCCTGCATGTGCCCATGCTAACAAGCAGCAGTATCTGGACCTCTTGAAACGGTTCACGCCGGCGTCGCTTTCGCAAGACCACCTTGCCTTCCTCCAAGACCTTGAGCGAGTGGCGGACGAGCAGCCCCGAATACGGTTAAATTTGGTGGACCAGCTGGCACAAAGCGATGATGTGGAGCGGAAGAGTCGAGCTGTGGTCATTAGGAAGGCCGAAGAGGCTGTCATCAAACTGCATGCTCCGGCGAGCGAGTCAGGCGTGAAAATCTGGAGCGGGCCCTTGGCCGATGAACCCAACCTGTTACCAGATACCCATACCGACGTCACCAAGTTGCCCTTGGAAAAGGACTTCACGACGACGGGAACCCCTAGTAAGCTGGGATGCCCCTTTGCATCTGGTAGCGGTAGAGGCAGTCCTCTAGTTACGCCCCGTAGTTCAACCTCACGATTGAGTTTACGAGGCAGGAGATCAAAGCGTCCGTCTTTCACCGATCCGATCCGCGCCGAGATCTGCAGTAATGATCCTGCGTCCGCGTCACCTTCAGTGGCTGCCACTGGGTCTGCCGCTGTCTGCCCGATCCGGTTCCTCGACCAGCACGATCCCGAGGAAGTCGCCAAGTACTTCGAGAAGCATAAGCATGAGTTGCCACGCAGCCACGAAGTGTGCATCACACGCTTCCAGAGCAATCAAGAGAGCATAGAACAACTGGACCGAAAGTATGGCAACTTGGTCAACATGATCCAAGGATTGGGTCAGACGCACCAGGCGTGGCTGCCAGAAGAGCCGGAGGATGCTATCGAAGAAGAACCCGAAGTTGGAGCAAACGCCAGTCCGGATGTCAAGGCAGATGCCAAGGTCCAAAAATGGGCTACGGCTGTTTCGGCAAGTTTACAAGATGGAACTCCAGCCGGAGCAGAGGAGCCGGAAGAGCAAGTCATGGACGAGACGAGGACAACGCACTTCGACCGGCCATTCAAGGAGGTTAGAGTCGGGGAATCACCGAGTCGGCCCTGGGGCATTACGATACCGGCCAAGTACACTGATGCAGAAAGCTCATCTTCTGTGGGTTCCGCTGCAACTGCGTCTCCGCAGCTGCCGCTTGAGACGGCCCGGACGATTGGCGAGACGCCGCAAAAGTCTGGCAAATGCCCCTTCGATCATCGTGCTATGGGGAAGATGCCCGAACAACAAACTCCGCGGTCAGCACCTCATCCGCAATCAAAGCCCGAGCTTGTAACTCCTCATATGCCACCCCAAGAACTTCCATCGCAACCACAAGGCCAAGAACAACACAAGAGAGAACAAGAAGCTCCAAAGGTTGTTCCACAAATGGTCTTCAATGGCCCAGTCTTCCTTGGCTATCCTCCAGATCAGTTGATTGCTCTGTTGCAAAACAGCAATCTTGGAGCTGCAATGCGGTGAGCGCAGAGCTACAGATGCACTTTTCATTCGAAGGGACTAGTTGATTTGAGGTACTGTATTGTAATCTGAAGGTAGGCTCTGAAACTGCTTCTTGAGCATTTGTTACTGCTTGCCTCTTCGCGTCTGTTGTGCACTGTCCCGCACGCACCCATCCTACGTCTCAGCTGTTGTGTATCGGTCATCTCTTGATGGTCTACGCTCATCGTCACTCGCGCTTCCGCGAAATCTTCGGCTTGGTCCTGCTACTACTCGGCCGTGACGTGGTCATGCTCGATTTTCTGATAAGCTCACTTCTGCTTGAGGTCTGTCATCCATGTCCGCACGGCTTTAGCACTATCGTGTGCAGCACGGAAAACTAGGCGAATGTCAGCACGCGCAATGAGGATCATGACAGCCATGACTTACGTTGCCGTTCGTTTTCGTCCAAGCCTCGCATGAAGTCCGCGCCTTCGCCCAGTGCGCCTCGCGGGTTATGAGCTTGATCGGCTATGACCGCAGCCCTTGCTTTGAATGTCTGCTTCAACATGAGCTGAAAGTGGTCTTTGTTGTCGCGAGGACATGACGTACATCACTCAAGACTTCAATCATCTCCTCTTCCTCAAACAATTCTAGGATCCTAGCACCAAGATTGTAAAAGTGTGGTGCCAGTGCTCGGAGATCGACAGTTCGCGGATCAGCTTTCAGGGCATTCAAGACGCGTGGAGAAAGTGCTGTAGGTGGGTCAAGGGTCACCAGAGAAGATGTGTTTAGACTCTGGCTGTCGATAGTCAATACATGCTTGGTCAATGGGTCCAACATGGTAGCTACCTCAGTGCGAGCATCTCTCCTAACCAGAGAGGAAGCTCAACCTTGGAGCCCTGCTTCATGTCGCCGCTCATATTGCCTTCGAGATAGCCCAGACCAGGGACGGTGAGCTCGAAGGTGCATGGTACTTTCTGAGCATCCGTTAGGATGGCATCAACATCGTAGTAGGAGCTCATTTTGGGCCTGAAGAATCAATCAGTAGACAATTTTGATATGCTTTAAGTCGTCAAGCTGTGGTGCAAGCGAAGAGAACGGCGGAGATAATCCCTGTTCGAGGCAACAGACGTGTCGCGTGTCGCGCCCACCAGCCCGTATATCGGGACGAATATGCAAGGAGACGAGAACGTGGTCCATATAAATGAAATGATAAGCGCGGAACTGAACAGAAACCCAAAGAACAGAGACAGGATTAGAGCTAAGCGGGCGCGACCAGGTGCTCAAGAAAGTGCTTGCTTACCTCGTGGTCGCCTCTGCATACGCGTCTGTGAGTGCCTGGCGGAAGGTGGGCGGCTTTATAGTAGCGTGTTTGCCCCGGAAATTGATGTCACTTCGCGCCTTTCACTCCAACTGCGCGTCGAGAAGCTCCGCCGAACCACTTGAGAAAGAAAGAAAAAAGCCCTCCTCGTTCCTCGTAGCTCTCCACTACGTAGTCTCGAGGGTGCTGTTGCAGTGACTCGCCTAGCTAGCCGCTGCCGGTAACCTGCACATTGCTCTCTTGCTGCCCCAAGCTTTGCGACTCTGGACATCATAGGAACGAGGCGTCGGCTACCTACATGAACCGCCTCGTCCACCACTGCACAAGAGCTGAGTAGATTTCCGGGCCAGCAAAACCCTCCAGCACCACACATTGCTCTCTACACACGCAGCCTATACCGTACGTCATGCGCACACGAGCTCAACCCTCCATCTAGTGCCGTGTGTATTACCTCGTTGCACTCAGCTCAGCCTATTACTCCCAGAAGCACTGTGGCTAACAATTCACCGTCACAGACTACAAGCTTCTGTAGCCCCCGATTGCGCATTGCTCGCCGTCTTTTCATGACCGCACGCCGCGAGCACTACTGCACCGCGCCATAGGCCCGCTCCACATCTCCGGCCGCTGCCATGGCTGTCAACGAGCGAATATCACAGCTCATGGGCGCTCTCGACTCCGCTTCCGGCCCCGATACGTCTCGTGCGACCTCACCGGGTGGCGACTGGCGGCAGGCCAACGGCGGCGTCAACGGAGCCGACGACAGGAGCCGCCCGCGCACCTTCCCATACTTCAAGTACCTGCCCTACCAGACGGAAGACCAGAGCGAGCGTGAGGACAGCTTGAACACGTGCCTGAAGCACCTCTACATTGCCGTGTCAGCGGGCGACTTCGCGCCGGGCGCAGTGCACTGGACGCGCGAGATTCGCGGATGGCTGTCACTCAAGTTCGATCTTCCCCGCAGCACGCGGGTGAAGCTCGTGAACCTCTATTACGAGCTGGCACTGGCTCCGGGGCTGGACTACCTTGTGGCGGAGCGCTTCGCGAGCATGTTCATGGTCTTGACCAAGTGAGTGGCCCCAGCTGACGAACCACAATTGGCAGCTCCAACTGAGACTTTGACAGGCGCAAACACTACCTCCGACCCGGCAAAGACCTGACACTTGACTGGCGGCCGCTGTACAGGGAACTGAAGCTATTCGTCCTCCCCTCAGAGTCTGGAGGCTCGCATCCGCCAAACGTGAAGCGCAATATCCGGACCCTGACCAAGATGTGTACCTTCGCTCAGCTATACTTCGATCCGAAGGAAATACCTGCCATATTCGAAGAGCTGTTGCCCTTCTTCAGCACCTCTTTCAGCGAAGGCGCTTTTGTCGTTGTAGGCTTGCTCAACTTGCTGCTCCCAACCCACCCAGCCCCGGAGGACATGCAGCAACTGCTGCCGCAGGAGTATCTGCCCACATTCTTCCATCTTTGGTCGCTGGTGAACCGGTCGCGGTTGTTCGACGCTCACTATATCGATACGCTGTCGCGGTTGGCCAGGGACAGCCTGACCGCAGAACATGTCCCCTTCTCACAGTATGGTGTCTTCACGGGCGAGCAATCGTCTCAGATTTTTACAGCCATCTTGCGATTACTCGAAATTCCAGTTGGCCAAGCGACATCACCCTACAGCAGCACGGTCGACCTCGGCGCAGGCCTAGCCGTAATGCTCGACCGTGACCAGCGAAAGCATCCATCTACCCACCACATTGCTCGTATCATCGCCATGTCGCTTTCGCCAGCATGCGCCGAGTACCCGAACTCTGTCCTGAGCAAGCTGGAAGGCCTTATCCAGGCTGTCGAGACTTTCTTTCATCCTTCGAATTCCGGAAGCTGGACTAGGCCTCTGGCGCAGTTGGTGTACTACCTGGCGGACTTCTTCGTTCTGCGCTGGAATCGAGAGCACAGCGGCGAGATGGATGTGCCGGAGGACCGTCAGCTGAATGATGCAGTCAAGAGGCGCTTTGTGCTCTGCTTGCGAGAGGTGACTTTCATGGGTATTTTCTCTAAGAGTGACAAAGCCGTACAATATGCCTTGTCTACCCTGCAGAGCTTGGCTTACCTGGAACCCAACCTGATCCTCCCCGGTGCACTACAGAGGATTTACCCGGCAATGCAGGGGCTTGTTGAGGTACATCGAACGATCTCATCAATCCGCGCGTTGCACATGCTTTCCAAGGTTATGGCGAAGACGAAGGGCTTTCGGTGCCACGTTACGAGCGTCCTCGGACTTGCACTTCCTGGTATCGATGCCAACGACCTGGAAAAGACGTTGCACACTTTGCAATATGTTCAAGGCGTGTGTTACCTCGTCCCGTTTCATGATCTCACAAAGGCGAAGAAAGCCGCAGATGAGGAACCTTCCAGAGACGGAGCGACCACCCCCATGGAGGATGTTGGCGGTGATACAGGGCTTGCTGTGCAATGGATCACAGAACAGGTCGAACGGCTGGAGAGCGCCCGTGGTAACATTGAGATTGATTACGACCAAGAGCTGAGCGACGAGGATGAGGCGATGATTCTACGCTCGTCCACGACGGGACTTAATGAATTCCTGATATCGTTCCTTGGTCGTGTATTTACGCTTCTGGAAAATCTACCAGACGCGTCGAGAGTCCGAAGTGGATCTCCTGAAGAATATGTGGTAAATCATCTTCCGGCAGCATTCACACCGTTGCTGGCGGCGCTCTCGCCCGAGCTGTATGATGTTGCGCTAGACAAGATCGCCAACTTCATCACGAATCATGTCATCCATCAAGCTCGAGATGCTATCGCATTCATCTGCAACAGCCTTGTCAAGATCAACCCAGAGAAGGCCCTGAAGCGTCTATTGCCACATCTCTTCGCAGGCATTCGCACGGAGATAGAAGACATAGGCGCAGGCTCGACTCGCACAACCGGCGCTGAAGTACTCCCACGCGACCGCGCTTTAGTATGGAATCTTAGTATTCTCAGCATGTGTGTTGTACATGTCGGCGACGCTGTCCTTGAGTGGAAAGACGAGCTCTTCGATATCGCGGAGTACATGCAGCAGCGGTGTCGAGGCACTCCTACTGTGCATGTGTCCAACTTCATTCACCATCTGCTGCTCAACCTCACATGTACCTACACCATTGACTACTCAATCTATGAGGATGATGAGCTCGCGAGAGGGTTGTCGACAGAATCCTGGGGCAGGCAGGTTGATGTCAAGAAACTAGACGTCAAGTGGCATTCTCCCAACGCCGAGGAGATTGACTTCGCTGTTAAACTCTTCGAGACTCATGCCAACAACTCGATGAAGGCACTCACTGCGCTCACTCAACCCAATCCACCAATCAAACGCGAGGGCACCGGCAAAGACTGGTCAGACGAGGTATCAAGAAACCTCGTCCTTCTAAGGCTGATCATTTCCGGTATCTCAGTTTTATTCGATGTGCGGCATGATCAAGTTACTGATGATAACACTGAATCAGACAGTGGTTCAGATCCAGATGCCATGGACACAGAAGGCATCGATGATGACGCTGGTTTGGGAGAGGCCGAAGATGAAGAGGTCAAGCCAACATTCCAATACGAGAGCGGCTACCCATTGCGACGCGATGAGGACAGTTACAAGCTCATCCACGACCTCCGACACCGTGTTGGCGAAATCCTACACAACGTGCACCGCTTCTTGATTGAGAAGCAACCAGACGATGTTCCATGCTTCAATTCCCTGTACAATGCTTACCGCTCGTGGTTCATCGATGTGGGTATTGAGCGCTCTGCTCATGTACTTGACAGGATATCTAGGCTGCTTGACAACGATGAACAACCCTTCAGGTTCAGCGGTCTTCGCAAGCAGTATCCTCGGCCTCTACTGGTCCGACGCGCCAATGTTTACCATCTACAGCGGCTGCGGCATAACGCCAACCCTCGACCGCACACCGAGCTTGACAAGCTATTACTACTTGACCTCGCTGAGTCGAGTATTTCCTTGTATACTGAGATTCGCCGCACTGCTCAGACCGCCAACGAATCAGCTGTGAAGTGCATATTGGGCGCTCGACCATTGGTCATTCCACCTTTACTGGATGCTTTCGTTAAGGCTGTAGAGCGGAGTGATTACCCTCGTATCAAGGGTGCCATGTTCGCCCTTCTGTTCGGAAGCCTAGCCAAGACTATCAGCCGGGACTGGAGGTTCACTCCTCGATTGATCAAAGCCTTTATTGAAGTTACCGGTGCCGACAAACCTTCAGTACAGAAGCTTGCTACCAATGCCACGTTTCAGGTCATGGACATGGGCAAAGCGATGGAACGCATGGTCATCCTTGAGCCAGAGGTCGTCCAAGCCATTGCATACGCTATTGATTCTGACGAGGATGAAAACGTGCAGTCCAAGGTCACAAAGCGACGGGACTATATTAAGAAGAAGCGCGCCCGCATTGAAGGCAAGAAGGCCGATCTATCGAAAGAGCTAGTCGAAATCGCCAATACGGAGCATTGGAAGAAGGTTAGCCGTACTGCCGCCATCATTGTCAACCTCGGCATGCGCTATGATACGATCGCTTCCGATGAGATGATTGATTTGGTTGCGAAGGGCGCTATTGATCAGCATCCTAGCCTCCGTGGTCTGTATGCTGGTGCTTTGATCGGACTATTTTCTGTAATACAAACACGCGCCATTACTGGTCACGACTACAAGCGGTACCTGCTTGGCGAAGAAGAGCTACCAGATAAGAGGACTGTCAACACGAAACCCGATGACCCCAACTGGACTGAAGAGTACTTGGATTCATTTGCGCATCCCGAAGCCAAGTATTATGTGGATTTCGACTACCCAGGTTGGCTAGTATGGAACAAGACTATGACGGTTTTCTTACCAAATGCACCGCAGGTCTCATACGATGGTGTCGAGGATGATGTCCGCAAAAAGATTGCGAAGCATCTCACACGTTCGTGGTTCTCGAATTACTTCGCATTCATGAAGCAAGAGCCGCGAGACATTAGCGCCGACCGTTTCCGAATGTCAAGCGCTATGCTGCTAACGCACTCGTTCGATCTTGTCTTTTGTGGTTTGACAGAGGCTACTTTTGAGGATATCAAAGACCTCACTCAGTCTGTTTACGGGGATGGTAGCGATAAACACCAGCACCGTGCGACGTCCGAAATCATGGCCGCACTAATATCTTGTGCTCCTGATCTCAAACCTGAGCAGCGACAAGAGGTCTGGGAATACGTATTCCCCATCGTGCGCGGCATTTTCAAGGATGGCCTGACGCCCGAGAACTCCGGTTACTGGACAACATTCCTGCATGTCGTCCTGCAGTCGAAGGACCCGAGACGAGGTTGGCCTCTGGTCGATTGGCTAGCTAGTTTCCGCCTCGATATGGATTCCAACGCTGCCTTCAAAGAGAGCTCCAAGGTTCATCTGCTGACTCAATGTATCTGTGACGCAGGCTGGCATTTCCGCCTTGAGAAACCTATTCTAGAAGACTTCCTGAATCATCTCGACCATCCATACAAGGGCGTACGTGAAGCGATGGGTCAGACTATTGCAAGCATCCACCGAACGCGTTATCATGAATCATACAAAGATGTTGGTACCCTCATCAAAGCACAAAAAGAATCTTCGTCGATCGGTGTCCGCCCGTACCAGCCAACAGAGGAGTTCTCAAATATGGTCACTGATGTATTCGACCGCCTCGAGGTTTGGCGCCATCAACGTCCCGCCGGTCAACAGACGCCCTCGTCATATACGTCTGGTGGCAAAACAGTGCTCCTTTGGCTTGACTCCACCCTCTCCTCCTACGAATGCACATCGCTTGTCAAGTTCTTCCCGAATGTCTTCATGGAACAACTACTCCACATGATGGACATCAAAGAGGACCCCGAACTCCAATCTCTCGCCTACCACGTCTTCAGACACCTCCCCAACATCCCACATCGCGAGGGCGAAGACTCCGAGTTCATCGCCGCACTCATCCGGATTGGCCGCAATGCAACGAGCTGGCACCAGCGGCTCAGGATTCTCATCAACATCCAGGTCATCTACTTCCGCCGACTGTTTCTCATGAGTGAACAACAGCAGCAAAGCATGTTTGATTGCGTCTCTGCCATGCTCTCAGATGTCCAACTAGAGGTCCGTATGGGCGCTGCTACAACACTGTCTGGCATGATCCGCTGCTCGCCTGTTGCTTTACGTGATCGACAGGTCTCGACGCTTAAGGAGCAATTCACAAAGCAACTTAACAAACACCCACTGCCAAAGAAGCGCATTCCTGGTACACCGACTCCGGAGCAGAGTAAGCTCGTTTTGACGCGCCATGCTGCCGTCCTGGGTCTGGGAGCACTTATTCAGGCGTTTCCGTATCAGAGTCCGCCGCCAATGTGGTTACCGGATGTGCTTGCTACGTTGGCGAGAAAGGCGGCAAGTGATCCGGGAATGGTGGGCAAGAGTGTCAAGAGCGTACTTGCGGATTTCAAGAAGACGAGGCAGGATACTTGGCATGTCGATGTCAAGGTAAGTCACTGCGTCCATTTGTAGTACTATAGAGGCACTCAGGGATGGGGGCTAACGTGGAACAGGCTTTCGAACAAGAACAACTAGAGGATCTGGAGGGTGTGCTGTGGAAGAGCTACTTCGCCTAGACGAAGGATGTCAATACGAGACACGAGTAGAGTATGGACCAATGGATACGACGTGTAAGCAAACTGTAGACGTTACGAGTGGCGTCTAAGGACTGTATTATATGCCAGCGAACAGGGTGGTACGGTAGGGATTTTAGTACGGTATTGCTCCCTGACCATTGATGACTACTAGAGACACGAATGGGCCTTGCATGATCGGCGCATAGCGGAATGAAGATATGTATCTTCTAGATAGAATTCAAATCGTGCTTCCTCATCAAGGTTTCGCGCTCAACAACGTGCTGACTCGGGTGACAGCCCTGGAGGTGGGGTGGGATGCCTTGCTTGGGTCCTTTAAATCCGCAGCTGCCCCTCCCCCACTACGGAAAGCTCGAAGCTACATCATACCACCCCGTTAATTGTTTACCACAACACGGAATACAGAACTGTTACACTCTCCGCCCCCACGAGAGTTAGCTAGCGTACTCAGCATGCCGCTGACGATACTCACGGACGACGACGTGCGTAGTTTACTACTACAGCTCACCAAGCAAGATGTCCAAGACCTGCAACAAAGTCTCGCAGACGCGCTGCACTACTATTCCACATCCACCGAAGAAGATTCAAATGGCTGCTGTTCGTCCTATCAACCACTGCGCACGTCGCTGAAGCGCAACGATGGACAAACGACGCTACTTATGCCTGTGAGATCCACGCGCTTTCACCGTCCCGGCAGACATGATAACTAATGTTCTGTCTCTACGCTCAGGCTAGCAGCAACGACGGTATTGGCGTAAAAATAGTAACGCTGGCGACCCCCGATAAGAAGCAGCCATCAGACACAGCCGCAGTCACTTCATCCCTCGACACGCTGTCGCTGTCGCAGCAGTCTACGCAGTCCAATGCCTCGTCGACGACCGCAGATGAGCCTCCAAAGTCGCTTGCGAGTGCGCAGAGTACAACGCCAAAGGGCAGTCTTACACTATTCGACAAGGTTGGGAATCCCAGGGCACTTGTGAATGCCGAGGAGATCACTGCGTTCAGAACCGCGCTCGCGAGTACCATGCTGTTTAAGAAGCGGGAAAACGTACACGACGTGGTGGTATTCGGGGCAGGCAAACAAGCATACTGGCACATACGACTCGCACTGCTGCTGCGCGGCTCCGACATCCACCACCTCAACATCATCAACCGCGACTTCGACCGCGTCCACCAAATGCTCCAGAAACTATACAACCCGCACGAGCAGCCCGAGCAATTCTCCGCCTCAGATACACGCGTCCCTGCCTACCGCTACCGGGACAACGCAACCGCGAACGATATTCTGCCGCGGCCGAAAGTCCAAGTTCTGACACCAGGTCACGGCGAGTACGAGCGTTTGCTGAAGAGCACGATACGAGCCAGCAGCGTCATTTTCTTCACTACCCCGTCCCTCACCCCGCTCTTCCCCGCGCCGTATCTCACGAACCCAGAAGGCCGGAAAAAAGGACGCTATCTCGCTGCCGTCGGGAGCTACAAACCTCACATGGTGGAGATCCACCCGGATATCATTCGCCAGAATGTCGCGCCCGAACACGGACATCATTTCCACAAACATGCTCAGCAGGGGGGTGCCATTGTCGTCGATAGCGTGGAGGCGTGTCTACAGGAGGCGGGCGAGATTATCCAAGCTCGCCTGGGCCCGAATGAGGTTGTGGAGATTGGCGAACTGCTCATGCTGAAGCGCGATGCGGAGCGACGGCGGCTGGAAGGTCAGGCGAACGACACTACAGAGGGCTTGGATGAACATGGTGTGGAGCTCGGCGAGAGCGAGAGGACCAAGAAGAAGAGGCGGGGCAGCAAGGAGAAGGATCACGAGTACGAGGATAAGGTGCATAAGAGTTTGATTGATTGGTTACAGAAGGGTAATGTCATCTACAAGAGTGTGGGACTGGGGTTGATGGATGTCGTTGTTGGGAGCGACTTGGTTCGGTTGGCAGATGAACGAGGTATTGGAACGAGGATTGAGAACTTCTAGGCAAAATCTCCGCATCCGTCGCCTCATCTGGAATGCCTCGGCGACTCTTGTGAGTGCAGTTAGATTTTGTTTTGTATGACTAGATTTACCGAGACATTGAGCAAGGTCAGCGCTTGAATAGATGTTCATCACTTAAAAGGGCACAGTGATGCAGGCGTGCGTTATCGTGATTGATTCCAGTCAATGCAGTCTTAAGTGACTGCTTTTAACCCTCCTAAACTCCGTGGTATTGTAACCGCCTACATGCAGAGATAAGAGACACGCCATGAAATTCGTAATGAACCCTCCAAAGCACCGCAAGACCCGCTTAGATCTTGATAGCGCTCTCCAAAGCCTTCCTGCGCTTGTCCATGCGAGCATTGGCCTTGGCACCCATGATACCACCGCCCCAGTGGCGCGAGGCGTCCTTGTGATGTGACTCGAGGTAGCCATCGTTGACGGCCGAGACGAGCTTGGAAAGATCGGTCTTGTCCTCGGAGCGGACCTCGGTAAGAGCGAGGACAGCGGCGGTCTTCTGGTGGACGACCGTGCCGAGTCTGGCCTTGCCCTTGACGATAACGTATGGGACACCCATCTTGCGGCAGAGGGCGGGGAGGTAGACGACGAGCTCGATGGGGTCGACGTCGTTGGCGATGAGGACGAGGGAAGCCTTCTTGTTCTCGACGAGGCCGACAACGTGGTTCAGACCGAACTTGGCGGTGTAGGGCTTCTTGCTGACATCCTCCTTCTTCTTGCCCTCGGAGATGGCGGTGGCCTCCTTGGTCAGGCGCTCCTTCTTGTCCGCCTTGGTCTCGGGGCGGTACTTGTTGAGGAGCTTGAAAGCCTGGGTAGCAACTGTGAAGTGTTAGCCTCGGTCTACTGCGCCGCGTGTGTGTAGCTTACGGTTGCGGTCAGCAACGTGCTGGAACTGGGCGATCGCCGGCGGGACCTTCAAGCGGAGGTTGAGGATCTTCTTCTGGCGCTGAAGACGGACGTATGCGGGCCATCGCACCATGCGGGCGAGGTTGCGCTGGGGCTGGATGTCCTGGCCGATACCGAAGTTCCTGGGGCGCTTCTCGATGAGAGGGTTCTGTCATGGTTAGAGCGTGCAACCAGGACGGAACAGAGAATTTAACACGTACCTTGGCGGGCTTCTTGCTGCCACCGGCCTTGCCCTGGGGGAAGGGCGCAGGCGCCGCTTTCTTTCCTTTAGGAGGCATCTTGGAGATTTGTCGAGGCTGTCATAGAGAACAGAAACCATTAGCGAATGCTCATCCACTAATTAGGTTCTGTGTCTCGTAAGAGCAAGAGGGCATTGCTGCCGTTCTACGCTCTAGCCATCTTTGTGTTCGACATGCTCCATACAGAGACATGCGAGTGATGATATGCTACCGAGCAATCATGGTATGGGTTGCGCTTACCGTATGTATTTGGCGGCGGTCGACGAAGTTGAGGTTGACGAAGATCGAAACGGAAGCCGCAAAGTTTCGCGAGGGACGAAATTCAAGTGCGGTGGTCGCGGCGAAACATATCGCCGGCGCTAAAAAACCGCCCAATCGCGACGCGCCCCGACCAACCTCACGAACACCGAGACCGGGCGATGCAAGCTCGGGAAGATCGAGTTGACGAGAACGATGAATCAGCTGGAGGGAAGGCGCATTAGACAGCTCGTCTTGATCTTCTGTTCTTGGAAGACTTTGCTGCTTTTACTCGCAGCTTTCTGTCCCGGTCCTGGATATGACACCTCAGCTCTCATACTGTTCGACCCAAGCATCCAGCGCCATGAGAACTTCAATAAACTATCTCGACATGATCGACTTACCCTCAATCTCCTCCGTTGGGATGCTTTCTACTTCGCCAAAGCCGCTGAGCGTGGTCACACTTTCGAGCAGGAATGGGCGTTCAGTTGGGTGTACTCACAGCTTCTCGGGCTAACAGGACAATGTGAGAGCTCCTACCCACTGTCTTAGCTTAGCGTTAACGGGAGATTAGACTTTTGCGGGAATTCGGCCTGTCCATTTCAGTACTACATTGTCGCTGGAATTGCCCTTTCTCATGCCTTTCATTTCATGTCCGTGCTCGCCCTCTATCGGCTGTTAACCATGATTCTGGGCCCACGACAGCCGCGCGATATCCCCTTCATTGCATCCGTCTTACACATACTAACACCAGCTTCGCTATTCTACTCCGCGCCCTATGCAGAGGCCTTGTTTTCTTTGCTCAACTTGACGGGCATGATTCTTTACGCACAATCGAAAGCCGCGGCCAACGCCGGCAAATCGACTATCCGGGAAGATGCTTACAAGCTAAGCTCAGGCCTGGTCTTTGCTTCGGCAGCCTTGGTGAGGAGTAATGGCTTGCTGAGCGGCTTGATCTTCCTGTACGACGTTGCAAGATATTTGCCTCGTATGGTACCAGCACAGCTGAACCTTCATGACGTCAGAAGAATCATTGTTACCTGCGTGGCAGGTTTGTTCATCGCGATCGGGTTTTTTGGGCCCCAGTATCTGGCATATACGGAGTTTTGTGGTCGAGAAGTCGACCCTGATGCCCGGCCTTGGTGCGAGAGGAGAATCCCAAGTATCTACACTTGGGTACAAAGTCACTACTGGTATGATATATCAACTCGATTATTATACTTGCCTAACGCTCCCCAGGAACGTTGGTTTCTTCCGTTACTGGACTCTATCAAACTTGCCCCTCTTCTTACTAGCGGCACCCATGTTGTGGCTCATGCTCCATTCAAGTGTCACAATTCTCCGCAGCTGTATCCAGCCACCGTTGCATGGGCGTCGTGTCCCCCAGACTTATGAAACGGTCGGTTCCGAGGTTATCTCTTCCGTGACGCACAGCCTCCCGGAGCTCGCATTGCCCCAGTTGGTGCTGGCCGTAACGGCTATCACTAGTTTCCATGTCCAGATCGTCAACAGGATTGCTTCTGCATACCCGACCTGGTACGTAATGATGGCTACATGGCTGCGAGACAGCAATATAGCACGGGGGACGAACGAGATCTCGCAACTAAGCCAATGGTTCGTTCGGGGTATGGTCATGTATGCTGTGATCCAGGGTATGCTATTCGCCAACTTCCTCCCGCCGGCTTGAACGTATGAATGGAACTTCTGTCTAAATACTATTTGGAAGTGGAGAGATTCCTGACGTACCTACTGTCATTGTTCAGCTCTCCGCATCCACCGTCCCTATGGCAGCGGTGGGAAATTGTTCCACTTTCCAACTTGCTCAACCTAGTTCACGGAGCTAACGCAATCGTCTTCTACTCTACCGATACCCCCAGAATACACAAACGTTATACTTCATTCGTACAGAAACATTCTAGTTTACTGCACCCCACACTGGCTGACCGGGTTCACGCATGAATGGAGATTACTACACCGTCACGATTGACCCGAGACTGAAACCAGGAAACAATCAAAACCATCGTTGACAATTCCAGTGGTACATTTTGTCTCAACCCAAAGACATAATGCCATGTCAGTTCGCTACAGCTCGTGGCACATTGGCGTTAGTTCTGTCACATCTGCTCCTTTTGGCGCAAGGCCTGTCATGCTCGTTGAGAAGTCCGTAGGGCCGCTACCGAGTCTACGCCCTGCTGGTTTTCCTACTCTCCGGACTCGGTAGACACGAAGTGCAATACCTCAAGCATGTGCACTTTTTGGTGTCATCGCGTCGTGGTTCACAACAGCATAGGCATTGTACGTCCTACGTTGGGCTTCATGGCGAAGCGAATTTGTGGCTCTTTGACACTCCCATGCGGAATACGGTACAGCGAGACATTGTCACCCGCAAATAATTAGTTTTGATGATCTCGGAAGCAATGATACGCCAGTTCCATGGCCTCGGTAGTTTTGCAACTATCGAATGCTTCCCGGCGCCCATGTGTGTAATAGTCTTCGCACTCGCTCCTGCCGAATTGGACTATCTACAAGGGACCGAGGCCTGTAACAAGCAGCTGACCCGTTTGTCTCAGCGCCGCCACCAAGTGCATCTCTGACGGTATTGCACCGGCAGGAGATGCCGATGTCGTCGTTCGTTCAACAGTGGGTTTCATTGCCCCGCCGTTCGATTCCGGAACGACACAACGGTATGCGTACGCACTTACTTGACCTTCCTGGCATCGCTGTGTGCGTATACCCTTACCGATCACGCATCTCCTGCAAAATGCGGTATGTCGGCGCCGTTAATCATGCAGTGACTACTCCTTGAGTATCTAGGCCTACAGTCCTTCGTCATACATATATGTCTCGCTTGATCTATCTTCGTTACTGCATCCACAGATGGATATGAACAACCCGCCACTCTGCGACTATTAGAGCTACTCTCCACCGGATCCCTAAATCTCCACTTCGGAAGCGAACGATCATCCCATCAACGAAAGACAGTGCAGAGTGTCGCAGAAACGCCATGGCTTTTCATCGGCATACTGGGAAAGGTGTGAAGCCACAAGCTTGTCTGGCAGAAGCGGCAGATGCGATATTTCGGTTTCTCACGTCTTGTTGTCGTATGGACGACGTATAAGAGCATTCTTTCTCCCATTGATGTGATTACAGGCATCCGACCGCAGCATTTCCACTCGTTTTTCTGATGGTCAAGATGAAACTCTCTGCACTCCTCGGTGTCTATTGCTCCTCGTTTGTTGTTACCGGATTCCTGGACGTCAGACAAGATGGGTGTCGTCAGGACGACTGTTATCGCGCAGTCTGGGGCACCGATCTGGGCTTGGAACATCCTTTCGTTGCCTACGCAGACTGCCAAAGGCACCTCACAACGACTACAGTCTTTCACCCTATGTATGGATTTGTATCAGCTCTAGTACACATTTCTAATGGCGTAATGACAGTACCACTATCACTACTGTGACCAAGACGACCACAACAACAACCACGTCCTGCCCTATCACTTCAGTTACCCCTATCATATCACTTCCACCAGGCGAAACACCTGCTCTATCAGCGCAGGTTATGAAATTCAAAGCGCGTCAAGCACCGCCAACTGAGTGGATCACAACCACAACCCGTGGACCATTCCCTATATACGCTGCCGACAAATGTACTGGCGGGGTCATTCAGTATACGAGTGCCTGCTATTGCAAGACCATAACCCAAGGTTCTCTCCAATTGCTTGGCTCGGTAATTTACAACCTCCCAGTCTGGGGGAAAGCAGAGCTGACACTCTACAGACGACGACCTCTACCACATCGACTATTCTTACGGATACGCTGACGACCGGCACGCCTTGCCCAACTTCTACCGTTAGCCGGACACATTCATTCTCCTCCTCGGCGACTACAATTACGACGACTTCCCTCACAAGCAGTAGTTTTATTAGTACGGTAACGAGTACTTCAGCATCTTTTAGCACGGAGTCTTCTTCAACCAGTTCGGGTACCTTGTCAGCCTCTACGGGCGCATCATCCACATCTTCAGACGTGTCTAGTAGCTCGCCTTCTACAAGCGACTCATCTAGCACTTCAAGCGACCCGTCTACGGCCGCAAGCCATTCGTCTACAACTACAAGCCCTTCATCCAGTTCCTCAATTGAGTTTTCTACAACATACAGTCTTTCAACCCTCAGTTCAAGCCCGTCTTCGTCCACGGGTAGTACAGCCAGCAGTTCAAGCACCTCGTGTACTACACCAACGGTTTCGACCCATTCGTCCACTACCTCAAGCAGCTCGCTTAGAACCTCGAGCGAGCCGTCGACGACTTCAAGCAGTCTGATTACTTCCTCTACCTCAAGTAGCTCATCTAGTACGAGCAGCTCTTCCATCACGACCAGCACATCTAGTATGAGCAGTGCATCAAGCACGAGCATTTCGTCTAGTACGAGTAGCTCGTCCATTCCAAGTAGCTTGTCCAGTACGGATAGATTGTCCAGCACGAGTAGCTTGTCTAGCACTAGTACTTCGTCCAGCGCCAGCTCTTCCTCATCTTTCAGCACTACAACGAGCTCTTCGTCCAGCACCAGTTCGACTTCTCTTTCAAGCAGCGCTACAACAACCGACTCCTCCAGCAGCACTACCCCTTCGTCATCAACTACTAGCATCACATCCTCGTCCTCCTCTTCACTCACAACAACCTCAACCTCAACCTCCACATCCACCTCCACACCCACCCCAACACCCCCTCTCTGCGGCGGCCCGGGCGTCCTCCTCTGCTCCGGCGGCTGCCACGACACCAAAAACGACATCCTGCACTGCGGCCGCTGCAACAACGCCTGCGCGCCGGGAAAAGACTGCGTCAACGGCGTCTGCGCCTCGCCTCCATGCGACTCACGCTGCGGCTGGGACCGCATGTGCGGCGTGCGCAACGGCACCATCGACTGCACGTGCGCGGCCGCCGTCGAGGGCAACGGCATCTGCTTTGACAAGAATCGGTTTCGCTGCGATGATGCCAGTCTGATTAGATGTCAGACTAGCGCGTTTGGTCGCGGTGGATGTCCCGTGGGGAGTGCGTGTGTTAGGGAGTATTGTGGCTGTGGGGGTGGGGAGGCGGTTAGTGGGATTTGTGTGAGTACGGTGGGGTGTGGGGATTCTGGGGTTGAGGTTTTGGGCGCGTTTGTTAGGGTTGGCGAGGGGGAGAGGAGGAGGAGGGCTGTTGCGGTTGGGGGAGGGTTGGGGATGTGAGTGATCGTTTGTTTGGTAGGATGGGGACAGGGTGATGGAAAAGAGGAGGGTAGTTGAGTGGATGATCTGTGGAGTTTGGGCAGAGTTGATGGATGGATAATGGTTGGGTTTGAGGAGGAAGTGGACTGGACTGCATCTTTTCATACATGTATATCTTCTTTCTCTTCTACGCTAGGCAACAATTCAACGATATACATGAGCATTGCGTATCCTCGTAATTGTGAGTGAGAGACATAGTTATCTTCAGGTATGCATGTCAAACTTCTTACAGAGCAGTATGTCCTTGCAAAGTGAGCGGATGAACATACCATAACCGTGGTGACGACCACCTTTTGCGTATATTGTGAAGCACCTTTGAACCCGGTAACAAGTACGCGAGGTTCAGAAAAGGCTTCAACACAGGTACGCACGCACGCATTTATGCACCTCATCATAACGATGAAAAATGCTTATAGATTGACTGACTGATGTACCCAAACCCACCGAACGCCTCGTAAATATGTAACAATGATATACACATGTCATGCTCGGTCTGGGAGCCAGCCGTCTCGGTCGTTAATTCATGTCATGCTGTGTCGTAAAAAATGCTGCTGCCCGAGTGGCTTCAGAGAACAATGGAAACCCCGCGGGAGTGAAGAAAAGAAGAAGAAGAACAGGACAGAACATATGCAAGAAGCTCGCGAATCAGTGAAGAGAAACGCCGAAGAAAAACCAACTCAACAACCACATCTCCAAGACTGACTATCCAACGACCATCAAGCGTGCTCGGGTTCAAAGGTTCGAGATGGTAGATGTGGCGCGATAAGATCGAGTAGTCGTCGTAATGTGGATCCAAGAGAGAAGATGGCTAGAGATACTTGAAGTATCCAACAGCCAGCGGAAGGGTGAACGCGTAGATGTGTGTTCGATCCAACAGGGCCATCTTCGTGTACTGCAGTCGGGAGATGTGGGGTCATAGTATATCCAACTCTTCAAATCCAATCATCGTCCTTCTTCTCACTTGAACCACCAATCGCAATCTCTCTATCAAACCCCAACCCCAACCCGAGCCCTACATCCATCTTCGGCACCCCAATCTGCGGTGGCTTTTCTGCCTTCTTCTTCGGACTCTGCTTCACAGGACTAACACTCCCCTTGCCATCTCCGCTTCCCATTCTCACGGTCTTGACATCCCAGTCATCCTCCAGCGCAGCGCCAATCCATACTTTCACGCTGTCGTGAACGGCACCGTAGTACTTAGGGTTGCACGCACGCAGATGACCCATCAGCCTCTCAAAGCCAGACACTTTGAGTTCCTGACGGAGTGTATTGCGCTGCTGATGGGTGGGGAGGGACGCGATGAGGCCGTTAAGAAGGTCAATGTGGGTTGCAAGGTAGTTTGTTGCATCCCACTCTACGCCTCCCACATAAGGTGCTGCAGGCACGATTGCGCGTTGGCCGGGGAAGTGAGTCTTTGCGTAAGATCGGTGAGGTGTATCGGGCGATGGTCGAGGAGGGACAGGGACGACGTTGAGGTGGTGAATGAAGATCCAGAAGACCTCCTTGGTGACGTTGGTCATCTCCTTGCACCAGACTTGGTAAGGGCGCGGTTGGTGCATCTGCAGGATGAAGGGGACAGTTGATGACTCCTTCTCCTTAATTGGGTCCTTCAGGTACCCCAGTAGCTCGGTGGCACGAGACTCTAGTTCGGATTCCGGCGCTGTCGAGATGTGTGCAAAGATGATCTCGATGATGAGCTCACGCGTAGTGAACTCGCTAGGGCCCTTGTGCTCTTCGTCAAACAGCATGGCGAGCAGAGCCGGGTATAGCGTCGAGGATATTCCTTTAAGCTGCTTCAAGGCTGTCGCGGTCGTGCACAATCCCTTGATGCATCGAAGTAGCTCATGGAGCAGAGTGTCCTCATGATCCTCGCGCCACTCAATCTCCATGATGCGATGTAGCAGGCCGACCAACTCTGTCATACCGCCATCTTGAATGAATGTGTTTACCCATTCGACAGTCTCGTTTCGAAGAAGCAGCCGGAGTTTGTGTAGCTTGCCGATTTCAACATTCTGGGGCTTCGGGGTCTTCTTCAGATATGCGATGAACTCGTCAGACTTCACAGCCTTTGCTCCGTTTGAGACTGACCTGTCGGAAGCATTCGACACCAAGGACCTGGTGGAAGGAGACTTTGGAATCGGGGTTGACTTGGATGATGTCTTGCGATCGCCCGAGTCGCCTTTCTGTTTCTTTGTTGGGGAGTCGCTTCGGCTGAAGGTAAACGCCCTACTCCGTGGGCGCTCACGCTTGGTCGAATTGCCTGACTTGTCTGCCTGCAAAGCCTCGTTCTCTTCCTCAGCAGATCCATCCCGCGACCTGGAGGTCCTAGCATGGACTGATTTGGACTCGTCAATTGACGAATGTGACGACGTTGCCCTTGAGGCTTGTGGTGTATCAAGCTTGTGCATACGAACAAAGTCGGCTTTAACTTCGAGCTTCAGTGTTCGCATCTGAGCACGTTGATGTGTAGGGATGTTTCGAGATTCCTGAACCTGTTAGCCAGTTCCAATGAGTTTGATATATCCTGACACCTACAAGAACTTCCTCGAACTCGGCATCGACCAATCTTGGATCAAGCTTGGTCGGAGATGCCGGAGGGGCATCCGACTGCTGCTTAGACTTGCCATTGAAGGCAGCCACAGCAGCCATGACTCTATTTGGCTTCTTCGCTGCAGCAGCAGGTTGCACTGTGGGTCTGACTGCCATGTCCTTCCTGCTGGTATCGGTACTAGCTCGCCCAAGATTCGGCCTCGCAGGTATGCTCTTGGACGAAGCACTCTCCTTGACCCGGCCTTCATTGCCTTTTGTATCCGAAAGTGGCACCCGGTCGTTGCTCTTCTTGCGCGTGAAGGTCTCGAATAACGATGTCGTGGAAGTGCTCTTAGGAACGACCATGGACTTTGGCCGCTCTTTCACAGCTGGTCGCTGCTGCAGCGTGGGTTGGCCGTATTCGAAGAAGTTGCGCTGCTTGGACGGAGAGTAGTCTTGCGGGGTATATCGCGCAATCTCTTCCTCGATGCTCCGGCGCTGGTCGTTTAGCGGAATTTTGCTTGTGGTTGTGACCTCTTGCTGCTGGCTGAACTCAGCCCAGATGGGGGTGCGCGGCGGGGCGGGTGCGTTGGCGGAGCTTGGTGGTGTCGTGTTCTCCTTGTCTCTGGGCTCCTTGACGGGCGACTGCTTGCTGTCCTTCGACTTGCCCTTTCCAAACATGGCAGCCAGATTGGTCGACGACTTTGTCTTCTTTGGCTTCTCGCCCATGTGCTCTTCGTCCCGTGGACGGCGTGCTTCCGATGGCTGCTTATCCTTTGGCTTCTCGTCTTTCCGTGCCAGCGATCGCAGCGACACGGAGCTGAGTGTTTTCTTGTGCAGGCTCTTCTTCGGGCTCGATCTGACGTCTTGCGACTTGCGAGGAGACGGCGGGTTGGTAGGAATACTCTCGGTCCGAGTTGCAGCCCGTACCTGGCTATGCGGGTGGTCTGGCGGTAGCAATGGCGCCTGGAAGTTGGAAGCGGGCATGTACGGCGGGTTGACGAGCGGATTGTTGCTCAGGGCCGTGCCATCGGACGGTGCACGCTTATGGCCCTTGGACACGAAGGACTTGAGCACCGAAGCCGACTTGTTGCGGCGATGACCTGCAGCAGGTGCAGCCGAGTCCGGCGTCGCCATTGTGTGCAGCCACGAAAGTTAAAAGGAAGGGGCCGGTGCCTGGAAGAGAAACACCAGAACGTGTATTATCTATAGCAGAAAGAGGTTGAGCATAGCATAAGAAGGCGACGATGTCGAGATGGCGGGTCGCTCGTGCCGGCTTGGAGTGGGTAAACATGCGGGAACGGATTGTCCCAGCAACCAATCGCGCTAACCCCGCCGTACTGCGAAAGCACGTGATGAACGTCTCTCTGACCCCATCGAGCTCTCTTCTTCGTTGCCATCTCTTATCAACTTGATGGAAGACTGCATGTGGACCTTAATTGATTTCGAACCAGCGAAAGAATCGAATTTGAATCCGCTGCCGTAGTGCCGCGCTGGGTTCTAAACTGGGACGTATCTAGGGGTATCTCGTCGCTCATTACTCCGAACCAATGCCGCTTTAACTCCAAAATAATGCAAAGTATGTCGAGTTCCCAATGCAGGCGCGCTTTTACAATGCCAGGCCATAATACGTATGATACGCCCCTAGCCATTGGCCCTCTCGATCAAGCCTTCTTCTTCCCCTTCCTCTTTCCCTTGCCCTTGTCTCCAATCTCCAAGGTTCCCCCTTCAACTTCGCCTTCTTGCAGTCCCATGACTTCATTGCCTTGCATCTCCTTGAGCTTCTCTTGTCCAGAAATGAAAAACGACAAGTCCCGATTCTGCTCCTCTAGATCTGCTTTTTGAGCTTCCATCTCCTTCACCCTAGCCTCTGCTTCCTCTGCTTTCTTCTCCAGGTGTTTGATGCGTTTCATGAGAGATTCGTTGATCGTCTGCTCTTCTTTGAACTGTTTCGTGAGTTTGCGAGCAAGTTCAGAGGCCGAGGATGCCTTCTGTGCATTTCTTGCAGATTCTTTCTCCAAAGAAGCAATCGTACTCGTAGCTTCATTATGCTGTAGTGACAGTTTATCGAACTGTTGCGAGAGCGACGCTACAGCGCGCGATGCGTCATCAGCGGACGACGCCGCTTTCGCCGCCTTGTCCACTGCGCGCTCGAGCTGTTCTTCAAAGTACGCGCGCTGGGATTCGAGTTGTGACGTGAGAAGATATGCGTACTCCATGCCCATGTTATCTAGTTTCTCGCGCGGGACAGTGTCGTTGGCGTAGCCAGTCATTCCAGGTGCACCGAAAGACTGATGCGTGGATGCAGGCATGTCTACCAATTTCCCATCGGCTTTGTTCTGTATGAGGCGGTGGACATATCCATCTCCCGCGTAGTCCCACACATGCTGTGTCACAACATCCATAGCATAAGTATGGCTCGTAGCTTCATAATGAGCAAAAGCATGTGCAGAGTCATAGCGGCCGCAACCTATGTTGCCGCAGATCAGGCATATCCACAGGTTTTGCGTGGAGCCACATACGCTGCATTCGTTGTCTGGCGTATCACCGTCGGAGCTACGGTGTGAGATGAAGGCGTCATTCTGTGTGTACCGGCAGACTGGGCAGCCTGAACCTCGCCATTTCTCGAGACAGGCGCAGTGGAAGACGTGTTGGCAGAGAATTGTGAGGAGGCCTGTCGTTTCGTCCATGCGCTCTAGACAGACGGGGCAGGTGGGGAGCTCGACAAGCGCTGGAGTGGGTGGAGCATGTGGTTTTGCAGTAAGTGATGAGGTGAGCGAGGGACCCTCGATGGGCGAGGATACCCCGGTGGCGGGCGGGAGAGGGGCGGTGGGCTGTTTGGTAGGAGCGGGTGCGAAGGGATCGTTTGTAAGATCGGGGTACGAGGTAGGGTCGCGGTCCGAGTCGCCATTCTGAAAGTTGATCGACTTGACAAAGACGACATGGCAGTATTCGGGCTGCTGGGTGTCAGCTGCACTCCTTATCCAGCAACCGTCGCGAGCTTACCTCCATACTATTGAAAGCCTTCCCGTCCCACTCCTTCCTCCACTCTCTCGCCTTCTGCGCTTCCCGAAACTTCATCAGCACCATGTATTTGTTTGCCCGACTCGTCCTGATCAGCCGGAAATGAGACACATCCTCCCTCGTCTGCTCTCCCACAAAGCCTAGGAAGTCCGACGGTGTCATGTACGAGGGTACAGCCAGTATACATAGCGTTGTGCAGTCCTCCTCACGGAAGTCTTTGCTTGCTCCGTCCACCTCATCGTACAAGCCCGGTGTCTCTTGTCCGTCGCGGTACAAGTGCACCACACCCCAGCCGAGCTCGGTATCCCTCAGAGTTGAGGGTATGAATTTGCCCTTGGTGGCGAGACCGCCAGCATTCGGAGCGTGTGAGGGGTGCTTGAGAGACTTCGCGCGGGGTCGAGCAATCTCGGTGCCATTGCTGGGGCTCATGTCTATGCTGAGGATGGAGATGGTGTCGAACCGCCAGTCTCTATGCGCAAAGCTCTGTGCCCGCCTATGTCCTGGCCTCTTCGGGGGCTTGACTACCGGCACGGGGCTATCGTGATGCTCCGAGAAGGAAGCTTGGGTGCGTTGACTGAAGCGACGCGTTCCAGACGGCCTTTCACGGAGTGGCGCAAGCCGGGCGACGTCGCTGCTGGACGCCCCAGGCTTCAAGGATTTATCGTATGCCCGTGCAGCCGGTGCGAGAGAAGTCCAAGAAGCTTGTTTATGTACGGGGAGCTCCGAATTAAATATGTCGGTATTGGGCGGCGGCTTAAAGGTCGTCTCGGGCGAGGAGCGGGCAGGATAGAGTTCAAAAGTCAGGTGGAAGAAGTAGGCCGGCATTAGGGGACTGTAGGTGGAAAACACATTTCCAACGAGTGTCGGGAAGCCAATGCGCAAGTTTGTGGAAAGTGAAGTTTGATGGCTGGAGCTCTGCAGGGAGCTGTCTGCACGTCGGTCGTGTTTGCCTAAGCGGGGCAGTGGCGCGTCATTGCGCCACTCGCTTTCACGCAATCATCTTCCGACGATTCGGGGAAGGGAAGTGTTTTGAGTCATGCTAGTATTTCTTCTTGCTTCGCACCCTATGCACAGCACGAACCTCAGGTCCTCATGCATGGTCGTCCGCAGACGCCTTATCAATGCAGCCCTCAAATATAGAAAACGCCATAGCTATGCAATGCAAACCCCCTACTCCATCATAAACGCCGTGTCCACACTAAGTGTACGAAAAATACATGCACACAGAAGGTGCCGACAAAGGATGATCCGTAATACCACCCAAAATGATGAAATGTGTGTCTCTTGTCGTGAAGTCGTCTCCAAAAAACGCTTGAGGGGTATCGCTTTTGAACATGTCCAGGTATACGCAGTTGAAAGAAGTCGGTCGTGGTGGAAGTCGTTAAGCTTGGTCTGCGTCGACTATATCGCTTTCGGTGAGGTCTTCGATCTCGTGGCCCCTTGAGTTGACGACGATTCGGCGGCCTCGTTGATCTGCGGGAACACCGTCACGCGAAGCACCGAAGTCCAAAACCTGTAGCCGTGTTAGATGTGTATCTTATAGAATGATCCGACATGCTTACCTCGATGTATGTCATACTGTTCCGCTGAACAGCTGCGACGCATCGGCGCTCGTTGAATTTGACCTGCCACACACCGCTCAAGTCTGTCAACAGGTCCTTGACAAACTCGCCAGTCCTGACATTCCACATCTTGAGCGTGCGGTCAGAACCGGAGATAACCTTCTGGCCATCGTGTTGGAAGCATGTGATGGCACCCGTATGCGCACACAGTCTACTCTTGCACTGACCGTTCTCCGGATCCCAGATGCGAAGGGTTGAATCTGCGGCAGCTGAAACCAGCCGTCCATGGCTCAGATCCAGAAGACCCACAAGCGAGGTATGGCCTTCAAGCGTGAAAATACAGGCACCCGTTTCCAGAGACCAGACTTTGACCATGTTGTCCATGGAGCCACTGATGCAGCGGTTGCGAGCATGATCTAGGACAACGCTGTAGACTTTCTGGGAGTGACCTTGAAGACGCTGTAGAACCTCTCCCGTGGAGATCTTCCACACACGAACGGTGCAATCATAGCTGCCGCTGACAAGTGTATCGCCATGAGCAGCAATGGCGCGCACCGAGTGATGGTGTCCAGTCAGTGCGCGTATGAAGTATGGGTTGTCGTGATCATTCGAAGATGCTCCAGTTTGCATTATGCTGCGATCACCTGGCTTAGGGAGCTTCCACACCCGAAGCGTAGAGTCTCGCGAGCCGGTGATAATCAGCTCCTCCTTTGGCATCATGATCGGCTCGCCGTCTAGCGTCTCGCCAATCTGTGTTGGTTTAAGGATGACAAGGCATCGAACAGTGGAAGTATGGCCTTGGAAAACCTGCGTGCACTTCCCCTTCTCAATGTCCCACACTCGTACCGAGCGATCAGTCGAGCCAGAGACTAAAGTGTTGCCCTCATATTGAAGAGCCCAGACACCACCCTCGTGGCCTCCGAGACGGCTGCGCAAGGCTCCAGTCTTCGTGTCATAGACATTGATGCTCGTATCGTCACTGCCAGTCAAAATTTTATCCGTATCGAACTGGAGACAAGTTACAACATGGCGCTGATGCGCACGAAATGCGATGTGCTTAGGCTTCGTGTCTTCTACCATCCAGCTCTTGCGAATGAGATGATGTCGCTGGTACAGCGACTTGAAAAGATGCATGGTACGCAGACCAGGTAGGCCCACGTTGGGCTCGGGGATAGCAGCTTGTGCTCGCCTGGCGAAACCATGCGGCCCTTCCTGCGGCTCTGCAGGCCGCGAGTAAAGGGCAATCTGTGTTCTCGCCGAGGAAGAGCCCTTCTTGCGTTGCTTCTTAATACCAGTGTGTTTGCTAGTCGCTTTGCGCTTTTGACGCATAGATGATGATCGCGTTACCGCGCCTTCGTGGTCGTGAACGCTGCTAGACAGGCTAGAACCGGACAGGCCAGGAGAGGCCTCATTGTCTGATCTAGACGCCACAGAGTGTGCCCTAAGGTCACGCTCGTAGCTATCGAACGAGTGGGGATATTGCCATCCCCAGCCTTCCTGCACAGCGCGCTCGAGCTCACCACGGGGCAGCTTGTAACCGTCCGTATCAAGTAAATCTTTCCACGCAGCCTCATGCGTATCAACCAATTTGCGCCAGTACTTCGACACTTGTGCGGCACTGCACATACTCCTGACATCCAAATAACCAATTATTTCCAGGCTCAATTCGGTGGGCAGTGAAGCGATGAAGTCACGCTTCAGGGCTGGGTTGACGACATCAGCAACGAAGTGTAGAGTGGGCTTTTTGCATCTACGAAGCAGCTGGTACATGACATAAGACTTCATCTGCTCCGGAAGAGCATCGAATGTATTTAGCATGCTGGGTATGCCCATAACGGTGGGTGTGAGCAGCTGCGGATTTGGGCTGACTAGTTCGTTCGCATCTGGCAATTCAAGGTGTCTTGACCCGGAGGGAAAGAGGGCAAAATCCGCGATCCGCGCGTTGCCCGAACTGCCTTGCGAGAGGTCAAGTCCTGAGACATCATTCGGATCGAAATCGCCCGAGTACGAAGCTCCACCAGTAGTCTGTTGCGCGAGGTTGGCTGCAGCGGTGATTGGAGATAAGCTGGGGCTTGGTAAGCTGGCATCTTGCGCAGAGCCGGTGTCCAAGGGTGTGAGTCGTGTGGCCCCGAAAGACGCATCATCGGCGAAGGGGCCAACTGGTTCCATATCGGATTCCGCAATCGGAGGTGTAGCAGCTACGCCAGGGCCATCGAGGACACTTGTTGAAAATGAGTGCTCTAGTGAGTGCTCTTGACTGCCGAACGAGCTGTCTTCAGTATTCGAAGGGCCAGCAAACGCCTCCTGGAGCTTCCACCGATCAGCCTGTTGCGAAAGGCGGTCTTTAGGGTTGGTCCTGAGCAAGGGACCGGTCCTAGGCTTCGGCAACTTGGACGAACCCAGTCCGGCCATATCTGTATCAGGTGTCGCTGGGACCGAGTCCTCCATATCCTCAGGCGTGCAATCTGAGCCCATATACGGCGGTGAGGTTGGACCGAGTACATCATCCTTGTCAGCGTCTATTCGTGGCTTCTTGCTTCGGTGTAGGTGAGCCCTTTCGGCGGCCTCTCGAAGTAACGGAACAGGGTATTCATCAGTATTATCTCGTTTTCGACGGCCGGATACTGAGCGTAACGCCGGATGTTGTGTTTTGATGTTCGGTCGCGTCATGCGGCTTGGTGTTGCGAATACCGGGGGCCCGTCGAAGGACTCGACCTTCTGCAGGGTGCCGTTCGAGGATCGTAGGGTGTCACGAAGAGACTTGTGCTGTAAAATAAGGGGGTCAGTCAAGATTCATGGAATAGGAGCAACCGTAACATGAACAGCTCTGGCAACAGGCATATCCTGAACCCGCAAGAAGCGTACCTCGTGCACTTTGTCCGACGCAGGGTTTGCCTCTTCAAAGCAGGCCAGTTCGCCTCCAGCGTCGAAGTAGAACTTCTGTATCGATTCCGGGGCTTGCGTGTGGGCTAGCGGGTATTCTTTCGGATCGCGTTCGCTGAGGCTCCCGGGGGCGTTTATGCACATGGGCGGGAAGGTGGTCGTCGTTGTGTATGTCGTCGTCACGACTGTGGTTTTGGTTGCCGGTGCGAAGGAGAACTGTCCCATCGTGGCATATGGATCCATGGCTTCAGTGTGCCCCGTCTTCGGCAGGCCGTCGGTGCCGTGGCCTGAGGGAGCTGAGGCCATGTTGTGTAAATGGTCGTGTGGTGTGCGGTGTGGTGTTGTTGCAGCGTTCTTTCGAGACTCGGTTGGACAGCGAGACTATCGATATCCAGGTGGCTTGCCGTTTCACAGAGGTGAATGGGGCCGCCGGAGTGAAGTGGTGACAGTCTGGGACCTCGGGCCCGGAGCGCGAGAGCTCGGCGGAGCAGCAACACGCAGAGGGAACCGTTTCGGTATATTATTCGCGCATATCGATCAGTACCGTAACTGGAACGTGCAAAAGCCTCTTGGGAGTGGCTAATGAAGGTTCGTGAACGTTCCTCCGGCCAGTTCGCCGCACGTCAGCGGCAAGATAGGAGGAAGGTAACGACTCGGGGCAACAGGTGAAACACAAGAGCAGAGCAGCAACGCGACACCACAAAGCCCCAAGAGCAAGGAAGCAGCAGGAGGGGAACGGCCGTATCTATCGCGAGAGATCGTGTTGGGGGTTGGTGGTTGAAGGTAGTCTAGTGGGGGAAAGGCGGATGGATCGCTCGGTAAAGCTAAGGTGCCCTTGAATGTCACGCTCCAGGTCGCCGGCCATCTCATTATTTCCTGCGGCGCGGGGCCTCCGATAGTTGCCAACAAGGACGCCGCAATGTGTCAAGCATGCATATCAAAATTCTAGTACGCGCCTATTCATCAATCTAGTTCATCGAGATGCTCGTCCACAGCTGCAGCCTTCGGCAGGTCTGTCTTGAGTGAGATGCGTGCTGTACGGCCTCGCTCGGCACAAAGCCTTTGTCAACGCTGATTCGCACACCAACGCCATCCAATGTTCGGACTTTGCTCTCCCGTGGCGAATGGCCACAAAGTTCTCTTTGTCCTGCACGAGGAAACCACGGTCGACGGGTAGAGCTCAGACAATCCACGCACACTATCGCCTCACGCCACTGGACGTGTTGGAAATTTTTCTCAACACCATACAGACGGATAGTAGGGGCTCTGATAGCCGTGGAGCGTATGAGCTTCGCCCGTAGCATTACGCGCCTATGTTTGCACGAGTCGTGTTAGAGCGTGGAGAAAACGCTAATCTGCCTATCAACAGTCCATCATGACTTAGTACGACACATGTCAACTGTAAAAGCCCACGTTCATACCTGCAAGGCACTTGATCAATAAGACATACTATACAGCTGTGATATGCCATAACGACAGACGCATCTCAATCGTATCAGGTGAAGAAAAACGCGTCCAGCTTCAGCATTTTGCTCCCACTTAACCGTTCAACGCACTCCCATACTCATTATGGGCTCTAAACAACAAACTTTCCAAGGTTGCTCCACCTTTTCTTCACTTCTTCTCGTCTTCATATCTTTTGGTGCGCTTATCCGCCTTCATGATCAGTTAATGTGTAGCGCTGCCTCGCGCCTTCCCTTCGCTCTTTCTCAGTGTCACGAGTGCGCCCAACAATACACATGAGGAAGTTGCCTTGAGCGACTTCTTTCTTCTTCTTCTTCTTCTTGCTTCCTCCATCCTACCTCGCTTTACCGCACCTCACCTCGCTACTTGAGGTCGACTTCTTCACTTCCCTCTCAAACGAACTGCCCCGCAGCCACGGGACCAGCCATGGCGGGCAAATCGGCCAGCAAGAGCACCAAAGCAGGTGCGACGCAGGCCAAGTCACTGTCAGCGCGGACTCGAAGCAAGGCGGCTCAGTTTACAAAGCCTTCAACCACCACAGTAGAAGTACAAGGCACGCAAGTACTACTACACGATCCTCCTACGACCGCTTCAGAGCAACTAACGAAAACGTCTATTTCAACCGTGCAACGCGTAGACATTGAACAGAGTGTCCAGATAATGCAAACTATGCTACATGGATGTCTGAGTTCTGTCGTGTTTCAGAGGAGCATTTTCCCTCCGAACTGCTACGAAACACGATATTACATAAACAACAGCAGCCAATGGGCATACAACGACTACATCAGTGCCCGTCAAGGTACCATCAAGGGAGACGGGACCGGAGGGTCTATTTTAGGACTCAAGAGAGGTGTTTCGAGTAGGGTGGACCGCTTTCTCGACTTGATTGTATGTACCTGCCCTGAATTGAGATACAATCTCTAACATATGTAGGAGATTGGAGTATTCGACGCTCTGCGACGTGGCTTTCTGAAGTCCTTGCATCTCTCCATCTACGAGGAGCATCCTTCGGACATACTAGAGTCTTGGACGTTGACCGTCCACTATATGGATGCAGGCTTCGCTGGTGGGCGTGTACCCTCTAACTTCGATCTGAAGGAGCGAACGGGTCCTAATATCACGCTTAGCCATGTGAAGTTGTCTTTGAATGACTTCATTCGGAAGTTGACCGGCCTATGCTTGGCATTGCCCGCATTGCCAGAGGACAAGAAGATAGCTTTGGAAATGGGATATACAAACGACAAACCACCAGAGTACACCGCACCAGGCTTTCCACATCCTGTATATGACCTTGCGAGGTTTCCCTCCACGGATGACTGGGAGAAAGTTACATCAGATGTGGCTATGATATGCACCGGACATCACGCGGCATCATTGAGAGTCTCTCACCTCACCAATATGAACCCCGGTCTGAGTAATGGACTCCCTAGCGGGATGGAATGTACCAACGAAGTGGGGAAGTTGGACGATGTTATGGTGGATTTGCATGAGCGTGTTCGCGTAGTATCGAAATTCGGCTCCAGTACAAAGGCTTCGAAAACTGGTTATCTGTCTTCGTCGCTGGTGCAAGATGACGCCGTAGACCTACAACTAGAAGCAGAGCACATTTCAGCCTCCAGCCCAGAGCAGAACCCTCATCCTGTCGCTACCCCTTCTCAAACAGTCAGGGATCTGCTGAGAATTTCATCAACCGACAGGCAGGAACAGCAGCAGATTCGAAGCATGGTAAGACAGATTGTCCGATTACCCACAGGTAAGCTAACCTATCTGCTAGCTTCGATCACCGGTGAATGTCTCGAATACCCAAGTGACACAGCCCGCATTCCCCGACCGACATGTTCCCGTGGAAAGAGAACCCGCGAAAAGAATGACGATCTCACAGGCGAAGATCGATCAAGTGGACAGAGAACGAAGCGTTATGCTTCCACCACGTAAGGAGATATTGGTAATCTTGACGGCCTACGAACATGTCAACCAAATCATTGTTCGTTGCCAATGCGGACATCCAGGCGAAGAAGGCCACATGGTAGGGTTGTGATATATCACAATTTGTTATCGTTGCTAATGAGGCTAGATTCTGTGTGAATTTTGTGAATCGTACCAGCACCTTCATTGTTACGGATTTCTTGGTAAAGACGACCCCTGGCTTCCTGATATCCACATGTGTTACCAGTGTCTCCTGAGTGAGGAAGATGAGCACCTCCGGCAACTATATGATCAAGCCATACATCGCCGCGCATTGTGGCTCTTGCGAGACAACATCAGCTTTGCCGATACCAAGTCATATGGCAGAATCCTTGGTATGAATAGATATTCGTTGCCTTGTGTTGCTAAGCTAACACCCACAGGCTATACAGCCCGTGAAGCGGAGAGGCTACTCAAAAAGTTTCGTACTCTTGGATTTGTTGCTTCGAATCAAGGCTCGTCCAAGACGGGAATGCACCGCATTGTGTTCAACGAGTCCGAAGCCATCAAAACCCAGATGAACCAGACGTACTTCGACCCTACCTTTGGCATCGCTCATCACGTGAGTGCTCCTTTCGTATGGTCTGCATAAGAGACGAAGCTAATGACTTTACGAGTAGCTAGAGAGCTCCGCGGCATTTGATGGCGAAACTAGAAGCACTACAGCGAACGTGCATAAGCGGACTCGTGAAGAAGCTGACAACGATATGCCCCCTTCGAAGCGGCCGCTTCCCTATGCGAGTGGAGCGACTTTCATTGATGGTAAAGAACTAAATACTCCGAAGTCAAATAGGGCACTCCAATCTATCCTAGACAAGAGTGAACGTCCTGTCTCCAAGGATGCTACGACTTAGCTTCAGCGGCGTTATCCGCTTTGTTAGATGTCGGTGTCAGCGGAAGAGTACCTGGGAGTTCAAGTGTTGAGCAGCAAATTGTATCCAAATAAGTGCTGAGGGATCAGAACGTGTCTTTTAAAGCTGCTAACAAACGAGCACTTCGTGCACTTTAAATTGACCATCAAATCACGACGTTCGCTGAGTGTGGTAGTGCCGGTCGATTGAAGCTTGGCAAATGGCAAACTGCTCTTTGTTCAAAACTTGTTTAAGGCCATCAAGGCTGCGGATATTAGAACAGGGATCCTGGCTGTCGATTAAGAAATCGCATTGCGAATTGCGGATTGCTGTAGTTCATCGACAATCAGCGGGCCCGGATTTGCAGAGCTTGGACTTGGGTAATGGATTGCGATCAGCGAAAAAGAAGCCTGAAAGGTAGGGCCAACGCTGATCTCCTGCATGCTGCATTCCGCTCCACGAGAATCGCTACCAAGACACCGTGTCATGCGGGTAATTGAGAAGCAACTTTCCCGCCGTGGCTTGCGACCTTCTGTTTGTTGTGGTATGAATACGAAGCAAAGTTCCGAAGGCGTCCTGCCTGTGCGACGTCGCTTCCGATGGTGTTGAATCGGGAGGATTGGTGCAGAAGGGCCACGACGGGTACACACAGCAATGCGGGAGTGTTATGGAAATGTCGAGTGGCTTTTGGGATACAACTATTTATCCAGCAACACGTTGAGTGTCGGGTGAAGTCTGTATTCTAGCAACGGCTCTTGTCCTCCCTGTCCACGAGTTGCGGTGACATACTCTACCCGTTGCATGCGTGAGTCTGTGATGATGGTGCAGAACCGTGCATCTTGCAACGCTTGCGTCCGGGTGCGCCCCGTTCTTTTGCCGAACGGCATCAGACCCCTGAATCGCTCACATGCTAGCAATTGGCCAACTCTGATGGATCGACTGACCGCCAGCACACCTGTGGGATAGAGTCAATGGACCCCTGTGGTTAAGAGGCGCGAGGTATACCTCCACTCGCCCGCCTGCCGAGAATGTCTACATTTCCTGTCTTTCGTCATCGTCGAAGCCAGCACAGGTCCATTGATGAACGGGAGCCGTCGCTGCAAGGTCTCGTACTAAGCGCTCGTGGGCTTGCCATCTGCAGGAACGGAACTCGGCGCGAATAGCGTAAAGCGGCGTAGGGACCCTTGGCTGAACCCTTAGATCGTCTCCATCGAGGTTATCGGACGCCATTGCACCACATATCGTCCTCTCACAACACACCAGATTCTGCTCGCATGTCCCGCCAGTGCTCGCAACCGCTGCAGCACAATACGTGCCTCCCCGACGCAATCGAGCGCAGATGTGGACACGGAGTTAGATCCTCACCGCCCACAGGTACCACGATTCAGTGCTCATTCGTGTGTCTCTACTGAGTCGCGCCCCGGCCCAGGTTCAAGCCACCAAGTCTTCCACTGAAACCCCCTCGGCCCTATTCACCATGGGTCGTACTCGTGGACCTAAGAAATTCTCCTTTCCCCTGCCTCGCAGGTCGCGAACTACAGCCGAAACCGACAACGACGACGACGGCACCCGCTCGATACCCTCGATTCCCTCAGTGACCGAATGGCCCTCACGCCGCGAAGAGCAGTCGACGAGCAAAGCACATCGGGTGCTTGGGACGTCTGACACCGTATATCGTTCGATGTCGAATCAAACCTCGGTCCCAGCGAGTCCTGGATACATGTCCATCACCGTCTCCGAGGCTAGTTTTGGTTCCCAGCTAGATGACAAAAATACGGCGACAGCGATGGACAACAGCGGCTACCCGAAGCGGCCAAGCATGTCGAATCGGCCGTCTTCAAACATCCTGGGGGGCACATACAGTGGAGACGGAAGGCGGGGCTCTGACAATAGCTCTGTTAGCCATCGACTACATCCTCAAACGTCGAATTCAACCATGCGCTCGCACTATGACGCGAAGAGCTCTCCGTTGTCAATCTCCCAGCAGACATCTGATTCGGCAGTGCGGGACCGGGCGTTACGAAGAGGCAAGCCTTCAGTCCTGACAGATGCTGGTTACAGTGGACATGTAGCTAGTCCATTGTCCCCAATGATTCTGGACGAGACGAAGAAAAGGGAAAACCGAAAAAGTAAGCCTGCACGGCTGGATCTATCGAAACTCTTCCCAAAGCCAAGAGGCGGCGATGGCCAAAACTACGACAACGCACTTCTTTCGCCTACCAAGATGGTTAACTCTCCTGCTGCTATGTCAGTAGCTTCAGATTACTTTCCCCGTCCTATGACCCGAGAACCCACGCCCCAGGTAGGGGACCAATTGAAGCTGAAGAAGACTACAACACGGCATCCGGCTCCTGTGACACGGTCCCCAAGCAGTCCAGTACGCAAGTTCAAGCGAGACGAGTATGATAGCGCCAAGGTTCACGTCCGGCGGCCACCGAAGGGCGTTCAACACTGGTTCGATGCACTAGATGAGGACAGTGACGAAGCTTCGGAACAGGCACAAGCACCTCTCTACGCTCCAAAGGCCGTGCGTCCAAACGGTTTGCCAAAGATCCCTGTTCGCAACGTATCCCTTGGGCGGCTTCATCCGGATGCAGCGACATCACAGCAAACTCCGAATGCGCAACACGTGGCACCTGGTTTCAGGAAAGATACTTTCGCCCATGAGGATATCGTCGATGTTACCCATCTGACCTCACCTAGTCAATTCTCGGTGAATTCGCTGGTCTCGACTAAGACCAAAGAATCCGCATTATCAAGGAGTAACCTCCAGGACTCCAGCGTTCTCTCCTTCTCGTCGTCAGAAGACGAGCACGATAGTAGCCAAGTAAAGACCCGCAAAGTTGCAGTGCGAAAGAGCTTGGACGTTGACGATGCGGGCGACATAGTCATCGGACAAGCCCAGGCATTCGAAGTTCGGCCACATCGAAGACCATCGGCTGGAGTGATAAGCACGCGATCCACGTCTACCAGCGCCGCGACGATCGAAGTCATGTACACCCCAGAGCCACCGTTTCCTTCGTATCATTATCCCCGGACCAGCAACTACAGTAGTAGTAGACGGTCCAGCCACGCCCGGCAGCCATCGGTTATCCCTGAGGATGAAGGTGTACGCCCAAGAACAGCTGTGAATATGCCTCTTTCGCCGTCTGCCTATAGTATTCACAGCGCACGCACCTCAGCAAGCGAGCCTAAGCCTCGCTCTAATGGGTCCAATAAACTAATGGCAGTCACTGCTGAAGAGGAGGCTCTCCTGGAAATGATGCGCAAAAAGCGTGCAGCCATGGCCAAGAAGGCGATACCACAGCCCAACCCCTCCGCTGTCGAACAAGAAAACCGACAGATAACGCCGACTGAAAGTTCGCAACGGCAATATCGTACATCTGCATTTTTGTCTATGGAAGGAAGCCCTGTTCGAGGTGTGGAGACGAAGCCCACTGGAAGAGCACCGGCAGTTCCACCATCACCACTTCTCCTTCCACCCCGGGGAAGGGCTACCAGAGCCCATCATGAACGGGATGTTGGAGTCAGCCATCTTCGCGATAGTTCCACAAGCGATACCTGGTCTGACCGTCACACCTCCCCAGCCAGCCGTATAAGCATCCCTCATCACCTTCCGACGCCAGCTGAGTTCTCACCGTTTGAACTCTATCCACCTGCATCAGACACTCCTACTGCGAGCGTAGCATCGCCAACTACAACTGACCACGCATCTCCTCTGCCTTCTCCGATCACGCCCGGTCTTCGCATGGGTGAAACCGACGTCGCCGTCAAAGTTGCTAGTAGTGACACCAGCAACGAGAGTGAAGATGTTGCTATTCTCGAGAACGGCATCATCGGCGCGCCTTCCAGCAAGATCAAATCTGCTTCAAACTCGACTCCTCACGAAATCGAATCGCATCATCAGCGTCGTCGTACTGCGTCCAGCGGTGCTGGCATCACGTTCCCTGCTCCACCCTCAAACGCCGCAAGAGATCTTGCTTTCGCGTCGGAAATCTCATCGCGTCCGCCCAGCATTATCGAACCGCCACTTCCCAAAATACCGGGCAAGAACTCAGGACGAATAAGTGGCTTAACTTTATCAAGTGCGGGGCAGCCAAGAAGCAGTAGCATTCATTCGACCAATTCGCGTACCTCGTCTTACTCACTCACCCCGAGCTTCCTCAACGGCATCGAGAAGCGGAGCTCGAGACACGTGAGCCGGGGTAACAGTGTTTCTAGCGTGAACGGAAGTGCAAAGGGGACGAGGGATAGTGTTAGTGATGATGTGCTATCTGCGTGGAATAGCTTGGGTGGGACTTATTAATCCCGCCCGTGGCATCTCATCTCATATTTCTCTTTCTTTTTTTCTGTCTCATCTCATCTCACATATCTTCACGAATCTCCTTATCGCTAGTCATCTCTTGTCCTTTTAATAGCGTAGCGGTTTGACATTCCGCTGAGTCCTGCTTCGTACTACTATTTTCCGCCACCTTTTTGGATTAGGCCTACATATCTTGTAAAGAAGCAGCCGCATTGTCGGGAACGAATCTCCTTACCATTGTCATTTTCATTTGTCACTGTTGTTGGTTCTTGCATATAGTCATCAGTATCTCAGTATTTGTACTTAGGTATACTTAGCTCGTCATGTTAGGTTTCGGTTTCGCATAGAGAAGGAGGTCAATTAAGAGCTGATGACGGGTGCATAGAGGTTATAATGGTAGTGGAACGTTAGCGGGACTGGGAGTGTTACGTTAGGATATTGTAATTATGCGTGGTATATAATACTATGCTAAGTATCTTCATCAATTCTGTCATCTAGAAGTCCACCACCGCTTCCTAAGCCTTCCCCCTCAATACCAAACTAATCTCTACTCGAAGAGCAGTCTTCGTCTACAAGTCGTCCTCGTAGTCGAAGGTGTCTTCCCTAACCCAGCTCGGGATATTGATTGTTGCAGGTAGTGAGTTGAAGTTGAAGGTGCGGGTCAGTAGCTCGTTTTGGTGGGCGAGCTAGAGCTGGTGCTGGCGGCAGATGAGCAGCTCGTTTTGGTGGACGACTACAATCCCTAAACGTCTCCTTTAAGGCTTCAGCTTGATTTCTGCCTTAGCTCTGATTTCTGCCTTGTTGATCGCTTCGCAGAAGCGACCGAAAGCGTCATGACGGTTCCTATACCTAGGATTGCTTTTCCCTCCCTAGGACATCAGGAGTGTACGATCAACTGGTGGCGGTTTGTGCTGAGACGGTAGATCCGCGGTCCAAGAACGTGCTCGAAGATGGACAGGCGCAGTTCAGTTGGAAGGTCCATTATCTTGAATTTTCTTCCTGTTGAGCTTCCACCATTTGCGTTGTGCTTTGAGTCCCTTCGCGCCTACTATGCTGCGCCCCAACCTCCGCAGCCGCTTGCTCGCCTTCATCTTCTTTCCTCTTCGTGGGTTCGGACGTTGCGCCATGTTGATCCTCCCAGTCGTAATTTCTTAGGTTGCGGTGGCGAGATGTCTTCATTTGGCTTCTGCTTCGTCTGAGCAGCTAAAGGAGAGGCAGCGCTTCTGAATATAGAATCTTGGGTCTTCTTCGCAGGCTCGGGCTCAGTCGTCGCGCCAGGGCATTCTGGTCGTTTACTTGTGGTCGGTGGTATGGTTAAGGAGTAGATCAAGCGGGGTAATGATCGGATGGCCTATTGAGGATGGGGAGTAAGGGTGTTATGCTCTAATTATAATAGAGAATCGAATTGTCGTATATATCGTCTGCGGGAGAACGCAACTGTTAACGTCGAGGAATTGGCGCACCATACGTCAGGCAGCGGTAGGGTAGGTCTTTTGAGAGTGTTATATAGGAGGGCAAAGCTCGTTGGCAAGTTTTATATAGCGCTAAAAATGAGGGTGATGGGTATGGATAGTGAACCCCCCAAGACCGCACCGCGGGCCCCATAACCCAGACATGTGACGGCCTGGTGACCTGAAAGGTGTGGAAAGTACTTGGAGATGAAGGGCCAAGAGTTGGATAAATATCCTTATTCCTGGGGCTTTTAGCAAGTACGTAGCGGCTGGACCGAGACGCAGGCAAAAAGGCAAGCGGGAGGAATTGCGAAATTGGATTGCTTGATCAATAGAGATGAAATACAAACGAGGTGCTGCACAGACCAAACGGTACCAAAAAGTTTTCATTTCCAAACGCTCGCTCAATGCACAAGAACGCCCTCGAACAAATCTATGTGTATTAACGTAATGCTGTGATCAAACGGCTTTGAAAATCACCGTGCAAAGCCGCATAGGCAAACAATGCAATAACCCAAAACCGGCGAGCAATTGCTTTGAAGCTTATAACAAAGCGACGAGAATAAGACTGAAGACTATGAGAAGGTTGTGGTTTGTAACAATGGCTGCAGCGCTCGTGGAGTCGGAACCGCAACACGAATTGCGGTTGTAAGTGACGTTGTTTGCTGTAGCTGCAACCTGAAAGACGGATCCATTAAAATCGCCAAAGTTGTAGTAGTCCACGAGTAACCAATTCGGTGGCCGACCCCACATTGCTTCACAGTTCTGCACATTGAGTCCCAAGCTGCCGTTGCCTGACACAGAGTTGACTTCATCCAAAAGGGAGTAGGCCGGTATTAGGATTCCACTGAGACCTGCAAGGTTGATCTCAATGTTGAGATTGTGGTTCATCATATACATGCGGTTTCGTGAGACGTCTTCGGTCTGATTTGGAGGGCGTTCTTGTGTGCAAGGGAATGCTGGGTTTGTGGGGGAAAAAGGAGTCTCCCACTGATAGTCGAACTCGCTAAGCAACCATGGGACTTGACTTTGATCGGTGCCATAATCCAACATCACAACCACGCGCTTATTTCTAATAATCATCTCGGCCAAAGTGGGCCAGTCGGTGAGGTTCAAATTGGATGATGGCGGCGTCCAAAGGTACTTCATGATCCCAGAATCTTGAAAGGGCGCGACATAATCTATCACAGGTATCCTTGTACTTTGCCCATTGTTGTTTCCCATAATTATGGCGATGACTTCGTAGGGGTTGGAGTCGAGCCAGCCTTTTACTGTTGCGAGGTACGATTCGAGGGTCCCCACGTCGAGCAGATCGCAGGAAGTGTGGCAGAGGCGTATCGCGGATGAGGAGTTGGGTTTTTGGGTCTCAAACTGTACTGTTCGCTCAAGTCAGCTCGACTGGTCAACATGAGTTTCGCATCTTTAATCTTACGGCCTCGGATGCCATCGTTGAGCTGGTTCAAAACCGGATACAATTGGTTGCTAGCAGCATTATGCGCTTTCACGAAGGGGCTGTTATGTGCGACGACCATCGAAATGTTCGAGAACTTGCGGTTGCAGAACTCAACGTGCCCATTGCAAGGACGAGTATTCGAAGGTCGTGGACTAGCAGAAGCAGTACTTGATGCAGTCCCGTTGGTGGACGTAGTCGAAGGCGACAGCCCTACTATAGCTGTGACATCTTCGGTCGATGTTGTGGATGAGACAGTAGCATTTGGCGATTTAGAGGCACTCGTTGCGAGAGGAATTCCGGAGGGATTGTAGGAAGATTCGGTGACTGCGAAAACGAGACTGCTAGGTACTGAAGAAGTTGATATCGACGAGGACACCTGCGCTAATATGCATCCTGCAAAGAGGGTCACAGGTAGTAGGGAAATTATTGCAGGAATCATGAGGACTGGAGTTGTAATTTTGAATGAATGGAAAGCAATCGTCTTACCAAGCGCTCAAGCGATGCTACCGCAAAGACGATACTGAAGTGGATATCACCAAGTTTGAATTAGTTTGCGAAAACCGAGGATACATATTTGTCGCTATTTTCGGTAAAAACTAGTGGAAAGTGCAATGACGGCATGTTGAGGACGCGACGCGTTGCCCCGGATCTGCTCGGAGGACGCTACGACGGCCCGATTCGACAATCCCGTTGTTTTGGCATTGTTCTCACGTCAAGCAAAGGAGTGCTTAACCGATAGCGGCAGATTAAATGCTCAGATGAGCTCTAAAAACCGGGAGTTGATGAGGCTCAACTGCTTGATGCATTCGAGCAGCGCCAGCAGCTGCAAACGGACTGTTTGTGGGGAAGCCATGACGCAATCGCATTGCGCCGTGATTCAAAGCCAAATTTGTCAAAGATTCGAAATTTGCAATGAAGAGGACAATAGCGAGTATCGCATCAGAAATGGGCATAGAAAATAAATAAAAAAGGCGAGGTTCGGTTTGGCTTACACGCTAGTCCTGATTAATGCATCCTCTTCCACATGAGGCGTTCGAACTAAACACACGTACAGAACGGGCACAACTTCATTATATTCTATAGTCACCAGTATACTATGCACACTGCTATTATATCGCTCATCCATTCTTTTCTCACGCTTTCTTTGTGATTCGAAACCTACTTTTATACCTAGTTGATAACTTGTGTTTTCATATACTATTATATTGACCTCAATTCTACACACACATTACCGTGAGGCTATAACAAGAACATAATTAGATGCATTGTTTAGATTCCATGACCACGTGACGAAATGAGCAATCCATTACTATTTGATACCATAATTCATAAGACATTATCCTCTTGAGCTCTCAAACAACCCCCACATTTTTACTCCGTAGCCTATCATCCGCTTCAAACAAATGCTCTAGTTACATTGACCCCAACACAGGTAGGGTTCTCCGGCTGACCCAGACCCAGACCCCAAGCCAGTGTCTCATACTGATAGCCTGTAAAGTACGTCCGGCAAGCATACCAACGGTAATACTCCTTCCAGTTTCCGTTTCCGTTCGGTGGGTTCGCACTCCAATCCACATATCCCTGCACGGTCAACTTGTTGTTTTGATCAAAAGCTAGTTGCTCCGCCATGTAGTCTCCTGGACCGAGAATTGGAAGCACAATATCTGTCGTGGGATCGTAGCTGAAGAACACACTGGACGGAATGGGTGGATTGGAGGGCAGAATCCAAGTCAGGATGCCAGGTGTTCCAAATGAAGGAGCAGGTGGCTGTGAGTAGATAGAGGTGTTGAAGTTGAAAGCTGCTGGGTTGGAGGGGTTCGGCTTTGATGTGGTATTGCTGTCGCTCAGGCACAGCGATTCGAGAGCTGCTCCCGTGTGGCACGCGCTTAGAGTGTCGTTGATGGATCCGTCTTCTGATGTGACGATGAGATTGAAAGGTGCAGAGGTCTCGTTGTAGTCCTGAGCGAGGGTGCCCGCGACTGCGGCGAGCAATAGAGCGAGGAATGTTATCTTCATGATGACAGTTGGAATACTAAGCCCGAGTAGTTCAGTTTTAGAATGCAATCTCGAGAAGCGGATGACCTACATTTAACTGACGATCAAAATTCGCTGATTTGCACCTTGGTGCAGTTTCATCTCAGCTTTCCTGCAAGGTCGCACCTACGCAACAGGTCAGGTGTACAAACATTAGGTCGACTCCGCAGGCCATGACGTTCGTTAGCCGGTATCTTGCCACCCTCTTCAGTGCGATTCTCGTATTCGTTCATTTCCATGCTCGATGTTTACTTGATTGAGAACTTTCTGCTAGAGGTGGACAAACCATGGATCAGCGCGGTGCATTAGTGCGCACATGTTTGTGAAGCTTCCGGTATTGTGAGAATGAGCCTCCTAAGGGTTGTGCCACATCGGGTACATTCCCCATGGGCACTGTAGCACGTCTGAGGTTAGTTATACGAGTTTGAAAGTTCATTGGCACGGATGAGGAAACGGTCTATCGAAGACCACGGTGCGTGATATGTGACGCAATATCGAGAGTATTGGAAATGCTCTTTGTGGTAGCTGAATAAGCGTAGTACGAGGCGCTACCTTTGAGCAATTGACGACGTGCTGATGACTCTGTACTCCGCTACGTTGGACGTGACTTGGTGACTAAAAGTCACAAGATGTCGAGAAGATGCCCAGTGGTGACACTCTACAAACACATTGTTTCTTTCTGGCACGCCTAGGTGGTGTTCGGATGTAAGCCGGAGTTACTACCTAGCGCAACCGCTATCGATAGTAGCGCGTCGCATCACGTCTATCGACTCCACACAATGACACCTCGAACTAATCCTCACGGTATGACGACGTGAGGATGCTTAACCCGTATCGCAGAGCCTTTACGACTACCACTCGTCTTCTCCAGAAATCGTCTCATGTCCTGCCCAACCGAAAGAAACCACCACTCCCTCGCGTACCGTGCCCTCCGAAGTCCCAACATGCCCCTCGCGTCGTACCTTATACATTGCGGTCGGAAAGGAACCCAGTACGGCCTTTGTCACGAGACGGGGCAGGAATCACACCGAGAGTTGTGCTCAATCCAAAGTCGGCACATTTCGTCTTCGCCTTTCTCATGCCAAAGCGTAGTAGGAGCGTTCGTATACAAAGTGCCCTCCTCTTTGGTACAGCAATAGCAGGGGCATTGGTTTTGACCAGGTGGACCATGGTCGTTGTGGATACCTTCATGGGGAAAGATATCAATGAAGAGTAGTTTGACGTGGATTAAGATGTGTGAGCAGCAAGAACTACTTACTGTATGGGGAGCATTGGATCGCTAATCAAGCGCATAGAATGGACATGCACACTCCGAACTACCTCGTCGCAGATAGAAGTTCAATCTCGCGGTTTAGCTACGCTCTCGGCACGACGATGAACGTCTTGCACCGCGACACGAATATTCAGAAAACTCGATTTTGGGTAGCAATGACAAGACGCTCAAGAATTCACGGGGCACAAGAGATTGGGATGCTTGAATGTAGGGAGACCGTTGAGAGAAATATGGCATCATTCACCTTCAAGCAGCTCCTGTATACATTAGGTATATCCCACCTTACAGACACGACTCTGTGTAAGCATCGCGTTCCTGCCGCAGCAGAATGCTCCTCCTATTACGCCGGCTCACGCCTGTTGTAATGCGCAACCTGTGGGCGATACTACTATCATCATGCCCAAAAGATCGCAAGAGGTGTATTGAAACCCGATTCGCTGTTTCACTCCTTCTGTTAGCGTCGACGAATTCCACCATCATACCCACTGGCACCAACAGCTGTACTGGAGTCGTCTCCAGGGAACCCGCCATCCGTTCCAGCATTATCTTCTCTCCATCCCTTATCCGCGACCGTGCGCTGCATTCGGTACCAACAAATCCAAGTGATCCAGCAGAAGATAACATCGAAGCCAACGCTGCTCACGGCAGGATGTTCTAGCAGTGCATTTTGGATCCCTTGAAAACCGCTGTACGCATACGCTGTCGCAGTAGCTTTTAGCAACATAAGCCCGGCATTCCCCAGTGCAAGGGCCCACATGTAATTGTAGACTTTATCGACGAACTCCACGTTGTTGTCGTTGAAGTACTTGGCTGGAATAATGGCTCGTGCGAATGGCAGAACGAGTAATGCAATATGAGGCGCTAGAAGTACAGGCATGAAATCCGTGGGATGGTGCCAGTAGTACTCATCCGCAAGTAGAAGAGCTGGATAGGCGGTTGCGAGGATGGCGACCAGATTAACGAGCCAAGGCCCGAGCCATTTGTGATGATAGACTCCAGAAGATGATGGAGGAGGCGGCGCCGGCGGACTCAAGAGTAGGGTCAGGAAGAACAGGTTGGTAGCGAAACTGACAGACACGATCTGACCAAGGAGCATGAAAGCCCAAGTGTACTTGATACCCCGACGAACACCTTTTCCCGTCAGCTGCCGTGCTTGTACATCAACTTGCTCACATACCTTTCTGCTCCAAATACAATCCAAGCCCTAATGCGAAGAAGAAGATCTGATGACTCCACCAATACCTTGCATTCCCAATGATAATAGTCTCCCACCCCTCCCTGAATAGGCTGGACTCTCTCAACCAAAGGCCCCAGTGCCGTTGATGCGGATCCAGTTCATAGTAAGAGCGCCACCTAAGCCATGTCTGGTACGAGACGCTGAAGTACCGAAACAAATACTTCCACGTCATGAACAGGCTGCCAGCAGCCAAGCCCGAGAAGAGATAGACATGTTTCCTAGGTGGGGGTCGGGCGGTTGTCGACTTCTGAAGCACAGAATATCTTTTCAATATCTTGAAAATGATGAAAACAGTTACAAGAAAGCATGTAGCTAGGTACGAGAAGAAGATTAGATAGGGTCGTGTGTTGGTGTCAGCCCCTTCTGGCGGTGGTTCGCGGTGCTTATAGCGCTGCGGGATCGAGTAGCCTGGTGGGCCGAAACCTGGTGGTGCCATTGTAAGGAAAATATCGAATCGACTTGTTGGTGAGCCATACGTACAGTTCGCAGTCGCCTTTAAAGGCTCGGATCGAATTGAGACGAAACGTGTCAATTGCGGATCAAAGGCGCAACCGCTCTACCGGCAATGTGTATTGATTAAACGGCTATCTTCATGCCCTGCTTCAGAGATGCGGCATCTGTCGGCAATGCTCCAATCGCTTCGTGGCGGCTGATGCAGGGGTTGTGACGCTCTCCGCACCACGTGCTGCAGTGCCAAGAGTGATGGTCGATCGTGACCTTTTTCAAGGTTCCGTCTTCTCGTGCCTGGAACATTCTTTGTTCCTGCTTTTGCTACGGAATTTGCTCGCATTGATTGCCCCTCCCTCTACAGTACCAACCCGTCCTCGCAATTCCAGATCTTGGTCCAGACCGTTGCAATTGCCAAACACGACGTTCCGGTGATGTCAGGCACTCGGACCAGCTAAACTTCTGCAAACCCGATCATTGGCCGTCGTTTCAACGTTTGACATCTCACCGCCAGACCGAGGCACTTGAGTTTGCAGACATTTTTCTTATAATCACTTCGCTCAATTGCCTGATCGAGTTGTTGCATATTCTTTGAGAAGCTACCAGCAATGACCGACACTCCGCAGTCGACTGCGGGTGCTGATCCCAAGCAAGCCAGGGTCCTCCAACAGCATTTAGACCCCAGTTACGACTTTGCTGCAGACTTTAACCCTGCAACGCCAGCACAAGAGGACGGTCCAGGAAGCTCCTCAAACTCCTTCCGTCAAGCACCAGAATCGTCATTACGGTTGCAAGGCGGCGACATCCACCGCGATCTTTACAAGATTGCCGGGCAAGCCAGGCGAGAGAAGCTACATCAACGAGCAGCGACCTTTTCCGGTCCTTCTGAATTCACGCATCGGCCCTCGGTGTCAGATGTTGATCATGACGAGCTTCCCATTCGAGAACAGCTTGCCCCTGGCGGTTTGAGGCGGCAATTCCTGCAGCGGCAAAGCAAACGTGTTAGCTACATCTCGGAACCTGTCACGCGGAACTTCATCTCGTTTCTAGCTCTGTACGGCCAGTTCGCAGGCGAAGATCTTGACGAGACAGACGATGAGGACGTGCTTGAAGACGAGGAAGAAGAAGAGGCGAATGAACGAAGACCGCTACTCGGTCGACGACAGAGCTCTAAGAGGCTGAGGGCCCAGGGCGATGCCTCCCAAATGAAGACCTTCTTCACTCTTTTGAAGGCATTCATTGGTACCGGAATCATGTTTCTACCGAAAGCATTCAAGAACGGCGGCATTCTGTTCTCATCAATCACCATGATTACCGTATCCGCTGTTACGGCGCTCTGTTTCGAACTTCTTTTGTCATGCAGGAAGCGGTACGGGGGCGGTGGCTATGGTGATCTTGGTCAGATAGTCGTTGGACCCAGGTTCCGCGCCCTTATTCTTGTTTCCATCACCCTCTCGCAGATTGGTTTCGTCTGCGCTGGCCTCATTTTCACGGCGGACAATCTGGCTTCGTTCCTTGACGCTGTCACGCATACGAGAGAGGCACCACTCTCTACGACCGCACTGATTGGCATCCAACTCATCGTCCTGACTCCGCTGGCGTTCATTCGCAATATCTCTAAGCTTGGCCCTGCCGCACTCCTCGCTGATATCTTCATCCTTTTCGGCCTGATCTACATCTACTGGTACGACATTTCGTGGATTAGCAAGATGGGCGGCTTCCACCCCTCCATCGAACTCTTCAATCCTCGAGACTTCACCATGACCATAGGCTCGGCCATATTCACATTCGAAGGCATTGGGCTGATTCTTCCCATTCAGTCGAGTATGAAGCAGCCTGAACATTTTAGCAAACTGCTCTATATCGTCATGTTCCTCATCACCATTATCTTCACCTCCGTAGGCTTTCTCTCTTACGGCACTTTCGGCGAGAACGTTTCCGTTGAGCTCATCACCAACTTCCCACAGGACAGCAAACTTGTCAATGCTGTGCAGTTCCTTTACTCCATGGCCGTCTTAGTCGGCACACCGGTGCAACTCTTCCCCGCTATGCGTACCATCGAGCTCAAGATCTTTGGTCGTGCATCAGGAAAGCAGAGCAACCTCACGAAGTGGAAGAAGAACGCTTTCCGGACTGTGTTGGTATTATTCTGTGGTATTATTGCCGCGGTCGGAGCCAGCGATCTTGACAAGTTCGTTGCACTCATTGGAAGCTTCGCTTGCGTGCCGTTGGTGTACATTTACCCAGCATACCTGCATTACAAGGGCGTGGCTGAGCGGACTTGGTCGAAGGTTGGGGATATTACGATGATGGTGGTTGGTCTTGTTGCCATGGTATATACTACAAGCATCACGATTGCTAGGTGGGCTGAGACATAACGTCGTAAAAGCGAGTGTACCTAAAGAAGCTTTGAACCATTAGTGCTGAGGTAGCGGTCTCTGTTTCCAAAATTTGTGTTTTGCATCATGGCACGCGCGGCATCATTGGGGGTGGTTGGTCTGGTTTTAGTATTGTTCAAGCGAGCATGTAACATTTGCGTCTGTACATTAAGCATCTTCCTTTTAACGAGTGGCTTTCTCCATTTACCTTATCCACCATCTCCGAAGTCCTCACCTTCATCGACCATGCCCGCCACGCCCTGTTCCCTTCGCTCAGGTCCCTCCAATATGTAGACGATGCTTGATACTGCCCTGTAGTGTACGTGGTCCGAGGAGTGGATATGATGCTCGCATGTCGGCAGTAGA